>JAOEFI010000003.1:6428124-6467702 GCA_034621735.1 Anopheles plumbeus
TGCTGAACCCAAAAAAAATGGCTTCAATTTCATATGCATCCAGTCCATTTTCCTATTTATTATTATTATTTTAATTGACCATACTGCAAGCTACTAGCACCTACTACCGCTAACAGTCAGCAAGCATTATAAATCATTTCCTGGGGTCACTGTTCCATTCAAAGCACTTTCATCGTGGGATTGATTTTCGTCGTTGCATGGTTTTTAATTCTTTACTCAAGGCTTTCTGAACGAGACGGCACTGCCACCACAACCTGCTGCTAGCGCTTTCCCTTGGCCAACAGGCGTTCCACCATTAATGACATCATAAGCGCTATATGATTGCTCGCCTTAGCCTCATCGGTCAGCAGTCACGCTCACGTGTTCGCATCGAGCAAGTCCACCCCCCCGCAACGCATTAACACGGCCACTCGAAAAGCTTTTGAGTTCTTCAGTGCTGGGGCGCTGCGTTTCTTCACCTTGAACGGGCGGAAAGAGATCCGGCTTCTGGAAGCGAAGCAAAATACAGACCATCAACTTTAGAAGCCGTTAGCCCACCAGGAAAACGGTGACGTCAAACAGCTAACACGTACCGGAAGCTCCCCGCCGTTGTGTGCGTTTCGCCACCGCTAGTGGGTTGGACGGTTCGGCCCCTCACACACGATTGCAATGGCGCTTCAGTCATTATTTTTGTTAATGGACCACATGAAAATAAGAAACACCAACAGGAAACAAAAATGGAGGAACAAATGGGCTTCTATCTTGATGGAAAATTAGTATAATTTAGAGAGCCGGGCAAAGGTTATTTCTGGACAAAGGACTTCCTGAAGGGGGGAAGGAAACGTCGCATTCAACATTAACGAGTATTTCGTGCCTTGCCGAATTCGAACAACTATATGGTTATGGAATTCGGGGAAAAGCTTCTAAAGCTTAAAGAAAGACACCCCATGAAAGCTTCACTATTCGAAGGGTTAAAGCTTTGTCTACAATTCATGTAGGAATACTAAAATATTGAGCTACTTTGGCTGGCTGCGGATGGGAAAGCTTTTTCTTTGGCAATTATGCTAATAGATGAAATTCAAATGAAAGAAACATTTTATGAATGCATTTTATACTTATAACGTTGTACTCTATGTAAACTCATCACAAATGTAACAACAAAACCTTTATCCAAGAAACATATAGACCGTTTGTGTGAACCCCTGAACATAGTGAATTTCAGTGAGCCATCATAAAAGACTGGTTGGTGCTCTCTTTCTTTCAATGTAAAAAGAAACATACACAAGCAGTCGGTCAAAAAACAACGGCAACAGTCCGCTACAGAAGCCGCACATATTGCTTTATTATTATTATTAGTAATATTTTTCTTATTAATTCTTCTTCTTTTCATCATAATATACTATCATTTGTTTTAGCTCTTGGTTGTCCCGTTCGTCCATATGAATAAGATTACCGCCACCTGAACCGACACGACTCTACTAACGCATAGGAACGGTAAAAGGTTATTACGGTAGCCTTCCACGCACACGTGGGAACTAGTTCAACTTACGCAAGGTTGTTTTATTAAATATTTATTGCTATGTGCAGTTGGTATATAAATAGTTGCGTAATGCTGTTCGTTCATATCGCCACTGCTGTATGCAATACTTGTAAGTGACTTTCGTTTGCGAAGTTTGTTGGTTTGCTGCTTTACAGAAACCGTACGATATCCATCTCGCTTCACCAATGTCGCGCTCGAGCAGAACAAAAACTGTTTCAAGCGAATAACATTACAAATATTGCTCAACTAAGTGAACCACTAAAGTAGTAACAATTTAACCAATTCCGTTGTCTGACATGTTCTATGCATCCATTCTCCGTTCTTATGCTCGCTTCGGGTGCATCCTTAGGTGTAGTATGCATCACGCAAAGCGGACCCCGTGATCAGCACTGCGGCACTGGTAAGCATGAGGGTAATCACCTTCAGGGCACTGGGACGGTCGGAAGAATCTGCAAAAGAAGGGCACCATCAACATTGGGGACACATGTCATGCATCCTGCGGGGAAGCCTGCGCCAGTTGCGAAAACCGATCATACTTTTGCCACTACGTCTAATGCACTTTTGCTGCTCCACGTCCGGGGAGTAGTCGAACTTACACTGACAAGCCGAATTGCGACATTCGACATTGTCCTGCCCGTCCTCGACGTAGCACTCGCTCGACTTTCCGCAGCGCTCGTCGAGGGCTGTAACGAGAAGAGTGGGGAAAAAAAAGACGAATGGCCCATTAGGAAGCGAACCGATAACCGCGGAACGCTTTCGCTGCCTCCGGCAACGTGAGCTCGAACGCACCTATCTTCGCGTTGCATTTGCCATCCTTGAAGTGGTGCTCGCTCTCGTCGCACTGACATTTGCCCTCGATGCAGTGGCCCAGCGCACCAAGCAGCGGTTGACACTGCTCGTCCGCACTGCACTCGTCTCCGTACTGTTCGGCCTCTTTCAGGCACCTGTTGCTTGCGGCCTGATAGTGGTAGCCCGGCTGGCAGGCGCACCGCTTCGGCTCGCTGGTGGCACTCTCCTCGTCCTCCGACTGGCCATTGTTGGTCGCAACACATTCGGCCTCGTCGAAGGCACAGTCGGCCTCCGTCTCACACTCGCCGCCCTTGGCCGCCTTGCAGCGCTCGTCGACGTAGAAGTAGTTCGTCTTGCAGATGCAGGTCTTCTGCTCCGAGCAGCGGGCGTTCTCCAGCGTACAGTCCGCGTCCTGCTGGCAGAAGGCTTCGTGACCCTTCTTCTCGATGCAGAGCTCCGTTTTCTCGTCGTACTGGGCGTACGGATGGCAAGTGCAACGTTTCGGCGACAGGGCCGGGCAGTACGCCGCACCGTACGGTGAGCACTGGCTTTGTTGGGTACAGGATGTATTGATGCCCAAAGCAGCTGAGAGAGGTAAAAAGAAAAGAAATGAAAAGAAATAGGTCATTCAAAATTGACAGGTTTTGAAAAGTAGTTTAGTTTCGCTAAGCTAATTTCCATCGAGCAAGTAAACTGATCTAACTGGACGTTTGTCACGGTCAAAGAGCTTTAAGTACTTCAATTATGCACAATGTTGGGACATAGTTCTAGAATCCACATCTTCACATGTTTCAAGATATGCTTTATGAATCCAAAAAAGTCCTCTTTGGAAGCACTCCTTCTTCTGTTTTATGGCAGATTTGATGGAGAGTGCAATCGAACCATACTTTTCGGAGGTATAATATTAATAACTGATTAGCACTGAATGCAATTCCCGTTCCTTTCAGTACTTACGCTTCAAGCACATGCGCATATTGCTGTCGTAGAATTGGTCGTTCTCACAGACACATCGATTGTTCCGGAAAAATGTGAATTCCGGGCAGTACTGCGAGTCATGTGCGTATTCGCCGAGTTCGGCCATGCAGCGGCCCGCCTCGTTGTAGTAGCCGTCCTTGCAATGGCATTGCCCCATCCGGCACACCGAGTAAGGCACATCGGGACACTCGACACCTTCGTCGAGGCAAACATCGCCATCTGCAAACACAGCGGAACGCAGAACATCAATCATAACTCAATCCGTTGAACGTTACCCTGGGCGGGCCGGTTCTCGATCGTTTCACCTACATTTGCGGCACTTTTCACACTTGGTTGCCTTCGCCGACCGTTTGATGTTGATCTGTACTCGCTTGGTGGCACCGGTATCGGTGTTCGTTTCGGCGTCCCGCATCGCCGGCCAGCCCCGGCCTTGCTCTTTCGTCGGTGACCCTTCTTCGTTCGGTTTCTCCACGGTGTCCGATGTCTGTATGGCCACATCGCGAAAGGATTTCGTTTGTGCTGCCGCATCGGTGCAAACCTGGTTCTGGCACTGTAAACTATCCCCGTCACAGTCCTGGTGCACGAGACATGGTTCACCACCTACGTACAGAAGGACACAGAAATATGCATTTCAATAAAAATCTTCGGAATCGCCTTCGCCCACTAAACTGGAACTGAAAAAAAAACCATCCTAGATGAAAATCAATCGATAGTGTGTGCCTTTCAAAGTACACACTTTTTAACATGCATTATTCGGCGTTAAGACGGAAAAAGCGAAACATAACAATTGTTGGAACTCAAATTGAATCATAAGGCATACTACTAAAAAATGTATACAATAGTCGATGCCTTGATCAATAATGCTGCATCGCTTATCACAGAAAAAAAACAAGAACTTTTCGTGTGCACGGTCTAACCTACTTTCCGATTGTACGCCGTGTAATATCCGTTTCCTTTACAACTAGGTAAATCGATAAACGATCAACGATAGGCTACCAAGTTCGAAGTTCCACTTGATTGAGTTTCGCTTCGCGGTGGCAATTGTTCGTCCCGACGACAACACGGTTCCTTTTTGGGGGGAAAGTGGGTTTTCTCGCTTCATTGTCTTCCCTCGGCCGCCCTTGTGGATGAATAAATGAAACACGGTGGAAACACAAATAGCACACAATGGAACTCACTCGTCACACGCCGCCGGCAAACGTTGGTGCTGCGCCGGTAGAACCCGTCGGCACACTCGCAGGTGCCCCGGTGGCACACCACCGCCTCCCGGTTGTGACTGAAGAAGCAATCGATGTCCTCGCTGCACGGTTGGCCGAGATCCACCAGCTTCCGGCAGCGGCCGCGGACGTACGTGTAGTCACTGTCACAGGTACAAACACCGGCCTCGCACCTGGCGCCGGTGAGCATATGAGAGCACTGGACCGCCTCCTGACACGCTACGCCATACGCGGACTCCGGCAGGCAGCGCGTGACGTCGGTCGAAAAGACATTACCGGCCGGACACTGGCAGTAGCCGAATACCGAGCAGTGCGCGTCCGCGACCTTACTGCTGCATTCGGGGGTGTCCTCGCATGGCCAAATAATGCTACGGGACCCTGTAACGGAGGAAGCGTTAGAGAGTGAGAGAGAGGGACTGTATCGAATGCTGAGAACCTGGAAGCAATAATCTGTATAAATGTGAGGTTAAAGCGGTGAACCGGTGTTCCAGCGGTGAGTGGTTCGGACTAAGGAAGGACACGAACTAGGCTGACGGACAGCCCGGCGGTATAGCTTTCAACAAACCGCGTCACCAGCAGCGTTTCCCGACGAAAATTCATTTCGAAGGAAAACTATTTCCCACCAGCTTGACCGCAGGCACGAAAACGACGATGCGATTGAATCGAAAGGAAGCATGTTCACATTCCTTCCGAGCGTGTAGTCGTTCGCGTGCGGTGGCGCCCCTTATTGGTCCCTGGCAGCCAGTACCACGTTTCTTCGTTGAGCGCCAAGATTTCAAGGCTACTAACGGCTTTGGTTTTTATGAGCTTCCGTCACGAAAGCATACCACCGCGATCGAAAATACCGTCTCCGCGGGATGTAACAGGGAAATACCTCCTCGAATGCGCCCAACCTAACCCATCCCATTGGCGCAAGGAAAAGTTTCTCCAAAAACGCAAGGTTTCTGTTCACTTTGAATAATTTCCTCCCTCTAAGGATATTCCTACTACGAAGATTTTTTAAATTAAAACCAACATTCACAGTCGAAAGCGATATCATACGCAGGAAGTGTGAATCATTCTTCATTACTTTAAAAAAGGTCATTGTCATAGACCGCCCTAAACGATCATTCAGTTTGGTCCCGAACGCAACATCTGCCGCGTCATTAAATCACCCATTGAACCCATCGAACGAGGATATTGCAACAATTCGGAAGCCGATCTGATTCGAAATGCGCCCGACCCAACGCACATGGAAGACCTGCACTGATAAGATACAGTGTGGTAGTTAGGGCGCTCATTGGTAGGGTTGTAAGGTCGCGGCGCTTATCGCTGGCACTTCATATCGTACAATGTGGTCTTAGTTTTGCGTAGGTATCTAATTCCAATTCGTGTCTAATTCCAACATCGATCAACCGCATTATGAAGTAGTGCTTCACGTGTAACTTTTATCAAAAATTAGATTTCATTAAACTGTACAACCGTTCCAGATCTTCTCGTTCCGTTGATCTTCTTTACAAGACTCGACTTTGGTACACTTTATTCGGTAGAAACGATTATCCAATTTATCCACTGGAAGCAATTCCTTCCACTGTCCAATTTTACCTTCGACGGCCAACAGAATAAGCCACACAGTTAGCCCCAGTCTGGACATTCTAGATAGTTAATCAATGTTTCCTTTGCGACACAGGCTATCCCGGAATTGGTCACATTCCCCACCGACAGCTGTTCGTATACTGCCACAGAAGCACCTGCGATGACCACTTCTAAACGTGAACCAGATTCGAACTTATCAGCGAACTGCCTAGCGTTGCACTGCATATGCTACTTTTTGACGCTTCGGACGTCTTCCGGTGGGACGGATGGAACACCTGTTCCTGGGCCGTAATCTTCACACATTGTTCACGATCGCTTATCGGTCAGTATCTGACGAGCGCTTTTAATCACTCTAATCATCGCCTATTGGAATCCTCATTCGGAAAGCGATTGTTTGGTAGCGTGAAGCAGAAAAACGACTCGTCAACGGCTCTTAATGAGCTCGTCAACGATGGCAGACACCGGGTGCCGTAAGGTACGACCCTCCTCGCACTTATCGTCGCAAGATTTCGGCGGCATGATAACCTCGGCCCGGTGGAACACTTACGGACGCTCACATCGTCGTAGGTTTCGTCGTGGAAGCAAATCACCAGCGGGTGCCCGGAACACTTTTCCCTGCCTATTATCTGCAGGCTGCAGATGACCAGCAGGCCCAGCGCGCTCGGCTTTGTCCACATCTCGATCCGCACGTGCAGTACCGAACCGTTCTGCACACCAAGTGTGGCTACTGGCTGGTCCGATGCGTTCGTTCGCCCGCTCCGATATGCGACCATGCGGGACGGGAACGGTAGCAACACGATCGAATACGGCCGCGAATGACGAGCGTGAAGGTAAAGACCGTCGGTCAAGAAGCATGTCGGAACCACCCGGCGGACTCAAAGCCTTTGACAAACCGGCCTCTCCGTTCGGGGCCATCGCTGGGCAGTAGTTCGGGCCTTCGGGGGATTGGTCACCATTGCACCCATGCTCGGCCGAGTGAACCGCCCTCCGGTGCCGCTAATAATTATTCCGCAACCGCTGCTCCTCTTTCGACTTGTGTTCCCACCTTGCGTTGCGTGTCCTGTGAGCGGTGGTAAACAACAACACAGTGCACAGCACGTTCGAGGACGTGGCTGAAGGCACGGCTAGGACTGAGCCCGAACACCACCTACAAGCGGCAGACCTTCCCAGCAAACGGCCGGACAGGATGCATGTGCAATAAAGTTCCAATTGCCTCTCGGCGCACAGCACCGTGCAAACTAGGTTTGCACGGGGAAGAAAGTAAACCATAAGCTCGGCGATGGGAAAGCGCAACCGGCGCGAAACACAAAAACTCTCACAAACTACAGGGTCAGTAGCACAGTAGGACGGCACATTCCGAACCGCACAGCAGCGGACCTTCAAGCTGCAACGCTACCGTAGCGGTGGCCTTTGATAGGCACCTACGGAACATCAATTTTGTCCTGCCGGTGCTGCTCCTGCATACGTCCCCGTGTGGAACGTATCCGCAGTCCCGGGCCCTTCGTTGTTGTCCACCGCGGCGAACAATAATTTATCGTCGAGGTTCTCATAAATCTTCCGTAAAATCGCGTCCAGCCACCCGGATGTGGCCTGTACAGCTTGTAACGTCTGTCCGTGAAAGGAAGGGCTAAAATTTGCCGAATTTGCTAAAGATTTAACGGAAAGAGGCCCACTCTGATTTTTCGCGCCATTTAAAAATGGACGGCGAGACCTGTGGAAGGTCCGAAATGTGTGTGTGTGTGTGTGCTATCTGATTGTTTCTGTAAATTTCTAAATAACAGACATGCCGTTGATGGCATGTTGATACTAACGATCGGGTGCTCAAAAAGCCCGCAGCGTAATTTGCATTTTACATCCTTCTGTATACTATCATATTTCGTAGCGCACAATCTAGTATTGTTATAAACGTAGTATGTTATAAACGGGTCCTCTTCTCTCTCTCTCTCTCTCTCTCTCTCTCTCTCCCTCTCTCTCTCTCTCTTTCTATCTCTCTCTCTCTATCTCTCTCTCTCTCTCCTTCCCTCTCTCTCTCTCTCTCTCTCTCTCTCTCTCTCTCTCTCTCTCTATCTCTCTCTCTCTCTCTCTATACATCAAATGTAAACTTTTTTATGGCACATTTAAAAGGCTCTCAACTGCGGGCGTTCAATATACACGATTTTTCATACATTCCTTGATACGCGGTTGTAATTATTTGCGACGCTAGTCTGCATCACGCGATTCGAAAACAATTGCAACTGTATAGACGTTGCACTGACATGCTTCCCTGGGCGGTTTGGGGTTAAACCCCGATAAACATGCCAAGCCACTCATTCAAAGGGAAATGGTTGCTGTTGCATGTATTCCCTGTTCCTTTAAAGGTACAATATTAGTAGCAATTGTGTTATGGCCTCTAATTGCAATCACTACTAAACGTTTTCCAGTTCCAACAAATCGATTCTGATTCAGTTTACTTATGGCGTCCCACCGTGATCCAGAACCGAAAACTACACCGTGGAAACGACGGGACTTGAGAGTTGAGCGAAAAAAAAAGTCACAACACGCATCCTCGCCGATCCTCCCCACGCTGGCCGATAGATAATTGAAGGGCCATGCTGATTGACAGTCTACATTATTCATCAACTACCGTCTAGCGTTGGACCCGCTCGTCGATTATTGCAAAAACTGGCCTCATTCGCTGATAAAGGGAGCACGTGCTTTCTGTGGTGGTTGGAAAATCCTACCGCAACCAGACGGGCTACTAGACCGTGGCCATGTGATAGCGTGTAGAAAGCGAACCACTAAGCACCTGGCGCTAGGGCAGTGCGTGGTAGAGTTTTTCATTGACCACCTCGTCATGACGTCAGCTAGCGGGCGACCGGATTGGTATCGATCCGGCGGGTGGCCGAATGGGGGAACCATGTGGGGTTAACGGTAGCGGGCATGTATCCATCGACGAATGCCACCGAATACTCGATTCCTGTTTTATTTATTTGTTCCTTTTCTCCCGAGCTGCACCATTCTCCCTCAAACCGTGGCGTCATACATTTTCGTCCAAATAAGGATCGAAAGCTCGTGTGACGTCAGCAATGACGGCAACCACGAACGAGCGCGTGACAGGCAGCCGAAAAATAGTAACGTAATTATTCCGCACAACGAAACTCGTTATTGTTCCATTTCCCGTGCTTGTCGTCGGTACTGTCCGCTCCGCTGTTTTACCGCGCTTTCGCGCTCGGCCGGTTTTGTCGCCGTGCGTCGCTGTCCTTCGTCCCTGCAATTTTATTTCAACCAGGCTCCACACACCTCCACCACCGAAGCTTCATCATTGCCCTTCCATCTGGAAAACATCGAATCGATTTTAGCCTTTTCCATGCCGCTACATTCGTCGTGCGGACTGTGTGCCGCTTGCGATGCGCAAACAAACTCCCTCCATGTGCCGCCCCAATTCACCGCGGGCGGGCGAATTATGCGAAGTACCATCCATTTAATCTCTAGTGTCATTTCGATCGTATCGAAGAGGCTCCAGCAATCATTAAGTTGTTCCATTGTGTGCGGCAAAAATAAACTCCTTCGCCGAGTGCTTTTTTCGCCGGGGTCTTATCTTCCGCCCTTTACCTGTCCTCACCCTCCTACCCATAGCCCGCTCCCGGGTGGAAAATTGGATGGATAAACATTTTGATAGACTTGCCGTAGCCGTAGTAATTCTATAAACATCGAAAAAAAATACCGTTAAGCAAACATTGAAAGCCGTAGAAGCTGTCGTCGAAGAGTGGAGAAATGAAATGGCAAACGAACAGCTCAAACTGGTTCCACAACTGGCAATCGAATTGAAAATCGCTTTTTAAGTGGGCACCTTCAGGTGGACATGATTTTCGCTATAGGAGAACTCGATAAACTAATATTAACAAGCAAATCAGTGCGCAGCAGCTTTTGCTCCTTGTTCTGTTTATCTTATTATGTACTCAGAACGCGAGTGAAGAAGCGGCGCAGTGTACTTCGGTAGGTACTGACATGTAAAGAACGAAGGACATGTTTGAAGAAAATAAATCACTTCTATCGAACGTACGATTTAATGATCCTTTTATAGGTACGACTTTGAGAGTATTGAATCAATCCTTTTCCTTGAAACCGTTGAATAGGATTGACTTTATTCAATGGCGTACGATCTACCGCCAACATAAACTCTTCTGTGAATAACGCGCTACATTTGCATAAAACACACACAAAAAAAAACAATAATAGTATCTTATTATTGACGTATTCTAATAATAAACTATTCTAAAAATGCTCTTCTCAGTGCGATGTATTTTTGTACTTGATTCGTGTCCATGCTTGGGGCACGACTATTTTGAGAAAGAAACGAGAAAAGCCAAAATGCTAGTCTAATGGCACTAGGTACGACTGACAAAAGCTAGCATTCGTGATGCATGCGTATCTATTACCCCACCGCTTACCAGCATACACCGGACCAAGAACCATCTAAAACAGTATCCGACATTCGCTCAGTACTTCCAGCAGCAGTTCGGCGTACATTTGCATGCGCCGGTAGCGTCAAGTTGGAACAGAAAGTCACTTGGCACCATCACAAACGGACAGGGTTTGATTGAAACACCCTTTTTTTCACCCAGAAGCTTATGGGCGCTAGTCTATTCGTAGACTTTCACTCTTCACTCACTTCACAGGTTCGCGCGCGAGATTAAGAGACCGCACCACGCACACTGACTTGCGTGACTGACTTTCCGGCCAAGGACTTTGCGCCATGCTTCCCCTACACGGCGAGTTGTGTGTGTTCGCTACCAAAGGGTAATTAATTAATTAGTAGGCGCATCCATTCCTTCGGTTGGTACATGAATCCTGCGGGTTTCACCCAACTGTCGAAGAAAAATTCTGCGCTGTCTTGCTTGTTGCGGCACTTCGCTCGATGCCGAAACTTTGCTATCATTCTCAACTGACGAACGTTAAGTTCGTACCACTAACACGTCACTGTGGAGATAGATCGTACTTCGAACGTCAAACACCTTCGTGGTGGTTTGTTTCTTTAATGCTACCATTTAACGACACTTTTGCATGATTAACATAAACTACTCCGTCAATTAATTCTCCAGCGTACCTAACAATACACTGATGGATTAATTCAGCAAAATATTCCACAATATAAGAATCAGCATTCTATTTACTCTAACGAAGAGTCGGTAACAAACTTCTGTACGCTTCGAACGTTGACAGGAATCCTCGTCATGCTGCACAACCCGTTCCCTGCCAGCCGTGCGGTACGAACACAAATGGAAACCTATGCCCTGCTTAACACCGCCTCTCGGTACCGTCGGATTTGAGTGAGCAGTCGTCACACTGTTGCTTTTAACCTTTAAGAACAATCGATTATGATTACAAATGCGCCCCATTGCTAACCAAACTGTATGAGCTGACAAATGAGCGACCTCACTGAACGATGGTGTGTATGTTTCCCGTTCACACGCGCTCACACTCCGACAGTAGGCCGAAGCGCGGACCAAAAACTGACCAATAAATGATCAGCACCACCTCGGCGACAACGAGGCCAAGCGCAAAGCCCCCCTAGGTTTTTTCTCCATCGTATGGAAAATCGTAACGGTCAGGCACGCAACGTAGACACACAATCGTCGCCACCAGCACTGACCACCAGGGCACAACTCAAAATCTTGCACCTTCATTTGGAGGTATATGTTTGGTCCGTTTACCGTATTCCTCGGTACTACTATCTGCTGTTTCTGTTAATTTTCATTCCAGATGTGGCTTGCAGTGGCGATAGAGCACTACTCTAACAAACGCGTGCTCGAAGCCGTTCTGCAAACCGGCCGAGTGTAGTAACAGTATAAACGAATGCGCAGCACCACGATATAAAGGAAGTTGGAAACTAGCCCGGGCTCGTAAAAGAGACCAACGGCAAAAAAATTACATTCTTGGCTTCTCGGTCCATTAACGACAAACCGGAGTGGTCAAGTTTTCGTGCCTTATTTTGCCTGTTGTGTGTGTGTTTGTTGTCGTTGATGTTTTTTCCCGCCATCAATGCCCATAATAACTGCAGCAGTTTTGCTTCTCGCTTCTGTGTCTGAAGCATAAAGGATTATGACCGGCCCTGCTTCGTGTGTAGTGAGCTCGTGAAACGGGGAACGGTTGGCAGGAAACATTTTCCTGCTCGATCAGGAACACCTCGTGAGCTTTGGAATAATTGTTTGTACGCTTCAAAAGATCCTACAGATTAGAAGCATGTGCTCGTATTTGGTTTCCCGCCATCATTTGCAATCCGTTAATAATTACACACACGTCATATGCATCCACAACTCAATTCGATGAGACACGATCAGTTCATTCGCACTTCATCATCCACCAGGCGCCTCCATTTGGGCGAGGTTCGAAGCAGGTGAAAGCGCGCGGAGATAAACGATCAAATAAAATGGAGTGCTTTGCTTAAAGTAATTATTTTTGGTTTTGTTTTCACATGATTTTGCGTGTTCAAAATTACATTGAAAACTACCCAATCCAGCACAAATCTCAGTTCATCAGCACGTACCGCAGTAGTTGGCGACATTCACAACCGTTGCGTTGTGTGTTCAAGCCAAAACAAAATGTGTAAGTGTTGATTTAAAACCCGTTCAACACACCTCACATAAATCCTTAGAGTTGGTCAACAGTTTAAACAGCTTCGTTGTTGGAGTACAACATGTGCACGTGCGACACCACCACTTTGTTTAACTACCGCGATAGCTCTTTCATTACTAACGCGAACATCCTGAGAGTTGTAATTTATTTTACCTCAAACGCCAGATCAAACGTTCCATTTGTTCGATCTGGCGTTTGAGAGCGCCGGAGAGTACCCAGTGTTCCCAGAGTTCTCTCCAAATTTTTCTTCCGCTCGCTCAAACGCACTGTGCGTGGACAGTATGGGTAGAGATACTCCAAAACTTGATTCTCTTTTTCTCCCCCTTTCTCTCTCTCTCTCTCTCTCTCTCTCTCTCTCGTTCTCGCTCTCTCCCTATCTTTCTTTCTCTCTCTTTATCTCTATCTGTCTTTCTCTCTCTCTCTCCTTTGTTATATATCTCATTCTTAATATTACATTTCTCTCTACTCCCCTTTGATTCATTTCTCAGTGTATTACCTCCTTCCTTCCTCAGCCTGCATGATCCTATTTGTCATAATTAATAATTATCATCTGGCGTACTAGTGCATCAGGTTTAAGCTTTCAGATTGGGAAATTTACTGTCAAGCATTGCTTGCTTATTCTCAGTAAGGCGATCGACTTTGTCAGATTTGTTTGGTTAACATTTCCATGTCATTATGCACAGTATTGCAATTTCGAAGCAGCGACTAAAATATACTCAAAATACAACAAAATCGTTTGATATACTGTTTCACGGGGTTATTCGATGAATGCGGAAGGTACTAATGCAATGTTTGTCAACTGTGTACCAGTTCTACTTTGTTAATTTTTTCGGCAAATCATTTTCTCATATCGTTCTATCCATCAAAAGGGAAGGAATTCACGTGTGCCCTGGCTACATGAAACAAAACAAAACTGTGTTAATCGTTGAATTTATAATTTAGATATTGCGTTAAAAATTAATTTGTAATCTAATACAGTCTGATCAATACTCTATAAATACACTAGATGAAATGGTACGTTTGGAACGACTCACTCGATTGTTTTGTGTCAATCGATAAGTAGTAGATACATTATTAAATTGAGTGAGCACGAAATAGAGTTGGAAATGAACTTTCATGCGCACATGAATATATTGCGCTCAAACATACCGTATACTGTTGTACTTTTATTTTCTGTGGTGCCTGTCTTTAAACATACCTGAGAACAAAACAGAATCAATTATTAGGGTATCCACATACTAGAAGGAGAATTGTCACCAAAGGGACAGTGTTAATAGTGTATACTGTTAGTATAATTGTTCATTTACGCTGCTTAAAAGCAGTGCATTTTCTACTAAATTTCACAAAAAATGTTTTCGTTGGTAAAATTCGAATTGAATTCTTATAGCAACGCTGCATAGTTTTTTTTTCTTACATTTGTGTATCATAAAAAAAAGAGCTAAAAAATTTGTGTATCATAAAAAAAACCGGCACACAAAAAATTAAAGTTTATATCATAAAATTTAATACCTATAGGTACGTACAACCCCAGTACAACTGCTCATTCAAATGTACGTGTCATATTCAATTTTATAGCAGATACGTTTCATCGAATGTGTGTGTAGAATATGGCAAGTTCGAATGTCACTGGGCACGTATACCAAGAAAAAAAATAACAAAGCAACCAGGTAGAACGCATAAAACGCTTGGCGAAGGCAGAGTCAATTTTACTATAGTGAACATTTCTTTCTGGTTATTCTTCGAAATTTAGGTGCGAAATTTGTGCTTGATCGTAAACAATTTACGGTCTGTGTCGAACATACACTCTAGCAGCGTGAAATTTGAAGTGGCACAGAATTGCGACGTTATTTGCCTGCTTTTACCAAGCGCATTCACCTTGAGGTAACGAGTTTTAAAAGATGGAGATTCTATATACCACGGCCCATTATGGTTTTTTCTGTGGCAATACGCAACAATACATTTTCTGTCACATAATAATATTGTTAGCGTGTGTTCAACATTTATGATGCACTTATTTCGGCGAATTATATTTGCATGGTGGAATTCTTGCACTGCCATGTTCGACCTTCATATTTTAATTAATGTTCAGTACAATTCACCTTGAGATATTAAAAGTTGCGAAATGTATCTTATTCAACGAGAACAGTGACACGCAAACAGTTCATAATTGATGTATCATCCAACACAGCCAAACGAAACTGCTGTACTAGGTTGCCCATGGTCGTATGTTTCGAGGGCATTTTGTTTTTGTGCAATTGAGTAGCAAAAGAAGCTGCGAAGCATCGGTGATCGCGTCGGTTGTTTATAAATGTTAGAAAACCGAACATAAACAAATAACGTCATCCTCTGCTCGCCTCTTACCCCGTTTGTAGCGATTATTTTTGAAGCTTCCGTCGGACATTATGGCATTCATTTTATTATATCCTCAAAAGTATGCATGGTTTTTTTCATTATTAAAAATACAGCCACATTCAACTTCATACCAGTTTGAAGCCAGTGAGCAAATGAAAATGAAGATGCCTGACAACAGTATCGGTGGAAGCAGCTCGAACAGTTATGCGCATATTACGATCAGCGTAGGAAACGCATTAATCAATGCTGATGCTGTTGGTGCCGGTGGCGGTGGAGGGGGTCATGGCGACGGAGGTGGCAACGAGGCCACATATTTCAGCGATCCGTACGATTCTGACCCGGAAAGTCTAAGCACGCCACCGAATGAGGACCATTCCGGACCAGCGGATGACTTTGCCGAGTACATGTGGATGGAAAACGAGGACGAGTTCGACATGCAAGAACTGCAGCGGCTAGAAGAGGAAGAACTCATGGACCAATGCATAGAGGCCATGATGCTTGACGAGATGGCATCAGGTGAAAGGATGCCATCGGTGGCCGGCAATGTACCCAGAGAAAGGTGAGCGTTCTCTAATTAACAACTGCTTGGAAGAAAAGGGGTTTCAAATATTCGTATCTTTCTTCCATTTATCATGCGCTCTTCTCCGCTGCTCTAGTGGTCTGATGAACATTCTTTCTAGCCTTCATCTCGACAAGGAGCCGCAGCAACAGCAACGTTCAAAGAACGTTAATGTTGAAAAGTCAACACTAAATCCCTTGGCCGCCGAATTTGTGCCATCACTCCGCACCCTGATGGCCCCAACGTCCTATTGAAAGGTAGTTGCAACGCATCTTAAAGGTACGCGAATACTCAAGGCTAGAAAAAAGTTAATGATGTCCGATTTTATACCGAATGGCCCTCTTCTTTCTAAGAATGTTTATGTATTAAACAAACAATGAAAAAATGACGATCCCCCTATAACAATGGTAATAATGCAACCGTTCAAAGTTTACTTTTCCACGAAAAGTAACAAATTAGTCATTTTGTTCTTTTCAATTATCTGTGCAACCCGAGCCGATCTGCACGTACTTCCATTGAGCCATTTTACCTTTGTACTTACGAAGGTCTTCCGAAGGATTTCAAAGATGCATCGACGGTGTTGTACGAACGTTCCTCTCGCTTCTATCACTGTTTCGTGATCGTTTAGCGAGTAGATACAATGCTTCCACTGGTAATGACTTCTGCATAATTTGCACACAGGTTGTATCTTTACAATTTCTGAGCAAATTCCGAGTATAAATTAATGGTGCAATGCCTCAAAAACGCGAACATTTGAGACGGGTGTGTGTAGTATACAAAAGAGGTAAAATGTGCTTAATTTGAATACTTATACATTCAATTCAATTACATTATTTATATCGGGAGTAGAGGATTATTAGTTTCTTTTTACGTTGCCAACTCCTTTAACGAAACATAATTTCCTGCGCATATTTACATTTGCTTACTTATAAAGCACAGAACGTTTAACGGAGTGTCGAAATCGAAACTTGGTCCTTAGGCCATCTCATTATAGATTGTTGTTAGTGAATAGATTTAAGAAGGATGATAAATCCTTGAAAAACACAAAAAAAGTATAAAAGAGTCAACAAAAGTCTGCTGTATGTGTTAGTATTATGATTGTTCGCGGCAAACAGGATGTAAATGCACAGACGTTAAGGCGAGTTCATTTAATTGCCACAGAAAAAGAACATTTCTTTCGTTAATAGAAAGGGTTATGCATCAACTGTGATACGACTAACGTTGATTCATATCCTTCATCGTTTTAAGTCGTAAAGTAAGTTTTGTATTTTCTCTTTTATACCGAATCACTTGCTACGGGTCTGCGTGTTGCATTGTTGCATGCAGTGCACTATACGTAACGCCAATCCTTTTCTAAACATCATCAGCTCGGTTAAAGCGGTGTAGTTTTTTTTCTATCGGCATGTGTATCAAAGTTGAAATTTCCGGTTGCATTTACCACGGGTCACGGCGGTAGACAGTTCCAACTACCACAATCATCTGGTTTGTTTTACCGTTGGAAACGTTAGTTAAAATAATTTGATTTGGTGATTTTATCTTGAATACACATAGGCAACATGACACGACAATTAGGTCTAGTGCTACAACAGTGAATCGAAAAATAAAGATAAAATAAGCGCGAACAGGTTGTTTAGAGCAAATAATGTTTTGAATTTAACGAATTCCTGATTGTCTGACGGAATAGAAACAACAACAAAATAAATAGGCGGAAGTCTTCAAACAAACAAATCACCATGAGAATCGTTATTACGATATTCGTATTGCGAACATATTAGCACATATGTTCTTCTTATCACATATAAGTTACACTTTTAATGGTGCTAAATACTTTTAAAAAAATCGTTGAATAACACTGCGCTCGTTAAGAGTTTGTAATTGTTGAGCATAGAGTAGTTAACACACATAGTTTTCTTTTTCTTGTTTTAAACTTGAAGCTTATCTATAAATATAACATATCTACACCTATATTCCACAGGCTGAGACTTCCTATTAAATGCTTTACATGTTCAACTATATTTTAACTATTTATTTTTAAAACAATGCTTTGATTTGCTCCTCGTTAAAAAAAATGTATTGTAGAGCACATGCAGTAGTTCTTAATCAGACATCCTCAGCAGGCATGACATCCTTCTCTGGTACGTTGCATCCGAAATGTGCTTGATCTCCTTTTTCCAAGTAGCTCCGTTAATTCTTGCTTCAATTTAGGACATTTATGTTTGCTACTTACCTTAATATGTATGTAATAAGTACGTGCTCTACGCTCACACTCGTCATTTATTATTCGGTACACAATTGAGCGCAGCTAATCATGGATCATTACATGCTGTAAAACTATTTAATTTATTACAGAGTATAACGAAAACGGAACCTACACATTCGATAAACTTATATCTAGTAAATAATAGTTCATCATCTTGATTATTTTTCTCGTTCTATCTTTTTAACCTAAATCTAATTTAAAATAAAAAACATTTTCCTTTTATTTTATCGAGTGACCTAATTGTTGTTTAATTAACAGTTGAATTTCTCGGTAGATTTACAACTGGATCGCCCTTCGTAAATTGCTTCGGGCTTCGTAATTCTGTTGTATCTTTGCAGTATGAACATATCGATTTAAGCAATAGTTCTCGAGGAAACTTTTCCTCATATTTAGTTCTCAACTTAACATACTAGAGATTACTTAACAGCACTAAACATAAATTTTACTTAACAATTTTAATACACTTCCACTGCCTCCATCGGTGGCTGTTTATAAAAAAGTTAGAAGTCGTTGTTTACCCGTTTCGTACAGCGCATCCAAGTATTTAAAAGCCAAACGCATTACTAATCACAACTTACCTTTCTATTCATCTAAATCGCAATGACTTTACATCGACCTCCACTATGAAGGTAAGTTACTTTTAGGGCCGCATCCACAGTCCTAGGATCCTTATAGTCGATGATACACGTTTCTATTCTATTTATCATGCGTGTCCAGATGAAGCATATTTCTCCGCATGATTTGAACGTCTCATATATTGCCACTTCAGAATATTCTAGATATAAGAAAAAATAAACCAAACATATTTGTAGCGAAGCATAAATGACATAAAAAAGAAAATAAATCGAATAACATCGTCTCTTCATACTTACTGTCGGCACACGTTACACTAATGGCATGGCCAGATCGCTCTTTATATTGATTTTTGTACTGGTCCACCCGGATCAGTTGACCAAGTAGCATCGTTAAATGCATATCCATGGCACTGATAGCTTGGTTGATTGTTTTAAACTGAATTACAAATCCCTTTGAGTTGGGGTTCAGAATAGGAGCCTTTTGCTCGACCAAAAATACGATCTTTCCGTATTTTTGGAATAATTCTCTCATGTTTTTTTCATTCATGTCGTTAGGTACATTGCTAACAAAAATCTTTGTACCAGTCAATACCCAACGATCAGTCTGTTCGTTGGTTTTGGAACGCTTTCTCTTTGATAGGGTCATTGGTTTCGACATGGGGCGGCTTGAGTTGCCTGTTATTTCATCGGAAAGTTTAGAACCATCGCTAGTTTTACGTTTTCTCATTGCGCTTTCCCTGAGCCTTTGGGCTGCACCATTAAGCACCATAGACCGGGACTGGACTATTGCGTCATCAGATTGCGGAGAGGATGATCGCGAATGGTAGAATATTGGCGGTGGAGACGGCGCTGGTGGTATATCTTCTTGTTCTTGGCCTTCGTCGTCTTTGTCTTCTTCGGTGTTGTCGTCATCGGAAAATTTCGGTATAGACACGTTACTGTTGTTTAAATATGATCCTTTTTCACCCGAATTTCGCGAATCCTGGGTCAGTACCACAAGAGTATTTGACTGCGTGAATGAAGATTCAAATGGCTCTGCATTGCATGTTGGTCCTATACCTCCCTGATGGAATGTTGCACGATAGTACGATTCAATAATGGATAGCATTTGCACCTGTTCTGGATACGTAAAAAGCGTGAAAATGTTTATGCACTTGAATCCATTTTGGCCGCTTATCGCATAGCGAATTTTCTCGTCTGAACTCAGTGACAAAAACTGGGGGAAATTTAAACAATGATTAACAATGTCATGCACGACATTAAACTGATCAATCATTGGCAACGTGGTGAAGTTTTTCGATTTAATCATTTTTACTTCCACGGCTTGCATCAAACCACGCATGCGAGGGGATATGTGGGGTCCAACCGTTCCCATCAACATTGGTCCTCCCATTCCGGTCGGTACCGCCATTATCATCGGTGAGTGTACTGGTTGTACCACGGGTGTCGGAACTGGTACAGGTTCGAGCCCCATGCCAATTTCAGATGTCATTGACCCAAGGGGTCCCATTGGCATTGGACCCATAGGCATGTTGCCCATGGATGGGTTCCACGCGTTAACAGGCCGCACAGATCCTGGGATCATATTAATGCCTGCCATATCGTACGCAGGACCGAGGTTTTGCATCATAGTTGGACCAGCAAGATTCTGTGTCATAATTGGCGCAACATGTGGTGCTATGCCTGTCTGTGAATCCGATATATTACTTGCAATTATTAAAGGTGTTAAAACCACTGGGAATCTTCCTACACACACTACTTTCACTGCTTTCTTTACACATTGTTCTCTAACCATACACACTATTGCTTCCTGTATTTGTGGACGAAACACATACTTGACGTGCCCAATCATATTAAACCGATCATAAATATCCTCGTCCATGATCTCTTCAGTAAGATTGCCAACCCTTACGCACAGTGCCGGATCGTGGACAATCATTTGATCGGCCATCAATATAAGCAGACGCTTCGAGCCCATGAACGTTTGATTCATTTTTGAAACTCGCTTCGCCTCTAGCTTGGTCTCGAAGCTAATGTATGCCACCCCGATCGTTGACGAATGGTGTGGCTTCGGCATCCTCAGATTGATCACGGTGCCATACTTTTTGAAAAACACCCTAAACTGCACCAGACCGAATGTGGATGGATAGTTCCAAACCTGCACTTCATTGCGATAGCAGTATGAGTTGGGATTAAAGTACTGCTCGTTGAATTTTGTCTGTAGCTGAAATAGATTCCTACGATCTTCGGTATCAATTATTTGCTGTAGCAAAACTTCTTTGCGTTGCCGTTTCGGGGGTTTCCGTAGAGCAGTTTCCGGCGCAGCGATCATTGCTAAATTATTCTGCTTGGTTGTGTACGATCGTATGTGTACGACCTCACCGGCTATGTGGGTAGTAGCTTGGGCTTCCTGAATCGCCCTGGCTGAATCCAGCCGGACGATTGTGTTGTAATTGACAGTATCCAAGCGTTGTATGTACTCTACATGGCCATACTCGCTGAGCTTCTGAAAAATCTCGTCATCTGTCAAATCTGAAAGCAATAATCAAACAGAATAATGAAACAATAAAGACAACGCAAAAAGTATAACTTACAAACACTGGTACGCTTTATAATTAAAGCGCGTCTGGAGTCATTCTTAGTGTAGCGAAGCTTATGATTGTAAACTTCCAACCCAACGCCCTGAAAACATAGTGGCCCGTCCAAGTACGCAGCTCGGGCCATCTTCGGATGCTGATATGTTATGTAGCCAATGTTGGTGACAACACAGGTTGCGGATTTCTGTATTTCCCAATCAATGATTTTTCCAAACTTCCCCAAGAAATCCAACAGGTCGTCTTCTTCTGTGTCGCGAGGAATATTTGTTATTAGTACTAGAATGGGACAAACGAAATATGGTAATCATTACAGTAATATCGAAAAGATATTACTAGCGATGCATCTTGTACTAACATGTTGTTTCGTTCTCCGAAGCTGGTTCGTAAAACAATTCTAAACTATCACACTTTTCCACAATACTGGCATACTTCGTAGATTTGCGGTTATCTAGAAACATGCTTATTTTACGTTTCACACCGACGACATATGGTTCGACTCCTTTCAATGTGCGGCATTTCGCCTTAAACGCATGCTCCACTGATTCATTTCCCTCGAAAGATACGTAAGCATAGGTATGCGCAGGTTTTTGTACGCATTGGACAGGGCCAATTTCTTTGAAGTACTTGAAAATATCCTCTTCACTGACATCTGGAGATAAAAACGGGAATAAACTATCTCCGCAAAAGTAATGCACTTCACATCGGCCAGGATACCTACTTTCATTAAGATACCTCACAACAATTGACAACAACGGAGTAAAATACTTTTCCGCCGCTGTGCTCGCGAAGAATAAACGCTTTCCTTGAAATGTTTTCCGATTCAGCTCAGCGATAGTCCTTTCATGGAGCGCTTTCGAAAACATTACGAACGCGACCTTTGTCGGGCAATAAGTGCAGTTCTCTAGTCGAAATTCGAAGTTGGTGATTTCGCCATAATCGGACAGAAATATTCGCAATTGTTCCAGCGATGCTTTCTTCGGTATGTTTCCAACATAGTAATCGTGATGCCCGGTTTCTAGAAGAGCATGAATCCAGAGTAAATACCGGAAATGAAATTAGGCACCTACGCTATACTCACCAGCCATTTTTAAGAAGCTAAATAAACTTCAATTGTAAGCAAATTGTGAGTAAAATGTGCAATTTACTAACAAAACCAATATTTTTTCGACGATTGTCCCATTAGGACGACGACGGCAGTCGTTTCTGGGATAAATGACATATGTCATGATCAACCAAGATGAATACTGTATGCAAGGTGAAATCCATCGGTTCTCTATCTTCTTCCTCATTGTCAGCGCTGAACAAAAAGTTGATCATAAAACCAAATCTGAACCATTTTTTCCATTTTCAGTAATTCCGTTTGACGGATCTGCTTTTAAAAATCTGCTATGTATACAGTAGGCTAACATCGTGAATAAATAAATAATAAGAAATGCGATGATCATTGTCAAATTGTGTACTTCGTTCAAGAAGAAGAAGAAGAAGTTGAAGAAATTGTGTAATCTTTTCTTTTGGTAACCCTTCAAATTGTATGGAGCGATATATACCTTGTAATACCGTATTTATTCCGCGATAGTCTACGCTACTTGAGAGTTACAGTGCATAGTCTATTATACTACGCGTGCAATGAATCCGAACGAAGTAGTGTACATTTCCAATATTCCCAAGCAAGCTACCTTAGCCGACTTGCATACATTTCTCAAATCATCTGGTAATATCGTTGGGGCGGCATTCATGCGCGAGAACCGCAACGATTGCCGTACGAAAATTGCTTTTGTGTTGTTTGAAAACACGGGACAAGCTTTAGAGGCATGTAATCTGGATCAAACTTTGTTCCAAGCGCATCGTCTAAGCGTCCTGTTATCTAGTGATGACCGGAAGTTCTTGGCAGGCTATACAATAATGATAGAAAACACTTCGTCCGGTAAGGCGCGATTGTCAAGCTCGATGGTATTGGCATAACCCATCGGAAATTTTGTTGCTATTGTCTTTAGTTTCGAGAGACTTTAACCTGAGCGCTATTCTTTCCTTACAATGAAACATGTGTTATCTTCCTTTGCAGATACTAGTGAGGAAGATCTCTACGAAGCGTGCTGCAGATACGGCAATGTGGAAGCAGTCCAAATACCAACCAACTACTATGCGTTTGTCGGTTTTGCTGAACGTTCCGCTGCCCATGCTGCTCAGCGAAAGCTAGACAATTCCATGCTTAAAAAACAGAAGGTTTTGGTGAAGGTTCTGAACGAAGATGTCCGAGTGCGATTGGAGGATCTCGACGGCTTTAAGACACCCCGCGTTTACAATGAACTGCTGCGTGCTAAACAGCAATATTACGATAATCAACAGCAAGGTAATAACTCAGTAGCTAGCAACAAATTTCCTGTGGATGTGGATCTTCACCAGGAGGAAAGTTTCAATAGCGTTGCACACGAAGCTGTACAACAGTTTTCTAACGATGCAAATGATTTTGAGCCTGTAATGGATGAGGTGTTTGTTGCCGAAGAGTATACCCCAATGCAAGTTTTTCGTCGGGATGTTAAATTCGGAAAAAAAAGATTCGTACCAGCCAATAAAACATCAGGTAAGCCATAATTCAGAGAATTGCCAATACATACCAAATATAGAATTTGGCCGACTATCCCAACACGCTCCTTTTTTTTCATTGACAGTCAAAGTCGAGAATATTCCACGTGATGTGTATGATGAAGATGTGGTCATATATTTCCAACAGTTCGGGCCCATCGTAAGCATGGAAAGAGGTCTCTGCATGAGCACGATATTTACCAAAGTGTACACTATCACATACAAGGATGAAGCATCCCAACGTCGTGCGATAAATTGCATTCGTCGGCAGGTTACACTGTCCGGTATAACTTGTACGATTTTCACCATGAAACCCGGGGAAGCGATTCATCCAGTGAAGTCGAAATGTGTTCTGATCAGCTATATATCGCACCGTAAGTAAACAAACACTTCACTTGTATGGATCATATCTAGACTTTAGACTGTGAAGACTTTATTTTTCTGTGTTTATGACGACAGATGTGATCTCTGATGAGATAGCCGCTGCATTCGCCCATATTGGTGATGTACTCTACATTGAGAAACGTGTCCGCAATAACGGACCCACTATTGTTCACTTTTGTCATCCGATCAACCTCAACGATGCATGTCGCATAAATAATATCGCGGGAAACATGGTCTATGTTGTACCATGTAGCCAGAAAGAATTCCAAAAGTTCGCAGCAAACATTTCGGCGTTCAAGAAAGCCGTCAAAGGTAAATGGAAAGGAACGCCGAAAGGTGATTATCTAATGGACATCGAAGCTAAGGAAGAACAAGAAAAAATAGAGAATATCATATTCAAGACGGCCCACGATCCCCACTATCGCAATCCCGACCCAAGGAAGTACAGTTTTGAAGGTACGCCGCGCGTCCATGTTTATCATATCTGCATTCTTTATATATTTGTTCTACTTTCACAATAGTGGTCCTGTACAATTGCCCAAAGGGCACTACGGTGGAGCAAATTAAAAGTTATTTCAAACGAGCTGCAGAAGTGCTTGCCATGCGGCATGAACCTAGCCTATTCGATCCAAATTCTTGGAAGGTCTACGTAAGTTTCGGCAACTATCTGGACGCATTTCGTGCCATCCGACTCAAAGGCAGGTTTGAAGGGGAGTTTGTCTATAAGCATATCGCATCGGAAAGCCCCAAACTAGATTGCGTCGAGGCGGTAAGGATGAAAGTGCTCTCCGGTAAGTTGAAAAAAAATAACAGCATCCCACATTAGTGCTTCCCACTGTACGATCATTTTATTGCCTTGATTCCACTTTTCTCATGTTTGCTTTAAATATTATAATGATCTTTTCATTTTATAACTTTTGCAAGAGGATAACATAAGCATATCGCGTTTAACACGCGGTCTGTCCAACATAGGGGGTTTGTATTTTGCCGAAAAAATCGGTAAAAATGAATTCGTCATCATCTTCCGGGATGTGAAGTTTGCAAATCGAGCTTGTGTACTTAAAAAATTCGACAGCTCGAGGATGGAAGTTTGCTGTAAGTACACACAAATTATGAGACCTTAATTTTGTGGACAAAAAAAAACAATCGAAATGGATCGAACAGATACCTTAACGCCGTCCGGGTTTAACATTCGAAACTTGCAGGCATGAGAGAATTTTTAAAGACTAATGATGCCCTCGCTAAGATAAGAGGAGGAAACCTCGAGGGAAATTCACATGGCGCAGAAAACGATGAAGATGGTAAAAATCAAAGACCATTAGTGCTCCTTACAGACGTTTTGGCTGCGAAATCACCAGAAATTTATCCGGTTGTATTGGAACAAAAAATGGACCCAAAACAGGAGACCAAAATACATACCGTTGAGCCAACACAACATCCAGTGCAGATAAAGAAAGAAAAACTAGAGCCACCATTCGTATCTGAAGTCATAACAAATTCCATGGACACCGCACAACCAGCGAAAATGTCTCAACCAAATGAAGCAAAATCTCAGGACCTCCGAAGGTATCTTGCGGGAAGACGAACAATCAAAACAGAATGCAACGAAAAGCTAACCGATTTGGAGGAGATGGAGCGCGTCATCAGGCAGAAGGAGATGGATATTCAACGTCGTCTAAAGCAGTTGGAACGTGACGAAGCAAATGTTACCGCACTTTTGCCATCGACCAGTCGGTCGCAACCAGGAGACGACAAAAACAAAGAGTCTAACTCAATCAGTCTTAGAAGCGGAAGCACTCAACCGAGCTCATCGCCCATAGGGAACACCAGTAACGCAGAAAATCAACGCATTATCACATTAAACTCCGGTGGAGGCAATTCGGTTTCTAGTCGACCGATGGTCGCGGAGCATAATCGTTCAGTATCCCCATCAGATCGCCTAGCGCACGAACGATACATTCAAATACGCGAGGAAAAAATCGCGATCTCGCAGGAGTTGGATTCATTGCGGCAGCGTTTCGACTATCGCAAAAGTTCCAGAGTAGGGGCGCTTCAGAATCTGTTGGCAGGATTGGATCGGGAGCAGAGGGACATTCAAATTCAACTGGAAGCAAAGCAACGATTCCGAATGCAGGACAACTTCGGTTACACTGGAACATCTTTCGACAGATCGCCGTCTCCGGCGACGCGACGCAACAGGTCATTATCCCGCTCGCGCTCGCCGTATCGTTCGGTATCACGTTCGCGATCACGCAATCTGACGCGTTCGCGATCACGATCCAGCGAAGGATCTCGGCCATCGCGGAGGTCGCGAATATCGCGCTCACCTCCTCCATCTTACAGATCATCTCGTCCGAAAAGGGTCCGAACAAGGTCGCCATCGAAGAGCATTAGCCAGCCGTCCTCATCGCCGCAGCGAGGAGCATCGCTGGAAAGAGATATGTACACCATCGGACGGTACCATACGAAACACGGAAAGTTTAGCGTCTACGTTGGAAACGTCAGCTGTACAGTGACCGATCGCGAAATTGAGGAAATTTTCGGACGCTACGGTAGACTGAGCGATATTGATTTCTCTAGGAAGAAACGGTTCGGAGAGATCTATATTGATTACACGATCCGTGACCACGCATTTAACGCGTTGGAAATGAACAATGTAAAAATGTCAGGGCGCCGGCTGCGTGTATCGTTCAACATGGAAAAACCATCGAACAGAGAGGGATATACTCTATTTTTCCGAATAAGAAAACGTGAGTATCGGTTAACATAAAACCGGGAACTGCAAACACCCATTACCTCAGCCAAATTTATAAGAATGCTGGATCTATCAATGAAGAAAATCTACTATCATGTCTCTCCGATTCTACCCCGTTCTTCTCTTACAGCGGTTGCCGAAGTGACCATCTACCGTACGTACGAATTGTACGGTGAGATTGATTTCGTTTGGTATCCGGAGGGTGCAGAATTCGGTACCATTTCGTTCAGGCGCCCCGAATTGGCACAATTAGCACTATCAGTTAAGGAATTAGTCGACGGAACGCAAATAACGACGAGACCATTTATTGATAAACTCAAGCGAAGCGAATGAATCGCAAAAATTGCGAAAAATTTGAATACGCAGTCGTATGATCTGATGAAAGACATCATTTTCATAATCTAATCTAAAAGAATGAGTAAAACAAGTTTTAAAAAAAATTGGGTGCAAATTGCACTCTAACAACCCGTAAAATGATAATGAAGATTAAAAAAACGTTACAAATAGACGTTTTACGTTAAATCAACGCTTATCTAATAATGTGTTTGCGATGGAAATCCGCAATACGGAACACCCAAACGAAATGAAAGCCATTCGAGAATTGTACAGAATTAAGACCCAAAAGAATTTAAAAAAAAACATGTTGACTGTCAAACATCGACCTTACGGAAGTGAAATGGTACTTCTTCATATACCATTCAAAAACACTTTCGTACTACCATAATCCAGTAAAGGTGGTATATTAGGAAACGTAATCATGAATACCTCGAAACTACACGGTATAATTCCGAATTCAACTTGTCCTTGTTTTTATTCCGTTTATTCATACTTTTTCTTTCTTATATGTCGAAACTACGGTTTTAACAAAAGTATGCATGGTTATCAAGCTATAATGTATCGTCTTTATTAATCATTAGTTATTCGCTATCGGATCGCAAGAGGTATTCAACGAACGAACTATATAATAAAACTGGAATTATGCATCTTCGTGGTTATTAAATGCAAGACTTGTACTACAATTTTAATTCATGAATTTGGCTCGCAAGATCCGTAAATATGAACCATTATAGCCATTCGTTCAAACCTGCATTTGTTGCGATCTTCATAAAATAGTTATCTATTTTATCATCTTATATCCACCAACTGTAGGTCCTATTTTTTTTAATGTATGAGGGCCTTTCGAGCAGCCTAGGTGTTCCATGTTTTTTTAATTAGTAAAGTTGATTATAATTTTTCCGTTCGCACCGAAATAGTGTCATAGAGCAAAACATAGATCAAAAGAATCTTTACAAACATTGTCCTTACATTCATATCGCATTTCCTAAGCGAAGTAGTACTTACAGTGGAACCCCCCACTCTCAGCTCTACTCGTGCTGAAATTACTTGACGTTACTAAGTAATACTTCTGCCGTAGTAATACTCAAATCTCCCCTAGACACATGATCCAGACGAACGCTAAGTAGGGGAGGTTCCACTGTATTGGTTTGTTTCTACTACACACGGATGGCTTCGTGTAAAATTGTGAAATATCGATGTGGGTGACTAGTACCTCACTGTTTGGTACAGTAGTGCAAACACGAATATAAATAACGATCATAAAACGAAAAAAAGTACTAGATGGCTACACACTCAACACAGAAAATGAAATTTAACAACGCAATAAATAAAGACACAAACGAGTTTCAAATCTTCTACACAAGAATGAGAGCAGCAAAGGTTCACCATGAATGAACCAAGTGATCAGAAGAATTAATAACAAAATCTCAGAAAATGAAGATACCAACAATCTTCAAGTAATACAAATAAGCAAAGTAAAATCGTCAAAAAGTTATAATCGAACATTTCTTCGGTATTTTGAAAGTGTAACCCAGACCAATGCCATGCCCAGCTCAAAGGCTTTTGATGTGCTTGGAACGTTTCACCAGAATGGAGCATGCAGTCAGACCATTGGAAAATTTGCCCATCTCGGACATAAACAGCATCTGCCGTGGAGTATCGATTTTCTGAGAAAGAATCTAAGAATATGGTGGAGAGGACCAGCACATTGCACGGAACCATTATGGTATAATGTTGTAGACACACAATGACGTTCATCTCACCTGCGCTGAAACTGGAATTTCATCGACCGATCTCGTAACCAGAGTGCCGTTGATGTAAAGAACGTTGGCCGCCGTCTCTTCCTGTAACGTCAGCGTGTGGTACGTAAAGGTGGCTTCTCTTTCGATTCGTTTCATAATCTCTTGTGATTCCTTGCTTCGGCTCACACAAAGTACGTCCGGGCCACACATGGACACATAGTACTTTAAATGATGGTGCTCGGTAACCTAGGGAGACAAGATCAACCGATGTTACTGCAATCAGATCACCGTTTTACAGCACTTGTCACTGTTAGAAAAAGCAGGAAAACTAAACTGCAAGGTAGTTTCGAAAATCGAATATTTGAGAGCCATCGCCACTAAATGTGGTCTACGTTCTACCCATCTACGTCCATGTCACATCAACATGCATTAGTACGTGGACAATTGAAAACAGATAAAGCATATAAACTCTTCGCTACACACTACTTAAGCCAGAAAAAGTTATACAGACGAATAAAAAACACAAACAGGAAACGATCCAGAAATATTTTTGCACATGCACCTGACTTTTTGCTTTCTTCAATCCATTCTTGAAATGTTTGGCAATCAATATGAAAAAAGTTAAATGTGAGCAAATGCGCAAAATCGCCGAATGTTTTTCTTTCATGTTAATACGTTGATTAAGCTTCAAATTACCAATAATTTGTAATATTATATGTATATGCCAATCAAAATTAAAAAGCAACCCATCGACGAACTAGAAAGATTGAAACCGAATAAAATGCAAACATGAATGTTTGCCTGTTTGATTCTAATATTCGTTATTATGTGACTGTGTTTATCAACCTGTATGACTCCACTGATTAAATCCAAGGTTATAGTATTCACCACGTCATTAACGTCTTCTACCTATATTACAGTAACATACAAGGTGCGTATGAGTCCGTAGATCGATAACAATTCACTCCGGTTATCGGGTTACCGAGTCAGTTGAGAATTAAAGAATGTGTAATGGAAGGATCAGAAGAATGGTAGGGGTGTAGACAAAGAAAGAAAAAGAGAAAGAGAAGTGAGAAGAAGAAAAATTGAAGGTGAGTAAGTAGTGCTAAAAAGCGTTCCGAAATCCATGACCAATAACTTAGGACCTATTGCTCTGGTACAACTATATAAACAAGTTAATGGTTCTATTAGAGTTTTCTTCATATGATACCTAATACCGGGTGTATATATATTTTTAGTAATATCTACAGAAAAACAAACATAAAGCGTGAATAGCAGTTCAACGGCGATAAAGTTACATATTTACAGTAATTACATTGTTATCAACGATTTTATGATCGAACTGATTTGGCACATCGTATACGATTAGATAATCAATGGGGAAATGAAAACTCACACTGAGCTGTTCTAAAAATTATAAAAATGTTGCCAGTTTTGATATTTGTGAATGTACCTTAATTGGAACACACGGATATTCTGGAAAGGCGGCCGCCACAGCCCGGGCGCCTGCTTCATTGGTCCACTTACTCAGGCCAACAAAAAACTCTCGTCCCGTAAAAAGTACATCACCACCGTCAAGTCTTGCGTTTGGATCGGCAATTTCCGCCAGTGGAAGATCCAGTTCCTTCTTGAGCACAGCTCGTACAGCTTCAACCTAGAATTTAAAAAAAACCCATTATGTCAGCTCCACTTTTTATTTCGAGCTGCGAATACATATGTTTCCACTTACTTCCTGAACCCGATGAGGATCACCGGGACGGCAAATCAATGCTATCCCATTACAAACTACAGCACAGTCTTCTACGAAAGGGCATTCAGGCAAACTTTCGTCTGGTGGCAACTCTATCACATCAAGCCCCAAATCACGCAGCATCTTTACATAACTTTCATGCTGCAATTTTGCCTCCTCCAGATCAATTTCACCACGTGTTCTTAAGGACAACGGAATTCTAAGTGCAGCAGGTATCCAAAATAGAAAGATGGACATTTTTATTATTGATTCTGCAGACTTTTAATATAACATTAACGAAGTAGTTCAACAATTCTGTAATTTATTTCTTGTGCGTTGTTTTATCGTTAATGCATGAGACCGCGCTTCAAATTACTGGACACAAGTTCTCACGAATAGGACAGGGATCAACAATAAGAATTCGATGAACGGGAGGAACATTACTTACCTAGCAGTAATGGCATGTGTATAGCGGAATGGTGACGCCATGCCTAGTTATGCTCACGGTGGCCAAATTAGTTCGGAATTGAACAAACGACACAGTTAGATAGCGGAATAGTACGTGCACATTCAACAAAATAACAAAACTACACTGATATATTATGGAAGGTGGTTTAGCGGAGAGGAAAGGGTCTACAAAATTAGATACACATTCAATGGACAAACACAGGGGTGGACGCAACCAAAACAATCACGCCATCAATCGATCAGCTTGATTGCCGTAGACGAGAGCCAAGGGTGACCGAGCGGAATATTGCTCTATTCTATAGTTCTAAAGCAATAATACAAACGATGAATGAAGGATTCCTTGATTTGATAGCAAATATGACAGAACGCCCTTTCTGATGGGTCGGACGCGTCGAGTAAACACAGGGTGAAGCGGCGTAGTGGTTGTCAAAGCATATATATAGCCCAGATTGAGTCAGATGGTTTTTTCTGGATTTGCTTGTTTGCTAGTTTGGTTATAAATGTGTATCGTATTTGTGTAATCACATTTTCTACCCTCTTTTCCAATTCGATTCCTAGGAATAAATTATTTTTTTCTAATTATTTTTAGAAGCACATATTGCGATTCCCAGAATATTTGGTTAATGAAACTACGTATAACCAAGAATAATGACATATTAGGAGGCCAATACATAGGGAAAGAAAGCTGAACTTCGCACAAACTGTTGAAATAATAAACTGGTACGGCGAAAAGTTGAACTGTAGAAAACTTTAACAAAACCTTTAATCTTTGGAACTATTCCATGAATTCAAGTACTGTAGTAATTTGCCGCATGTTTGTAAATTTGAGGTTTGAGAAAATCAATGCTACGAACCGTCAATTCAAAGCTTTCGCTCTTTCTTGTTCAAAACGTTAGTAGCTGTTGGTCTCTTTTGCACACTGATTAGTCAACTGTCAACTGCGCCGCTGGAACCCTCAACACCTAATCAATTTGCTGTTCAGTACCGCTGCCTGACGGATGTGCGGTGCGTGAAAAATTTGTGCGCTAAAAAAACTGAGTGGTAGCAGCAGAAAACAACATACAACGCTGTGTGTTTCATCAGCCCGTGGGAAGAAAAGTGCATTTATCAATTCGCATTCATCAACAGCATCACAATGGCTGACCGTAAGTGTACAGAGAAGTCTATACATCAGGGGGAAGTGGGCATGTATGCTGAATACGGCATCATAGCAGTATGCTACACAGTGAGATGGTGGCGTCGTCCATCTTGAAATTACAAGCATGCGTCCGAAACTGTGTACCTGTATTCGCAAAAAGGTTTTTACGCTTTCGGTACAATTTTTTATTTGTTCATCGGGGAAGTCTATGTTAAAACACGCCACATAGCTGTTTGAGAACATGCGATTTGATCTATTCTTCCATTTCAATTGTGACAGAATACGGCGGCTACGGCAGTCAGGATTATGGTGGTTCAGTTCAGTTCAATGTACCTCCGCCATCGATTACCCAGAGCTACAGTCAGCCTCCCCCGATGAATAAGTTTGGCGGCGGTAGTGCCGGTGGCTACGGTCAGCAGAGCTCCGGTGCTGTCGGCGGTGGATATGGTGGACAAAGTGGTAAGTCCGCTTCCATTCAAAGGGGCCGCCGCGTTCAGGGATGTGGAAAAAGGATAGAAACTGGTTCGCATAGCATACCGATCGTTCAAGGACACTAGCAAATGTTCAACGAATAAGAAAGACTGATAAATGAAAAAGAGAGAAAGATAGATATTATTGGTATCAATGGCGCAAGGTTCATAGGAAGCATATCTATCGGCGCCAAAGAAGCCGCAACCGAGACTGAAGATTCAATATGTTCTATATTTATCTCATTAAACGCAGATTACAATGGTGGCGGTCGCGGTAGCGGTAGCGACGGCGGATATGGAGGAGGTGGCAATCGTGGTGGAAACAGCTACGATAGAAGAGGTGGTAACCAAAGCGGCGGCTACAGGTGAGCATCGATCGTAGAGTCCATAGGTTACAAACGATATGTCCCACTATCCTGCCGTTTCTCCAAAATCCTTGTTTTCAAAGATTTTTGAATGCCGACCGGCATATATTTTCGCCACTGATCGTTATCAAACGCTTCGAAGTTTGTGCGGTATTGTCATTAAATTCATTCAAATGTAAATAATTCAGAAAAGATTAAAAAAAGTATTTTTAAGGAAGTCGTTGCTAATGGTGATCATATTTCTCAGCAAGGTAAAACGACGCGTTCAGTGCGTTTAGCGTAATCAATATATCTTCAATTAATGCTCTTTACAACCCGAGGTTCTTCGAAGTAACTCTCGATGATTTGCCTTTGCCTCGTAAATTTAAACACGACTATTCCTCTAGTATTACTCTAGTATACCAGTTGAAGTTATGATTCTAAACTCTAAACAATACATTGAAGTCAATACTCAATCGAATGTATACTGTACCGATTGTCTCCGCAAACAAACCCCCTATTAACAACGGCGTATATACAAACAACACATCATTGTGCAACCTATTTCTACTTTTACTTCTACCACCAACCAATTCTACCATTACTACTACTCTACTCCACTGTGTGTCCGTGTCCGTGCGATCAACAACAAATATGTAACGAAATGGTGTTTGGTTTCATGTGTTATAGCAGTGGCGGCGGCAACAAGGGTGGTTATAACAAAGGTAAACACCGAGCGACTGTTCGGTGAAAATATTATTTTTTCACTGTTCTATTCTATTATCTTATTTAGTACATATCTACTACTGTTATCAGTACACTGCTGTACCTGTAAACTTGAAGAAAGAAGAGCAATAGACTTGAGAAATGATCGCCACTTTGATATAAGCTCAACGAACTATACGAGAATATTCCATCGCTGAAAATTTGCCTCTAACTTAACGTTGGCAAGACAAGATCTGCTATTGAAGAATTTTGTATGATTCGTTTATTCGCAGGACCGTCTAAAAGTTCTTTAAGTCGAAAAAATGTTTCATACCTACCACATGCTCGACTAGCATGTTTTCTGTTTGTTCGATTCTTTCTTTTTGTTTAAATTGGTACATTTGAGTTTGAAAGTGAATGTCTCGTCATATCTCCGATTAAATCATTATATTTGGTACACGTTGGATTCTGCTTCTAAGACAGTTTGGCAAGGAGTGTGTTTATGTAGACTATATAAAAATAATATCATATAAAAAGCACATTTAATTTGTTATCATCTTTGTCTTATACATAGAAAAACCCCACGGCTTTTAAAAATTGATTTCCAAACTGTCAATTTTCCGACAGTTCCGATTTTCCGTGTAGTAATGAACACGTTGCCTCAAATTCAATAATGTAATTTGTGCAACTGCTCTGCATTCAATTTCGATCACCGTAATAATACCCCCTACCTCGCTTCTCGCGACCGTATAGCGAGGTAGTTTTGATATTTGTGCACCGCATTGCACATGTCATACAGAATCTCAGCAACATTTTTGTCAAAAAGGAAAGTGCGCATAGCAATGTTAGACAAATAGTCATGCACGTATCAAAGCATAGCCATATTGTGTGCATATAACAGCATAAAACTAGGATTGTTTTCGTAACACAGAGCCCACGTGCCCGTCGACTCGCACCGTGATCAAATCGTACGGTGTAACACAAAATGTGTACCAGCTACGACACAATATTTCAATGGTATACCGTTTTTAAAATGACCGTGGCCTAGAAAAAGGCGATACAATATAGGATGAGCCCAATGACCAATAAAACCCCTGCCGGAAACAAACGTGTGTGTCAAGCTGTGAAAGGCAGTTCGGATGTTACGAGTAAAAGTCATTACTGTACCGATTGTAGGTGAACGGTTTCGAATAAGGTGACCAAAAAGTGGTCGTATTCTAAAACGTTACAGTCAAACATGTTGTACAAAGTGTACTTTATTTTTAACTTCAGTTACCGCGTTGAATTCATAAATTGCACTTACATGAGGCCGCGTATGCGTTTGCATCTTTTCTTTTCTATTTCGCTCACCACATCCCCCACTCCACTATGAACTTCTCGCTTCTATTCTTCCCGCCTTCGTCGAAACGTCCCCGGTGATGCTTCCGGCATTCTAGACGGGGCTGAAATGATCACGCAGGAGGATACCATCTTCATCCAGGGCATGACGCCGGAGACGACGGAGGAAGAGATAGCCGAACATTTCGGCTCGATTGGCGTTATTAAAGTGAGTGGCCGAAACAGCGTTGGTCCATACCAGAAAGAGGTTGTCAGGTAACTTTATTTTCTGTTGTTTCCGTTCCTCTTTTTTAATGCACCGTAGCGCGACAAACGCACCCAAAAACCAAAAATTTGGATGTATAAGGAGAAAGAAACAGGCAAAATGAAAGGAGAGGCCACGGTAACCTACGACGACGCCAGCGCGGCCCAATCTGCCATCGGGTGGTTCGATAACAAAGAGTTCAACGGTGCCGTCATCAAGGTAACGCTTGCGCAGCGCTACAGCAACTGGCAGAACAAAGGTGGCAGCCGCGGCGGGTTCAACAAGGGAGGCGCTGTCGGTGGCGGCTTCGGTGGCGGTAGTCGCATGGGTGGTGATTACGGGGGATCCGGTGGCGATCGTAGCTCCGGCTACAGTCGCGGAGGTGGCGGAGGCGGCGGTGGTAGCGATCGTGAGGACAGCCGTTCCCGACCGCCGCCCATGGGTGGCGGAGGTCGCGGTGGCTTCGGCGGGGGCGGAGGCGCAAGCAGTGGGGGTCAGGATCGCGAGGGTGACTGGAATTGTGGTGATTGTAACAACAAAAACTTCGCATGGCGCAACGAATGCAACCGCTGTAAAGCGCCCAAAGCCGATGGGGCCGGCGGTGGATCGTCGGACGGTGGTGGTCGCGGAGGATTTGGTGGTGGTGGCAATCGTAACGGCGGCGGTCGTGATCGTGGATCTTTCGGTGGTGGTCGCGGTGGTGGCGCAGCCGTACAAGATCGAGGGGGTTACGGAGGCGGAAGTCGAGGAGGACGCGACAACAGTGGCGGCGGTGGATACGGAGGCGGAGCGATGCGAGGAAAGTATGTGTCCTTGTTTGTCTGTAAAGCAAAAAAATATTCTAATGGGTGTTCCTCTCTCCCTATCAGCGAGAGAAACAACAGAAGCGATCAACGTCAACGCCCATACTAGGAGCAGAAGGATGCATTGCCAGCTGGAACAGAATCCCACACATTCTTCCAGCAAAACGATGTGAACATTTTTTGGCAACGTGTTTACTATTTTAGAGTAGTAAGATGATAAGCAACAAACAAAAATGCAGCAGCCCTTTAATTTTTTCTATTTCGGTATTAACTGAATGACGGAAGCAACTCGTCTTGAAAAAAGACACCAAAAGAACAATTGAACGATGCCAGAATGTAAACTAGCCAACAATCGCTCAATTTACAAATTTGATAGCAAACATCACACGTAAAATAGTGTGTTAGGATACTACAGCTGCAAAACCCCCACTGTCTCAGTGTATCAGGCATTTCTGACTGTATGTCCAATTTGGTTGCTGTGGATTCACGTACTGCCGACAAGAAAAATGGACCGTCCTTTTACCAGAGGACCCATCGGTAAGAATAGACCGATCCCTTGACACCGAAACCTTTTTCCCAACCACTAACCCTAACAGCAGATTATGTGACCAGACAAGGGCTACGATTTGTGAGAATAGGCCCTTTGTTCATGTTGATAAAAGTTAAATCTCCCAAGCACGATGTTTTTCTAGTTCGATGATTTTGCCAGTCCTCTCAGATTCAGTCCATAATATTGTTGCTTCTATTTTTGAAATTCCCTTTGAATATGGACTAAATGTGTTTTCCTCGCTTATTTTAACTTTAGCACCATCAAATTTGATTGAACGCACACCTATCAAAGGAAGTGTGCGAATTCAGGACGATATTTCGCGCCAATGGAAATAAGGAAGAATATTGCCCCATCCACAATAACGGACGAGAACCATTGCTGTTGTAAACCGCTCTGTAAATGTATTTAAATCTGCGTGATTTCTTTGGTATGTAGCTGACATACGGCAATACACAGTGACACTAGCTAAACGGAAGAATTGAGATAGTTTGAGACGAGGCCAAGACCAAGAAAACTAGTATAAACCACACTCCCTTGGGCGCTAGATTAAACATTATCGAAAATTCGAGGTCATAGTGTTAAAGAAAACAAACAAGAATATCCACCGTCCTCCAGATCCGACTGGTCGCAGGGGAGCTTTACCGTGTAAACAGAAGTAAATAAAAATGGAAAGAAAACTAAATTCAAATTTGTTCTACTTGTTTACTTTGGTCGGTGCATACTTGTCTTCTATTAAATACGAAGATTAGGAAGGAAAATAAAAACGAAGGTTCTTAACGCACGAGAAGTATCTTAAATGCATTCTCGAATATCCTTGAACTTTTCCCGTTTTGGTGTTGGACACATAGGATGCATGTTTCCATTTGAACAATGGTCATGACCATATTTAGAGTTCTATCTGTGTTTTGTATGCTGCTTGTTAAAACTGGTTTGAACTTTTTCAGGTATGCAGGACGATTTGCAGAGTAATCTGCTTTCATTGAAATTATCGATATGTACAGTGTCAGTTTACAGTGTCCATTTGTTTTATTTTACGCCCAATCAACATCATTACCATCATAATTATTGTTATCGTAGTTATATTAATGCTCTCTAATATGTACAATAATCAAGCTAAACTAAATACCTCTAGTACGTTTGTTTAACACATGTTACGGAAGCAGAAGGTGTATCGTAGCAAAACGAACAAACATTCCGAATAAAACTTAGCCAGCTACAAGTTTTTGTTTCCACGGCCATAACACAAGAACCGCTGCACAACGAACGTATAAAAGCATTTTTTAAAACACATAATTTAAAGCATTAGTCTAGGTCCATTTTTTGTTTGTACGAACGTATTTTCTATGCTGAATCATATGCCGATTTCGTTCCGACAATATCTAGATTTTTTTGTTTTCAAACTGCTTGATGTAGTATGTGAGAGTTTTTTCTCCACTTCTACTTCTTTTCATACGGTGCGTGTGTGTTTACACTAACCCTACTGCATGTAATTTAGCACAGAACCACTGGTTTACTTTTAATCTATCACTAGTCTGTTAGTACGAAACACAATCGGAAAACTAACACGAACTTTGATTGGGGGAAAAAATATCCATACAGAACAATAGAAGCTAAACCATAGCGCACATATGTTACCAGCTAATTTTTTTTTTCGTATTTGCAGCTAAGCATAAGTACATAGTACCATTTTTAGGCTCACCTTGTGCTTTAGAAAGGGGTAAATGAAGTATTTCTCACAGACAAAATCGCACTGGCCTTGCGTGAAATAGCGAATTCCTTTCGAGCTGTCAAGTTGCTGGCAATATTGAGATGTGAGATTCCTACCGTATTTCATATAATAAAATCTACATCAATTTGCTTCCTTTGTACGTGCACATGACTTCCGTTGCATATTCTTCTAGGAAGATCAAAACCGACAGGAAGGGTACATGAAAGGTTTGAAATATACCTCATGGTCCGTATTTAGCAGCAATTGCAGAGAATTCATTTTCTGACCGGTCCTCTGTACAGGTTATCATAAAATTCTAATTTGCCTAAGAAATCGTTACGTACTTTCTATATACTGTTCCTCATTGAAGACTGAGACGATCGATAATTCGTCTAAGGTACGGGGTCGTTTGCATGACGATCAATGCATGGAATTTGATGTAATGTTTTTATCTACCCTACCTGGGCAATTCAAACCAACGATGTGCCTGTGATTTTTAGCAAACCGCTGGTCCATATTCGCCGTCAAGTCAACAATCGTGTTGCTCTATCAAACGCGAATTGATTCATTTGTGAATCGTAAATAAAACCATAAACGTTGGCCATATGCTGGCCAATCAAGCTGAATACAGTGCAATAACTGTGGACAGTTACGAATTCAATTACGCGCAATTGCGCTACAGTTTCCATTTGTATTCACCGGGCTTCTTATTGCACATAACTGGGTTGGAAATTGTTTAATTCGTAACATATCGCTCCATCTTACCACGGCAATGTGTGGCCATGGAATCCTTCGGGATTCAAATTTGATCAGCGAAACGCTATGAAGCAAAATAGGTTCAATAAACCAGCGCGTATAAGGATACGGCAAATCCTCTCCTTGGTAAGAACGCTGGTGCAGCGCTGCAACAAAAGGAGAATAAATCCTTGGCACACTCATCTCAGTATCTGGTACTGGTATTACAAAAATATTAAACGGTTTTGTTCTCTGGCAGATAGAATTGCAGCGTTTTGTTTATGGGACAGTCCGGCGGTTTGATTATTTGATGAAAGGGTTCACTAGCTGTGATGCATCGTGATGGTGGTATGGATTCCACGTATTCGCTGTGGGAGCCGGTGCCTGCTGAGGTTGCTGCTGTTGTTGCTGCTGTTGTTGCTGCTGTTGCGCTTGCTGTTGCGCTTGCTGTTGCTGCTGCGCTTGCTGTTGCTGAGTGGGCTGTGGACCTTGTTGCTGCTGCTGTTGTGGAGG
>JAOEFI010000003.1:6471571-6485469 GCA_034621735.1 Anopheles plumbeus
GGAAACTGTGTTCGCTCCGTCTGGCGAAGGACGGTAACCTCCCGGAACATTTGAATGCGATGAAGGAACTGCATAATCGGATAGAAGTAGTAGACGAATGCTTGAAGGATCGAGTGTTCATGGCATTGATTTTGTCGAGTCTCCCGCCATCGTTTGGCAGCTTAATCAACGTAATTGAAAATAGGCCAGAAGCTGATGTAATTTTGTCGATTTTGTTAAGAGTAAGCTGTGGGTAGTCATCGATAAGAAGTCCAGAAACAAGAAAATTTTTTGTTACGATTGTCAACATGTAGGACATCTTCGACAAAATTATCCAAAACTTGCGAGGGATATGGGTTCATCGAAGGCAAATATGACTGTCAAAAGGCTAACAGGAAAGGAAACATGTTTGATTACTACTGAGCGGAATGGTATGAACCGGTGGTATTTGGATTCCGGTGCTATATCGCGCATGGAACAAGATAAGGCAGCCTGAGATTTATTTAGCAGATGGAACAAGGATCAAAGCCATTGGTGCTGGTAAAGGAAGGTTTGTGTCCAAGACGGGCAGTAGAGAGCAAACGGTGGTAAGCCGATGTGTACCACGTGCCGTCCTTGACTGGAAACCTTCTATCAGTAAGCAGAATTTGCGATTAGTGTTACACGGTATGTTTCGACAAAGCGGGTTGTAAAATAATCCGCAGGAAAGAGGAAGTGCTCGTTGGGGAGAAGCGATATTTTGTATTACCTACAGCAATGTTCGGACAGGGCATTACTTTGTGAGGAGGAGCATCCTGAATTGTGCGAACATAAGTGACATCGTAAGTTGGGCCATACGGATCCCGATGGGCTTCGGGCTGAAAATGAAAAAAATGCGATATGGATCGAAAGGCATGTACACATGCCGAAAGAGAAGCGCCGGAAATTGAATAGAATGGCTATGAAGATTACATTCGTCGGCTATGCGGAGGGACTTTTTTTTAAATATATGTTTAAAGATGCCTTGAGCATTAGAGCTACATTTGCCTCTGTTTCCGACTTTTTCGGGCAATTTTAAAATTTTACTGCAGGACACACAGACGCAGACTGACGCTTCGAAAGTAATGAAATCTCTGCGACCAATCGCGGGACACATGTGCGTGCGGACTGACGCTTCGAAAGTAACTAGACACTAGACTATAAATGCGGAGGGACGGAAAGCATATCGATTCAACCTGCAACCTGATAGCGACTAAATTGTAATTTGCCGAGATGCGAAGTTTCTGGGAGGTGTTATTGTGAACTCGGCACATTATAATAGAAATGTGATCAAGGAAGAACCGATGGATCCTCTGTCGAGGAAGCCGAAAATGGCAGAAGTTTTAACCTGCGGTAACAGGCAGTTTACTTGTGGAAACGTTGGCGCACAAGTAGAAGCTGTTAGTCCGGGTTTGAATGGATCATCTAGTGTTCTGCAGTTGATATTTCATTCAAAAATATGGCGCGGCTTTCAACGAGAGAAAACAAAGGCGTTGCACCCAGAAGGACGATTGAAGAAATCAATGTGGCTGATGCTCATTTGGAACAGGAGTCGAATGAACCAACATCATTTGCCGCAAGAAAATGGTTATGCAATCATCACAGCTTGAGGAGGAGTGTTGGAAACCAAACACCTATGATTGCATAGTAGTCGGTGACTACAGAGTATATACTATGAGGTGTAGACTAGTAGAGTAGTAGAAGTAGACATAGTATATCGAATAAACTGTAATTCGCATTCATACATCCAAGCTAAACGGGCTACTTTGTAACATATTGTTAAATATACTTACTCGTTTAAGGATTTTTGTCACAGTTTTTGGTTTTTATTTACTTACTTGAAGTTACTTGTTTTTATGACTTACTTGAAGAAAAGCTTGACACCTGCTTACATACAAAACATACATAGTTGTGAGGTGATTCATAGAGCGACAAGGAATTCCCAGTTCCTATATATTTTCTGACTCAGGCCATCGCTTCCATCGTAGCTTTGCATCCTTTTCGATTTATGGATTCGTAATAATTATTGGCATGGGAATGTATCCATGACGCATGCCTAAGGACAACCCCAATATGCTTCCAGGGGGTAAAATCAGTCCAAAGTTGATAACGAATGAATATACATAAAAAAGAACTTAACCGACCTTGTTAATATGCGTGCGGTCACTTGTGTGGTGTGTTGAGGCAAGCACGCTACGGGTAGATAGCCCAACCAGTTTTAGTTTTTTGTTATGCAGCCAACCAGAAATCCCCGTACCAGCTATAGCGGCCGGCACTACAGCGCGAGATGAGTTGGTGGATTCTGCAAGCGCGAAGTGTTCAGATACTTTCGAACCTTCATCCTGTGCAGTTCAGCGGAGATGGACATGGACATTTTAAACCTCCTGTTGCTGCTTGTGCTGTACAGCTGTGCAGCTTCAACGTTTCGTAAGTTTCAGAATACACAAAAACAGTTTCCTTCAAATATTATAATTGTGCCATTTTTTTTTTGTTTCCACACGCAGACTGGACAACAACGGCCGTCATAGAATGTGAATCCGCCGATGATCGTTGTGTGCCGTTAGAGCACTGCCCAAAATATCATCGTCTTGCTAAAAAACTTGCTAACAACAAAGAATTTAAGAAGAAACATCGTTCGCTTGTATGCCGTCCGGAAACGCGTAATGCTTCGAAACGATACTTCTGTTGCCATAAGGAAGAGATACAATGTGAGCTAAACAACGAGGTCGGTGTTTGCCTGTTGCGAGATCAGTGCCCGAAGCATCGTTTCATCACCGAGAGGAAATTACTCGAGTCGCCGGAGCAAAACCTTTGCTTCGTGCATGAAGAAAAGGTATGGTAAAATCCTTTCACAGTTTTTCAATCACTAATTTTTCATCAGCTACATGATGTGAGTAGAAACTAATCATGTTTTCAACATAATTTTCCGCGTAGAACTACTTTTGCTGCACCGATGCGAGCTGCGTGCTTAACAGGAAGTTGTGCGAACAGCCTGCTCGACTAGCTCCAAAGAAGCTTCCCTCAACATTTCCGCCATGTCGGCACAATGGCAAGCAGGGTGTGATGGTGGCCAGCGAATTGTGTGACTATATCGATGACTCCGACGACCCATTAAAAGTGGTGTGCTGTATCCCACAGGATCCGGACCGACTCATACACCATCACAAGGCCAAAAAGCTAGCGAAAATGCCTTGCGGTACATTGAGGCCGGTGAATAAAATTCAGGGCGGAACATTCGCTGAACTAGGGGAATTCCCGTGGATGGCGTTGCTTGTTTACAGTGATAATCGCCTGTGCAGTGGAGTGTTGATTCATCCATCGTACGTTCTCACCGCTGAACACTGCATTACCTCAACCCTGGTAAAAGTGCGTCTTGGAGTGTTCAACTTGGCGGAAAAAAAAACCTGCAACGGCGCTGGAGATGCATCCGAGAAGTGCTTGGAGCCGCAGGAGATCGTTATCAAGGAAAAAATTCGTAGAAATAAATACGATATCGCCCTTTTGCGTCTAACACGCCCAGCCATGATCGAAGGACCTATGGTACGCACCATATGTCTCCCACTGTTTCAAAATCTTCTGATGGACGTGCCCAATATGATCACTATCACTGGCTGGGGCCTGACGGAAACCGTTGCATCTAACATACTGATGAAAGCAGACACACCAGTGACTTTGTCTCGAGGCGACGGGTGTAACGTCGCCCATGTGATTTGTGTTGGTGGTAAAAATCAGAGTAATTCGTGTTTTGGTGATTCCGGTGGGCCGTACCAGGCGATAAACACGTTCCATGGAAGCCAACGGTTTGTGCTGTACGGTATTATTTCGCATGGGTCGTGGCATTGCTCAAACCAGCAACGTCCTAGCAAAGGAGTTTCAGTGGCGTTCAACATAAATTGGATCTTACAAAACATGGTGCTGTAACATGTTTAAGTACTTAGAAAAGTTGATACGCAATTTTTCACACTCATACGCAGAAATTTGCTTTATTACCACGTTATCGCTGCCAGAACATTCAAATGTAGTGTTTGATTTCGATTCTTAATGTTGGCATCATTGCTTTTAAGATTAGGTTTTGGAATTTATAATAAAATGTATAAATAATAAATAAGAACAAAAACCCTTGTTTAATTGATTTATCATGGAAATGTCTTCATTATGACTGAGCGGATAGCTTCTAGCATCGCAACATCGGGAAGCTGCCGCGCTTCTGTTCATGTCTTGTAGTATATGAATGTGTCTCTGCCAGCAGCCGTGAACGGAATTCTCGGATGGCGGGAAACTTCAACGGGAAGACAGCCTCGCATCGTGTAGGCGAGATTTCAGTACAACACTTGGCATCTCGAACAAGCTGTCCGCGACAGAACCGCAAGCGTACAGCCTACGCAGTGCCGGATGAAGCAAACACGGCTCCTGCGCTACTAATTTAAACTCCAAGCGCTGGTAATTCAAGCGGTACGTGGATCGATAAGGGCTGTGGATGGGTGGGTGCTAAACCAGCTCGAGAAACCAGTAAGTTCATGGAATGGGAATACCAGAAGGATTGTGTGGGAATGGTTACTAGCAATGAGATAGGGTTTTGCTACTTTTTTTTTTATATATAGAAATCAACGATTTTTTAAACGAGCGCTAGCGTTTATGAATGGAGCTGATTGTTCACTACGACGTGAGCGGAATCATTCCTCGTCGAGAAACCCTCGTTGACCACTCTACAGTGCATATAGTTCACACAGCGAATCGGACCAGCGAGAGAACATGATTCGTTTATCTGCAGCAACCGCAGACAGAAAGGCTCCCCGAACCGACCCGTCAGTCGCTAGTGGACTCTCGAAAGAGTGACACAATGCAGGGCAGGTTCGTCCAGCGCGTTTGTCCGTTATCTTGGCTAGTCCTGGGGCTGCTGCAAACAGTCGGTAAGTGATTTTGGTCCATACTGTGTGTGTGTCGACAATGGATCAAAGAATAAAGCGTGATTATGTAATCTTCTCCACTTGTATTGCTTGTAAACACACCCCTTCACGGCCCTATATTGTCTTATCGCAGCGGACGCAGGGTTCCCTTGCGCGCTGCGTCAGTATGCAAGCGGATCGGTCTGTGTGTGTAACGCAACGTACTGTGATACGCTGGAGTTTGTGGATCCAACGGAACCGGGCAGCTTTGTGCTCGTATCAAGCAGCATCGGTGGACTGCGCTTCGCCGTGGCCAAGGGGAAGTTTGCGAGTGCCGTTAACCGTACAAACGCGAGTGACGTTACGATCACGATCGACACGGAACGGCGGTTCCAAACGGTGGAAGGATTTGGAGGAGCGTTTACTGGTGCCGTGTCGTACAACCTGGCCAAGTTACATGCGTCGCTGCGCGAATGTCTGTACAAATCCTACTACTCCACGACGGAAGGAATTGGTTACAGTTTTATGCGCATTCCGATCGGCGGCTGTGATTTCGATCTCGAACCGTGGGCCTACAACGAACTACCCGTCAACGATGTGGCACTGGCGAACTTCACCTTCCTGGACGATAGGGATTTGGTGAAGGTGTCGCAGATTAAGGAGCTTATTGGTGTAACAAACAACAGCGACATCCGCATCATCGGAGCGGCCTGGAGCCCACCGCGATGGATGAAGACGAACAACGACTGGACAGGAGTGAGCCGACTGAAGCCCGAGTACTACCAGACCTGGGCCGACTATCACGTGCGCTTTTTGGAACTGATGAAGGCGGCGGGTCTGGAGTTCTGGGCCATCTCCACAGGCAACGAGCCACTGAACGGAGTGATCGGTTTTCTCTTCATCCACTTCATGAGCCTCGGCTGGACGGCACCGGAGCAGGGGCGCTGGGTGGGCCAGCACCTAGGGCCGACGCTGGGAAAGTCCTCCGTGAGCGTAGTGAAGCTGTTCGGTGGCGACGATCAACGGTACACCGTTCCCTGGTGGTTTCATCTGATGAATCGGGGGCATGCCAATGCGACCGGCTATCTGGACGGGCTAGCGGTGCACTGGTACTGGGACGGTATTGCCCCTCCGGCCCTACTCGACCAGACCGCCTCTAGCTACCCCGGTAAGTGGATATTCAACACCGAGGCGTCGCTGGGAGACAAGCCGCTGCAGCAGCATCGGCCTATTCTTGGGTCTTGGGAACGTGCCGAGTCGTACATCCTATACGTGCTGCAGGATCTACAGCACAGCGTCAACGGTTGGATCGACTGGAATCTGGTGCTGGATGAGCGTGGTGGTCCTAACTATGCGAAAAACTACGTCGAGAGTGCGGTTATCGCAAACATCACCTCGAAGGAAGAAGCGTACAAACAGCCAATCTTTTACGGGCTAGGGCACTTTTCTCGCTTCATATTGCCAGGGTCGGTAAGGTTGGATGCTCGCAGCGCGAACGGCAATGTGATGACGGTGGCCTTCGAACGGCCAGACAAGAAAACTATCGTTGTGTTTTACAACAAGTAAGTCCAGATTGTACACGAACCTGTCGTATGTTAAAACTCTTTCTATAAACATTTGTACTCGTTTTAGAGCAAATTCTCAATCAACCGTGCGGATAGAAGACAAACGTTACGGAAGTATTCGTCTTCAGGTTCCTGCTAAGTCGGTGCACTCATTTCTTTACGCTTGAGACTAATAATGGCTGTGTTAAAACTCGATACGATAGTAGCATTTATGTAGATCCGCTTTTAGAAACGGTGGTAAGAATAAGAAAAAAGCGTATCAAATATCTGGAAGTGACGCAGAATCTTCAGGATCTACCATTTCCATGTTAACTTCGAACTGATATAAACTAATGATTCATGATGCTTCCGAGAATGGTCAGCCGGATGGGAGCCACATGCATAAATTATTCGTGCTTAATGGCATCGATGTGGAATTTGCATACTTGTATCTTTAGTCATCGCCGCATGAACGTGTTCTGAAAGGTTGCAAGTTTGTTATGTTAAAGGCGCACAGCGAGAACGGGAATCCAATTGGATATCTCCACTCTGTTGTGAAGTTTGTGAAGAATTATCAATCCGGTATATTAGGAAATAATGATGTCACGGCGTGGGTGAATCAGCCACGCTTAGATGAGTTCGAGCGATTCGTTATCCACTAGAAGAGTGCACCGTTCGGGAGCCTCGGTCTTTTAGAACGAGATAGAACGAGTCTACCGATGCTGTGAACATCGACCGTTATCCGAAGGGCGACGACCGTTTGGCATAAGGTCCCGTTAGGTTGATGCGTGCGAAGGATCGGTCTTTACTAAATGAAAAAAGTTTGTTAATTTGTTTCGATCGGAGAAGATGTGGGAAAGTACCCTTATGCGCACATTGCGTCCTATTTTAATGAACTGGAAACGAGTTCACTAAATCAAGTAGACGTTAACCGAATTTGTAAATTTTCAATTTTCAAAATCAATAGGTCAAGACAAATCGAATAAAACATTACATGAAAATATTACTGGAAGTAATAGTCGTTCATTTGCAACGTTGGCGACACCAGATCAGCTCATTTATGTATTGACATGATGTGACATGATTTCAACAATTCTTCAACACACCAATGCATTTTTGTTTCTCTTTGAACTGTAATATTTTCCACAAATGAGATTTATTATTGTTTAAATTATCTCTTTAATGGCTTAACGTACGGACGTACAGCAATAGTTACGCTAATAATACCACTTTCTTCGCCGTCGGACGTTCGTACTTCTCGTCGCTCCTGCAGGCGACGGCGGCATGCAGGATACACGCGATCAGACTTGCAATCCTTTGTTACCGTTGCACCAAGCGAATATGTACATTTAATTGGGGATTTTTGCATCGTACGAACGCGTGCTACCGGGAGCGATGTGCCCCCGCGGGGCGGGGGGATTCTTCGAAATACTACGGTAACGAAATGGATGCCGTCGGTGGGACAACGGAGCGATTCCCGATGTTCCGCTGATGGTGGGACCCCGCGGCCAACGGCGGTGACATCGGCGATGAAGAAGATGAGGAAACCGACGAAGACGAGGACGATGAGGAGGAGGACGATGGCGAGGAAAATGAGCTGTACAGCAGTTGGTGCTGCATGTGTGAGGAGGGCCCGTGGCCAGCAACGGTGGAAGCGCCACAGCCGCTCAGAACCCCGCTGTTGTTGGTGACGTTGGCCGGTGGGCTGTTGGTTGGCTGCGAATGGGTGGACGTTTGTGCCATCAGTTGCTGCGGTTGCTGGTGCGCGTTGGTAATGCTCTGAACGATCAGACTCAAACAGTCCAAACTTGAACCACTAACCGATCCGGGTGCCCCCGTTTGGTTGTATCCTGGAAAAAAAAAGGAAGACAGTTTCGTTAATCGACTAGTAAGGAGGGTTCTTTTTTAAAAAGAATCTGTCGGCAGGCTGGTGCTGCCAAGTTTGTTGGAGTAGGCTAAAGGTGTAACGAAGACCTTGCTTAAATTTAGAATCCTTCCATCCATCCTCAATCCCGGCCCGCCGCCTCGGTCGAGAGATGATAAATCAACGCACGGCTGAATTCATAATTTTCTAATTTACCAACCAAGCGCACACGGTTTTGGGTAGAGCGGGCCCGCGGCGGTGCCATTTCCTTTGCCAGACAGAATGGTAATAATGCATGACTGTACGGCTTTTCCGTTGCACACAGAGCGAGAAACCGGGGAGCAAGTGCGAGCGAAAGAGCCGTGCAGTAGTTGGGTGCAAATGTGGCATGATGAGCCCGCGCACACGCCATCTTTGAACAAATCCTACCTGTCAAGGGTGAGTACCGGTCGTTGTCCTTTCCTAGCTGGCCTAGGCGTTCGCGCAGGTAACTGTTGGGGCAGCAGTTCTGCAAATGCGGGGAAAGAAAAGAAGGGAAAACCGTACATTAACACACTGTGTGGGTCGTGGAAAGATGTCCATGAGAAAATGGGCCAATCAAACGGTGTCGTGCGACTGTGTGCTCTAAAAAGGCGATACCACCAGATATCATCTGCGAATGCCGGTAAATGAGCTTGTAGACATGACGGTAATTTGTCCGCTTGCACCCCGCCTTTATCACTCACGCCGTTGCGGAACCCTCCCGTCTTTTCGGGTCGTGTTCGGTCGCTTCTCCCTCCGTCGGTGGCCTTTTTTTTCGGAATTTGATTCACGGATCCACGAAGCATTCACCATCGTTCCTCGCTTAAGGTAGTACAGGCTTCCACCCAATCGCGCACCGGGGAGTACCCGCGATGACGGGTTTCGTCATCCCGTGGACCCCACACTCGGCTGTGACGGGAAAGCCTTCCGTAAAATGTGTGAACCCGAAAATAGATTCCACGTAACCGTAGCGCATCGGCCGGGACTGCCGTTACAACGGTCGCTACCTCGGCGGCCGTTCCAAACAACGGCCGGCGAAGCAAACAAACTGACATTTGTGATGCCTAATTTAGTGTAAGTTATTCTGCCGTTGCCGTTTTTATACACCAGCTCCCAACTCCACTCCAAAGGCAGCGAAGCAGGGGAATCCGCCGGCAGTGCTGGGGATTCCCCACTCGCGAACGCGGCGGAACCTGCCCCGCTCGGCCCCCGATCCCGCCGGTGCGCGTTAGCAGCGTTTACGACGATTCTATAACGTCAATTAAAAAAGATGACATTCGGCAATAAAATAAAATGAAGCCGTCGTCGTAGCTTCCGTGCGGTTCGCGTTCGCTGGGGTGACTTCCTGCGAACCTTCGGCGCGATCGACTCGGATGAGATAGTGGATGAGTTTGTGCACGAAACCGTATATATTACACAAGCGGCCGAAGCATGCTCCCATGTGTTGTGTACGTTTGGGTGCCTGCCATTTAACTCTACACGAAACATCAAAAGACGCTGCGATCGCGGGAAGATCCCACCCGGCGTGGGGGGAGGGGGGGGGGGACGAGTGCCAGACCGGTCTGCTGAGATTGAGGCGCGACGATACGCGCGACAATTTACAAACTACTACCATCCGGAGGGTGATCGTTCTATTTTTGATCATCCCCGAGGCCGTAGCGTCCATGTCTCGGAGGGATCAACAATGATGATCACAATGATCGGACGCAGTATCGTACTCCAACTCGTTCGAGTCGAGCAGCAAACAGAGAGGCTCTTGTTCATCGTCTAGAATATTGGATAATATTCGATTCTGCGCCGTAGAACAAATGTAGAAGAAAAAATCGTTGGTTGTATTCCTCTCTCAAGTACTTCATCCATTTGGACACTATTTATATAGCGCTTTGCACATTGATAGCACGGTCGGACTGAGGGGGAAAACCGGGAGAATAAAATTGCACGCATTTTTAAACGCCACTTTCAACGACCGCATTCTTATGCGCGTGACGAGCTGGCGTTTACGATGCAATAATTTTGCAATGGTCCTTTAATTTCCATTTCCTCTCGCTCTACACAGCTATCCTTCCCGGGTGGTGGCGAGTGCGGAAAATTGTCAGCATAAAATGTACGCGATTTATGTGCGACTTGTTTTCTTGATCCGACTATCGCAGTACCGAACGCGCGGTGTGCTTTGGAGCGTACGAGGTGGTTGTAATTAAGGGCGCGTGTGTGGTCGTACTGTAGATGAGCAAGGTTGAATATTAATTGATCACGTCTTTTCGTACGAATTTCGAATCGAGGGAGTGGAAAAACCACTTCATTTCAACCAAATTATCTCACTAGAATTTACCAATAAACATATTACATATTCTGTATTTGCTGTAACGGATGTACCGATAGCATTTGTTCCCCTCGCATCCGAAACATCATACGTCCGGTCCAGATGCAGCCAAGGGACACGATCGTACTTTCGTAGTGTGGCATAACATTTTCAGCGTTCGCTGCCATCATCTTTACAAGGCCGCCGCCGGAAATAGCCCATTCGTGAGCTTTGGAATATTTTCCAGTAAGTACAAAATACAGCCAGACGAGCTCGATGTACACAGAAGTGTTCAGAGATCCTCCGGAATCGATTGGATGTGAATTGCCTGTTGAGGCTGTTTTTTTTTTAAGTGCAAACAATAACGCGCTCTCTTCACACGCGGTCAGAAACACCGTGCGGGGTGGAGGATGCTGAAGGTGACATAGTTTTCCACAGACACGGATCGTCACCGTTGTCGGATGGTATAGGGGTATAGGTGCGGTAGCAGTAACCGGTGCAGTGTACCTATCTTGCTCTCTTCCTCTATGCACCCGAAACCGATACGGTTCGATGGCGTCACGACGGATTTTCGAAGGCGAGACGGACGGGAGGCCAGCAGATAGCAGAAACAAAAACATACTGCTGAGAAGGCGGATGGTGTGGCGTGCGAGAAAACAGGGGAACACGCGGGTGTGTGAAGCGTGCGCAAAACGCGAAGGACGCAAGAGGTGAGGCGAAATCCCGAAAGTGCCGACTATAATACGGACCACTTAACATAAGATTTAGGATGGCATTTAAAGTCACATATTACAAAATCATGTATCCGTTAGACAGGCAGCTATTTGTATCGGGGCGTGTTCGATGGTACGCCTCCCCTGTCTGAAAAACCAAGCGAAGGGCACACGGTGCCGGTTTTCCGGCCCTACGGCGTTTTCCGATAGATGTAAGGATAGACTCATTTCATGTTGTTGTACTCTTCAAGGGCGCTGTTTCCTACAATTTCCCGCCGAGAGCCTACGCAAGGCTAGAGGGAAGCCACGTAAAGTTGTCCCGCGACGAATATACCCTCGAGGTGACAACTATCAATCGAACTGGCAGAAGCAGTTAACCGGTGGCGTCCCGAGGGTAAGTGGCTTCTTCCCCTAGGAACCCTTGAGCGGTTCACGGCAGTTTGCCGTGGCACCACTTCACGCAGATGCGCGACGGATCCCCGGAGAAGGATGCTGCGGCCGTGACTGAACGATCAAATGTCACTTTGAGCCGAAGACTTACGATGATCGCTACGGGGGCGGTGTCATTTTTCATACCCATTTTTTCCACCTCCATCCCGCGCTCCTCGTCCCGTGCAGCAACGTTCCGCTTCGACTTTCCTACCGCCTCGCCTTGCGGCCGATTTGAAGAGGCCCTTGGGAGATTTCCGTGCGGGACGAAAAATCGGTAGCGGAATTCATAAACTTTCACTCTCCGTGACAGATTCAAAACATTGGCCCCGGCCATAGATTTACCGGCGTGGAAACGTAGTAGGCGACGCACCGTGAAGCACACGATGCACGCACCCGGCGGACAACGAAGAGACACTCGGCGGGTTCGTGTTTTAATCCAGGAGAGGAAATATTAAAAAATAATTTATCGAGAAATTATGGTTATGGTGTTGCTTGCACCCGGGGTATGAGTGCAATGTTCTTCAGCGCCTACGGCCGCGGACGATTCGAGGCGAAGCGCAACGAATGTCGCCACGTCCCGTGATTAGTTTGGTGCTTTGAGACGTTTTATAAATAAGCAGTCTTAACTTTTTAATACTTTATTTACTTCGCTGAGCCGACGATTCAGATCCGCGGTGCGTGCCGGTATTGAAAAATGTTCCCCCTTCGGTTCTAGATCCTTATGGATCCTCCCTGTAAGGGAGAAGGATCCCTTCGTGATGCTGCGACCAGTGTCGGCAATAATTAAAGGGTTTCAATCGGTTTTGTTTCAGCTGCCATAAGGCGAAAGCTGTAGGCGAAAGAAAACACTCGCCAACAACAACAAGAAAACAGCGAAATCTATTTGTTGCTACTAGCGTCGCTATGTAGCGTAGCGATCTGGTGGCCTTTTTTTCAACAACATATTCCAGTTTCGACGAATGTAAAGCAGAAGGAAAAAAACCTGCCATCACCTTCGGCCATTCAGCATCAAGTTAATGGTCCTAGCTAGGATTTGGATCGAGCATTTGATGGAGGTTGAGTGTGTGTGATGGGTGAAAATTTATGACACTGAAAATTATTCGCCGTTCTGTTTTGCCGAAGCTGACAGATCGGTCGTAAAGTAGAGAAGACACGGTCCCCAGTAGATGGACACGATGATGGCGTATGCCGCGCGTGGCCCTCCCCTTCCCGAAGGGGGACGTGTGTGCGGCTCGAGCGAGAATATTAGGAAAGTGGAATGGCTTTCCGCGATTGTTGCCCATAAACTTGCCAGCTCACGTTCCTTGGGTGGATTAAGAACAATGACTCATCGCACCTTCAAGTGCGACTTTCCCTTACGTTGCGCACGATCAACTACCACCCTCCGCTGAAAGCCGGCCACTAATTAAACAAAAAAAAAATTGTAAAAAACCGTCCAAATTTTCTTACGCAAATTCTTGCGGCGAGAGGCGAATTGTTGGTGTACCACTAGAACGTATGCGCCTTCGGTTCTGGGTTTTCTGTTCCATTTCTGCTTTTACAAATTTCGTTTCGCTCACCCCCACTCACTGCCCCATTCCATCGGGCCCAACGTGGTGCCAACAGATCTGTCAACCGAGAGATCAAAGCAACTCATTTCCCAAATGAGTGATTAATCCCTCTTAATTAGATCATAATTTGTTAATCATGCTCTTCGGCTTCTCGCGGCGAGCGCCGATAGCATGTTTCCTGCGCCGACATTTGCTGCACTTAAGGTCCGTCCGATGCGGTAGGATTTCGGCACCTACTGCGAGTAGGTAGGCTTTGCGTCGTCCCACTTTCCACCCTAGTTTTACGACATTTTCACGAGGCGGATCGTGGTGAAATGGTAAGATTTCGTGGAAAATATTATTTGGGCAAAAATATATTAATGTCAGTTGAAAAGAAGTGAGACACTGTCACTGTGCCTTCAGTCGAAACCGGGAAGGAAAACATGCCTTGACAATCACACCATTGCGTCGACTGGCGAGCTCGTCTGGGAACTAACTAACTAAAATCACAAATTAAAAAAGGCAGATCATAAATTCAAGGCTTCATTCTGTAATTTTCGTTTTTTCGAACAGTGAAAAATCGTCTGTAACTTTCGAAAGTTTTATAACATTT
>JAOEFI010000003.1:6485569-6499073 GCA_034621735.1 Anopheles plumbeus
GCCAGCATCAGAAGTCGTCCTCGATGAATGCTGGTGCCATGGCCGACGACTCGACTAGGTGCACCAGAATATTCCAATCCAAATCATCTCCTACGTCGGTGCGCGTGCCTTGATGAATTCATCGAAGAACCGGAGCGACACGCAAAAATGCGATGGAAAACATCTTAATTTAAATTCCACCCGTACCGGTCCAAAGTAGATAGCCTTGGTTCGCTGTCGGATCTGCACGAATTCCTACCGAAAATTGGGGGTGGTTTTGGATGACCGGTAGTGGCCCCAACTACAGGAAAAACAGGATATGTTAAGTAGCTTCAAACGACGAACATACAATCCGCATAGCTGGGCCGGTCTCGGGTATAGTTTAGGGTCTTGCTCCAGTTCCACGCCGGCGTGTGCAGCTGCGTACGATACCGCGAAACCACGTCGCGTCACCACGAGCTGCTGTCAGATAAGAGGCACCGATGCCGCCCTCTGTGCTCTGGGCTCGGGCCATCTCGCATGAGCTATCTCACTCGCCGGGTTTTCCGTCCCCACGGGAACCCTATTCGTTTGATATCGCATCCGATCCGGCAAGGGAGCTAATTAATTGCACTTAGTGCAGGGCTAATTCACTAATTAATCAAAGGAACCCACCAACAAACCAAGCAAGTCGGAGCGGATTACGCTGCTATCGCTTGCCCGTCCCAGTGCCACTTTCATTCAGTAGGAAACTTGTGTTTCCCCCACTCGGGGATCTTGCAATCCTTGGGCCACGGACTGTACGGCGCTACCGGGAAAGTTCCCCAGAGTGTGGTTTGGCCCGACTGCGCCTTCTGCTTGACGTTAATGAACTTTAACACTTAGCCTGCGCCGTTGATCCCGCCGCAGCGTTGAAAGGTCCTTCGCACTGGCGGTTTTGTGAAAATTCATCACACGCGGGCCGCGACTCGCTCTCTCTGGGATAAGTCACCACGTGGCCGACAACTGTGGCGATCGTTGGGAGAGGAAAAAACGCGAACAACCGTAGCAAACCGGTATCGTGCGGTGTGTGCTGCGCAATTAGCACATACTCATTAGTGTGGCCGCGTTCGGAGCGGGCGGAGTTTTAATTAATCCCAGCGCTGGTGAGACTATGCATACTGTAGTATCGCCGGCACCGGCGGGGATTGCGCGTCTACGCGAGGAGGCGCACGTCCTAAAGCTGTGGTACGTATAGTTAGAAATATCGTTTCGATCCTATCCGTCATACACGCCTCGGAAGTGGCATCCATGCAGACGAAGGCATGCGCAAATGAGGAATTATTGGCAAAGAAATTTGTGGATCGCATATCAGCAGGATATGTTCCGATCAGAAAGATTCTTGCTTGATTCGACGCAGATGCCGACCGCCACGCGGTGTCATTTAAATTCTAGATTCCATCCAGAGCAAGTGTTTGGCACTTTCTCTGCGAGAAAGTCGAAGTAAACTGCGCGGAAGTCAATTTAAGTGGTATCATTAGCAAGGAATTACCACATCAACGGACCGGCCCTAATCAACTCTCAGCCCACTAACCCAAACTCACCGGCGGAGGCGTCTCAGGACGTCTGTCGGGGTAAATTAATTTGCCCCATCATACGTAAGCCAAACAACCAATTTGAAATACCGAAACGTCCTCCACCGTCGGTGGGTGACGGTGGCAAGCCGAACTGAAAATCGCCCCGCAAGATGGAATTGCTCTAAAACGAAAGATGACACTCCACCATTACAACGGCAACACTCGGCATAGGCGGCACACACTAGAGGCCATTTGTGTCTCGGCCAATCTACCTAAAAATCCCTGCGTGATCATTTCATGGCTTCCACGCGTATGGTGGGGGTGGAAATGACCGAAACGGACAACCAGAGCTTGAGAAAATTTGCTATCGCAATCGAGCAAGCGGCAGAACATAGAGGCGATAGGTCTGAAGCAAACGGCGGGGAGGGGAAAACTGAAACAGCAGCGAGCAAATATGCAAAAAACAAAACCGAAATTCAAAACGACATCATTTCTTTGATTATTTTTGGACACACGCAAATGCAGCATACATGTTCGCGTGATCTCTTTCAAGCTGCCCAATGTTGACAGTTGTAACAAACGCCAGACCACTTTTCACCGTCGGCACAAGTCCTGCTGCGGTCCTGCAACCCCGAAAACGCGAGCCGGCCAGCCGGTACAGGCGGAACAGTGCTGACCTTGGGAGGAATGTCAACAACATCGGATCCATCCGAACGCGCCGGGCCATCATCGGGCGCGATTGACCGCGGGAGTAGCAGCGGGAGGTGGTCGCAAACGGGAAACCGGACGCTGCACGGAATGCCTCGCCGTCTGGGACGGGATTCGGAAGTCACGGGTTAACAGGAATGTGCAGATTCACATTCCACCGCTGGCGGGTCGGCCGGGAAGAATTACGGTCCCATTCTTCGCCGCCTCGGCGGAGTGAGATGCCCCCAGGCCGGATATTGCGCCCAGTTGCGCCCCAATCGCTGTTAAAGTGGAAAACTCGGAACAAGTGTCCAAACGATCACATATGGCGCATGTCATGGTTGCTTTGAAGTGCTGCTTTGATCTGGCTTTAATTATTTGTGAAAGGTTCGTAATATATCCTTTCTTTAAATATCTCTTCATACAGTGATATACATTGGTTTTGAATCGTGCGGTATGGACACGTGAAAAGTGGTACCACAAGTTTTTCCCGTCAGCGAATCGGCGATATGGTTTGTTATTTTTCTTTTGCATTGGAGCGTAAAATTAGATAAAAAACCGATAAAAAAAACCCACATTTAATGTTCAGCTGTTCCAGAAACATTCGACATGCTGTTATACTCGACACGCTAACAATATATGTTGTTTATCGTCGCTAGTTGTACGTCCACTTTGTTTTTCACTTCCAACACTGTTTTCCAGTTGTACCATCAATTGTTGTTACTTTATAGAGCTTACATTTACAGTGCTACCGTCTTGTAAGTGACAAATAGGTAACAAAAAATGGACATAAAACACACTCTTGCCTCAGCCTGAGCGAGCCCTCTACGAAATCATACGACAAACGACGGTGCATGTTCGACTACGTAAGGGCCGTATTTCAAACCACAACACGGTACCGTTGGGTACATCAGTGTCTGGTAAAAATATGTCTATAGGTACTACACGCAGTTCCTGCTCAGGGGAATGCGTTGCGCCTCAAAGGAAGCGGGATAAGGAACCTTTTGCTTTGGCTTTACTTTAATTCTTTTTGGGGAATTTTTCATCATTCGCCGCAAGTTTACGACCGCCAGACGGTCGAAGATTAAACGGATGCGATCAGAAGAAGATGGTGCGCGCGTTTATCCCCGGATAATCGGGGCTCCTGGGGCCCCTCGAGGCAGAAGCAGATGCGTTCCGCATCTCCGGACCGCGCGCGTGTGGTTCGCGCAACGGCGCATCGTCTCATCGTCACCAGAGCGGGCAACAAAATCATCAGAAGTCTGCCACGAACTCCAACGTGGTGCGCAAAGCGATCCCAGCTTGGCGTGCACGTCCCTCTGCGGCTGGAGTGGCTACAGCTGCACGGCCGGGGTAGTAGTTGAGGACAAATTTATCGAACCATGCAATTAAATCTCATTAAAAACGATGTACTAGCTGAAAAGTTGCGCCACACGGTGTCATCTCACCGTCACGTCATCCGAAGCGTGCTTGGCGTGGAGGATATTCCAAAATTAAATCTGCACCGACTCCTGTTTCGTCCGGGGTACGTTTTGCCATCGGTCCCCTTTTCCCCAATGAGGCGGGGCAATGATTTGCGACCAAGGCCGGTCCGGTAGTATGTGTAATGATTTTTCTCTTCCCAATTCGGACAGTGTTCGGGTATGTCAAACGTTTAAGAGACGCGATGTTATAGGGAGTGAGTGGTCGGAACATACGTGACTCAGGATTCGAACGAGGACTGGAGTGTAGGGATGCTGGGCTCCTAATTCTGATCGATCGTTTCCTCCTCAAGCGCTCGGCACGAGCGAAAGATTGACGGATTAGCATCATAAACCGAAAACCAACACACGCTGGCCGTGGAGCGCGAACGATGAGCAAGAATAATAAAGTCATCGAGCCGTGTGAAACGATCTCATCCGCGATGCGTCGTCGCCGGTCTGGCTATGGTTGCTCGACTGTAACATTGAGACAGTTGTCGAGGCCGCTCCCGCCGTACGTACGCCCGGCCCGGCTGGCTGGATTAGAACGGGGAGAAAGTCCACCAGTGTACGATTACAGCGGGCAGGGCCGGCAGGCGGGCAACGCCGACGCCCCCGGTCGACAGGAACCCTGATGACATGGGCGACGTGTGCGGTTTGTTTGCTCAAGCCTGAAGGCAACACTAAACACTTCAGATAGGAGCGCATGTGACAGCGCACAGGGCCACGGAGCGATAGGGCACAGGGCTCATGTTGCGGTGTCTGAATCGATCGTGGTGTAGGTCCACCGGTAGGGCGTGTGGACTTCACTCCGGTGCAGCGCTGCAGCTGGAGGTGTGGGCAGACTGCGCGGACAGTGACAGTGACACAGTGTAGCAGTAGCATCGGAACCCGGTAGAGTGCGCCCGAAAGGTCCGAACATGTGGCCCGCGCATCGGTCTCTATAGGCGACGCACAGTCACGTTCGTGCGTATAGCGTGCCGGTGCCAAAGACCTACGCGCGTACCCCCCTGCCGTATGCGATAATAATATCTTCAACGAAGTCTAATTGTACTGCTACCGTTGCTGACATTTGTCGTGACAGTTTGACATATTATGACTGGGGCGGAAATAAATGATCGGACATTTTTCATCGCGTACCTTCCAACCGATCATTCCGGTATGCTTTTACTTCGGACTGGAGGTGCGACTCCCAGAACAGCTTAATATCTTCTTCTAAGATCGACGATACGATACTATCGTGTCCCGGGTGGAAGATGTCGACAGGTCAGTAGGTTAATCTGTCGGTAAACAATGCAGAATTTGCATTCCTCAGACGATCTGCAATTGATCATTCGCGTGGGGACTGCTCGTTTTCCAAACTCGTTTCTGAAATCATGGTTCAGTTCGGGCCCACACTTCTGATCTGTGCGACAGCACGAAGTCTTCCCCAGTAGGCTACTGCGGCCTGCTATTTGCATCTTTCAATTTGGCTGGTGAAAATGGAACTAATTATGTTTTCAACGCAAGATCTTCCCCCTAACTGACAGTGTCATGAACTGCGACACAGCCTGCGTAGAGAGATAGAAGAAGAGGGACAGAGAGAAAGCACAAGTTCGAGGGACAAAACGAGGGTCGCCCTGGCGGTGGTGAAGGTGGTTGGTTTGGTTCGCCACTCGCAGAAAGGAGGAATTTCACGCTTCCTACCGGATGGAGTCGGCTCGGATCTGCCACCCGGGGGTGAATGAAGCATTAATCTTCCAGCTCGCGAAAAACATGACACAAGAAGCGGTTTCCTGTTGCGGTGCAGAGTGGAAAGTCAGTGCACGCGCGTTACGGCACTTGTGCGGCACTTGCGTGGAGTCGGGTCTGGTGACGGTCGGATCGCTACTACCATGCAGGCGCAATACAAAGTGAGCAACGGCTCGGCGCAGGCCACACACCGGAACGATTAATGAAATCGGTAGTCCATTCGGCAGTGCCATAAATCTTTCGCCGGTTCACTTGTCGCGGGTACCATGCGGTAAAAAAATGTCCACCAACAAATGGTGAATTCATTTACCGTTTCTGCGCCAACGCACGCCGTGAGGCGCACGTAACCCCACGCTGTTCAATCTGATTTGGAAGGGAGCAAAAAAGGGATCCGGACGATCGGACATATTTTCGCCATCTCGGCACCAAACCGGCCATATGGCAGTCGGTATGTTTATCAACAAACAATTAAATCACGATAAATTTCTATCGCCAACAATGCGACAGACGGGAAGCGCCATCGGGGGGCACTGGAAAAGTGTGTTGTTCGGTGTGAGAACGCGCAACAAGTGTGACCCAACCCGAACAAGGCGTCAGCTGATGGGGACGAGCTGCTGCTGCTGCTGCGGCTGCTTCTCAGGAGGTGTGGAACGATACCCGACAAGCAGCTTTATGGGCGTTAATTAGTCACCGCAGGAAGAGGGAGTGTGCTGTAACGATCGCCGCTTTCCTGCGGGTCCTGTTGGGAAACTGTCGGAGACTCACCATATAGTCCTGAGGTGTTGACAGAGCCGACCCGCTCCCGTTGGTAATAATGTCCGTGCTTTGGTGACTTGAAGGTGTTTCCTGGAGCGGGAAGGCGGTAATAACGATTAGTTTTGCCGTGAGTTTAATGGCACTAGCGTGATAACGGAGATGGGACATCGAAACACGCTACGATACCGCCCACTCTGGCCCGCTCACTGCTCACCTCGAGAAGGGCTTGGAGGCTGTCAATGTACTCGATGGCGTTTCGCAGGATTTCCACCTTTGGTAGCCGCTGGTTCGGGTTTGTACTGGTGCGCCGTTTCAAAACTTCGAATGCTTCATTCACCTGTCATTTTAACGAAATGGAAATGTGTTTATTGTGTGTGCGAATTATACCGTACGAGGGAAATGGAATCAGGATAAAAAATATCAACTTGCAATTTGAATCGCTGAAATTGTTAAAACGCAGTTTTTCTGGTGCATTTATGCTCCATTTAAGGCGTATGTAAAACATGTTAACAATATTAGCTCGTACGTACCAACTTTCGATTCGAATTGATATGATAGCAGGTAGCAGTCTCATCCAACAAGGGTTACCTAAACATCATAGTTCTGAACATTCGATGGCATGATTCTAGTGCAGTATGTGCTCGTTTAATTTTGGAGGGTTCTATGCTGCGAGCAGCGGTCAGAGAGCCAGAGAGTTCGTGTGTTGTCAGGATTGGTGTGACAGGCGGGATCGAGTTAATAGAACTCACCTTCGACAAAGCAGCGCCCTGTTTGGATTGAGCTAGCGACCGACGAAAAGGACAGTAAATTGTTTAACCTGTGCAGGTGTACCGAAACATAGGTTAAATAAAGAAAACGGTGAAGTTTCCGGCCCGTGATGATTAGTTTCGAAGTAACGGGCCACATAATATCATCCTAGCTGAATATACAAGGATGGTTTAGTGTTTCTGCGTTCGTAGGAGAAGGAAGTTTTCATTTTGCGGATCATCCCTTTTCGAGATGGTATCATTGGTAATGATTGATTGAATGAATGACATCGATTGATTGAAATCACATAAAACTTGAGCACATATAACGACACGAGAACACAAACAATTATAAACTTTGTATTTTCGGCATGTGGAACGTTATCCGTAAACAAAGATGACAATTCAATGAGTGTTTAAAAATAATACGAACTGTACGGTTAGAGCATAACTCTTACAATCTCTTAACTAGACTCATAAGTAGTAAAAACGAGGGCCCGTGATACTAACCTTCCGCAATCGACGCCTCTCGCGTAGGGTGGCTGCTTTCCGGCGATCTACTGCCACGCTCTTCTTCTTGCATGCCTTGCAAGCCCAGGTCAGGCATGGCCGGTTTGGGCTCGCCATACAGCCAGACACCGGTGCCAGGACATGCTCCTCCGAGCTGAGACTGTTGTCGTCGTAATCGGTGAGCTGCAGCTGCCTCTGTCGGATGTGAAGTTGTTGGATGTTGAGTTTCAGCTTCTGCTCAGCACTGAGATCATGTAAGTAACCACCACCACCACCACCACCATCACCACAACCACCACCTCCATTAGCACAACCACCACCAAAACCGCCACCACTACCGTTTCCACTAATTACACTATTATTACAGGCCCCATCGCCAAAATTATTTCCATTCCCAACTGAAACACTACCATTTAATGAGTAGCCACCCTTACGCAGAGTATTCATGCCAGCATTATTTGCACGATCATTTCCGCAGTTTCCGGATCCGCCGTTTGCCTTCCCGTTTATTACGGGCATGGTCGATCCCGGGCCCGTTGGCATCAGCGCGCCGAAAGGACGATGATCCACTTCGTAGCCCTGCTTGTATCCTCCTCCGAGGTCAGTTTTAACAGCCGTTTTACGGCTACCATTTCTGTTGAACTTGGTCATCATGAATGCGTAGTACAACCGGGGAAGACTTTCACAACCTTATTCAAAGCACCGGAGCTTCGGCAGCAACTGACACCACATTGATTCGCGATTGATCACCCAGTTTCCTTAGATTGAAAGCCCCGTTGCAACCAGCGTACAATGAAGCGCAGATGTGTCATTCACGGAACCGTTTGTCGCTAATGCGTGGCGCTACCTTTGCCGGTGGGAAGCACGATCGTACTGATCGCCGTGTGTCAAGGAAAACATGAGTGCGCGGCAGAACGCACGAATAATGTCGCTAAACGCCCTTGGTTGCGTGTGCGCACGATCGCACGAACGGGACATCGATAGGCCGCAGTCGGAAAAGTCGGGCAAAGCATTTCAGTGTTCTTCGCGCCTCCGTATGCCGTAAGACGCCGGCTGTTTTCCCGGGGGATGAAGTGGGACAGCTACTGTTGTCCGTCGAGCTGTTTGCGCGGCGCTTCAAGTGTTCTTGACGGTAAATCCTTGCCAAGCGGATCGGCAGTATTTCTTAGTTATTACACATGACGTGAAGACGGTCGATTTTCACTCGGTCAGCCCGGTTGAAGATGCGACGTTGGCTTGCCTTCGCTCTTCTACTTTCAAACGACTAGGATCTGCAAATGGTTCAATCCTGTTTACAACATTTCATTCTAGCGTACGTTGTTTGTAAGGGAAAATGAGACTTTTGGGTGAAGGAAAGTAGCCTATTTGCGTTTAGGCGATCCTCGATGGAGTGATTGAAATACGGTCAACACGAGACGGGTCTTTCGTTAAGTGTCGAAAGGATGCCATTACTACTACTGCAGCGAGTTATCGTCGACGAGAAAGAGAAAACAACAGGCGTTCGTTACGGGTAACTCCTCCCTCCGGAAAATGGAAAGTGACGAGTTTTCTCGCTCTGCTGAAACGAAAAACTTTTCGGAAAAGCTTATGAGCAATGCTTCGGGAAAAACTATTTGCAGGCGTTTGCCGTGGTTATACATATTACTTGAATGTTTTGTTTTGCATGCATATTAGCATGTTATAGCATGTGTTATAGCCATTCAAAAATTAGTTCCAAGCTATTTATGATCGTTATTATTAATATTATTATTTTTACTGACGGGCTGGCCGTATGCAACCTCATTACGAGGACTGTTAAGATATATATGTTTACAGCATCTCTGCGTCTTTAGACAAAGGCTGTCAGAAGCCAACATCTGAATCGGGCCAGCGGAATTTGAACCCGCATTTGAAAATCGCTATTTATGATCGTGTTGATGAAACCACTGCTTTCTTCTGTAATGATAAGAAAACGAGCGCTTCCTGGCCGAAAGATTCCCAATCTGAACGCTTATTGAACGATGTGTTAAGGCAACGTTCAGAACAGCTAGATCGTTATTATGACTCGCTACCTTTTTACGTTTTCTATGTTCGGGATGTGCGCGGACGCACTTCCCGGCTACCAAAAATTACACATACGAGTTATCCACATTAGGGATAATCGCAGGGGTCAACCCGACCTAGAGTGCAATGGAAGGGCCTCACCCTGGGGGAACCGCCATCATGATCACGGTAACCCCTATGCCAGGTAAGTATGCTTTGCTCGACTCTCGGTTCAGCATGCCAGTGCAGACCGACATGTTCGTGTAGCGATGTCTAAATTATTTGGCTGGACCGTCGCGTTACCTTCTACAGGTAGCTACGATGGATGCTGTGTTGTTTGACGGTGTTAGTTTAGCATGGTACACAATCCCGAAAACGGTAATTGGAAACAGGTAAACAGCGATGCGATATTATTTTACGGAATGGTAGAGGAAGCATAGATCAAAAAAAAAATAGACTACTTCTGTTTTCTTCTTCTGCCGGGTCTTGTCTAGAAGTGTTTTCCTGTTGAAGGAAATTTGCCGGTCAACATTTTATTACATGTTTAATTTAAAGAAGCATAATTGCCGGTTTTCAAAATCTCCTATAAAAGGGCTTTCTTTTACTGCCAAACATCATCGTCGGTGACGCGATCGCAACATGATGACGAGATTGCATCAGCTGGTTCAGGCGAGTCTGCTCTGCAAACTGAAGGCTTTTTCTTCGGAGTGAATTTTCATCCAAAGACGGACTGAAAGTCGTTCGGTGAGAAAAGGTTCATCTCCACTTTCCCATACATGAATAGAGCCGGTTCGGGCGACGACGTTCTTTTGTGTTAGGGAGACTGCGCGCGACGGAGCATCGCATTCGCGTCTGAATAAAAGCTTCAGCAAATGAACCGAGCACGACCGCGGGGCGACGGGGTTCGTTGTATGCGAACGTGATTGTAAAATCGCGAGTTCATATACGTGTGAAATCCACAGAGCGACGCGCGATAGGTTCATGCGTCCGTCATCGCCATCGACCGCACGGAGTATGCTTTCAACCAACGCCAGCCAGACAGTCCCAGACAACTAGAACGATTAGACCGTACCGCTACTTCACAGGCGACCCGTTGTTGTGTGCTGTGTCCGCGAGAAAAACGTACCACGAAACGTGCCGCATCCACGTATGCAATCGCTATCGATTTTTAGTTTCTCGTCAATTTGTGAACGGTGTCTCTACACGACGTAGCCCTTACAGCAAGTGTAATAAAGGTGTTGCTGTGAAAGCTGTGCAAACGGGGTGTTCCGATCTGCGAATAGCGTTTTACGTACTTTTTCTTGCGTTGCATCAAGCATACTTTTAGCCATGTCCCTCTGTGGTGTCGTTTGTTGTGGTTGTTTCTCGTGCTAGTGGTACAAAAGTTCTTCTTGCGGCATGGCAGCGGCAATGGCGAAAAGTAGAAATCACCCGGGGCAACAGCACAGTGTAAGTCGGAAAACACCATCGCCTACTCCTTGCTATGTTTTCCTAGCACTCGCCCTTCGATGACATTCCCACCTACCCGTTTGCATAGTTTCATTGTCCCCGATGCTATTCGCTCCGCAGTCAAGTTCACGGACGAACGAACCAACGAATGTTTGCCATGGTCGGATGTTGTTTTCTTTGCATCAACCTGCTACGAAGCCAAACAAACGCGGGAAAATGCACTATTAGCGAAGGTCATATCCACGTTGGCGATAAATGATGCGAATGAACCGCAGGTGCAAATAAACGTGGGCTGCGCGTGCATTTGGCAGGTGGTTATGCGTCATCGATGAAAGTTCATCAACAGCGGATGACGTTTGGGTATGAGCGAATCCTAAAGATCGGCCCTCTATTGGAAAAGGCGCTCAAAGGATATCGTTTTTTGATTCAGCATGAGCGGAGATGTAACCGCGAATTCGACGTCCTGATTAAGTCACTCGAAATAGATTTGCTGTATTGGCGTTGGATTCGCTCGTAGCGTGTATTGCAAAGATTCCCGCCGTGGTCAAACCGTCGCTCGATCACACTCGATCGTTGTTGATCGAGCTTTGCTTCGTTTTTGGCTCGACACCTTATCTATCCCCGTGCGCAGAGGACCATGTGCTCGGGATGGGAATGCTGCCTTTTGTGTAGCGCTGATTTGTCTGGTTGGTGTTTATCAAAAGCACCCACACAGTTGCCGGTACGGAAACGCCCCACTGTGCGCTGGCTAAGCGTGCGCTGTTGCGCACGGGCACGCGCGCACGAGCACACGGGCGCATTTTCTGTGCCCGTGCGCTGACGCACACCACGATGGTCCCGCACACATGCCCAAGGGCCCGTGGTTGTCTCGTTGCCCACGGACAAAGTGGTGGAGCGCTTTGTCTCGAATCTGTGTGCCATCCTCCATCGGAGGATCCCTGCCTCTGCCGTGCCTACAACATTTTATTGGTGGTGTGTGTCATCGTGCATGTACGATCTTTTACTAACGTTAAGGTGTTTCTTCTTTCATCTGGTTGTGTTTCCCTACAGAATATGAAGCCTTCGGCTAGTAGACAGAGCAAAACAGTAGTAGCAGCAGCAGCAGCACCAGTATCCAACCGCCTGCGGACACCCAAGTCAGTAGTGGCGATAGAGCGAGCAGCGGCGGCCGCAGCAGCCGTACTAGCGCTCGGAAGGCAACATCCGGGCACGTCAACCGAACTGAACCAACAGCGGCGGCTGCCACACTTCGATCACCGGAGGCGACATTTTCCATTTCGCTTACCGACAAGAGAACTATAGCAAGGAACCGATTCCCGTCGTGAAAAGTTTCGACAAACCACGTGCAACGGTGCCGAGCAAAGACGGACTGAAGCTGTGGATGGAGTTGATTGCAAAAACCTGAAGTTCCGCGCGAGTGTGTGTGTGTGTATGACGTGTAACGAAAGAATGATCAAAACAAAAATTTAACTTTTTCCAAAACTTATCATAAATCGCGATACTGGGCTTATTACCCTTAACTATACCTTAAATTGGATGATGTCTTGAATCGATCGTTGTGTTTGCGACTGCCGAGCGAAGAACCAAAGCTTTATTAACATCAATAGAAAAATAAGAAAGAGCAAACTGTCGGGCATACATTTGTTACTTTTCCGTCTGGCACCAAGTGTCCTGGTTCAATTGAATTCGATCACGCGAAAGGCGTGTGGCCCTAGTCATCTGACCGGTCAGCTGAAGGAAATAAAAATTGTGTCACAGAACCGTTGTGCCCTCAACATCTGCGTCGGGTCCGCAATCGCGCGTGTTTACAAAACACACGCGAACTACGTTGCTCACATTCTGGCACGGAAGCTGGCAAAGGGAAGCTGAACCAAGCGGAGCGAACACAGTGAGCAACCAGAGATGGAAGTCCAGCCGTCGACATCGCCAGATGCGGCAGGGCCCACTGTGTGGGTGTTCGGGTACGGGTCACTTTGTTGGTATCCGGGGTTCGATTACTCCGACTGCATCACCGGCTACATTCGGGGCTATGTGCGACGCTTCTGGCAGGGAAATGTGACCCACCGTGGGACGAAGGAAAAGGTAAGCCCGTCCTGCCATACTTTTTTTTTTCATTTCCGATTAGACCGGCCGGCACGAGGTGGCGCTAGGCGACTTTCTGTTTTCAACCGCGAGCAGCTAAACCTAGGCCTTGAGATTACATTTTTCGCGACACCTTCTAACACCACCAACCCACTACTAGAACAACCTACATTTGCTGGTGCAAACCGCGCACCCTGAGCGGCTACAGTGTCGCATTCGGGCGTCTATTTTTGTTATCGCAGTAATAAAAAAGAATTGACGAAACGAACGAACCCGAACCTCGAACACGACCGTTGACCATCGATTCATTAACGCGTGGCCGGTCGCGAAGGTTTGCGCCTAACCTGTTAGCCTGTGTTCCGTCCCAAATCATCACGCGCGTCACAAAACAATACTTATCCACCCACCGTCGCGCCGGGTGGGCGGTGGCGGCAGGTGGTGAGTACACGAAACACCCGGGGATTGTTGATAGACGCGAAACGCGAAACGCGAAAACTACTTCACCAAACCCGGCGTGTGTTTGTAAACAGAACGAATGGGAGTGAAC
>JAOEFI010000003.1:6548505-6573265 GCA_034621735.1 Anopheles plumbeus
GGGGGGCACGACGCACGGCGTGAATTTTTTATGTCCCGCATAGGATTGGAAACCCCCGGGGGCGGCACACACACATGGTTCGTATGGAGTGGAGGATTGTTTTTTGAGTACATTCTTTCTCTTTCTGTTTCTCTCTTTCTCTCCCTATCACTTTCTGTCGTCGCTTTTTCACCACTGTCCTTCCCCTGAGCAGCATAAAATCAGTGTGGAAATCGTTACAATGTTTTTCTTTCTGCCACAATATTACGGCCTTGGCTGCCGTAGGCAAAAGGTGTATCCCAGGACGATGTCGCCCAGGAGTCCCAGGAACAAACAGCGAGCTGAGGTTGTTGCAGGACTGCAGAAGGAACGTCTTTAAAACATACCGTAGCACAGGCTCACCCTTTTACCGGTACATTATCATAGAACCCTTGCCCACCGGCGCGGGATGGTTCCGACTTTCCGGTGGTTCCCGTCGTTGTGGGGTTGGAAACGTTCACTTTTTGTGTGGCCCGAGCCGCCACTCACGTCGTCGCGTCCGTTTCCGGGTGGTTTAAAAATGTATGTCACCAGGGAGAATTGGTTCAGTGTGGCACATATTACGAAATTCACTCCTAAGTGAGTTGGTGTGGACAGCTTTTGCCGGGCGGGGTCTATTCCGTTCGCACGAGGAAAGAACATCATTCGGCACATAAAGTGCTTCGTTATGTTTGGGAAAACGGGTAAAACGAACAGACGGTTTGGTTAAGGGTGAGAATTGCGCACAGTACATTTGTCAGTCGGTTTTTTTGGTTATTGTTCGGGATATTTATTTCTTCCTTCGGCGAAGAAGCTTCATCGAAGAGGTGCACAGTAAGAAATTGTGGTTGCTTGGATGAGTTATGTACGGAAGCGCGTTATAATTCGTTATTAGGGTGATGATTGATAGAGACGCTTCTTATGTATGAAAAAAGCAACATTAAAAGGCTCCAAAACAATGACCAAAACTAAACCATGCATGAACTCCTCATAAGGAACTTCCTTTAAATACTTCTTTTCATTATAATTGTTGTTCAACTCCGTACGAATACTACTAAAAAAATAGAGGGAAAATCCATTAGACAAATGTTGGTTTGGTGCGGAACATTCAGAATAATTGTTTTGCGGTTTCCAAATTAACTCAGATTTCAGATCATCAACATTATTATAAACCAAGTGTTTTATGAATTTTATGTTTTCTGTAAACATCTTAATCTTTAGCTCCTGGTTTATGCTTTGAGCTGTGTTTTAAATCAGATTGTAGACTGCTTTGTAGTACATGGGAGTATTGATTGCATAGTTAGTCAGCGTTGCTGGAAGCATACTTCAGCGCACTTCTGCGTGGCACTGGTAGCACTAGTTCGTCTGAAAGACTTTGAACAACGCCGGCGCCGAAGACAGTGGAATGACAGCATCAAATATTGTTATTCACAGCGGACGACTTTGGCCCGTTTGGCAAACCCGATAGCACGTGAAATCGAACGCCACGAGTAGTTCCAGCGCGTCTATTGGAACCGTTTCCTTTCTTTCTTTTGGTTCCGCAAGACAGCGCTTTACTTAACTACGGCTCACTGATTCCACTGAGCATCGATTGATTCGTTCCATCGGGGCGGTCACATTCGAACGCTAAGCGTATCTCCGATAAAATAGAACCGAAAAAAAAAACAGGACGCCACCGGCTCGCTTCACTCCTGGCACGGTCCGAAAGTGGTCGACTTTTCAGCTAAAACCGCCATAATTTTTCACTTTACGGTGGTGTAAATGCGCCCTAAAGAAACCACGGGGATCGCTGAAAGTAGCGCTTCGTGTAAACGCCACAGCATCGGGGTTATGGGGCTGCAACAACAACTCCCTCTGCCATCTCTCGCATGCCAGGACGTTCCAGGGCGGCCCGGGCAGTACGGGGTGGGGGGCGGCAGTAGTTTTGGATTTTGATTCCCCATCAATCGACAAGCTTTCGTGACGGGCTTCGCCAACGAACGAAAGGCAATCATTAACTTTTCCATTTTCCTGAGTGCCCGCGCGGTGGGGCCGTACACTTCTTCATCTTTGCCGATGATAAGCAGCATTTGCGGCCACTGACTGAGGGACGGACCGCTACACCGCTAGCTAACGATTCGATCTGTAAGCACTTGAGGAGCCCGATCAATATTCTAGGGGAGAGCAGAAAACCATAACTTCACTTCTTTTTTCTTTTTTTTTTTGATGGCGCATCCTCGCACTCTCAGCGGCGGGAGCTAGTTGAAGACGATTGGAGCCGCTCGGGCCCGTGGACGTGCAGTCACCGAACGTGTCTCGGTTGAAGGTTTATTATTAGCTTTCGTTCTCGACCGGGGGCGTACGGTGCGGTATCCTTAGGGATGCTCAGTATCGTGTTGCTCGAGTTTCGTTTCAGGCACGTGTTCCACGTGGCATCCGTCTGAAGGCGGTCAGCTTGGCTCACCTTGTGAAACTATCGATACAGGGTCGGGTGGGATGAACATCCAATGTCTAAGGACAGGCATGTATGTATGTATGTGTTGTAGGTAAACGTAAAAGTAGATATTATCGCATTTTCTAAAAGGATCGCCTTCGTCGATAAATCATGTCCTTCGACAGACAAGCGGGGGATAGTACTGTTTTATGAGCTCGTCATGCGAAACCCCACCGCCATCTGCTGGAGAAAAAACAAGATGTCGTCGGTATCGGTATCGGTATCGAGACGCTGAACCGGGCTGTCCCTAATTCGAGGAACTGTTTGCAAGATATTCTAAATCCTTGCTATACGCTTCCACTGAATTTCGATGAAATGATTATTAGGCAACATTTTCCTCAAACTGAACCTCTAGTGATCGATTCGTTCAACTCCATCACTTCCACCGGAGGGCAACGAGTAATGATGGTTCGGTGTCGGAATGGAACCGATTTTACGATGCAAAACGTTCCCCGGAAATCGATAACCAATGTTTACCGGTGTAATTTCTCGCACTAATTTGCAGCTCATCAAAGTGAAACCGATCAATCAGTGGGTGGTGGTGTCGGTTAGCGCTGGGATAAATTTATTTTTTGCCAGAAAACATCCGTCGGACGACATCCGGCTGGGTACCGGAGGCCAAGAAGCCGGAACACCGGACGAACTTCGTCGGAACTGGTGTAATTAAATTTAATTGACCTCGAAGAGGACGGGCTACGGCCACTTGCCATTGGTCTGGGGGAGGAAGAACGGGGTGGGTAGGTAGGTCGGCCGTGCACGGGTTATCTGCTATCAATTTGAAACTTATCTCCCGAATACGGGGTGCGAAAGGCTACATATTTCATCGAAAAACCGCGGTGAGGATGGGGTTGAAACTAAATGGTAGGCAGCTTGATGTCATCAGTTTGTGTTGCGCTATTTTCCGAATCGTTATCTGAGGGAAGTTCAACACAAAATATACAAAAAAAAAACTGTTCGATAACAGTAGACAAAGTTCAATAGCACCGGAAGGACGATAACTGGATGGGCTGGGTTTGAATGCTAGTGCAAATATTCACCACGATTTCGGTGTAATCATTATGCATCCCTTCACTCGGAGATTGTTATGGACCGCTTCAACTGGTGTCCCAGTTTTTTTGTGCATCCCTCCTCGACAACCTGAGCTGTTGATTGACCGGATTTAGGGCATTTCTCCTCCGCAATCAATCAAGTTCCGTAAACTGCAGTCAGGGGACCCGAATGGATAACAGTACCGGAAATCTGATTCAATTCTTTTGAATTTTAATATCAACCTTCTCCACCCCGGTGCTGCGTTATTTTGCCACTTGCCACTCTCTGTCCCCGATCGCTAGGGTCCGATCGCTTTTCACCCTCAACGATGATTCCAATCATAAGACGTTGATAATGATGCCGTTTGAGGCCTGGCAGCAAGGCGATACTCGACCTACTTGTCGCCGATTTCGATGGATAATGGCAAGCAAACGGAGACCGCCATCCCACCCGGGGGGAAGGGGACGGCTTGGGAATGGACCGGAGGTGCTGACTCGGAGACGGTGAGGGTGAAATTGTTATTCAAATTGTGTATTTTGTGGAACGTCCGCGCGCGCGGGGACACGGCAGTATTTGAATAAGTGATTTTATCCACCATCATTCTCGGGCGTGTTTGCCTCAAACGCTGCTGCGTTGCTGTGGGGTTTAATAATAAAAACAGGACACTCCACCACAAGGCGCACGTGGCCGATGAATGGTGCGATTTCCACGGTTGGATTGAACTTTATCGCAGTCGACGGGAGTGAGTAAATTTTTCAATTGGCACATTCTAAACCTTAAAAAAATTACAGAGTCGAGCACTGAAATGTAGCATTTAAAGACGATAAGCTTGTTGTGATTGCTTTACAAGATATCGAGAGGACTAAGACAAGACAGCCAAACACCCGAAGCACTTTAATCGTGGTTCACCCTTGGAAATAAGGGCACAGAAGTGTGCCAAAAATTAAAAAAAGTCTATATTTGTAGACAAAAAATCATTATCATAAATGCATGCTTGATAACATCGTTGTCTGAAGCCGGAAAGAATCGTAGAAATGAAACCAGAAGGAAGCCGTCCGGCTTCCGTCACTGTGCCACGGTCCTTCATTAGGGAATATGAAATATTCATCTGTGCTGCTGCCTCACTCCGGCCCAGGCACCCACGGATTACCCCGTGGGCCCTTTCCGTCGGACCCCTGCGGGCAACATCAGTTACGTAATTGTGCACAAATTACGGAAGGATCATCATCGTCCATCAGAAAGGCAGCGCCAGCGTGCGCTTTAATTCGCCAGATCCTTTTCATCGGGGCGCTTCGTGCGGTCTGTCGAAGGAATACAGAACAAAAAATGTGACCTCTGAACTGATAGGGCACGAACAGCGGGAATTTTCCGGTTGGGATTAAAACGATAATGGCGTTGGAGGCGTACCTCCGGTCTTTACTTAGCTTTTTTTTCCCCGTCGATCTGAAGGAATGCTACGCTGTGTGTTTGATTGTAGCTCGGCTGTTTTTCCACGCCATGGCCGTGGCGCGGATCGCCTTCCGCGTTTTCAGTGGCAGAAAGGTAGCGTTTCGTGCCGTGGGTCAAAACGCGGTGCTGCTGATGTCCGGATGTTTATGTACAAAGCACCATCCGAATTCGTTCGTTTCTTTTTATGCCGTGGCCGTTGCACAGGCGAAATTCTCCGAAGGCATTGCCGCCCTCAACTGGCCACCGCACCAATGTTTTGCCACAACTTGCTAACCTTCAAAAACAACAAGACGGCGGGGGAAAGCAGGCCCGAGGAAAAGGTTTCGCTGACGCCGGATCCTTCGGGCCGTTGTAATAACAGTGAAAAGCCATCGTTGCTGGCAATGGACTTGGACACGGTTTTCATTTTAACGGCGTATTTATGTTTTTCGATACAGCTTTTCATTGGCGTACGGGCGCGTGAATCATGTCATTCGTTAAAACGATTCGTTGTTTTGTCATGCAGGAAGAGGAGTGTTATGTGATTAGTTTATTCCTTCCTTTACATATATATATATGAATTTTCTTTGAATGTGATTATTCTTCTTTTATTATTTTGTGTATTCAATGTTGTTGTTATTCAATACAGATTCGTTCGAATTATGTCAAGTTAATTGTTAACTAAATATATGTTTGTGTTTTGTACATGTTTTATTAATGAAACGGATAGAAAATACTTATTGAAAAAAAGGTCTTATATGTCAACATGTGGTAACAAGTTTACTAATATGTTTTAATCTAAGAGGTTCTATTTCAGGATGTGAGCACGCATAGCCAGCGTCTTCGTTTCTTCGTATGTGGATTATCGTAATTCAATATTAGTCCGGAACTGATGATGATAAGGTGTATCCCATGTTGGTGTTTAGCTCGCTGAGTACAAATGCGTCACGTTCTGCGTTCGGAAGTTTGTGTTTGTTGTTTACCTTCATCTGGGTCGCGACATTTGCGTTGTAAGAAAACGCGCAACCGTTTCCTGGTGGCTCCGCCGGCCTCGATCCTCCGTTTCCGAATCAAAGCCCCTCCGCCTTCCCGTGGCCCGTACGAAACACGAATAGCAATAGACGTGGCAACACATTTGCGCGCGCGGGCAGTGATTGATCGGTTGACTGATTGATGGTTTGATTGATGGATGGCAGGGTCGTGTGCACTTGAAGCCGCCGGAAAGTGTACTTTCTGGTCGGATATATCGACGCTAAGCGGTGCGGATTGACATCCATCCATCCGGACGGCGGCGCACCTGTTTCTTGGTGGAATGGAAATTGCGACTTCGCAACTGATTGGTGTTTTTCTTCTGGTTTTCCCTTTTCCTTCGCGACCGAGTGGGATAAACTAACTTAGTTCATAACTTTGTTCGGTTTCTCACTCATTTTTACTCGCCGAGACGAATGCTTTGCTGTAACCAGCTAGACACATTTCCATAGCAACGTTTGGAAAATTGTTAACATGAACTACGCCTTCGGGTACGAGGGTGCGCATATCTAACTGCACTGCCGAACCGAACGGCACTCTGTCGGAAAGCTGTCGATCGTACTTACAAATTAACTCACACATACTTCTAGGGCAGTCCGTGTTGCGCCGTGGCCCGCCACACTGACCGCCAGTGGGCCGCCCGCCCCTCCCAATGCCTCCCGACTGATAATTCGAAGGTATAACGAGCGTTTTTCATAAAGTCGTGCTCTACTTTTGCACGCCGTTGGTTGGTGCAAATCGGTCCAGCCCGGCCTCTCTTCGGGGTTGGCCGGGGCACCGGAACGAGAAGCGGGAGCAGTAGTAGTTGTTCGTTATATTTTTCCAGTTCGTCCAATTTTTTTTTTTACTTCTCCGCCATTCTCGCACTCTGCACATCAAGGCTGCATTTCGCCGAATGAGCTCATAATTTAGTGTTGCGCACACTGTTGCGAAATTTTGCTGAAACGCAAATTCGAATTTTCCCAAGCGGAAATCCTGCCACGGGTCGTCTCTTCCGCCGTTTTTTCCTCCACCTTTGCTGGACGAATTTCCGTGCCCCTGAACAGCTTTATGCAATTTACCCTATCTAACGCGTCCGCACGAATGTTGGAGTATGTGTTGAATATATATGCAACTAAAATAACTTTCTCTTGTATGTTTTCACTACATGCCGCACTTTTTCGCCGCCACCTCCCAACCACCGTCGCTATCACTTTGGGGCATAATTTTCTCCAACGGTGTCCGGGCTTTCTGTTCACCCTGTTGTGGACGTTTTAAAGGGCGCGAGCGAGCGCGCGCGAACGGGGGGTGTGACGTCTCGACTACGGCGTTGGAAGGACCATGTCGAAAAATGCAGTGCCATACTTTCTCAATTTCTGCACATCCTGTTTCCCCCCGACGGCCCTCCTGCCCTTCCCCCCCTTCGGTAGGCGGTGCTAGAGTATTTCGAAAACGCCCGGGCAAGTGCCGAAACTGGCTTCTGGTTACCAAATAACCGCAAACGTTCAAGCACACTTCAAAGTTCACCCAAGTGCAACACATCCCTTACGGTTCGAGCTTCCGGGAGTAACACCGTTCCTGGGTGTGTGTGTGTGTTCCTACGTGTGAGTTCCGATAGTGTTGCGTGGTCAACGAACAATAATCAGCAGCACCAAGACGGGGAAGCAGTCTAAGGGAGCGCTTGGTGTTTTGAATTATTTTTCTGGGAGCTACAACGAAGAGGAAACATTTTCCGGATAGATAATTGGGAAGCTATAGCCGTTACAAATAGCCACCCCGTAGTGCATGGCGAACCGACCCGAATGCTGGACGGCACCAAGTGGTGCACTTCACGGAATTTGGCCGGGAAAGCGTCCCGCCGGGAAGAAATTTATACATTCATTTAGAGCTCGTTGGCCGGCTATTTTCTCGGGAGTATTTAGCTGGTAGACATGTGAAGATGTGTTCATCGCTAGCCGATAACGACCCCGAATGGAACAGGTTTGGCCGTGGCGTGCGGTGGCTCGCAGTCGTTTCTTGTTCGAGAGTGGTTTATTAGACCCAGTAAGTGTGCAGTCGAAGTTGGCGTGTTAATTGAAAATCGTGGCTAACAGGTCAATTGTGCACGATTGGAAAGATGAAAGGGCCTTATCCTGCATCCTTGACGTCAGCGTCAACGGATTTGGCGTGTTGTATATGTGGTTTGGATGGCATTTAGTTTGATTAGAATTTGATGGACATATTTTTGTGGAGGTAACTTTTCTGTTAGTTGAATAAGGAAGGAAAGTCTGTTCGTCTTTCGGTTTACCCGTACTACTTGCTTTCGAATATTGTTCTTTGCCTTCTTGAACTCTTAATGATTAGGTGGAGGCAATTTCAAACAACCAAATACGAACAGTGTAACTTACGAAAGTCGTACATTCACCGTAACAATCGTGTTCACCATATGGTTGTACAAATTCAATTCAGAACCGCTGGGAAAATATTTGGTGTTCAAATATACTCGACCTATGTGACCATGCCTCCCATTGGAGCACATCTTACAAAAGGTTCTGGACGCGCGGAAAACTTCCGACACCGTTCACGAAAGTGGCTCATAATGAACCCTACAATTGAACTACAGTAGAACAGAAAATTATAAAAGCAATCAATTGACTTTCCCCCTCCATCGGGCTGGTGTTCCGTCTGGTGGGAATAGAAAGGGAGGTGGGCTTTCACAAAAATATGCTTCACCACCCGGGTGAGCCTGGGACGGGTGTGGGCGTTTATGCTGTGCAGCCGGGCAGCACGGCACTCGTCCACCGGCGGTGCGATGTTTCGGCCATGAAGCTCGCCATTAGTATGCAGCGAATGCAACAACCTAACCGCCCGAATGCATCGGCCCGGATCCGGCGGCGAAGCGTCGTTGCGGTAGAGTGTGTTTGTACGGTTGGTTAGCCGGTTGTTCGGTCGATTGGTTCGATTTTTCGGATGCTAGAGAGCTGCTCTGGGAAATTCCGGCTTCGCGGAAGCTGGGACCCGCGAAGGTAGCCGGTGGAAGGATCCAGATTTCCACTCAGCAGCCGGCCATGCCGGTCCGATTGTGTGCAGCCGCTCGATTTACAGATTTAGTCCCCGTGAGCTGGATGGGTCAAGTGTTGTAACATCGGCCCGCGCACCGCCTCCCACCTCGCCCACCACCGCCAACGGATGCGTGTCCCGAATGCACCGTGTGTGCAATTAAAGCCTTCATCTTGATAATTACATTTGAAATACGGTGTACCGCCGCAGTTCCGTGGCTATGTCCGTCGGTTGCACACTCGCTGGTGTGTTAATAGTTGGCGCTAGTTTGCTGCCCATACCGCATATCGCTCCCCCCTCCCTGGCACGGGAAACCAAACCCGTGCCCCCCGGATATTTGAATTTCCCCCGATTGCTCGTGCTTGTTGTGGTGTGGGAGTGGCTGCATGGTCGGAAAATTGGAACAGGAATCTGATCCGATGATCTGATTTCAATCGCAACATTCGCAGCGGGGAACGCAACATTCTGTGCCGGATCGGTTCTTCGGTGCGCTTAATTAAAATGATATTTGTTTGATTTGGAAACGGAACCATCGAGTTATGCCTGAAACGGGGATTGCGAAATCACGGGCTACGTGTACGTTTGAGAGCTGTACCGTTTCCAGGGTGAGCCCTTGTATCCTGCGTTTGCTTGTTGATAATGATTTACAGCGAACTTACGGCACAATATATAGCGAGTCTGTTTTGGATGCTTGTTGTTTGAAAATGAAGTTTTCCTTCTCCAAGTAAACTTTAGATAAATTATGCTAATCCTTCAGATTCCGTAGTACCGATCGCTGGCATTGAGCAGTTTTTGTTTTGGTGTATTTATTGGCATAGGCATCATTTGTTTGGTCGGCTCAATCAGATGCGCAGAGTTTGCGTTCCAGTCTAGGAGTGAATTTCGAAACATGGCGGTGATGTATTTCAATCAAATTCCCAAGCAAAATACCGCACAATCCTAGTCCATAATTCCGTAGCGTCAATTTCGTTAAATGTTTAGCCCTAGAATTCACACCAAGCTGCTTTACACCGCGTAAGCAGTAGACAGAATAAATTGTATCGTTTTCCACCGAAAAGATGACACACCGAAAACCGCTTCGGGCGAATCCGAGAAGAGAGGTCGAGAAAAAAATCAAGAAATAAACCGCTCCACCATAGGCGAATAATTTGTTCGCCCTATTTAAAGCACGATTGCGTTGAAGCAGTGCGATTTTGCTTACCCATAATCTGGTAGGTCTAATTTAATCTCATTTCCAAGTTGAAAATTTGGATACTTTGCAGAGTGATTAGATCTGCTCACTGGGCGAACACGTCCAGTAGTGTGCAAGGGCGTGTTCGCATAGCATATTTAGCATCCAGCTTAAAGCGGAACACGAACTTTTCCCGTGCCGGAAAAGAATGTTCCTGGAGGCAGAACAAAACATTGCCAAAAAAGAATGGAAGCCAAAAAGGAAAAACGAAAATGAAAATGGAAAAGCTTTAGCCGAGCCGCTTTCGCCGAACGGACGGACTGCCCATTGGGGGCGCACACGTTCCCAAAAAGATTAAAGGCCTTCCAGAGCAGCAGGAGCCGCTCGCTGCTGGAGTTGGTGGTCGGTTTTTGGACGGTCTGTGTGGCGTCGGCACCGCCATAATTGGTACGGGAAGTGAGCTTATAGGAGCTCAAATCCGGCGCCATGGTCGACGTCCGAGCGGCATGGCGCGGTGCGGCGTTCAGCTGCAGGCGACGAGAGCAACAACTTCATCCGATTCGAGCCTAACCGGCCTTAGCGCGTTTGTGGAGTTTGGGCGGCTTAGTAAATCCATGTCCGCCCAAGGATTGCCAGACAGCTTGAGGTACGATAGTTTTCCGACACAGTTTGGTCCGTTGTTTGTCGTCCCTCGCCGCTCACGAGAGATTCGGGTAGGTTAGTTGCTAGCTGGGGTTTCCGAAAAATAAGAAAAAAGAAAAAAAATTATGACGGATACCACCACGGTTGGGAAGGGTAACACGGTGGGAACTTCAAACCAACTTCGGTTTCACTCAATCACGACGGGATTCCAAGTATCCATCCACGTAACGTAAGAAGTGGAGGGACGGAAAAGAAGGAACTCAGAGCATGCCAGAAAAGTCACGCAGAAAACACTCGAACGGGGGCTGAAGCCCAAGAGTTATCCAACGAAACGAATTAGAGCCCCTAAGCCGGGCGCCGGGGCGCGTCTCAGCTGCGAGAGATTTGCGCTGCGGAAATCGAAATCAAAACGGAAACGAGAACATTTTCACATGAGATTCCATGAATAATAAAATGCGGAAAAATCTACACAAGTTAATGAATAAATAAGCACGAGTCGAATGATTTTATTTAGTATTAAATGGCAAAGCAGAGAGCTCATGTGCCCCCCGCAGTAGATACACTTACTACAACGGTACAGCGCTGGAGCGCCTGGACGGCCTAGCAACGACCTAAACGACCGGAAATCCGTTGTCCAAGACGATGGACTCGGAAGGATTTTGGTAGGCCTTCAGTCGGCTTGCTTTGTTCCGTGGCAGGTCGTGACAGGAATTCCAAACAAACCGGCGTTTGGTGGCCTGCTAGTAGAAGGAACAGGAGATTGTTTCTTGGGGTGCCGGTTCTTGGGTCGGCCAGGGATTGGGATTCATTTTTCCCGAATGTGGTAGTTCTAGGATTGCCGTTGTCGATATTGAATATTATATCAATAACATTGGGATTGTCATTTCGGCGATCGGATTTCAGAAAAGAAAAGGTCCTTCGACAGGACGAGTTGTTTTTATCGGTTGGGAACTGAAAGAACATTTACTTCACAATGTTGTTACTACTGCTCAAATGAAGGAACATTTATCTGCGTGCACGGTCCAGTACCGTGAAGACCGGGATGGCATCTTTTGTCAAAATGCCTAATTTCATTAAAAAGTTCCAAGCGAGAAGAAACATGTTTCCGTTTATCTTTCCACCAAACTTTTCGTCGAACTTATCACACTGTCTAAGTACGGCACGGCGCTGATCGATCGTTCGAACCGTGGGTCCTACAGTAGGGTCCTTCACGTACGGCCGTATGGTATCACGTAAGCAAATAGGAATCGAGCGTCTCGAGAAACTGATGTCTGACCACGTGCACTAACCGTGACTACCGTCCGGGCGCGGGGGTGAACTGTCCTCAACTTCCGGTGCGCGGTACCTGCATGCAGCGAAAGAAAAGGAACCCAAGCGTACCACATACCCGTTCCGTAATGAAGTTTTGCTGCTTACTTAGCTGCAGTTTACGCTGGAGGACGCCTGCCCGGAAACTTCGTCCATCGATGTCGATTGAGAGAGAGCGAACGGTTTTCAATAAAGGACAACTTTGCCGGTGGAAACTGTCTCCCAATCCGGACCAGGCTGCGAAAGGGTGATATTTCGGCACCAGCACCAACGCCAGAAGTTAGAATATTCTTCCACTTACGACCGGGATTAATGTGGATGTGCCGCGTGGTGCGGTTCTCATCACCGTGTGGGGTGTCAGGTTTACGGGTTTTCCTTTTTTTTTTTTCCCCACTCCACACAACTTTGCGCTACACCACGGCGACAGCGGGTGATTGAATGTTAGTACCGTGAATAATGCAACTCTGGACGTGTTTCCCGCTACGTTGCGCTCAGTTGATAACTGCAAACTAAATTAATGTTATCGTGTCCTTTATTTTTTGTCCCGCTTTTCCAACCAATATCCGGTATTCCGAACGAAGTCCATCCGAAATACGGGAAGGGTGTAGGGTGGCCCAAATTGACTACTTTGTGGTGCTGTAGTTGGATCATTCTTTGCACCGTGAATGTGCCATACCTCCGATGGTGATACGGATAGGACGGAGCTATCAAACGGCCACAGTTCGGTTGTATAGTGACTGTTGCTACTACATGACACCGATCTGTCATCGAAGCGGTTTGAACTGTCAATCAATTGGTGGTATGTATTTTTCATGCAATTGATTGGCAAGGTACGGCCCGTTGGAAGGATGTAGTGAGAGGTAGAAAGGGGGGAAAATGGTGGGAGACTGGGAGAGAATTGTGGAAAAAATAACCCCCAACCCCTTCCCATGTGTCACGAGGAGCTACATCGAAAGAGTGATACACCACTATTACCACAGGCGACACTTCCGTGTGGCTCAATGTTCGTGGGTAGCTCCCCTCTGGTCCACCACCCGGCAGTCGCCCATTCCCCACACGGACACGTGCTGGGGATTATAATGGAGTCGACGAATGCATGTGTGTGTGCGGACAGGAGATATGATGAATTATTAATGCTTTCAATTGATGTTCGGCCGGGTCGGCTGCCGGATTTGAAAAATGGAATCATGCCACGTCTGCCTCCGCCTTTCTAACCTTGACGGGGAGAGTTTCATCGATCGTGCCCACATCATGACGCTGCCGGTATGTTCACCGTGACACATTTCACGAGCCTCCACCCTTCAGGTTCTCCATTCACCACAGCATACCATCGGGGCTCATCCCATCATGGCATGCTTTTCGCGTACGAGCCGTGCGCAGCAAAATGTGCAGCCGAAGCATTCATCGATCGAAAACCAATCAGGGAACCGATTTGCATTCAGTTAGTTGTATGTTTCGTTTTTTTTTTGTTTTCCGTCTCACCCCTCCAGGACTTCAAATCTGTTTTATTTATTTATGACAGGTGCGCGCTTCCCTGCGGTGCACATTCAAATTAACAATACATGTCGCTTAGGCCGTGTTTGAAGTGCACCCGGTGACCGATTTTATAGCTCATTTAAATTTTCCCCCGACTTCCGATCGCTGGCGACGGTCACTTTCGATAGGCGTTCTAGGGTCGATCGGCTGGCACGTGATCGAGACACCCGTGCCATCATTTTCACTGAAATGCCCCCACATTTCGAATGGGCCGAACCCAAGGGCGAGCCTCGAAGCAATGCCTTAAGCCGTCAAGGTGACACGAGCGTGGGAAATAATGCCTAATGATATTATATAATGGGTTCGAACATCGACCGAAACGATGATAGATGAGTGTGTAGGTGGCACGGATAATCGTCGTCTACACACTCCTTTCAGCTGAGCCACCTCAGAGAAGCAGTCACCGGGTTGTGGGACGCTTGAAGGCATCCGGCTGAAGAACATCCTGGAGGAAGGATATCCTGATCCTCACGCCGTTTTCATCGCATACGACCATCGTTGCTTTCTCTCTCTCTCATACACACACACGATCTCGCTCTCTTTCGTTGGCGCCTCATTCTGCCTTTTCATCTCCTGCCTTAGAATGCCGCTGCTGTAGGTTAGTTTGCTTTCAACTTCCGTTTCATTTGCCGTTGATTACAAATCGATGCTGGCGAGAGGAAATCTGCAGCCATAACCGTCGTCTTATGGCGTCGGTACCGATGTACCGCCTTCCCGACGGGAGCGAACGTGTCACCCCGGTCGGTGAACGCGTTGTCCCCTAAACGCTAGTGCGGACTACTGGAGTGTTTGCGTTTCATCTCCGCTCGGCTTGCTGGCTCAGCATATTCATATTAATGGTCCCTTTGATTGGCCGTGATAGGGCATGGGGGTAGTCCGATATAGGCTGCCGCAAACTTTTGAGCGCGTTGCTATTTTTCCTATCCTGCCGACTATATTTGGATGCTTCTTGTGCGGTGCGGAATAGCGCCGAAAATATGGCGACCGGAAGATAAAGACTGGGCCGGTGCAGTAGAATTTCAATGTTGCCGCTCCGGCTGGACCAGAAGAAGACCTTGTCCTTCCAGAGGAAGGTCTCGCAAATTCGTTCCGGCTAGCCTAGTTTTAGTGCGAAGGTTGGCCTATCGCTATCACCGGTTGACTCAGCACACCTCGGAACAGCACACCGGGGAAGGGTCCGGTGGGTGAGAGTATCTAACGAGGAATCTTCCACCCACCGGCACACCTGAGACGCGTTTCTTTGGCGGAACATTAGGAGTTCGATTTATCGTCCATATTTATTCTGTCGATACTTGTTCGGATGGCTTGTGCCCTGGGGGAGGGGACACGTTCACACAAACACACTCTACGCCATCGCGCCACATCTACGAAGACATGCGCGAACTACACGGCCGCACAGTGCACAGATGAAGAGGCTGAAGCCGTCGCTATGAGCCCCTTTCGTCCCCCGGTTGCGGTCTCCGGGAAGAAGATGTGATCCTTTCGATGCATCGCCACGGTGCACGAGGAACTAAGACGAAGGTTAAGTGAGTCTCAAGTGTGTTTGGTCCCTTACCAGCTTCCTTATTCTACCTCGCTCGCCTCCTTCCGGCCGATCGGGAAAGTCGTTCAATCATCACCCGTGCTCCGGTCGAGTGTGCACCTTGGCGGAACGGGGTTCGGGGTGGAATTTCCTTATATCACCCCACGGGGCCGCAAGCCTTGTGCCGGGTATGAACATCGAAGAAGTCCTCCAGCCGAGATGGCAATGTTGAAGGCAAACCACCGCATGCCACATGACGTGCTGATGTGTGTGCCGTGCTAGTGAGGAACCGACGAAGACGCGTATGTCCCGGCACACACGGGGAAGAAACACGAGCATAAATTATTCATTATTTTTCGGGTAGTGCTTTAAGGCTAGACCTTGACGGTTGCCGGTGGCGTAAGCACCGTTTGCTGTCGGCCTCCCATCAGCACCGTCATTAACATCATCGAGGGGCATCAATTGGTTTCGGTGCAGGAAAGCTGCTGCTGCTCATCCTCCGGCGGGACTATACGGACGTACTTTTGCTTCCTTGCGCAGGACGCCATGTGCAGCGCTCGAGCAACATTCATTAGGCAATCGAATCGACGGCCGCTCCCAGCCACATCGCTGACGACGACGACGAGTTGATCGATTTTACCGTTCCGTGGGAGAGGGCCGGTTAGTGGTGGTTCGCAAACTGACGAAGGATCTCTGCAAATGGATCTCCGCGCGCTGTCGATTTACGTTCTTGAAGTGTGGTAAAGTGGGCCCCAATGCCGGATATTGGTAGCCATCGATTTGTGTATTTGCACTTTGCGCTGGAAGACATCCGCCACCCTCCCCCCACCTTCGGACGCCCCCACCCATTTGGTGCTTTGTTGGTGCTGAAAGCATGGATTAACTGATTTGCCGAGCTGCCGGGGCAGAACGTTCGATACCGTTCTGGTGGATTTGACGATGATTGAAGTCTGACACTTCGCCTCTCGGTGCGGTGGGGTTCGAAACGTGCCCTGCTTGATGTCCTGTGTCTGTGTGTGTGTGTTTGGAAAATATAAATTAAGCCGCTGGTTTTCTGCAACTACCCCCGGGAATGGTAATCGATGCGTGGATCATCGTTTCGTGGTTTTGCATAATTGGCGTATTGCCGTTTTGCTGTGTGTGTAGGGGGGACAACTTTGGCAAATGGGAGCGTGTTATCGATTACCGCTCTGTGTGCTGTGTGGTGCCAATTTACTTTTTTTTGTGTTTGTTTATCCTGAGTTTTCATTCTTCTTCCCACGATTGATTCCACGAATTGTAAAATATAATTTAGCATGGAGTGGAATTTCGAGAATGTTAGAACGTGCGAATGTAATGCAATTACATTGGCAACATTATACTATGTCAACGTATGTAACGTAATTAAATTTCTGTAAAATAATGAGGCGTTTTTTTTTCGCTGCTACAAAATTTGACCAAGCTTTTGATGCCGGTGCTTTCCAACCGCTTGTTACGCTTGTGTCGCTCTGGGAACCACATTTTAACGACCTTCAGTTAAAACTGTCCACAAAACGATCCCGCTTGATCCCATTAGTTGCGGTATAGTTGGCGAGTGTGGATTCCCTCCCGTCCGGTCGTCAGTCTAGCTTGCGAGAAATGTGTCCACACGAAGAACAGAGCGCACCGGGGTGGTATGGGGTGGTTGCGGGAAACTTTCCCTATGAAGTTCCGATCCAAGACCAGATATGACGCTCTGTTGAAACAATTTGCACATGCTTAGCCATGCACACAGGCAGACTGCCATACACATTCACACACATACACGTACAGTGGACGACGTGAAACAGGAGCAGGTGAGGGCAAAGGTGATAAGAAACATCGGTTCCAACAGATGAAAGTGTCCCCCGTGTGGCAGGCAGGCAGGTGGAGTCGGTTTAGACGGTTTCCCGGAAAAGCTGCGGTTGCTAGGATTCTGGGCAATGGGGGTGACTACCACAGCCACCGATCTGCTCGTACTACCGATGTCGACGAACCGGTTCAAGACGTAAAGGGGGCGCCCAATCTTTCATCTTAAGCATCCGCAAAGAACGAAGTATTTATGTGTGTGTGTGTGTGTGTATGCGTGTGTCGGTTGGTGTGCTGTATTCATTATGAAACACAACGAGAATGATAATTGCATCACCTCAACATGCGCCCGGGATGGGGACGGCCAGTACCGGGATGGTGGGTTGTCGGCCTGCCCGACGTTCAGCAGGATTGTGATGAGTGATGAGGCTGATATCTTGTGCTCTCGTTAACGATACGCCCTACTCCCATCCCGGTTTTGGATGGGCAGCTCGCTCGTCCCATGGTGCGGAGCAAAAGGCAAACGGATGGTCTACATCGCTCCCGACGTACACTGCCGGCTTGCCGGACAGGCCACGTTTGCGCCCGGAAGTTTGTGATGCTCAGTTCGCCGGAGCGCAGTTGGACGGCGAATGAAATTCAAACAAAACCTCAGACGGTTCCCTTCGGTGAAATGGTGCCTGCCTGCCTGCCTGACTGCCAGTGGCTCGAAATGGCGTACGGAGATGATGAATCCCGAACAAGGGAAGCTTGTAACAACACCAACAACGCCCAGCAGTAATTGCCGTCCATAATTTCCTACCCCAGCACCGGGATGCGCTTTCCGCTGACGCAGACGGTAATTTACAGCTGCGGCTTCTGGGTGGCGCAGAAATTGAAGTAGCAAGTCCTGCTGGGCCAATGCAAGATATTTGGATCGCCTGTAAGAAGGTGGTGGGAAAAACAAATTGAATGGAATAGATGAAACCCGATGCCCCCTTCCTTGCATGCCATGATGACGGACGACGGCAACCCGGTTTGCACAACGCAGAACCGATCGCGTGGATATTCATGGCCTGCTCAATATGGCCATTAGACTATTATCTTGTTTAAAAATCAATAAATTACCATTTCACCGGACGTTTGTAACGCCACTGCGCAGGCAGGTACGGGGGACCGGTCATGATATTTAATTTCTTCCTCCTCTTCCTCCTCCTCCCCGTCCGGCCGGAGAGTGGATGATAAATCCTTCGACAACAACGGATGGTTTATGGATCGATTTGTATGAGTTATGGCGATCCTTTTCTTCTCACTCGCTGTCGCTCGATTTAAGGGCCGCATCGCCCATAGCCTAACAAGGGCATAAACTGCCCTTTATATGCGGAAGATGTGCTGGAGCAGAACTCAAGGATATCGCCGGTTTATCGTTTCGCTTGGAGTACGGTGAATCATATCAGGATAACAGCTCGATTGGGACTGGTTGTTGGAGTGGAGAGCACGGTTCAAAGAAGTTGAATCCTCGTTTCTCAAGCGGTAGTGTCTTGAACTAGAGGGCGACTTAGCTTGAAATCGTTATGCGCATACTGGGAAAAATGGGTTGGTTGTAGATAGAATTTTTCTAAAGTGTCTAGTCTGTATGTACTGAACGAGGTTCCTGAACGTCTTCAGTCAACTGTAGTATGAAGTAACACAATAACTGACTTAAAATAGCTACGTGGCAAAATCATGACGAACTTGAAAAGTGCTCCCGACTTGGAACAGTTTAACAAGCTACAATTTACAGAATTTTTAGCTTTTGCTCATTGCTATTTTATTAATACAACTTTAGACCCTTCGAGCCTCGGCAATGTCTCTGAAGAACCGACTGTTGGATGTTTTAGACTAGAATATAACCTATGCCGCTAACATTCGTCCCATGTTAGCAGTTTGCGAATCTTTCGTACCACTTGTTGCACAATATGTGAATGCTGTGGTAAATGGTAAATTTATTCCGTTTGACTATTGAATGGCCAAGCTATGCGTGTCTTGTGTGAAAAACTGAACAAACTTTATTGATGTGGATTATGTGTAAATAATTTCCGTTTCTTCGCTGCTTTCGCCTTTAAAATTGCCAGTAATATCCGGACATCAAAACGGGTTGCGGTCGACGTAGCATTCCTCACGATGCACGGAGCGTCGGCGCACCGGTGTGGCTTCAAGCATAACTTTTTGGTCAGCGTCTTGCGAGCGAACCGCATCCACACCGGCTGTGCGTATTCTGGTCTCGGGCGTTGTTAACTTCTCCAGAAGCAACGGATGACGGCGGTGGTGGTGGTGGTAACCCACCGGCAAATCAAACCCGGCGCGCTGTCCATTCAACCCAATCCGACTGGCGCCTGGCAGGGAGGCGGCCCCCTGAGCAGGCTACGTCCGAGCTTGGTAGTCGAGCGTTCCTTCCCCCCCTCCCCCCTCTCCCCTCAAACTGAGCAGACAAAGTTTCGGGGAGTAATAATTTTGATAACCAATCCGAGAAGTTTAATAAGTAAAGTTTGTGCGAGCGTCCGCGATTTGCAAACAAAGCGCCCTACTCCCGACTCCGGGGATATGCGGCTACTTACTTTAAAAGCTTTCTTCGGCGTCGTGCGCGATGAGGGGTGAGGGTTGCGATGCTGCTTTTCGTGCGAAGAAGATGCTCGGGATGGTTCGCAAAACGACGGAACCCAGATGAAAGTCCGACGGCGAGGGGAGATGGACAGACCGACGGGCGGGATAAAGGGTTGGGGGAACATTTTTCGTTTCAATCAACTTCTAATAGATTTAATCCGCAGCGTTCTAGCGAAAGGATTAAGGGCTCCTGGGAGGGCAGCCGGAAAGCGTGAAGGGAAGTTCCCCCCACCTCACCAGCTTTGGAAGCAACCAGTTGAGGTTGAGGTTGAATTGAAAATCTTGTGAACTGTGGATGTGTAGCAGCGATGGGTTGGCGAGTGAAAAGCATCAATTTGGAAAATTATTTTTCACAGAACCTGATTTCGCAACAATTTGGCTAATTGAAAATTACGGAACCAATTGACTGTACCGGGTCTGACTGTTGGGGGTGCCGAAGGGGCCGCTACGATAGGGAGGCTATTTCACTTAAAGTAATAACTATAAAAACAGTGGCCATCGCCGGCCGTCCCGGTCTGCATTGGATTAACTCGATTGCCCAGGCAGACGGTTTCATTCATCCAAATGAGTGTTATGATAAAATGGAGCGTTTTGTTACTAAACAAAACCACCACAAGGGAAGCAACAGTTTTCCTTCACTTAGGCGGTGGGGCCAGTTTAACTTCCTCTCACGCAGGATATTACGCTCCAAAGTCAACAACAAAGGGGTTGATCGTTCCATCGTTCGGGCGGAGAAACCCGTAAAACCGTTTTGTTTTTGCACATTTACTACATTCTTTTTCCTCTTTTGGTTTTTAGTGGCCGACAGGGGTCGGGGCTTGATGAAGAAAGTACACCCTGGAACCACCGACCGAGGTTAAGGAACCTCGCGAGCTACACCGCGAGAAGATTGTACCGTCCCGGATACCCGGAGGTGGAAGTAGACGGGTTTGGCAAGATTGAAAAAAGTTTCGCCACACTCCCGGGGGGCTTTCCAAATGTCTTTCCTTTTTCCGACACCCCCCACCCCCGACAGTCGTGCTGTCCTGCTTGCACCGCTGCTTTGTGTTTCGGTTTTACTTTACCGGTTTTCTTTTGTTCCATGCTGCCACTCGACTACATCCATAGGTAAAGAATCGAAGATACAACAAGGCACCGGGCGCCGAGCCGTTTACCCTTTCTCGGATCCTTACGTGGGAAACTCTGAAATCGTACAGGAAACTCGTTTTCCTCTCTTTCGCACTCTTGGGAATTGTTGGCCGTTGATGTGGGCCAGAGGAAAACATTGGTTTTGCAAGTGTTCAACCCGGTGAACGGAGAAGCAAACTCAATTTTCAATAAATTTCAATAAACACCGATTCCCTGGGAGTCGAGCGGGGTTGCCTTTTTCGATCTCTTTCGTTCTAAGCTTAAGGTTTCTGAATCCCTGTGCGTACGCTCGTGTGTGTATGTATGTGAGTGTTAAAGAATGTGAAGTTCTTTACTACCTGCTACCAACCTGGGCCTGGATGTGAGCGTGTCTTTACCGATATCGATTCCCACTGGAGCCACCAGCAGGAGGGACTACCCTGAGGAAAGAATTTCTTCCCAAAGAACAGAGCTGGACCAGCTGGAGCCTATGGAGCGGGATTTCCTTTATTAAAATGTGTCTTTAAGTCTATCCACCCACTTGAAGGGAGGCTTGGGGATGGATCCACCGTGCTGGTGAGTCGGGGTGGAAGCAAGCGTTCACATGTGTTTTCTGTGGGGGAAACGGGAGCCGAACCGAGAGGACTCGATAGAAAATGTCGTTCCTTCCGGCAAGTTGTTAAATGATAAACAGCGAGGAGCCTGAAGCCGAAGATTAAAGAACGCTCCTACGAAGAGATCGGAAAAGAAAAAAAAAAAAAGCGGAACGAAACATCCGATTTGGAATTCACGCGCGCCAGAGGCACCATGTGGCGGTGCGGCGGGGACTGATTTGGGAAAAGTTTTTCCGCTTCCGCTTGACACCGGCCACCTGCCCACCCCTGTTCGGGCCGATCTATATCCGGAATGGGGAAAACATTATCTCCGTATGGTACAGAATGTTACTTTGTCGATGTCATTTTCGGTTTTTGTGCTTCTTATTTCTGGCCCACTCTCGCCTCCCGCGACTGTCGCTATTGACATTATGTTTTCCGTTGAAGGAACACTTTTTTGTGCCGGGAAAGACCTATGCTTCAACGCCAAAATCGTTCAGGGTTTTGGTGTGACGAAAACTTCCAATCTGCGACAGCGTTTCGGGTGCATTAGGGCGAAAAAGTCGCCCATCTTTTCCGTGCCTGGAGGGGGCAATTTGCATCATCATCAGCCCTGGCTCGGGGGGTCGTAGGTAGGAACGATTCGATAAGAGTTTTGTTAGACTCACCGTTCTGCTGGATAAGGTGGAAGAAAAGCGAGAGAAAAGAAAAATGGTAGGCAAAAAGAATCAACATTACACCGAAGATATTCAACAGGGATATGGGAGTTTTCTGATGTTGTTAAGGAATCGTAAACCTCTTTTCACTCGGTGTCACGCGAACGTCACTCGAACGTCTGCCGAAAGGCTTTCAACCAATAACCGAGCCCTTCGCCTTCGCCGAGGGGCAGAATGATGAAGGGGGTTCCCAAATGAGGTGCGGCGGATGGGCCCGGCATAGGGGTTAGAACATGCGGCAAACTTTTCCCACCCGGTGAACGCCCACCCTGCACCGTGCCTGCAAGTCTAACAAAACATGCTGATGCAAAATATCGAACGGATAAACTTAATAATATAGTAATCCCCTTAGCTATTAATATGGATTACCGCAAAAGTTTGCCGAAAACTTCCACCATCCCGTGAGCCACCACCAACCGGTGGAAAGGTCGTCGGGCTGATGGGGACGGGAGGCGGAAAGGACCACTTTCACTTTTCATCCTTTTCGATCTGGCAGTTTATGGCCGGAAGGCATTGGGAGCAATTGAGCAGGATCGAATTTGTTGAAAGCTGTCGGTTAATGGGGAAGGGATGGGTGGGTGGTAGGGGGGCCGGTTGGCGGTTTCGGTCGTGCGACCTGCACCGGGAGACTTGTCGCCACAACTTGTCGCCATTGGATTGTTCTGCGTCCCGATTGTGGTGACGGGTGGTGTTAGGGGGCCGGGTGTCCGGAACACTTATCCGTGCACGACTTGGCCTGGGGAGGATGGGTGCAGGGGGAGGGCGCTGAGTGGAGGTAAATAGGTAAAGGATTATCTTTCGTTCCTGTGGCGATGCTGTAGTTGTGATGACAGTTGCCGGCTGTACGGGGGACGTCTTATCTCCGTGTGAGGTTATGTTAGCCGTTGTTACCGCTTCCGTGCGGTGACTTGTAAGGTAAGGTTGTCGGCTCAGAAAATGTCCCACCGACCGGAGGGGCTAAGATGCAAGCTTTGCAATCCTCGGGTGTTAATTGCGATGGAATCATTCGTGTACACGTTGTTGTGCCACCGGTTGTAATTATGGCATATAAGCTACTGGAACCATTTGCATAAGCTGAGTTTTTAATTGCTTGCGCTTGTGTTGTGTCGAATATGTTCAACAGAGGGTTTTCTGGGGTTTGTACCTGGTAGGAAAATCTACGGAGCAGATTTCCTTGGAACTCTGAGAGAAGTATTATTTAACCGACTGGATACACGTATTGAAATGCTTCTCATCTTTATTGTAATTCAGTTGAAATAAAAATTCGAGTTTTCTGGAAAACATTTAATAGAAATTTCCTATTGATTCAAAAAGTTTTTCATTTGAAACATAATCCAAATATAACAGTTTTTTCACAACAGAGTCTTTTGAATCTTTATTGTCCCCGGAAACATTGGGATCAATGTTCCAATGTGAACTGCGATGTCAATAGGCATTTTAGGGGATGACAGTTGCCCAGGTCCTGCCATGCTATTGTTTTAAGACGATGCTCAAATACTCAGATTGTTGCTATAAAAATAAAATATATGTCACTTAACTGAGTATTTAATTCTTTACACAATGAAAACAAGGTATGAGAAAAGGAGAAATTATTGAGGAACGTGTTGAATGAGCTCGTACGCATACAACTTTGAATTCAAATTGCTGAGCGGAATGATCTGCAATTTCTTGCACTGATTTAAGTTCTTATATTAACATATTTCTTTTTTCTCTTGTTATTCGCAGGTAAAGGACATTTCATACGTTTCAACACGTGTTGATAGAGGTGTAAGTACCCGTAGTAGAGCTATACTGCAACAAATTGACTTCTTACTTCGGATACGTTCGTACAGCACTTAGTCGCCAAACCCTAAACAGCGTCAGCATCTGTCACGTTATGAGATTCAAAGTACTCTGCTGCGCAGCATTTACATCCCTGTCCCTACACTCTATCCGATGGTGTGACAGAAACTTCACAAACGGTTCACTGGGCTGGCACTGGAGTTGTTTTTGCTTCCTCACGTTTTTCCATCACTCCTCGATCCGCCTCCCCGTTTATTACCATCATCGCAGGCCATCACCAGAGCGCCTCATCATCAGCAGCATCATCTTCATCGTCTCCATCATTGCTATATTTATCTGCAAAGGTTGTTCTACATCAACCCCAGAATATTTTGCGAAATTAATCCACCCACTTTACCGGAAAGGCAGCCACGGTTCGGTCTGTTTTGCTACGGGCGCGGTGTCGGAGGGTGTGAATTTGCCCGGAACTTAAACCGAAAAGCAAAGCGGAGCGGGAGAAAAAAATCTGGCAAACTCGTACAGATTCTTCCGCCTTGCTTCTTCACTGTGGGCCGAGGCGACATCGCATCGCGGTGTGTTTTTTGTGCTTCGTCCTTGCGAGGAGCGAGTAGAATGAGTGTTTTTGTTATGCAGATTAAAAGTGAATTTAATTGAAATACAAAAATCAGACGAGCCAAACGGTTCTGGAGTGGTCATGTCGCTCAGTGGCGGTTGCCTACAGCACCACTGCGAGGTACCCTATTGTTCTGAACGAGTATGACTATGTGTGTTTGGGCATTTGTAGGTGTGTTGGAATATTTTCCTACGCCGGGCCCTTGCAGACTACGTTTTTCTACGGTATAACAAACATAATCGGAACTGTCGCCGAGCTTTCCGTGCGGCTGGTGGGAAAACGGTTGCGTTGCGGCTGTTTTCGGGTGCGGCCTTGGGAACGTTCTTTAGCGTTTGTTTGCAGTTTTCCGCCATCGGTTGCTAGAGGAC
>JAOEFI010000003.1:6578995-6593478 GCA_034621735.1 Anopheles plumbeus
TGCGTAATATATAGCATCTCGCGAGAGCTGGTAGCCACCAGTTGATATCAGGGACATTATAAAATAAATAAAGGTATTGAATCATTCGAGAAGAAAAGGAACATTTATCATGTTTAGAATAGAAAACAACGATTAAGATCAGTGAGTCGATCGTAAAAAGAATAACAAAAAGATCCTAAAGTGTTGTCTTCATTTTTCGTCTGCTTGGGAAATGAGTTTCTTATTAAATTTCTTTCCCGAGGAAACGTTTAGCTTCCTAGCAACTACAATGTTGTGAATTTAGTTTGTACCACAGATGGTAATGGCGGGGGAGAAAGAAACAAAATCTTCACAATGCCAATCTTATGGCGTATTTCTTTTGCCACTATTTTTAGAAACGGCACATCCGAAGTACTCTATGAATTCTAATGCTGTAGTTTGCCAATCCAATATACTCACTAACTAAGGAAAATAACGCAAACAAAAGGAATGGAATGCGCCGAAACGTACGGCAAGTTTGTTTTCATTAGTTCGTATGATTTTGCTTTGCTTCTGATAAATCAACTCGCATCTGCCACGTGTCTTCCGGGAAAAAGCGTTTCGCGGGTGAACTGCTCAAAACATGACGCTTCCGGCAAATGGATTAGTTTAATGAGGAATATCTGGCAGGGTGGGTGAATGATTCCTGAAGCATAAGAAAATCCTACGAGAGATTCGACTGTTGAGACAAAATTCGTTGAAATATAAATTTTATAGTTCAACTGATTCATTTCATTATCTTGTCCCCAGTGTTGTTCCGTTCGGTTCATACTTCGTAGTTCTTGTGTTCCAAACTATCCATCTCCTGCATCAGGATGTTGGGTGTCAAATGTTCCAATTTTGCGTGTCTTTTGTTTCGCCAAAGTTTCACCCCATCGAATCGGGCGATGCTCGACAGTTGAGGTTGTTTTTCCGTTCTGGTGCCCGTACGTTCTCGGGCTGAAGATGCAAAAGTTCAACCGGAAGCATTCAAACTCTAATTTATGTTGCATGCTCACGCACACACTCGCATGTGAAGTTTGGTTCTTCTTCCCTTCTGTGCGCTTCCGTAAGACGGTGCAGAGGGTAGGTTTTTGCTTGAACTTTTTAGCACCCCAAGCGAATTTTATGATTCGAAACAAACAAAAAAATGCATAAACTTAAACGAACCATCTCCATGTTTTCAATGTTGTGTATACGGGTGGTATGACGATGATAAGCGAGACATGCGAATCTACATAAGAAATAGACATGAGGCGTCACATCCGCCTGGATTCCAGTTCATTTCTTTCCTACGTTTCAGATGTGCTTTTTTACGTTCCACCCCCCACCAAGCGAACTCGTCCGTGCCGTGGATCGCGCAAAAGTTTCACATGAATCGCAGACACGGAGAAGAACGTTATAAAATCTTCTTATTATGCATGACGCCTGGATTTGTTTGGCGCATTTGGTACACGGCACCACAGCAGCCGGGGGCTTACGGGTGCCCCGCGATTCTCGGATTCGTAAAAGTTGCCTATCTGGCCTCGTTTAATCTAAGCACCGTGTGTTGTTTGCCTGGAATTAAATGATAAACGCAGCCTTGCGTCACTTGGTTCACTCGGCACGACTGATTATGATACCGGCACATATGACATATTGTTGTTTGGCGTGTTGTTTGGTTTCCGTTGAACCTTATCGGACACTTCATGAGTTCAAAAGATTTTGTTTTTCGCGTAACGACGTGTCGTTTAAGTTACGAAGATGATGGTTTCAAAATGGACGTGTTTGTTTAAGTACGAAACAAAATGTTAAATGTTGAACAAAGCGTTGCTGGGACAGTATGTTGCCCGAACCTTACTTAGCACAAACAAGGCTTTACTATGTCACATACGTTTAAACATTAACACATTGTATTGATGTTTGAGAGAAACAGTAGAAGATCTGATGAAGAAGTTCTGTTCGTAAAAGCAACGCATACCAGAGTGTATAAAACACCAGGCGTCTCCATCGAAAACGTGCTAGTGAGTAATTTATTAAGTTGGGCGTAATAATAGCGTCAAAAAAATATACACTGTAGTTGATAGACTACTACCGTACCGATACAGTTGAAAAACATTTATTTTGGAAACTTCTGAAGACTTTTCGCTAACTTATCTAAAATGAACTGAAGAACCAATTAGCAGAAGATTCTTGATAAAACTCTTGCGTTTCTTTTTGTAAGCTCATTCAAGCAAGGTGTATACATCTTATGTGAACATTTCTAGAAAAATTTTCCCTAGTGGTTAACCTGTGTCTTGCAAGTACAAAGAATATCGGTTGAATCCCTGCATGGCACTCTTGTCCTTGTATACGAGGACCTTGTGGTTGATGAGCAAATCTTGAATGGAGCCTTACACTCGACTTGTGCAATCTGTGGTTCGTAAAATGGTGCCGTTCAGTGCATTCACCGTGTGATTAACAGCAGTAAAAAAAATTCTTCAGAGAAGAGAACAACAAAACTACGCACAACCGAGCTTGCGCTTCGAGTTTCTGCTCAACACCAAACACACAAACGGGCGCACGAGCGAAGCAAAAGCACGTGCGCATCTCTCGGTGTGCATTGTTTGCCCTCCACCGGAGTGGTCGAAATTAATTGGTAAATGTTTGAGAAATTTATGTTACAGTCCGGTTCGGGTTATTTTCCTTTTCCTATTCGACGTGCTAGTAGTGCCGCTGCCAGTGGCAGTATGGTGCAGCACGTGCATTTTACTAGGGCTAAGGGAGTGTCCCCAAGAGTGTTCTCACCGATCACACCACCACGGACGGGTGACGGGGTGTCAGTGCGTTCCATCGAATCCACCCTTGGGGGTAGACGTGCGTGAATCGAGCTGGAAAGAGAGTTCGAATGCCGGTTTTTTTTTAGTTTGCTCTTGTTTTTTCAATCATTTGATTTTTGTTAATTTTTCACCATCCTCGTCGTCCACCGTGCCGCGCGCATCGGGCCGACAAATATGGCTCGCTGTGTTGATGCAACGACGCTCCTGTATGCACTTCGAGTGCACTCAATTCTTTGCGGTGCAAATTAAGCAAACGGGAGGACGGTGGAGAATGGGGAAGATGCACTTTTATTTTTCGCTCCTTTCTTCACCCTCTTACACTCCCTTCTTTCCCTGTATCACTCCCTCTTTTTCTCTCTTCAGTTCCTTATAATTTTCAATGTTCCGTAGACTATTTTCGCCCCCCAATACATTCCCGCCAGTTCTGCCAGCCTTGAATTGACTCGGGTGTGTGCCCTCCCGTCTGCTCCATTTTATTTGTGCATCGATTGCAGTGCAGGAGTGCATGGCGTGCAGCGTGCACCAAACCGCAGCAAGTTCAGCTGAGTGCACTTGTGTGTTTAATGCCATACCGTGATGCCCCCTGGCGGCGTATCCCATTTGTCGAGCTGGACAGGAACAGTGGAACACTGCCCGGAGTTTGTCCATCTCTTTCCTTCTTTATCTCTCTCTGTCTCTCTCCTTCTCACACTGGATAGTACGGGTGCGATTTGTACCTTAGGGTCCAAAACGGTAGAGTCGTACTGAAACGGGGCACAGATGTGTTCCGTGAAATAGTTTTTGCCTCTCTTTTTTTCTTCTACTTCTACCAATTTTATTGACGAGTTTTCATTTGCAAGCTTTCCCAGTGCACCTGCCGATGCCGGTGCCCTGTTTGCGCGATGGCATAGTGTGTATGTGTGTTTGGTTCTTTTTTTTTTACAATAAGACATTCCATTGTGTTTTTTTACCTATCGGTTTTCGAATCCCCTTTTTACCGATCGCAATCAGCCAAGCTTTGACCCCGATGCAGTACTAGGACTACGGGTGCATTTGCCGGATGCAGGCCGAACCTGAAACAAGGGCAAGTGGGGAACGATTTGGGACGCTTCAGTGTTGGTTTTTTTATCTCTCTAGTCGACGGCGGTTGCTTTGTACGGTCCAGTCAGGGGTTATTGACTCTCACATTTCTAATCAGGACGGACGGAACACCGATTTATGAAACTCGGTCAATCCAAACCTCCGTCGGTGTCGATGGGGTGCGCATTCGTTCACGAGGTCCGATATTTAGGTCTGCACAGCGTTGATCGTTGAGGTTGCGTATCGAAGGTCCAGACCGGAGTGGTTTTCGTGGCCACTGTGTTTGCCCCCCGGTTTTGGGGGAGATGCGCGATGGAATGGAAATCGGCCACCGTGCCGCGGAAAAGGCCGGGTATAATTTGATTTAATTTCGTAGTTCGAAGCTGATGAAACTGGAGCTGCGTTCACTTATTTTTTCTTCTTCACCTCACCCTTTAGCTGACCGAGTGAATCGCACCATCGTGAATAGGCGCGGACAGTGCGTGGCATCCATTGCGTTTGCTTAATTTGAATCCCTGTGCAACTCCGTGCTCCGGAAGGGCCGAATATCGCCCCACCAAATGGCCTAGCAGCGTGATTCAAACCGTACGTTGGAATCAAAGCGCTCGCGATGGACGATAGGATAGCCGATATCCGGCCGATAGTGCATGTCGTCCACCCCAGTGCTCGCCAATCCCTCCCCCCCCCCCACTCCACCAATACATACCTCATGTGGTTACTCGGTGGTGTGAGAAATGCGAGGCAAAGGTCCGATATAAAATAACTCATATTTAGTTAGCACGGCCGCTTCCCCGAGCAACGTATTGCGTATCGGTCGGTCGAAGGTAGTCAAGAGTCAATATTTCCGATTGTTCCCCTGGCCGGCGTCCATCTCCATCGCCAGCTCGGTGATGACCCCCAGCGGTGATGATTGTTATGGGTAGTGTAAACTATTTAGTGCATCTAATATTTTCCATTCATTTGCAGGCGCAACACTGTTTGCGCAAACAAATGCCTCCCGAATGCATTTTGATAATGGTTTATTGGTCCACCTGGCGTGGTCGGGGTGTCGGAGGCCAGCTCTGATTGATGTTTAGCGTCAGAGTCAGCAGAAAACATGCTGGGTTGTTTGATGAACTGCATGTGTGTAGCAGCAGCTCAACCCCTCTCAGTCTCGATTGTGCCAGCCCGCCTGATACGGTCGGAAAAGGGAAAACGCAGCAGTTTTTGCTGGCCCCGGGCTGGAAGCATCATGGGCTGTGATTTAATTGGAGTCCTGCTTTCGATGAGTTATTAAATTGATTTACTTACGCCATTCATCAATAGTTTGAGTTTTGCCCGCCAGCTCGTTGTGGTTGAGTTTTACAGCTTTGCCACCGCGGTCCCGCTGGTCCCCGTAATGGGCCGTGCACGGTCGTTACTTCATTAGTGTTTAGATTTATTGAACCGGAAAATGATTTAATATCATACGGCTGTACACATTATAGGCTGCGTTAGCCGTTGATTGTTTCAGCTGCTAGTGCTGCGGATGAGCTGTAATTAGAGAGATTTGCAGTGAGAGTTTTACGATGCAGAAAATCAGTTCCATCAGTTTTATGCTAAATAGTTACATTTATGTTGAGTGTTTTTTTATTTACTTAAAAGTATTTTACCGTACAAGTCGCAAAAAAAAAAAAGTGATGAATTGGATATAAATAATATCATCAACGAATGAATCAAATTAGTCAAAAGAGAAGTCTACTAGTAATTTGAACTGATCTCACCTACATGATGATCATCATGATTTCAAACCCGTTGTTCTGTATTCTTTAACCCATTCAGACATCTTATTTGTGTTCCCATTGTCCTCGTTGACATTTTTAGGGCAAGAAATCTTTTCCAAGTAGTACAAAGCAAGAATCGATAATGTTTTCTGGAACTTCTCGTTTTCGTTTATCGTCATAACAAATCTGTTCCACAGAAACCACCGCGATGATAATCGCGATTCGTTACCTTCCAATAACAACTTTCGATCGGCGCGGAATGACAGCAAAGAAGACCCGGGGAAAAATACGAAATAAAAATACCAACGCACCCCCTTCCATCCCTTTCGTTCAATCCGTCCTCTTCCAACCGAATTCAATTTGCAATGAAATGGGTGATAATTTATTTAGAAAACAAAAACAATTTACACTTCGAACGTTTCCACGTGTCGGTGCGTTGGCAGGGTAACAAGTCGGCCACCGACCTCTGGCAACCGTACGGCGTAAGGGCTGAAAATATGTTATGCTTTCTCGTAAGGCTTCGGAGTGGAGGGAAACTGTTATTGGTAAAACACCGACTGCCATGATCCCATCTTCAGGTTGTGGTGGAGCCATTGTGGCCCTCCGCTCGTTGCAACCACGATCGTCTCTCAGCCACTCACCGTTAATGGCGGGAGAAGGAAAAATCTCCCCATTCCGTTGCGACTGTGGGAGCCATTCGCCCGGTGAATGTATCGTCCGTGTGTCGAACGGCGCTGGGCGTGGATGGGGACGAATAAAAAGTAACGATTCGCGGGCACGCGGGCGGCGCATGGAGAAAATGCTGCGCGATAAATAATAGGACGACAAATGGAGATAGCTTCGCGGGGCACATGGTGGGCGTGCTGTGGCGTTTTCTGGGGGAATTGTGTCAGTGTTCTTGCTGTGACGGAATTTCGCATCGCTTGTGTTTTGTCACTGGAAGAAGGTAAAACGTTCGACGAAGACGACGACGACGATGACAACGACGATTCAAGCCACCGTGCTGCAGGAGCGGAAAATGTGCGGAAGTAACAACAGTAATTGTGGGCGGGGTAAAAAGATGATGGTCCATCGCATGCGACATCCGCTCGAATCGGGACTGGCGATCCGTGATGTTGCGATGTTTGCGGAAAATGGTGTTTGAACAGCGGAAACGGTCGGTGCACGTGCGACACGTCGTAAGAAGTTTGAGCGTAGGCCCACTGTCCTGGCAATCGTATTATTCTTTATGTGTTCTTCTTTACGTTACACGATGTTTCATTATTTGGTTTGAACATACATACAAGCTTGTTGGGTTTTACCAAAAAATATAAATATAGTTTCTCAAATGTTCAAATGTCTCAAATGTTTTATGCATAAAAAAAACCTTCTTTTGAATATTCTCCGGTTTCAAATTTATCATTAGTGTTAGTGCTGCAGTTACTTTGTGATGATACTATTATCAAACTATAATTTGTGGTGATCCTTGAATACAAAAAGATCGATGATGAACTGAAAATGGTCTTTCTTTGTGCTGGCGCTTTTTCCAGCATCCAATTGCTCACTATTTCCGTTCCGCCTGCGATCGATGGACGGAAAATGGAGAAAGAGAAGAAAAAAAAAGGAAAGTTTATGTCCAGAGAATTTGCACAGGCTGAGAAGGGTCTGAACGAACGGTAGCAAACGAATTATGCAGCGCTTCGACCCAGATTTAGGCCAGCCATAAATTTGGATTAAGAGTTTAAAGCGGGTTGTGGCAAAAATATGGTACAGTGCTCCCGGTTCGACGACGTGGTCGTTACTCTTTTCCTTGTGGCTTTTTCGAGTACTTATGTGTTTCATTTGCGCGCCGCTTCCCGTTGGCTGGCTTGAGCACTCTTCTGCCGTACGTTCGGGTTTGTTCCGGGACGGTCTCTTCATTAATATCGATTGTACTCATATATTCTCCTTATTGTTGTAACATTGATTGTTCTTCTTTCTGGCTTTACCACTGCAGTTGTGGGTGCAAAATGAAGATGTCCTTTTTCTCGGATGTTAGTATTTGCTTTGGTATTCGTGCCTTTTTTCAAATATTTGTTCAATCTGCCCCTCCTCGAAGTGAATCCTTCGCGAAAGGTCGTAATTTTTCTTGCGTGTCAATTAGATAAAACGCAATACTTTTGACAGGAGTTGAGTGGTTGAACAGGTTCCGAAATGAAATTGAATAATTAAGTCCTTCTGCCTTTTTGTGGGTGTTCAATTATTCATTTCGGAGCTTTTTACTTTTTCAGTTAATCTACCACAAGTATTTGGATGGATTTTTGAAAACATGCTAGAGTTGCCTTCTCGAAGGACCTTTTTAAACATGTTTTACTACGCTTTCACCAGCTTCTACCTAGAAGGATTAATCTGAATGTCATCAAAAGACTTTGATAGTTTCTGGTTCATCTATCGGTGTCTGAATATCCGGCATAAAAAGGTAAATTGTCGGAGTATACTAAACATTGAATAGGTGAACCCTTTTAATGGGGCATATCTTCGATCTTGAACCGAAAAATTCCCGATTGAAAACGACGCTCTTTATGTCCTTTTCAGACGCTGACAGTTCGCACATAAATCGGTGGTGAACTTGAGTGATTTAAATACACACACACATCCGAATTCATCCTTGGCGAAGGCTATGTGCTGGCGAAATTGAATGTCATTCGACGAAACGGGTCCTCACTGGAACCCGGTAGTGGCAAGCATCGTAAAATTTACGGCAACCAGCCCACATCAGGTTCGGCTTTTCTGTTGACAATCCGTCGCATAACGTTGCATTTTTCGGGCATCGACTTAAAATACGAAACGAAGAAACCGGTAAAAATCCATAAACTAATATCGATCGAAAGGATAACAGAAAACCCCGGAACTAAACGTTCCCGAATTACCTTCGCTGAGGCATTTGTGGTCGAATGTCGGCCGGATTGGGTCTTCTTCAGTGATTGGTTCATTCTTTTGCTAGTTTGTGTATGTGTCTTTGTGTGTGTGTTTTCCTTCCCTCCGGTTCGTTGATGTGTTCAATCTTGGTTTATTAACCAATAAAGTTGAAAATCTTGGCCAGACCTTGGTCCTTGGTCGATATTCTTGAAGGAAACCGTCCGTTTTCCTCCAGAGACTTCGAGCGAAGTCGGATGGTCCCATGGTCGCTAGATAACAGCATCGCTTAGGGAGGTCGGTGATCAAAGGACCCGAGAGGAGCCCTACGCCGGCTGGTGCATTCCCAGCCTTAGTGACAGTCGCCCGCACCTGTCCACCGGAAAGGCGAAGCACAAATGCAAATCGGTTTCCCACCCAACCTACTCACTCGGGGTCGTTTGTGCTTTCCCAACGTTTCGAATGGCAATTCCGGGAACGAAGACGTTGGTCCGGCGGCCATGTCGGCACACCAGTTTTTAGTTGCCACTGCCGACAGATTTTCCGGCCAGCTGGGTCGCCCCGACGGTCGGCTAGGTACGGATGGGAAGTCATCTCTTCTCCCGTTCGCCGTCCGTCGGACTATTTCACACCCGAGCGGGCACGTATAAGAAAATTGTTTCTCTAGCCCATTGCCCGGCACCCTTCCGGGCTCATTTCCGGTTCGTGTGCTGGCACTGGCGTTGCGTTTGGTCTGTAGTGGCGTGCTACAACCATTCCACGAGCCTATTTCGGCATGATTTCTTTATTTTTGCCAGCAAACTTTCCTAAAGATGCTGCTGGTGACAGAGAAGGAAGGAAGCGAGAGAGAGAGAGAGAGAAAGCGAAAAAGAGAGAAACAGAGAGAACTGGGAGGAGGCAGTCGTACAATAGGGAAAATTTTATTCATATCCATTGATTTTTCCACCCTAGCGACTATTCAACCATGCGTCGCTGGTCCACACCTATGGGCAGTTCAATATATTTGCAGTTTTGATCTTATTTTTCTCAGCTCCTCCGAACCGCGGCAAAGGAAGAGAAGCCAAAACCAAAACGAACGGAAAAGCAAACGATAGATAAAGGGACACACAAAAACGACCAAAAAAGAGACCCAAGATTGTGCCCGGAATATTTTCCGATTCGTTTCGACAACGAATAAAGAAAACTCGTTTGCCGCTTTCATCACACAAACCTCAACCGAAACGGGCCGGAAACGGACCCAATGAGCGGACCCCGTTTCCTCTCGTCCTCGGTCGTTGTCGAATGTCTGCGACTGAAGTGGACCATCTCGAAGAAAGTTTTCGGAACCGGGCGGAGGTGCGGGGCCGAGGGCAGCACAGATCAACCAACGATGATTCCTTTATTATCGAGTTCATTGCTTTTTTCGTACGTTTTTGATATTTTTTTTTTTCGTTCTCGTGCTTCGCTTTCGGGCCAGCGGTGGTTCTTGCTCTACCGGGTCACTGCGGCTGACTGGCGTGAAGACGTTTTTCGTGGTAAGGAGTAGACACTACCTGTCCTCGAGACCACACCCAACAAATCACTTGAGCATATAGTCAATTAACCTATTTTACACCTACGGTTGGGGGGAGAGAAGAAACAGTAGAAAAAAACGGGACATTCTGGCCAGGATACTGGTTGGAGAAGTCGTGGTTTTTCTCTGCTTCCCTTCTTGAAAGGGCAAAAAAGAAACCGAGAAAACGGCAACGCGGAAAATCCTTCCATGTGCCAAGCTGATGAGCCGGAATTGGGAGGGAAAAAATAACATAAAACAATTTATCATCTCATTAGATAGCGAGGCAGGTCGGAAAAGGTAGGATGGTCCCACTCGAGGACACCAGGGAAGCCACATTGCCGTCGGTTTGATATTGGACGTGTCAGCGAGAGCGAGGGAAAGGAAGAGATATGGGAGGGGAAAGGCGTCGAAAAACACGCGCACCGCCCTGTTCCACACCGGGAACACAAAGCCATCCACCCACACGCACACATGCACCGGCCGCTTCCGACTCCTACAAGCGTACGGTCGCTGTCAGATAGAGTCTCCCGGAGTTTGTGCTTAGGACGAACACGAACACGGGCACGTCGCACGGAGGGCAAAAAGTCACACCAAGATGAGGCGCGGCAGCAACAGGAGTGGCGGCGAAAAAAGAAAAAAAAACAGAACTCGCACGAAACGAACGAACTCTATCCGCTTCCGGACAACCGGCGGGCGGTCTGGGTCTGCTGGGTGGATGGCGTTCGGCTTGCCGGGACGATCATTATGGTCTGCTGATGCTGGGCACATGTTGGCCCCTGGAGTGGTGCGCAAGATGGGGCAGCCAGCGAAAAGGAGAGGCGGAGCGAAAACATTTTGAATAACCCTTGTGTGCTGGCCGGGCTGGTTTGCCGGCGCAGGTGAGGACGTATCACGGATATGGCGTAACGGCGATAATGAAAGGGTATAGGGTATCTTAGCGGGAGGCGAAAAGAAAAAAAGGAGGAAGAAAAGACCGCGCGCCCCCCGAAGCTGACTTTCATTCATCTATCCTGCATCCTGCACGCTTTCGCCCCTTGACGGGTTCTTTGAGAGTGATAAATTATCTTTCTTATCGAATTTATTTTCCGTCACCAATATTTTTCCTTCGCTTCGGCTGGGCAACTTTTGGGCGGGGAGTTGATTTTCCTCTTTTTTTTCTTCTCGGTCGGCTATTATTCGCTTTTTCTTAACCGACAGCGAGGTGAAGGTTGCTTTCTTCATCGTTTTTTTTTTCGAGCCGCGGATCGTCTTCATACTTTAATTTTACACACCCTTGGCCCCACGGGCAGTCGATTAGGGAGCAGTTGGGAAATTAATATAAAACGCTCGAGGCACGAGGCTTCTTTTTTGTCTCCCGTGTGTCTTCCTTTCTGTATCATTTCAATTATCCCGCCGATGGAGCGAAGTGTGTTTTCTTCTGCCATCCCGGTCCGGTTGAAGGGCTCGGGATGGTCTGCCGGAGCTAGAAACTTATTGCATGAGACTACTGCTCCCGGAGAGACTTGATCCTTTTCCGAACCGGACCGTTCCGCCCTACGAACGCGCTGCATCTTTCCGCCATCCCCCGGCCAAGAATGGCCGGCCCTTCTGGGAGTGGGCTAGGGTGTGCAGAAACTTAAAATTAAATATTTGAAGCGTGCAACCGTCCTACCGTCAGCCAGCCTTGGTGCTGGGGTGCGGGGTTCCGGAGATTTTGTTGGAAAAAGTTGCACAAAACTTTTACCCAGTATGTTAACAGTTTAGCACCCCCGTTCACGATTCCCGGTAGGGCCAAAAAGGGCAGCGACGTTTCTTTGAAACCGTTTAATGGAGCATGATCAAGGCGGGTTGCCCCGGTTGCCATGGATCGCGCATGCTGTTGTAAGAAAATGATAATCTAGAGTGCTGGACGGTGCACGCTGCCGGTGGAAATTGAGTCCGTCCGATGGTTTCGCTATTCCGCAGGGTGTAGTATTTCATTCTATTACCTCTTCTAGTACCTTTGTTTGCTACCAGTTGCTGCACGTGCCTAGGGGTTGTGCGGGGTTGCATTAGCCACGAGTTTAATAGCATGCAACAATGTACCGTTCATGTTTGAGTTTGGATGTGTTTTTTAACATTTGCAAAGCACCGTAAAATAGGTACACATTTAAATTGCTGTGAATTTGATGAGCATAAAAATGAATACTAGAGATCATAACGTCCTTGTCGAGAAGTTATAGGGTAATTTAAACATGTGAATAACTCATCCCGGTCGCATGGTGTTGCAATGAACTGTTTGTCTGCGTAAAGTGAAGAAAACGTGGAAGCATTCGTCGTGTCGTTGCATCAATATGAAGAAAAGAAGTGCCTGGGAAAAGAGAATTGGGGGACTACGGTTCATTAATAATTTCATTGCCCGCGATTCGTACGACCCTTTCTGCGTTAATTTTCCACACTTCTTTGATGTCGAAGAACTTTTCACTCTGCGTTTTTATTACGAATCCCTACGATATGCTAACGAGAAACATTGTAATGTACCGACAGCAACGCATGCCTGCCTGGCCACGGTTTCATGCGCACGATCGAACGAGTACGTACGCATCGGTATGGCACGTTTTCGCAACACGCTGGCATAATTTGTACCGGCGAGCATAAAAAGCCGCTATGACGCACGAGCCGAACAATTCATCTTTCGAGCGAGTGGAAATTAAAATCCTCCCAATAATGGTGGCCTGTGATACGGCTGGTAGTAATTAATCGAAAATATCCTGCCCCACGTGACGAGTGTGATGGCACCAATTCTTTACGGTTGCTACGTGGATGAAATGGCTGCTTGTTGTAGGAGTTGTGCAATTGTTTTTGTTTTTAATTAAACCTCAAGTCTTATAATGAGTGCGTAAAAATTCTGTTTGTATTCACAAGCTGGTATGCAGTAACTGGAAGAACCTGAAACTGCGCTTCATCATAGTTGTTAAAATTGAAGACGACTCAATAAAGGAGAACCTTCAGGAGTCAACGATAGTATTTTCCTTAAGGGAAAACGACAGATGAGGGAGAACTTTTCTATAAGGATTTGGATTTGGATTTGGATCTTCGACTTCCCGCCTCTACTTTTGTTATAAAATATATAATATATCTTCGTCCTTCGAGTATCGGTTTACTGCTGTGTTTTCTGTTAATTCGTTGATAGGTAAATGTTGCCCTCTTGTAGACGGTAAACCAGAAATCGATGTCGGAGCAGACATTTGGAATGGATTTTCGCGGTGAATTGATGTGGTATTCGTGCAGCGGGCGCATTCTGATGATGCCATTCCCGTACAGTGTGTGTTGAAGGCAACGTGGAATTAATCCATCGTTGTGCCCCACCATCGACCGACCTGCCTAACTGTTGTAATGCAATGAGTTCTACGGTGCGTCGTGCGTATCCTTTGAAGCCGAACCTACGCTCCCAGATTTTGGGCCCAGTGGAAGATTGAAGATCATCGCGCGTCGAGTGCAAATGACGGGTTTCGAAGCCACCACAAACCACATCAAACAATCGTTATCACCTGTGGTGGTGGTGCGCTGATTGCTCCGGCAATGCAGTCTCAGTAGATGAAACGCGCGGCTTTCCACACTCACGCGAACGGTTAACGCTATTCATCCCCCGCCCCCATCCTCCATGACTTCGGTCCGCAGCGTTCCAGGCACCGAAAGCAAAGCGGCTGGAAAATCTTCCGATCGATTCCGACGGCTTTATGTTTGCTGATAGCTTAACGAAAATCGGCTCCGCAACGCAAATGAAAATGAAGATTTCGTGCGAAACTGAAAATGATTTCGATGAGGTCTCGAGCCACCCCCAACCCATTGGTGCTAAAAAGGGTCCGGGGCAGTACGGGGTGCTCTAATAGGAGCGCCCCCAATTTCTACATTGAAACTTACCGACTCGACTTGCCGGATAGGGTGCGCCCGTTCCGTTTCGCAATCGTTCGGCGGATAAAATTCAATTCGTTTCGGTAATTTGTTCAATTTCGGCATTCCACCGTAAATGTATCTTACCTTCGTGTCATCGCGTACACTTCTTTATTTGCCACGATGCGGTTCTAATTTACCATCATCATTAACACTGCGTGGTGTGTAACGGTGTCGTCGCCGTAGCTTTGGCTCCGTTCGCCTTTCATCCAGTTGTGTTCGCTTCGTTCGATGCGCCCCTCCTGCGACGACATTGGCCGGATGCTTTCCGCTACTTTCTTCTCTTTCTCGTGTAAGGTTTTAGCGGCGTGGACTTACCGATCGTCTGCCAGAAAGCTAGCCCCGGTGCAGGTCTTTCGCTGGGAAGATGGAACGAAGCCGCAAAAAAAAATGATCTCCTCTCGACGGGAAAAGCTTACATGTGTCTCGCCTGCTGCGCGGTGTTCCCTTTCGCCGACGCGTGGCATTGTGTCTACGCGCCGCGTGCGAGCCGAGCGTGAAAAGCAATCAGGATCATTATGTTCGAGCTACGTGTCGTCTTCGAGGAGCGGCTACGGCCGTTTGTGC
>JAOEFI010000003.1:6613147-6624757 GCA_034621735.1 Anopheles plumbeus
ACGGAGCTCACGGATGCTAGCGGTTTTTGGCGAACGTTGCCGCGTTGAGCCACTATTGCTGCGCTGGCAGAAGCCAGGCCATGCTTCGCTTTTCGGCGGTCGGTATTTCGGTCGTGATGACAAATTCATGCTTTTGTCATTTTCGAAATATTTGTGTACCCCGCGCTGCTTTCTTTTACGGGCCTCCCGTCCCATTTTTCCATGGGCAACTTTTGGCTGCGTTGGCCCGTTTGTGCCGAGGTTGACAAGCAGGAAGAGAAGGCATCCACCTTCACCGAACTGGGTTGAGGGGCGGTGGGCGGGCCGGGATTGTTGAGCTATTTCTCTTCGACCCCCCGGGGGCGGACGAATGCCAAGAGTGAAAAATGTGTACTAGTGGCTTGGATAACTATTTTGTCCTTTGTAATGGAGGTAAAGGGATCATACTTAAGAGGCAAAGGGGTGGAAAAAAGGCGCTGAGCTGGGGTAGTAACAGTGACAGTGACGGGGAGTTTTACGCTGACTGACAGCTTGTTTTCGGTCGACCGTGGAATCTGAAAGGGGTTTTTCGTCACGGGAACAGTTGTTTTTCGTGTTAGTAACACAGGGGGCAAAACCTTTCCATCTCATCGGAACTCATTGTGGTCAAAATCACGTTGAGGCAATTTGGGTTGGTCTAATCAATGCCTTGTTGCCAATTTTGTCAACTACATTGTATTATTATTTTAAGAATCCATTGTTTTCTTGCGTTTCTTCAACTGGTACGATTGATGTCGCTTCTTGTGACCATTTAACGAGCATCTTAGCAGAAACGAAATCTCATCGACAAGAAACAATACACATGTTAAGACTTTGGTGAGGATTTCTCTAGTGCCTCCCCTTCTCTTACAATGGCAGGAGATTCCAGCTGCCTACCCTGCCGTCTGGCGTGAAGAAAATGCGGTTTCTTCGTTGTGGTCGGAAGTGCACGGCCGGGCAGTCCAGCAAGAAGCATCTGTGGCGTCGTTCAATTTGTCCCGGATTATGTCAGCCCACATTTCACACCCAGCGAAGTGAAACAGTTGAAAATCTTTTCGACCCACCGCGCACCATGCACACCATCCTCATGCCCTCTTTCGCACGACATATGTAAGTACGTTCGAGAGGAAAGTGTGAAACCTTCCGGAGCATCCGAAGAAGTCATCAAGCATATACGTAAGTGTTCGAGAAGACCAGGGGTGGTGCTGGTGGTGGTGGTGGGAACTTGTCTGCTGCCTGATTCGCCATAATCAGGGCGATGGTTGGAGAGATGGAAAAAAGGAAAAAGAAAAACGTACTGGCACTTTCCGATGGGTTTGATTCCATTATTGCTCGCGCTCTTGGAATGAGCGGCCGTCGGGCGACGGGAGTTCAACGTCATTGTTTTGCGTGAGAAAAGGAAGCAAGACCCGGACAAGTATAGTGCGCAACCACTTTTGACAGATCCGACCCAGAGAGTCCAAGGTCCAGGCGGAGTGTTTCTTGCTGTATGCATCCGCTCGGACAACGTCCCGGTTAGCGGAACTGTTCGCAGGTCCTGGTGGGGTGATAAAAGTCTTTCACCCATCGGTGAACTCTTCCAACACCAGCAGGTCCACCCGTTCCCGGCAAACGGATCCGAGTATCGCTGCAATGGACCGAGCAAAGTGGAAAACCATGAATTACTTCGGTATCTTGCACTCGGCCATTAATCTATTATCAACGTCGTCTTTCAGCTTTCGCTCGGGGGCTAAACCCCGGCGGAGAAAAGTGTTGCTGGCCGGCCCGGCCCGACCGAGGAAGAAAGTTTCCTGGTGGCTTTCTACGCATTTTTCAACCAGCCAACCGAAGTGAAGTCAATCCATTCGCCCGGTGGCCCTGGGCGGTCGAATATATAAATCTCGAAATGAAATTACTGCTTCTTCCAAGTGGATTTTCATTCGGCTCTTTCGCTCTGCTCCTCTCTCTTGTATTGCGCTCCGTTACACCGCTTAAGTCGATCTTCGGTGGACGTAAAGTTCGGGCTGAAGGGAGATGCAAACGAAAGGCGACGGCCGGGTGTGGATTAGTGTTGCGGCTATGACACTACTGCCTTTTTGGTGCGACAGACATTGTCCTGCTCCGCTGGCATGGAGCGTGAACGTAAAAAGTAGGCTAAGCCAACTGAAGGGGTTTCGTGTTTCTGCGGCGATGGCCCTGCACCCTGCGGTAAGACTTATCTGGCCGAGAACATGGAAGGAGAAATAGCTCTGTGGCTAGGTCATGGTTGAAGGTGCTGCCACTTTTCGCCTCAGCCGGGGAATGTATTGGAAAATATGCTCCAAGAGAAAATTCTTTTTGATGGAGGCGCCTGGTCTTTCGTGAAAACTTGTACAAGGTCGTTGGTAGAGTGGAAGCATTTTGGGTAGTGGAAAAGTGTCAAAACTGTGCCCAGCATTAGGATATGATGGAGTTATGAGGATAATAAAAAAAAACGTCAGCAGGTTTTCTGCGTGTCCATGGTTTCTATCAGGCCCTGATAGAAACCTGGAAAACAGCTTTTTTATATTTGAGAAACGTTTTCAGAAAACAATGGTTTGACACTAAAATTAGGACCTAATAGTTTTCCATTGTTGAGACATATTTTCAATCCATTAGCTTTGCGCAACAATTATCTAAACGAGATTATTCTTCGTGTTTTTGTACAAATATTTTCCAGGTAAAACATCCGATGCAATTTCTTCGAAGATGTTTGTCAACACAGAGGAAATAAAAACCGAAAGGACAACTGACACCGGAGACAGCCGTGCTGAATAGAAAACTAAAATATCCTCCCGTAGGCGAGTGCTGTAACCGGATCCGTACGCCAGAAGCCCGGAATTGTAACAAGGTTTGCTCACGTTGGAATCAAATTCGAATCGGAATGCCATTTGGATTCCTTCTGCTCGATCACGTGCCGAATATTTGCACCTTCGCTGGGTCGCAAATAGCCTGCGACAACGAGCTACGGCGACCACTGTTATCGTGGAGGTCTGACGCACGGAGCGGTGTGTTCGAGAAAATTTGGGAATTTCAGCTGCTACCAGCGAAGAAAATATGACCACCGTCAGGGAATTGGTTGTAAATGTGCTCGTCGTGCCCGGCCGGTGACGCCCATGGTCGTCCTCGGGGGGAGAAATAGTATCCGCACGGTTGCGTCCGTGCCGCGTTTCGCGTGGAGTGTGTCCTTTGTAGCAACTACGTCTCGGCCCATGCAGGAACTCCAAACGCTTGCCAAAACGTTCATGCAAGGAAGCGAACGAAAACGGTTCTCGAAGGATTTCAATTTGTGCTCCCATTGAAGAAGACACCGGACGGAACCAGAGGGCGGTATTTTTGCAGGGGGATACGGGTACCCGCGGGGTGATAAAATTTATTCTCCACCGTCCAAAAACCCGATGTCGTTTGCTTTTCGTGGCCGTGGCTCCGTGAGAGCTCCGTCTCTCGCGTGAGTCTCGGCCGTGTAAATAAGAATGAATCTTCTCGGCAGCTTTGCGAAGGGCCACTGCGTCTAGCGAATGCCAGGCTCCCAGTGTGACGTATAGTTGCGGTGCCCTTTGTAGTCCTGGCGAGGAAATAAATTTGCAGGAAATTGAAAAAAAGATCCACCCATCAACTACGGAGCGCCGAGCGTAATGCCAAGCACATGGCTGACGGTGGGCCAGCTATCTTTCGTTCAGATCGGACAGTAAGGTCCCGATGCAGGCCGGGCACCTTGCAAGGATGGCCACGGACACGGTGGAGTTGATGTAAATCTTCGAGTGTCGTTCAGCGACTTTGCTGACTTTTCCTTAGGATCCGGCCGAGGGAGTGTAGTACCTCCGTTGAAAAGCGTCAAGGGAAAAACTAATGAAGTGTTAGTGAGGCGAATAAATAATACTATTTGTTGTTTGCTATATTTCGCCTGTCGCAAAGTTGTGAATGTGCTGTACTGTGGGGGAAGGAAAACAAAAATCTAGCAACAATGTAGGTCCAGCCATAAGTAAAGAGAAGCTTACCAATTGAAAAGGAACAACCTGGGCGTAAGCATTCGTTTTGAGTTGGGCAGCATGTAAAATATTCTTGTGAAAGAGCTTGTTTATATTTGGTGGTAGTAGTGATTGTAGTGGTAGTAATATTGGTAGAAGTTGTATCAGTATATGTACTAGTGGTAATGGTAGTTATTTATAACATTATAACACTCGTTTGTGATGCGAGAAGGAGAAACATATCTATCTTTTAATGTAAATGGAACTTTTAAGAAGGAGAAAACCCTGTTATAAAATAGTAGATTCAGAGAATAATGGAATGGAATAAACTTTCATTCGGCCTATCTAGTAAGATTGGCCAATTCTGTTACCCATCTGTAACAATATATTTGTAATTGAATGTTACAAAATTTGCAAATGCAAGCAACACGGACCCCTAAACAAAGACCGCCTGGCTCATTTCTCTACACGTTCGCGGAAGGCGGTACAGTTCTTTCCTTTTTGCAGAGAGTGACTAGATTTCTTTCTTTCCACGAGTAACATGCTCCACGTGTAAGCTAAACAAATGACCATTAGGGAATCCGAACCGGAACCAATATCCATCGTACTTTGCCGGCAGTGGTTCGCTAGCATCCCCCACGGCTAGCGAGAAGGACTCGCCAAGTGATCCCCCAAACAGAACCCCTTCTGTGCAGCGGATGGCTCAGCGCTGTCATAACAAAGACACTGGATAAACTGTTGTGTCGTAGTACAACTTGGAATCGTTTCCGTTCACCGCTCCGCACTCGGAGTGGAGCTAGTTTATCCAAACTGGCTGGCGACTTGCTTGCAGGGTAGACGAGAGTTAGCTAAGCCTTTCTCGGGACCAACATCGGACAACGTACATAACATACAAGTGTAACCGATAGAACGGCGGTCGGGCATAATCCAGTGTCGAGCGCGTTGAAGCGGGTATTCGCGTTTATTCGAAAGGGTATCGCAAAAGGGGCAGGCGATGCTTTTATATGGCTCATCAATGGTGTCGTGGGTGCGGTTCCGGTCCCTTTCTTGTGCTGCCATTCCTGCAGCTACATCGCGTTTTTGGAGCAACCTTGGTCCTTGGGTGTGGACCATCGATGAACTTGTCTGGGAAATTGACAAAAGCGGTTGTACTTTAAAGTATCAGCCACCCACACCACCCCGGCCGATTCAGTCTTGCTCCGTTTCATTCTCACGCCGAAGCTAACATTGATGTTTCCTATGATACTTTGGATCTAACGAACGGGCCACAGTGACGAGGGGGAGAGGTAGCAGAAAGGGGAGCAAAAAAAAAACAAAACCTTTCCCTATTACTGGCGAATGTTTCTCCGCCAGCGAAAGCGCCAGACGGCTTCTCCCGGATGAACCCGGAAGGCCGAGAGCCGGAAATCATCTGGGCAAGAGTGTTTTGTAAAATGTAGAAACATTTTCCCAAACCCCACCCCTACGATTGCTGAATCAGAGGAAAACACACATACACACACGCTGTGGCAAGTGTTGAACAACACCCAAGTGTCCTAGTGGTGCAGGCGAATTCCACACAACACTATTTCTAGACAGTGCGGTGATTTCGCCTCGGCATAACTTTGACACTTCAAAAAGGAACAGCGCTCACGTTGGGGCAAGTGAGCGGTTATCATTATGAGTCATTTTTACGATGGCAGTTTTGGCCACTCACGTGGACGCCCATGCCGTTGCGCCCTAAACTCCTGAGGATTCATGGACATAGAAACAAAGGGGGCTAACAGAGTTGCCTTCTCCGGAACGCGAATCGGACATGCGGCGAATGAAAATGGATGGCGCCACCGGAAGGGCTTTTCATCGAGTGCAGCGTTTTAACGACGGTGGCATTGGGGATTCTGACGAAGTGTTGATGATGATCATGTTTCTGACACTCTGCGAACGAAAATTGACAGATTTTTAAGCATTAGAAAAAGGTGAAAGAACAATAAGAAATGGGATTACTTGAAGAGTTGTGTATGGCTTCATACAAAGATCTTTTCTATTGAATGGCGATGGGGTTGGCCCCATCAATTGTTGAGTGGATTTTGTTCGGCGGATTAAAGTATGGGGGGTTGCCATTATTATTGTCGCCCTCCCTTCAATCCTGATCATAGCACCTGCTTTATCAAGCGTGTCGTTCAAGGCCCACCTTTCCTTGCTGGGAAGGTGGGAAAATGTTGCCCCGTCCGCAATCTAAACGACCTTCGACGGGCGACTCGCGAAGCATGAAATTCAATTTCATTTAGCGTTGATACGTCACATATTGTACGCGGTCGAATAGGGTTCGCCCTCCCCGGTGGGATTCGGGTGCTTTCCGGTGAAAACAGTAGTAAAATACAAGAGGCAATGTGAAAGTGGAAAAAAAAACACGTACAGCTAACGGGTTGGTGATCCCTAGTAGAAACCGGAGTAACATCGGAAGCAAAAATCTTGAGCATATAAATGGTTTATTTTTACGTCACTCAAACGGCGCTTACGGTTCATTGGGGGAAACGCCAAAATAGAGAGAATGTGTCAAATCGAGCTCGAGATCGAATCGAGTTTTCGCGCGCCGGTTCTTCCGGTGCGGTTCTGCAAAAGAGATCCTTTGGACCATGGGATGATCCGGTTCGAAAGCATCCTAGCGGGGGCGGACGCGTTACGGTGAGCGTTTCCATAAGTTTCGATTAAAATGGCGCACGTTGGCCCGTTGGTATTGCTGCAAGTTGAGGCGTGAACCGAACCGCGATTGTCAGCCGTCGGGATTGAATTTTTGACAGCGTCATACATTGGAATCATAAAGAGCTTTTCCACACATTGGGTTTTTGTTGTGGACGTAGGAAAAACGTAGGAAAAACCTTTTCCGTCCGGTTGAGCCTGGTACGATTTAGTCGCGGTGCCGGGAAGCGAGCCAAGAGGGACAACTTTAGTATCGGTCGTCAAAATGAAGATGCGTGATCAATAAATACATTTTATTAGGATGTCATCGGCCGTGCGTGGAGTTTTGGCCTATCATATTTATGGAAAATCCAGTTAAATTCAAAATAGATAGGTAAGAAAAAGTCGAAATAGGATGTTCCATGTTTAAATAGATGTAAAATTTATTGAACTCCCGTCTACTGAATGTAGCGAAACATGCAAAAAAGAAGAAAAAAACAGGACAATAAATTGTAATCATTGGTCCGCTTGTATTTCGCCCTTGGTCTGTCGTCCGAAAGGTCGACTGGATATCAAACGCTATCGCTCGTCGACGTTGTAGACGGAAGGAGGATACGCCTTCGTGCCCTTTACCCACATATAAGCCTTTAGGGGACTAATTTGTTGGGGTCGTAGAAAATGGAAAGCACCAACAATTACCAACATTGGCTTACAGTTGGAACGAATCTTCCCAATCTTCGTGACCGGTGGTTAGTTTTTCCAACAACAAACACACACTGTTTGTGCCATAAAAATACATGTTCATTCTAGTTGTGTTTTTGGGAAAAAGAAATCCACGATAGCAAATGAGATGGAAAATCAGTTTACCAACGTACCAACCCTTCGACGCGCGACTTTTGTCTGCCCAGTTCGGCACAAGGATTTGTAAGTGCTTATCGCCAAGGACGCCCTTCCGATGGTCGGACCCATAAAAAACCATTCCGTGCACCTTCGAATCCTTTATCCAGGATTTCATCTACACCTCGTGCTCGTGCAGGGCGAAAGTGGAAAATTCGCTATTTGGACAAATGTTTTTCAATTTCCTTTCCTTACGTCACGGTTCGCTGGGCGCTTCTTCACTGGGTCGGTTCTTTCCATGCGGGGGGAATCCCACCCGACCCGTCAACAGGCGGAACGCTGCCGCGAAACGTGGGAAAGCATTGCCGAAACTCGTAAAGTGTGAGGCTAACGTGCGAAAAGAAACCTGCTGTCATACGTGCCCGGTCGGGTGTAGTGTAGGGGTCCGTTCGGTTTGAAGACAAGCATGAAATGATGCTTTCATTTTCAGGGTTGAATGAAACGGTTTCTATGTAGCGCCATAAAACGTTCGGTGCTGTTATTGATCCCCGCTCAATCGTTCGATGGGTCTGTCAGATGGGTCGAATTGTCCGGTTTTTCACCAGAAGCATCAAATGTTACCGAAAAAGTTGTGTAATTTTTTGCTCATTTCATAAAAACACGTATAGTTTTCCATTCACTCCTATGGGGTATGGGAAACGGCGTTCTTGTTATGTTTGCTGATTGATTTAGAATGTCCTTCGCCACGTTAGACTGTGGTATCGATAATTGAAACTCTTCTTCTCCATAGCATTTTGTTCAACTATAGAAAGCATAAAATTTCTTACATTTATTTTGAATGCTCACATTTTACGCCCTGTTCCGTTGAATAAGTTTAAGGCCATTGCGAAGCCCGATAGAAACATCTGTGTCCCATTTAAAAATGACTCGCTGGTATTGAGCCGTGTGCTTCCCGATTCCTAGTATTGTTCGAAATAGAGAGCCCCTCGGCTAAAGTTTTTCACCTCGACGAATGCGCGAGTATTTAGGGAAAGTGGTTAGTGTGTTGCGTACGTCCACGTGCATGTTATATTGATGGCTCGACGATGACGGTGAAGCCCACTCGACATTTGCATTCGCTCACAGCCGAAGCGCGTTTGAATCCATCTGAAGTGCTTCTACGCGCCACGCACCACTGGTGAGTATATGTACTGGTATACGACAACGTGGACGTGGTTGGACGTGCAACTCTTCCACAGGTTGGAAATGGAAAGCCGTTTCTATCGGAACAGCAAACTTTGATCGCTGTTGATTTTTTCATGTGGGAAGTTTCAGGATTAGTCAAGGGTTGTGACAATTGGATGGAACATGTGGAAATAGACATCAATTCCGAGCCCGCTTTGATACACATTGCACATTTTACAAACTGTAACTTAGGTCCCACATTCAACACGATGCCTGTGGTAAACAGGGATGCGAACTTCACTATGCTATATATTGTTTCTCGATTAGTTAAACTTTATGTTGATTTACTTCCGTCTGCCACCGAAATGAACTTCTTAATCGAATCAGTTTTTATTGGCTTTTCCCCAAAAGTTCCCAATAGAAAAATGGTTACAATAGTTGTTTTGGAATTATCTCTTCTAAATATATCTCTTTTCCATCAACCATTTTATTCATTTGTAAGTGAATGGATCAATAACATATGTTTACTTCATCATCATGCATCAAGCCGAATGCCATAAGCGTACAAAGGAAGCATTTGGTGATGCAAATTACGGCAACCTTACTTCCCCCAACTGGAGCACAACTGATCGAAAGAGAATATGCAAAAGTTAATCTTCCATTATTAGCCGGGCGAGCTGCGAGGGCGGAAGGGTGGAGAAGCTTACGGTAGGGATGATCATTTGCATGACTGTAGCGAATCGTCTTGATACGAAATGAAATCGACTCCTCACTGGAGCATCTTCTCGCAACTTCATCCTTATGTTGCCAACGGTTGAACTGAAAACAATATGCCATCGGCCGGAATGGTTCTGTTATTTCCGACCTCATGTTTTCCCGGTTGAAACATATGTTGAAGTTTTCCTGCTCCCTGCTCCCTGCATTCTTTGGTGTTGTTTGTGCTGCTTTCTGGACAACTGCTCAATCTGGCGACTTCTAGGGATGTGTATTTCCACAGCGATAGCCATGGTAATAGATGAAAAATGGATCCTTCTGATGACGAATGGAATCAGTAGATGCTTTTTTTTTCTCAACGAAAATTGCCATTAGGTTTTTCCATGAACCATGGCCATTTGTATGGCTAATAAAATGCTAGTGTTCAATTTCGGATTTTCCCAATACTTTCCCTGTATCGATCGTAGTTTACGGACCGGTAGACGTTTGGTTAAAGCATAAGTAGAATACGGATTTCATTTAATTTAAATGATAATTTATGTAATTTTGTAATAAAGATAACTTCAATGAAGGTTTGAAGAAATTTTTTTTTCAATGACGCAAGCAAAATTGCAAACCCGTTTTGCAAAACGGCTGATTTAAATCAACAATTTTTTAAGTGAGGTGACACGAAACTTATGAATAGTTCCAAGTGCAAACATATTTCAAATTCCAACAAGTTTCAAAGTGCTTCGAATTCCTGTTCGCTACATTAAAGTAGAATTCGAACGTATTACGTACGTTTCGAGAGTCGCGTCTACAAGGGTGCTACATCTTTCGCCTAAAATATGTTCGGTATAAAGTATCGTTTCAAGATGGACGATGGCATCAAATTCGGGCCATGTTGTTCGGAAAAACTTTCCCCAATTAGGTTGCCACCATGGTATCAAGATATCGAACCCTGCCGGCAGCCGGAACCAGCGGACCGGGAAGTTCTTCACGGGGGTTTGCCAAAGTATCATTTCGGCTTCAAAACGGCCCCAAAAAGAAGCAATAAAAACTTTCCCCAGCTACGGTTGCAACTTTTTCACCTTTTCGCGTAATGGCTCCGAATCGGCCGAACAAGTGTGAGACCCGGAAAAACTCGTGCGCGATGCGTAGCTGCCGTAATCGATCGTGGAATGGCCGTGCGAGTCGTTGGATGAATTTTTGCGATGGTACTTTCGGCATATCGCATCATAACGATGTTGACATTGACACATTTGCCACTCATCGCAGATTTGTTTTCCGCGTAGAATGTGCGAGGTGGGTCAGAGCGAAGGATGATGGAAAGAATGCGTGACGTATGATTTGTCAACGCCCTCAAAAGTTCAATTTCTAGTGAGGAGTTGTTTAAAGCAGGCTTGAGTGTACATTTATCAGCCGAGTCTTCCACTTCTAGCAAGTGAAAGGAAACGGTTAGATGGTTTTGAAATTCGTCCTTTGAATGCGTCGTTAAGTAACCGATAAATGGAAAGCAACATGTTTGTCTCCCTTCTCCATTAACCAGTTCAATTGTTTCGTCAATCCACTGAGTTCTTCCTACTTCTACTTAGAAAATATGGGGTGAACATTTTTATTTCATCTGTAGGCAGGTTCCGAAATTGTTTTGAAAAGGGGTCACTGAAACCGAAAACACGATGGGACCTAGCGTTCATACCTTTTTTTCTATTTTTGTTGCGAAAGAAAAGCTGTTACATGAGTCCCCTTTATTCTATGACAATCATATACCTTTTCTGCCGAATAGTCTTTATGCACAGTTTCGTTACCTTTTTCTAATGATTGCCTTTGCCTTTCGTCAAGTTTTTCTAAATACTGGTCACCAGATTTATGGTAATTGATATCCGTTTATGAACCCCTGTCCGGAATTAATTTCGGAAATCCAAAACAAATACCGCATTGGAAGGATATTTTTCCGACGCACTCTCTCCGCCCGCGGGAAGCCAATTGTTGCCCCGCAATGTAAAGCTGGCACAAGTTGTAATCCATCCGGCCATTTTCGGCGAAACTCGTTTAAATATCAATCAATCTAAGCCCCACTTAGCCGCCGGCAGCAAACCGTGTTGACTAATCAACGCTCAAAATGTTATGAAAGTGGCTATTTTCCATTTAACGATGCCGAACAGCCCGACCGAAAGTCCGGCGGGGTGCTGGCATGGCGCCGAAGGGACCCCACCAATCCACGGATAGAAATGACTTACTTTCCCAAACATTCGCTGAATGTCGTCGTTGGGGGGGGGGGGGGGGGGGGGGGCTA
>JAOEFI010000003.1:6624857-6643960 GCA_034621735.1 Anopheles plumbeus
GGGGGGGGTGGCTATGGAAAAATAATTTCCACATTGCTTCCCTTCCGAACCCGAGTGGAAGCTGTCCCTTTTTTTTTTTGCTATTCCACGGCCCCTTTTTTCCGTTTCGAGGGGCGAACTTTTAAGAGTTCCAATTCTGATTCATTAATTTGTTAAATTAAATTTTCCTACTTTCTGCCTCTTCAAGCCGCCTTCGTCTGTCCCCTGTTGAGCCACGGTTTCTATTTCTTCGCTCCATTGCGACGATCGCTTGTCGGTGCACGAGGATGTTTCCGCCAATGGACCGCCAAGTTGTCAGTTAACAACGGAAAGCGAACGCCATGCGAAAAGCGCGCTAATGCAGGGCGTCCTTCTGATCCCACGATGAATGTGTGACAAAGCAACCACCCCGGGACCGGTGGGGTGAAACAGGGCGGGTGGCGGACTCAAACACCGGCAGATGCTTTCGTTGCGTGTTTCGTACGACGCGGAATGCGCCGGCGGAGAATTCTTCTTCCTCCATCGCAGGGATTTTCGCTGAGATGTCGCTTACGAAACAATTCAATTTGACAGTCAGCTTAATTTTGACAAATATTTATGACGATACGGCGCCGCATCGGTGCGAGGGCGGAACGGCTATGGCCACAAGGCCTGCCTGCGCCCCGTGTTGATGGTTAGCAGATCGTCGCGCGTGAATGGTTTGTGAAAGTTCCCCCTGTTTTTTTTCCCAGCCCCCAGGAAAAAAGCGCAACTGTATATATCCATACTTCATCGGCCTGGCACCGAGAATCCGAAGCATGCAGCAGCCCCGTGTCGTGTCGGTTTTTCTCCAAGGATAAGCGCACCGGAACAACCCAAGCATCTTGGTGGCGGGTGAGATTTCCCTGACAGCCAGCCAGGGGGCTGACAGACCACATCCCTCGGCAATCCTCGGCAGGAATGTTCCGCTGGCGTTCCGGCAAAAAATCAGCAAACCGTGCGGGTTTCTTGTTACATCGAAGGACGCCCCGGCCGGTGCTGAAAACGACACCCACGGGACTCAGATGAGGTGGCGGCAGAAATAGTCTTTAACAAATAAAACCGAGCCTAAAATGGGGGCGGCGGGCGATGGACGAAGCGAATTGTGACGCAAGGCTGGGGGCTTAGTATATAGGAATTTTCCGTATAGGAACATGTCCAGCCATCTGAGCGGCAGCTTCTGTGGTTCTCATGAAAACCCTCCGGGCGCCTCCTCAATTCCTCACTCACAAAGAGGCGGTGTCCGTCGTCAACGCTGCGCCACACTGCCGCGGCCATCTTGTCGCTCGGTTCTGGGTGAATGATTCTGATCAATCAGCAGCGATAAGTCTTCGTCCGGCGGCCGGGTTTCGGGTATCAATCATAAGCGATTTGTCAGTCTGTCATGTGCGGTGAAAAGAGCAAATCTCCTCCTCGCCTAGGTGATCGTTACTGATTGCGGTCATTTTCGCAGCTCGGCCCACTGGGGCACTCGGGCGTCGGTGGTATCGATTTTCCGTTTTTGTCGTCCTTGGTGATTGATGGTTATCGAACGCTGTGACAGAATACGAATGCATTTCTTATGTGTTGTACCCTTGTGTGGAATCATTCGTTCCGAATGCCAACAACGCGGCCCGAGCCGTACACAACTTCCCTCTTAATAATTTTTTTCTGGAGATAAGTTACGTTAAACGATAAACCTGTCCAATAACAAAACCAGTTCTTCAAAAACGATTGTTTCTTAACAATTGCTCCATTCCTTCTGATGGGAAAGGATATTTTAAAACGAAAATATAAACTCCACTTTATCATACCTTCATACCTCCCCAAGGTCCACGGTTAAAAGCGTTTAACGTTTGCCGTTCGGCGTTTTCCCCCTAGCGCTTGAGCTATATTTGGGGCCGATTTCATTGACCAAAGATTCGGAAAATGTTTCTTCCTCGCTCCGGCTTACAAGAGGACCAAACACCGTCGAATCGCGCACCGGCAGCAGCCATCGGTAATCGACAGCCATTAAATCGAGCCAGAGAGCAGAAGCAGCCACAGCAGCCGTCGAAAGCCTTGGTCGGCGGTCGGAGTGGTACTCGGGTCCTTGCTCTAAACACTTAACCACTTTCCCACCCCCGGGGGACCCCGCTTGCGGCGGGTGTTCTGCGAAAGAGTCATTAAAATAAATGAAGCATTAAAAGCGCTGTTAATTACACGCAAAACAAATGCTTTTCCTTTTCATTATTCCATTTCCATTTCCATTCGACAGCCGGCGGCCGCTTCGAGGGCACGCTTCTTCCGGAGAAGAGGATATTGTTTTTCACACAGGAAAGCGAACGTTGAAGCATTGTTTTTTCTTCTCTTAAATTTTTTTTGTTTGCTTGTTTGTTGCTTTGTACCGTTCCGTTTGTCCGGGTCTTTCGGCCACCCGCTGGACCGATTCATCGGAACCTTGTACGGCTTACCGGTTGTATTGATTGCTTTCGGAGAAAGTTCAAAGATTGAACGAATTTCCCATTCCGCCATCCGCTCTTCCATTTCATTCCATTCCTTCGCCTAACCTGGCTTCGTGGCTCATCATTGCTGGTGGCCTGTAAGCAGTCGGACTAAGGAATTGTAGGAGCCGATGAGCTTCCCATCAGTTCGATGGGATAGTTCCTCGCAGCCTTCGTCAAATAGCAATGCAATTAAACTTTGTCTCGCGACAGTCATCGCAGGGCAGCAATCGCACGGCAAACCTAGCGGTAGTTAGTAAAAGGGAGAAGTTCGCGTTCGCGAAGAATGGGCCCGTCTTCGTCCATCGTTGATTGTTCCTGGTAGCGTTTCTCTTCTGCAGAAGTGCAATCAAATTATTGGAACAGTTCGAATTGTGTTCCTGGGAACCCCCCATATTGATTCCATTACAGATGGAAATTCATATTAGGAATGCTCAAGGACACGAAGGAGGAAGCAATGGTACATACTTACTTACAATATTTAAAACAATGTAATATTATAGTACTTGTGTTGAAATTTCTTCATTTGCATGAAGTATTTGTGCAGGAAATTGAATTTTTATTATTACCCTGTATTGGACAAATATATCGCAGAAAATAGAAAATGGTAGAAAAACATTATATTGTAGTATCCTTGGCAATAAAAATAGCTTTTGTAGTGTAACCATTGAAATCTGCACTGCAAGTTTATGAAAACCACAAAAATCTCAGCCTGCTATGCGGACCGCATTCTTTGTCGCCGGGTGTCCCGGTTCCGTGCAAGAATGCACCCAAGAAACGACGCTGCAGTGCTGCCAAAAACCCGGAGGCACGACATTCGCAAATTGCAAATCTTAGGAACAAAGCAACGGATTGGATTTCGTCACCTAATGGCTGGCCATACATAAATAACACACTTTGTAAATTATACGAACTGTCACTCTGCACCCCGCTTCTTTACTGCCTGCATTTTGTTGGCATGGGACGGAAGCTTGGCCCGACTTGGGTGCACAACTTTGTCGGTCCCGATCCCGGTCGTCCCGCTGGCGTTGTCGCTGTTGTGTCCACGAGCGTGCATGGAGCAAAGTGTTCCGCCAACCAGTGCCCCCCTGCCGTGCGGTTTTCCCGGCGTAACCATCTTTGCTTCAGTTGGGGCCCAGCTCGTTGGTGAGTTGGGGAATGAAAAATATCTTGATGCACTGCCAATAGACGGCCAGACGGCGGCATCTTCGCATGCAGACGTAAAATTATACGGGAAAGTGCTTTAATAAAATTGGATTAAAAATTCAAACCATCCTTCGGCCGCTGGTCCGGCAGGCAGACACAGCAGTGGTCTGCTCGAACGATTGTTTACGGCTCCTGGCTAGTCCTGGGGAGCGTTCCAGTTTTTCCTATTTATCGAGTACTTCGGGTTATGTGTGTGTGCTTTACCGCTAATATTTCACACAAACACTTTTAACTTTCCCCGTCCGGAAATCGTTTGAACAGATGTGGGTAACAAATAAAGATGGTTCAAGTACGATTCAAGGCGCCTGCAAAAGCATATGAATGAGAATTCTATATCATGCCAATGTTGTTTACATCAGAAGAGTATGTGAGGATTTAACGGAAAACTGTGAAGTTGATTTACCACATTTATGTTTTACTTCAGTTAATATACAATTGATTTCCGAAAGCCCGTTTGCTGTAGAAAAAGAAAATGCAAATCGGATCAATAATCTTCAAGCTGGATTAGAAAAAAAGGTCCCCCAGCATTCTCCTCCATCTCTCGTCTCTTCCCAAAAAAAACTGACATTGACATTCATTCAGTTGATTAAACTTTCTCCTTTCTCCAAATTCGCTCCTTCATCCGGGTTCCGGGACTGTAATTGAATCGGGGGCATCGGCCTAGAAAGAATGCTTAAATATTCCACCAAAACCATCGTTCGCCTATTGTCCGTTAGTACAATCTGATTGTCCTATAAATAAATATCTATCTTAAACGAAATCTCGCCGCAACCAAAGGCATTCCCGCCTGAAACCGGTCGGACCTACGCAATGGAAAGAAGAAACAACGATTCGTCCGGCACACACACGCACTCCAACACCCACGACTTACCAACATTATTCTAATCGCTAAATTACCAACTTTCTAGCTTCTAGAGCGTTCGCGCCACGGTAACCCGGAAGCCACAGTTTCGGCAAAGAAACGAGACTCCGAGGCGCGCAAGACGGCTCAAATGGCTCGTATAATCGTTTGTCTACACACACACAAACACACACACACATACAAAGCGAAGCAGGTCCAGCAGCTTCAGTTGAGTCGATTGGATCGGAATGTTTGCACTGCCAATGAATATCTTGCTCAATTTATCTCTCAACAGTCAGCCATCAATATGTTTGAGAAAATCTAGAGCACTGTGAAACGAGGACGAGGACGACGACGACGGCGACGGCACAACGACGACACAACGACGGCTATCCGATTATGGTCGTTGGGCGGTCGCAGGCAGGATCCATTCTCCCTGTGTCTGTATCTTATCCACGCACCCACACACACACACACAATCTGCTCGCAAGGCGCTGCCACACGAGAAAACGGTCACAGCCACCCACCACGCTTGGTTGCCCGAAGCAACGGCCTACGTGGAAAGATGGAAGGCGATGCGTGTCTGTCTAACGCGTCTAGCGTCCGGAAGGGTGTCCAGAGGGCGACTGTCGGGCGGCCAGAGGCCGGAACGGCACGTATCAATACGAGTACTTTATCGGAGCCAAGTACTGCCGGAGCCAGAGAGCCCGCTGGTTGCTGCTGGAACATTTTAGTAACTGCGACGCACTCTATCCGATCCGGCATCTGGCAGGGAGGAGCCCAAGTGTGCCCGGGGGCAGAGGAAGAGAGAGAGAGATAGAGGTAGGAAGAGAGAGAGAGAGAGAGAGAGAGAGTTCGGCAATGTTTGCCGATCTGCCGGACTGGGGCACTACTGCCGGGCCGATAAGGCAAAAACCCCAACCAATCCGCCCAGCCAGCAATGAGGCAGTCTGAATATTTCAAAAACTAGAACCATTACTGTCGAAATAAATGGCCCGCATAAACTATTGGAATTGCTGATCCAAGTTAAATATTTGTATACACTTACATGCTCGCTCTCGGCGCTCTGGCCCGTGCGGCGTCAGCAGCTATAGGCTGTGCTGTGGATATGTTCTCCCCTTCCCGACGTGTCCCCAACCGCTTCACCCAACGAACGCTTTCATCCGATGAAGCTGTCCCTGGAGCTCGAACATTGCGGGGGATCCTTCTCGTGCCGCCATCGTTCGATGCTGATTACACTTTCTCGCTCGGGAGTGATAGAGTGAGATATGCATAGAGAGAGAGGAAGAAAGAGACGGAACAAGAAACAAACAAGTTCCTTCGTGCCCACTGAGATTGTCGGTGGTGTGACCGCCAAGGGTATCCAATATTTTGCCGATGGAGATCAGACCTGATCAGATGCAACTTACACACACACATACATTCGCTCACGTACAAGGATACTGTGCTACCCTTCCCAATGGTGGCAAGCAAAGTGTGAATGGAAAATTCCTTCCGAACTTCGGAGCGAGTAGATTGAGTTTTCTCATTGCGGACGTGAAAATGTGTGAACGATCGTAGGTGGCGTGTGGAAGTGTGATCGGGGAGTTCCGGGAACAGTTTCGAACGGTTGCCTCCCCTCTCACCCTCGGGTGTGGAAATCGGACAGCTTCGCAACGTTACAACTTCATAAGGACGTCGGGTGGCCCGTGGATGTATGCACATATTCATGCAATGCTTTCACCGGCAGTATTGAATGATTGGTGAAGTATGATTAAAATGGAGCCGAACGAACGAAGGAGCGGATCACACGGGAGTCAATTAGTAGCAGCAGTTCACAAATGTGGGACGTGTTGTTTATTGGTGTATTGGAGCCGGGCCAGTTGTGCCGGGAGAAACTTTTCTAATAGTTTCTCACAAAACGCAATAATGCTTTATTTAGTTTGCCCGATGGCACGCACAGTGATTTTAATAAAGATCTTAGTTTTCCAATTTCCTGCATCGGATGGAAAATGTTGTGGCCAACCGTAGCCCGGTGCACGGTATGTTGTTGCCCTGCCGGACGGACGTCACACGGTCCGGTTCCGATGGTTCCCGGTTAAATAATCAGATACGGTTATATCTTACGGCCATTTTTCTCTCGCCCCCTCTCCAGGGCCCCTTCGAGCAGTCGTTAAAAAGGCACTTTCAAAAATTCATGAATATAAGCTCACACACACACACAAACACACGCAGCGAGTGAGAGATAACAATTTTTCGATAAAAAAGCCCATCCAGCATGAAATTGCGTCCATTCGATTCTGGTTTCCTTCTTTTTTACGATCTGCATACTATACTCGCCGAACCGGCCACGCTGTAGGTGGTCTTCTATGCTTGGTGGATGTCCTGCGTGAGTGCCGCTCCATCGATCCCCTTCCCTTCTTCACCTAGTTTTAGGGGACCTTAGAAACACGCCAGTTTCTTGCAAACGAAATCTACATAAATTCTCAGTTTTTCCTTCCACGAACCACACCGTAGATTGCCGATCCAGCGCTCCGGAGGCCAAGCTTCTCCGGAGGCCACTTTCCTAGAATTGAAAGTCCACGTGCACCGTCGGACGTCGTCGCACGGTGGAGAAAATTGCCGGCAGGCCATCATATTCGTTGGGCCGGATTGGGCCCACTCCGTCGCGGGTGGTTGGGAACTCGGGCAATTTTCCGATCTAAATGGCCTCGGATATAAATCTACCGGAGGGAATGACCAGAGAGCCGGCACGCAAAATCTCGGTCCCGCGCGTTACCGACAGAAAACGGAAGACGGCTTCGTTTGCCATACGGCCCCTTCGTCTTTGGACAAGTTGTGCTTGATTTTTCCTAGATTTTGCCCAGAGTTGGGGTTGGGCTGTGATTGGATTTCCGAGCGAAAGGATAGAATGGAACGGACGCGAACGATAGCGCCGCGCGGACGGTGAGAACGATGGCTAGTGCATAATGACCAAAGCATCCTAAGCTTCAACCAAAGCGTGTCACCGAAAGCTGAAAGGCTATGAAAATAGGAGTGTGATAGCGCGAAAGGAGAATAACAATAAGAAAGACGGAATCGAAGAACCGGAACCAGCTCCAAGGACAACCGACATCCCGACCAGCCTTTCGGTCTCTCTCTCTCTTTCGGTCTCTCTCACTCTCCTTCTCGCTCCCGGGCATGTTGATTGACGCAAACGGCGGAGTAGAAGCAGAGGCAAAAACCGCGCGCAAACTTTTATTATCCTCGATAATGGAAAATATTTATGAAAATTTATTCATTGATTTTTTTATTGCCACTCACTTCCTGCGTTACACATGCACACCGATAAGTCATGAATCGATGAATCGCCGTCGCAGCTGGAGAGGTGGCGCACGGAAGCTACACCGGGTGGGCGGCGCTGTGGTTTGCGCGGAGGGGAAAAAAGGGGTCCCAGCATTACAGCGCCGTGTGGGTTGCCGGGTTGACGGCAGCCTTGGAATCCTTTCGTCCTGCAGCCGCTGCGACAGCTCGCCTGCTCCGCCAGTGAGAAGAAAAAAGCTCCGGTTCGGAATACAAAAACAGAAATAAAAAACTGCGGAATTCTGTGAAGCAAATGGATCGAAACCACGGAACATAAAGAGCTGAGGATGGCCTCGTTTTTTTTTTAAATTTTATTTCGTTTATTTTTCACGCACCTTATCCTTCACCTCTCTATCGTTCGCTGGCATTCTTCTGGCCTGGCCAGTCTGTCACTGAAAAGGCAGGGAAGACATAGTGGCATGCCAGGGATAAAGGGTGGCCCCCTACCCAGGCGGAAACTGAGAAGGGAGTGATTGGTAGCAATTAAAAAGGGATTGGTACTCCCAACTTTGATGGCTGACTAGCAATTATAATCTCCATAATTGACGTCGCTCGAATGAATTGAGCTGGCGCACACGGATCGCTCATTCAATTTATTATGATGTACTTTCTTTGCCCCCCGGGGGCTGGTGCGAGGTGAGGTGTGGACCGGGTCGAGCTGGTGGATTCTTCTTTTTTTTTCGCCATGGCCGCTTCGTAGTGAACATTGCGCTTCGATCTGTGATGGAATCTGTGGAGCCGGGGGGAATACTTTCATTCCACAAAGGGAGGAGAAAAACTTTTAAGGATGTCCCTGCCAGGTTGCACCCACCCCCACCTTCCCGACGGGTGGCTTTTGTCATTTGCGTCGCAGCGCGTTTCCATGGAAAGAAACGGCGTCCCACTCCGTGCCGTGGGTGTGACGCTTCTTCAAACACTTCCGGATTGCAACATAAATATTTCCACCTCGGAAGTGCCCAGCGGGATGGGTAGGACTCCCGGTAAAGCACACAGCACACACAGAACGCGCTCACAGCAATTAATAGAAGTCAACGGTTCCGCTCCACGCCGCTTATCATTTTGCGTTTTGTTCGCCGGTGTGTCGACCGGCAGTCGATTTTCCGGCCCGCGGGTTGGCAAACGTAATGAAAGCGTGAAGGAAGCGGCGTCCTCTATGCGATCGCTGGCAACCTTTTACCCGAACAAATTATTCAACACCCCACGCCCACCCGCACCCACCGGGGACGGCTTGGCAATTGATTTAAAACGGGACGACGACGATGCATCGATGCAAAGCTTATGCACCTAATGCGGCTTATGCGGTTGCGCCCAATGGTGGACGGTTGAATGGAGGCAGCCGGCGAAGGCCGGGTGAAAAACGAAACTCCATTGAAATGAAGATTTCCCTTTTAGAATTTGTGGCTTCCTTCTGAGTGTGTATGTGTGTGTGGTGGGCGCCACGACAGACGATGGCGAGGATGATGATGATGATGATGATGAAAAAGACCATTGAAGTGTCACCTAGCGGAGGAGCAGATGAGCAGTGGATGGGCGTGGGGGGGAGTCGGTACGGTAATACTGTAAGCCAGTGGCGAACAGTTCTTTTATGTTTTATGTTAGATGGTGAGCCACCCTGCCCGCCCCACACCGGGAAAATGGAAATGGATAGGAAAATGCTTTTTAAAATATGCACGACGCTACCCGGCAACGAAAAGATATCCCCTTTGTCCCTTTTGTATCGAACTCGCTGGCGAATGGGAGCGAGAGGAGCTGGAACGGGAAGCGGGGCTCGGTTAAGCCCAAGAAGTGGTATGTCTTAATTACTTTCATTGCTAAAATAGCATGACTTATGGTTTTCCGCCCCCATGAAGATTGATATAATGAATCTCGTTACATTCCTGTGTTGAACGAACTTCAAATAGCGTCCCTCCCTTTCCCCTCTCACCCAACCCTTTGTCTTTGGTGGAAAAGGTTCTTAGAGTGGCCATTTTGATTTTACCTTTCCACTTCTGCGGCTCGCAGCCAGGGGTGACTACGAGAATCGGGAAAGACTGTTGATGGCACATCGTTCGAGATTGAAGCCGGTGCAGCGGTTGTTTTCGAACTTATCTTGCGGTTGCATTCGTTTATGGACATGGCGAAGAATGTCTCCCATGGCCGAATGTGCGCATACGAGCTTCCCATTGATTCGGAACAGCACGGAAACGGGTGAGTTGGCTGAAGGGAGCGTTTTTCGCAGCATTAATTAATAATAATAGTGTAAAGCGGCTGTCCAGCTTGGAGAGGAGGTCCATTGTTTATGTTTGATTTATTCTTCCCATTAGCAATAGTTAACGGGGAACGGAGGTGATGGCACACACGAAACACACGGTCAGCTTTGTTCATGTGTTAAGAGTGAACTTCAAACATTATCGTTTTCAACATGGTTGAAACTGATTCATAACAAGAACAAGAAACATCTTGGGAAATTCAGCAGCGGTTTGTGTACCTAGACATCGCAACGCCATCGAAGGAGGCCTGGCCGATATTTCAACAATCCAAAAAGAATATATAGCAAAATAAGAATCAATTTCAAAACAATTGGTTAGTTTAAGTATGGGTTTCAAATCGCCTCCGTGTAAATTCATTTCAAAATGCGATGATCTTATGATAGCATTTGGATCAGATCTCTCAATGCCCCATAGCATAAATGACGCTCCCTATGCCTTATGACGAACTTTAATTAAACAGTAAACCCATAAATTCTGGGATCAAGAAACCCCCAGAAAAAGGGAAATTGCAAAGAAAGACATTGTGATTCTATTAATTTTCATTTCATTCGCTCTAACATGTCCTTCACGAGGTCTGTGGTAGGATAGTCGTATGATGAAAAATCAATCCATCGTGTACCGTGTCCAGCATTGACCCGCCCGGGGGCGTGAGTGTGTTTGTTCTCCTGCCGGATGTCTCCGGTTCTTGTACACCTTGTACACCTCCACCGCTTTCCCAGCGCTTCCAGCGCCTGGGCGATGATCGAAATGACGGAAACGGCCATCATGGCAAAATGTCACGTTTCTATGAGTGTTTTGTCGATTTCCTGTCGAAGCAGACGGTCGCAAGCATTGCATTGGTCCTCCACCACCCCCGAGATGGATGGGCCGGTGGTGGCGGACAACAGAATGTAGAGCGGGGAAACATGAAGTGCATTTGCATACCGACCGTGTCCTGATCCGATCCGATTGATTCTCCTAGTGCGGTGGTCTAAGTTCGCGCTGCTGTATTTAATACCCATCGCAGTTCGCAAGATGCAACTGATTTAAAGTTTGTTATCTACAGCGGAACCGAAATGCTGTGAAATATTTATTTCACACAAAAATAAATAAAAATGCTTGGTTCGGATTATCACAGCAAAGCCACTAAATTAAGCGATCTGGTAGAGTGAAACAGCGGAACATTTGCCTTCTCCCCGCCATGGAAACGAACGAACTTTTGCTCGAAAAACAAAAACAAACGAAACAAATCCATTGTCTCTCCGTTCGCGTTTTCATCCCCTCTCTGGTGGGGGGTTGGTCGTGGGGAAAGTAAGGGGCGTGTTTTTTGTTTGTTTCATCTCCTGTCGCTGGCCCGCTTCGCCAGCTGGACGGCGTGGCCGCGGCCAATCAACTGCTGGACACGTTCGACAGCTCTTCCCGGAAGCTGATGTGTTTCCTTTCGCTGGAAGCTGTGGCGTTGTCTTCCCATTTGCCTGGCCTCCATTCCCGGGCGCGTCTCGTTTCCTCAGAGCCCGTGTCCCCGCTGTCGTGCCGTGTCGGAGTGGCCAATGGTTGAATGTTCAAAATGACGGCAATATCGCCCTGAGTGGACGATTGGGAGCGTTTAGTGAACACAAAGAAAAACGGGTGTGGCGGGCTTTCGGGGAAAGTCAGTGAAGGCCAACGTGAAACGTTTGAAACGGGTGAAATGGAAGAAGAATGGAAAGAAAAAACCGGCATCAAAATCCTTGTTGCGAATCAGCAGTAAAATGGGACCAGTGTGGGAAGAGTGGGGGAGAGGACGAGTGCGCCGTTCGTGTGTGTCGGAAATTGGTAGAAAAGAAGCGAAAAACGGGTAGGTAGCCAGCCACCCTTTTTCGCGTGGACACCCGCGCTTTCGGGGTCGGAAACGGGGAACGAAAGTTTGACGAGCCGTTGGTCGTCGCCAGCAGACGGTCGAGAGAGCCCCCCGGGCTGTTAGAAAACAGTGAAAAGGTTTAGCTTTTTAAGCGCCCCATCGTTGTAGTTGTCGTCATTTTCTTCGTCCTAGGTTCGGGACCTTCAATCCCCGGTTTCGACCCCCGGGGGCAGGGTTTGTTGGGAAAAAGTTTAGTTTCCCGATTGATGCAAGTGTTTGCTTTTTTACTGCTACTGCCTTCTTCTGCTTCTTGCACTGCATGCTCTCTCTCACTCTTCCTCTCGCTCTCCCGGCAGCCGGGCCGTTTCCTGATTGCCGGCGGCACTATTGATAATAGCGATCAGCACAAGCACGGGACCGTTTGCCTTGACGTCGCCCGTCGGTTCGTCGGTGAATGGATACGTCCGTGTATCCTGACAGAAGATACAAACGACTACCGTTGCCCCCCTTTGGCTCCGACCACCGGCCAGGGTGGGGTGGGTCCGTCTACTATTTTACCTCTTTTTTTTGCACTCACTGTGGCCTCTCCCAGCCCTGCCGGGAGACTTGCTTTTATTTGTAGCGAATTTGTTCAACCCTTCATGTCCGTGTCCATTTCGAAACATTTCAACATCGGCTGCAGCCATCGGTGGAGACCCTGTGTCGCTGCGGTCGGTTTCATCCGGTCCGGATGGGGTGTTTCATTTTCTCTGCTTCTGTTCCTTCTCGGCGTCACAAGCACCGGTCCCCGGCGGATCTGGTTCCGAGATTTGTCTCATTTCGAGGATAAGCTTTTATGTGTTATATGACGACCGTTTACATCACTGGAACTCGTCCGTCCGTCTGTCCCAGCCCTGTCCGCCGGGAGGGTAGCGACCACTTTGGTCAATACTGGCCCGGGTTTTCGGTTTCAGACTTCTGACCAATTCTGGTACGGGTTACGACACCGGGAGCGGTCGCCCCAAGCGGGATGGTAAATGCATCTTCCACAGAACCGGACGGTGAGCTCTTTGCACCCTCCAATTCCTCCCATCCACCTCCACCGCTTGAGCAATCTGTTCTCTCCTTTTCTTCCTCCCTCTCCCTTCCCAGGGCAGTGTATTAAGATTGCAGTGTAAAGATAAATTTTTATTGAAAACGTTCCTATAAAGAAATTATTTGATGATTTTAGATATTTCACTCGGGGGCCCCAGTTCGAATCTTGAGCAAAGTGACCTTCCTCCTGAACTCCAAAGTGAGGGGTTATCTGATGTTCGTTTAAGTTTTTTTTCTTCTTCTCGCTTTTGAACTACTATTTTACGTACTCAACGGCAACGCTGGAGGCCCTTGGGACTGAGTGACTAAAGTGCGCTTGTCAGCGATTTGTTGCCCTCTTTCCCCTTCGGCTTCATCGAGAAAATCTTGTCGCGTGTGTGTTTTTCCCCCTTTTACTCTTCTCTTCCGGAACGGCGAGATCGGCATGATTTGATCCGATCGGGCCATGGACGATTGACCTCGGCGGCAGACACACAGAGACACACACAAACGCCACCCGCACAGAGAACATGATGTACTTCTCTGGTCCACTTGATGGCGTGATGGGATTGGAATCTACAGCGGAATCGACTCCGTGGCCAGATTGAAACGTTGACCAACTTTTTCGCAAAACCAAACCAACCCTCCTCCCCCCCCCCCCCCCCGCGCTGTTCCCGGGAGAGCTTGGATGAAGGAAAAGTTGTATCAACCGTCCAACCCCGAACCCCCCGGTTTGGACGGGAGATGGAGCTCACGGGAAGCCGGAAAGGAGTGGGGTTCAATTTTCGTGCCCGAAAGTTGATCCAATAGATTAGTTTGTGTGTTTGGTGGCGAGCGGGTTCGGCAGCACGCGGACGGGGTGAAAGAATAACCAAGAAGAAAAAAAAGCTGTTCGTGTTCTGGGGTCCTTTAGTCGTCCACGACTCGCGAAGGATTGACGCTCGGTTTGTTGCTTAGTTTGGCGGAATTCTTGGCCCCGCTTCGTGGATGCCACCCGCCCATCGCGTAATGCCCGATGACGGATACGGGTCACGCAAGCCTGCCGGCGGCCACTCCCCTCCACTGGGATGGTGGGATTTTCTTTCATTTTTTTTCCCCTCCACGGTGTCCTTCTGGAATAGCACGCCACACATTCCAGACGATATGTGCAAGATAAATAGAGAGGACATTAATTGGCATTATGAGATTACATCGCCTTTGTTTATGGGAACTTATTTAGCGAAAATGAGAGGTATTAGTTTCGGTTGTGGAAATAATGACCGCGATGGCTATCGGTTGGGAAATTGCTCGCTGAGAAAATGGTTCCATCCATTGAGCTCCCGCCGGCCGATTGGGTGGATCCGTCGGCTGGATCACGTTTAAGGGTTTTCTTTGCCCGCCTCTTGTTGGTGGTCGGATTTTTGTAGCCACGTTGAAGGATTAAGTTCCACGCGGCTTTACTCGCCGTACAACCGAGCGGTATCGTTAATTGTGGGAGAGCGATGTGATGACAGCGGCGATATGATGCGCTTCATGAACGATTAGGTTTTAGTGGAGTGTTTGTTGTACCCAGTTCGGTGACCGCCGGAAGCGGACAGGGTGGGTCCGATGCGCCGGAAAAGTTTCCACCCGATGCTCCTGCTGTCAGGGTCCGCGGCGCCACTCGGGTCAGGTATGATTGTAATGCGAAAGTTTTCCCATGTTTCGGATCAGCGTACGGATGGCTTACGGTGCTTTTATCTAATGACACATTTGAGGGTTCTTGTGGAACTGCACGGCGCGTCTAGTTTAGTTTTGTTTTTACATCGCGTCCAGAAACGATTGAACGAAGTCAGGCGCCTTGGCGCCTAAAAGTAGACGGCGATGAATCAAAGTACACCCATCTGAAGAGGGTATAAAACGGGCGGGAAATTAGGAATATGAGAATCGTGGAACATTAAGAATATGGAAAAAGGAAACACCATTTCAAGGTAAATTCATCCTTATATTGCTATCCCAGCTTATATTCCTATCATGCATTATTTTCGTTTCTGTGTGATAACCGCATTTTAATGTTTGTTTATTTCTTACTTGAACCATTCTCATAATTAGAGCTTAAAAGATAAACGAGAAAACTTTCATAAGAGTTTAATCATTTCCATAGTTGTTCCGTAATAATAATTAACTCCTTTCAACTAAAGTACCAACTGTTGGGCGGTGGATTTTTTAACCTTTTGGCTATGATTATAAACTAAATCGCAAAACTACTTGCATAACAATATTAGTACTAGACGCGCTTATCCACTAACGGAAATGACGCGGAAAGTGAGCATCCTTTTCTCTAACCATTTCGAAACCAGCGAGGTTCGGAGTTGTCAAATTATTCCGCTTGGTCGATCAACGCATCACACGCTGCAGAGGTCCTACGTGAATCCTAAGATTTCCCTTGGGGCACACACACGCGCACGTTACTTTTCTTTCGGATTGGCATACAATTCCACCGCTTCGCTACCCTACGACCGAAATGGCACACGTGAGCGAGAAATAACTGAACACCACTGAGTGGTATAACAGCAAAATGAAAAAGAAGAGCAAAAAAAAACAAAGCTAACTCCACTTCGTTGGAATTCGACTCCCATCGTGGCACGTTTAGGCTGCTGGCGCGGTTTCCGCGGAAAGAAGCGAGAAATGTGATCCACACATCCGGACACATAAGGGCAGGTGTACTAGTACTCTGCACTCTGCGCCACTGTTTACTTCCGCCAGGGAATGTACACTTCTGCTCGGATGGTAAAGAACATTCGCCCAGTCTCCAGTGTCGAGCGATTTTCCGAGAATGCGGGTTGGTGTGTGTGTGTGTGGGTGAGGGTGTTCTTTCCACCCCCCTGTCTCTGAGATGCATCCGTTCCGCAGTAGAACCGGCGGGAAAGTAGGAAAGAAAGAAAGTCTTACGGTGTTCGGTGATCCTTATCCTCCGATGCTCACCTTCCTTTCGCTCACCTGATCCCGGTTAATACTATCATCGAGTGTTGCGAATACTTTCGCAATCCTGTCCTGCAGATCGGGAGCATCACCCCGCGTCAGCCTCAGGTTCAGCTAATATGGCTCTAGCAGTAGGAATATTAAATGCAGCAGCAGAAGCAACGCCGGCGAAAACAATACCACGCTAAGGAACACTACTTATACTCGGTCGGTTTGGCTGGTGGATGCATTCTGCTCGGAAATAACAAAATAAAGCAAACATTCACCGAACACGGATCTGATTTAGTTTCCGACGCAGAGGATATACTGTAGCTAGAACGCACAGGACAAACCACTTGTGCAATCTGCACACAACACAGCTCGACGCGGGTTTGGCCAAAGTTTCGACGCCGTTCTGTGTGTCGTGGTGGTGGTGTTGGTGGTAGTGGTAGGGTTAATGCTGGCATACGAGCCACACCAGCACCACCACCTTTCTCCGGAGCCCAGTTGACAAGCGGAAGCTAAGGATAGTAAAGATCAAGCAGCGGATAGAGTTTCCGTAAGGATTTTGAGATAGAGACCCGCAACCTTCGTCTCCCACCTGGGGGTGCCATTCGGAGAGAAGGACAAAGGATGAACGCATTGCCTTGTAAACGAGCTGGCACGATACACAAGAAATGACAGCAAGAACTCGCGTAAAAGGTACTGCGGAAGCCTAGCATAAGGTACAAGGAACACGTTTCTGTATGGCGTGTGTCTACACACGCGCTAGTGCTCGACATTAGGGAGGGTTGCCGCCATTTAGGGGAGTTTTTAGAGCGCATAAAATTGTAATTAGCTTCTCCTCTTTATTCATTCACCGTTGACAGGGATTAGAGAATTATGACGTTTAAGGTTGTTTTTTGGAGGAAATTAAAAGAAAAAACTTATTCTACTAATTTGGCATCTTTATGTTCTTTTCATTCATTCATTTTGGAAAGATGATTCCTTAGTCAGCAGCTCTTCTTCATCAGCTACGCAGGAAACATATTTTCTATTGTACGGACGATGAAATCGAAATTAATCCTGGCTCCGTAGCCGTCGTCTGTCTTCACAAAAAAGGATGATTTCGGGGCACGAGATTAGGAAGCATGTTTTCAAACCACTGCTAAACATAAACCACTCGCCACTTATCCGTCCGTGGGCTAAACGCCCTCGTCTTTGAGATGTGGGATGGAAAAAGTGGTCTGCGCTTGCTTTTATTATTAGCCGTTAAGACCACGGGAAGCGACCGTTTTATTGCAAGCATTCCAGCGAAACGGGCTAGAATACACTGTTCTGCCCATTCAGTACGTCATTACCAGGGGTGGATTTTGGTACGTTCCGGAAATTTGCTTTCCCGTCTGTGAAAAAGAAAGAGACTGAAAATGTCAATCATTTTCACTCGCTCTGGGGGAGGGAATTACGCCGACCCGCAGGCAACATTAAGTCAAACACTACGCCAAGATTGGCTTTAGCTCCACAAAGACCCCCCGAGGGGGGTGACGTGGAGGGTAGTGCCGGGCAGCGACGAGCAGGAAAAGCATGCCGGGCCCGGGGAGTGTTCTATTTGAAACGCTTTAATCACATTACACCTCCAGCCGGATGGTTCGAAGATTTCTCTGTCACCTTAAATAGCGTATTCCGGAAAATGAGTGTTTTCAATGCTACCCCCCCTCTACTCGTCCTCCTGAAGGGCCAAGGAAAACACGGACGCCCCGAGCGAGCTGCAGAAAATAGAAAAGCTCAGTGCAAAAGAAGGGATCATAAGGCATCATGTTATTAGTGTCGTAAAGCTTTTTTTTCTTTTCCCAAACGCCTACTGAGATCCGGTTTCCTGTGAGTTTCGGGCTTCTGGGGCGATCCGATCACAATTTTCCCCACGTACATGTGTGCGTGTGTCGGTGTTTGAGGCCCGCCTGTCGGATTCAATTCCATGCAACGCCGTTTGACAGCGGGTGCTGCGGGTGACAGGATGGCATGGCCGAAGAAGGTCTACTCAAAGTACTCCCGGATTGTCCCGACGTATCCCCGGGCCCCGGGCCGGGATCCGGTAAAGACAAATCCCTTAAAAGCTTCTGCATACATATGCTTCACGGGACCGGTGCAGCGATGGCGACGACGACGACGAAGAACGGCCGTGGACTTCGACCCTTGGCCCGAAACCTTTCGGCAGAAAAATGGCCTCGGCCGGCTCTCTACTCGTGCAGCAAAGCAGTTACCTTGTTTCGTGTGAAAATCTCAACGATGGCCCGCGGGCGGGCGGTGGCACCGGCTGGAAAATAGATTGAAACGAGTCCCGACAAGATGAAGGGTTGATGGAAGGATTTCGTTATAAATTTATTAAAAACAAAAGACTTGGGAGAAAGTTCAAAGCGGCTCGCTCGAAGCGTCGAAGCACCAGGCGGGTGGCCGGGTTTCTTGTGATGCTGAAAGATTATTGACGTCAGCCCCGGCCGGTCGGAGCGGCGGCCTTCCTTCGGTGACCGTGGCGAGGGAAAATTTGATACATTTTGATTGAAAGCCCGGGTGAAGACGGATCAATTTAGTGACGATAATTATGACGAAAAGCGGGCAGACGCTGTCGATGATTTGTCGTACCGGCCGAGGGTGACAACGGCCACTGCTGCCGGTGCCGATGGTCGAAGTGGGTGATGGAAAAGTTTACCCCCTTCCCCCTGTGTGGTGATGGCTGGTGGCAAAATGACATTCTCTTGAACTTTCGGGGTTGAGTTTCTGCCCGACGGCGAATTTGGACGGGCTGGTTGTTAAAATAATGTGCCTTTTGGCATTTCGCCGCCAGCCGGTCGTTTGATCATCCGGATGATCCCCCACCAAACCCAATCCACCCCTCGCCTTACCGTGCCGGTTGACGGATGGCGCATAATTTGATGGACGCGACGATGGCCACAGTCCCGTACCCCGTTTGGTTGCGCGGCGCGAACTGTTTAGCAGAGTTTTAAGAGCTTTGCTGGGGAATTGTTTTAACATAATTGAAAACATTTTATCCCGAAGCTGGCCTGGCTCGAAGGCGGGTGGATGGGCATGGGGGGGGAGGGTAATGCGCGTGCTACATTTATTTTAAAACGTTTTTTTGTTGTGGCAAATTATACCCGCCCTCCGCGTGACACACCACAGCTTTCCCCACTGGCGCTGGTCGTTTCCTGGTGTTGGCTGGTGTCCGTCCGTCCGTCCGTCCGGCCGTCCGTCAGTCCGTC
>JAOEFI010000003.1:6665624-6706293 GCA_034621735.1 Anopheles plumbeus
AGGGGGAATGGTCGTAACGGACGTAGACGGGAAGTGGACAGTTTGCCGGATAGGCTGTGGCGTGATTACGGAAATTTGATGCCAACCCCCCTAGGGCACCGATGCCGAATGCTGGGCCTGGACTTCGTTTCAACCCACACACAGACCTACACACACACACTCCCGTGTCTGCGGTGTATCATTATCATCCGCCAGCGGCACCGGTAACGATTTCAGGATGCTCCGTTCGCTTTTTTCTCTTTTTGCAACTCGCCCGTTCCCGTTGGGTTATCTGCTCTTATCCGCTTGTTCTCGGCCCCTGGAGTGGGAAAAGCTGTGTCTCGTTGGGACGGGTTTTAGAGGACATTTTTTGTTCTTCATATTACAGCCTTCCCTCTGCGTCTGGCTCCACCACTAGCCGCTGGGCGCATGCCGGCAATCGTAAGCTGCGTCTTCGCGAGGCGCCACAGAATTTACGAGCTTCGTTTCCATTCCGAATGGAAAGCCAACGGATGATCAACGACGGAAAGCGTGAGAGCCCCGTGGTTGGGGCTGAGGGAATGGTTGTAATCGAGAAGTTTTGTAGCGCGCCGAGGTCGCCGAGGAGTCTCCCAACCACGGGCAGAACCACGGGCGGACGGACAGACGGAAATCAAATAAGTTTCAGTTTACAGCCTTGAGCCGGTTTTCCATTTTCTCCGGATTTGGGAGCACAGGAGCTATAGATATTTATGTTCATAGCAGCAGCAGCAGCAGCAGCATCACAAACGCGCAATGAAGCCAGTTTCAGTCATTTAGGCCAAAGATGGATGATTAATGGAGACGGCAGTAAATGTAGATGAACAGACAATATGCTGTTGTTTTGTTAAAATTGATTAAAATAGTGATTCTCCATTAATGTGGTGGAAGGGCGCAAAATTGACCTTCGAGAAAGATGAACAAAGGAGGCGGTAAACACTTGAACACAAAGATCATTTTTGCGCAAAAAATATTGAACGTCAACTTCAAAAGCGTCATTTAAATTGTCATGGTTTTGTCACTTGATTTGGGGAATATTGAAGGAGATGACCCTTCACATTCGTGAATCATAAACACATAAACCCGTTCCACACAGAAGTCCTTCATTGGTCAAATTATACATCGTTTTCAAATGAAGTGGCGTTTGCTACAGGATAGGTGAAGTCATTGTGACTACCCTTTCAAAACTGACCATACGCGAGCCGTTTGATATCATTTCATTTCCACTGAGGGCGGACAATATTTTCTATCGATATCCTTCCACCAGTCAGTGTTTTGATATTGACATGGACATCTGTTTTCGCTTCCCAGCTTTCAAATTCAGCATTCGTCGTCCCATGACAGCGCAATCCTCTTACAACGATGGCGCAGGGCGAATAGTGATAGTGGCAGTAATTTGCAACATCACGTATACTGGTCGCTCAATTTCTGCCGTACATTCCCATGATTCGACGATTGACGGGTTCACCCTCCGGAGCAATGCAGTTGAGTAATCAATCTAAATTCTTCAAATTAGCAAACGTGTAGCCCGTTTTATCTATCCACACAATTCATATCAATTACACTGCCTGCGGCCATAGTTACGATGCACTCTTGCAGCCGGCTGGCATAGGCGGTACTTACCGTGCTGTGAGATGATGCCCGGCGCACGTTTCCATTGCACGAATACAACAACGAATGACACCCGCCCCCTCCGCTTTCCCACCGAACCGCATGTGCATATACATCCACGGGACGATACAATTGCGAATCAATGCGAATATCCTGCCGGGAGCACATACAGGAGCAAAAGTGGACCGCACATCACCTCGTGTGGATATGCTAACGTCAGCTCTGCTCGTCACTCCACACCCTCTCCAGGGGTGTATGGTATGCGAGCCATCGTCCCGCACACCCGTGCCCCACTTTCGACAAGTCCACTCCGTCGTTTGCCGGACTGCGGGGGAACCGATTATTTTCGTAACGGATTAATTTAAATATTTTCATTCAATATGGTATTGGAATTCGCTTCGCTCGAAATGCTTTTCCTACAAACCACGAACGGAATGCCGGGCCGGGTGGAGTCGCCGAGAAGCCTTGGAAGGTTCGGTTCCGGAAAACTGAAGAGACCATTTATCGAAGCCGACGAGGAGAGGGGGAAGGAGAGGAGCTTTCGTTGAGCTAATGGAAAGAATTTCCCATGCCATTTTATCCGGTACATCCAACAAATGACTAATGCGATACGATACGACACGAGAGAGCCGGCAGAGGTTTGTGAGGACGGGACTGTGAGCGAAGAACAAAAGGGGCAGGAAATTGTTTACAAAGGCGAAGCACTTTTCTCGAGCGCGCACCCATTTTCGCCGCCACTGACCGACTACCCCGGTGCGAGATTTTTACCGAGCGAAAAAGTGGCGGCCAAACGAAGAAGAGTCGGTGAAGACTCGGGGAGAAGGCAATGAGCTACGCCTGGATCTTTGGGAGGCGCCAGTAGTGCAGACTCTGGCAGCGAGATGGATGAGAGGCGAACATTCTGGACGGGATCGGAAATAGTGCAATTTATCTGGCCGTTCTCTACTGGCCGGTAAACCTGGTTACAAAAACCACCCTTCAGACCACTTCACTCATTCTTGTTCGATGCAGGCGGATGTGGGAATGGGGGTTTTTTTTTCTCGCTGCGTTGTGCTGGTTTCGGTTGGTGCATAAATAAATTACTGTAAGTAAAGGATTCTTTTCGTTCGCCGGTTGAGGTTCTGGATGAATGGTGTTAAAGTTTTGTGCATTGGTTTGCTTTCTCGTTGTCTAAAGCCGGTTAAAAACCACCTCTTTTCATTCCCCTTTTATTGGTGATCGAACTAATCTGTTTGTTGAACTGCTTTCGAAAATTAAAGCAATGACTCATGAAAGGTATTATTTTGGCTTACATAAAACAGCCTTACTTAATGGTTTTCATTAGTTTGTATATAGTTTACTTGTTCAACCCCATGAGGACTTGATGCATATAAAGAAGCGACGAAAGTTAAACGGCATGAAGTTGCCATGGTTTCGAGAGTATGTGATTTGTATGTTTTTGTCATAACGTCAGTTCACATTCATCAAACCGAAACGAGTGCCAGCAAACAACAATGAAAAGTAATAGATTGGAAGCCACTGTTATCGAACACTGGAACCCCTTATCGCTGGGTATGATGATGTAGTCATTGTAACAATTGTAGTCACCTGATAGAATAAAACCAATTTTCTTGTTGGAAGTATCAATCACATCCGTTGATTTCTTTGAGTACTTCTTGTGAAGGCACTGTGCGCGACACACTTGAACAGTTCCACTGCTTATGTCATGTGGTTACGTGTGTGTGTATATGATTAAGGGAGGATTTATTTAGAAAATTCAATCCCAATCAGAATGCTGAATTCCGTGAAAGCTATTAAGTGTCACTGTCAGGAATTGATGTTGTTTCCGTAGCACACCACACGTTGCCAAACAATTCAATGCCCTATTCTTGTGCGGCGTTGCCAAAAAGGAAAGCTCTTGTCGTCTTGGATTTTTTTTCTATTTGTTCTTCCTTCGCTACACACATTCGTGAAGCGGGGTGGCACAACATAATTTCTCAAGCTGCTGGTGCAACTGAAGCCAATGGCAATGGGAATTGTTTGGCCGCTGGAACCTTCGCATCGAAAGCAGTTACTTTCCCGAGAGTACTTTGACTCGGGGTCGGGGTTTTTTTTCCTTTTTACTTTTATATTCACTCTCAACGTGGCGCGATGGCATTTAGTGAAAACGGTGCACGGTGCTGATGGCTTGCAGTCATCAGAAACAGGAACGTCCCGAGAGTGTAAAAATTACTGCTGCTTCAAGTGTGCAATTTTCGACTGCAATCCCAACACGCACCACACGGCGTCAGCGATGCTGTTCGTGGTTTCCTTCATCCGAATTGAAGTGGGAAAGGAAAGAGAAAAAGAAAGAGAGAAGGGTCTCATAACATCCGTCACAGCAAACAGTTGTACATTTTCTGCCCAAGTTGAACGAAGAAGTGAGTGAACTGAACAGAATCTTTCTCCTGGGTGCCGGTGGCACCAGCAAGATAATGCACTCTCTGACCAAGCAAGTCTCCGCGCCGTGAGGTAAATTCTTCAAGATGGCAGACACATTAGAAAACGAGCAGGGACATCTCATCAGCAAGATTGGGAGCGACAATTGTAGCATACCACGTTGCCGGGCGAGAGGAAGAGGAAAGGAACCGTAAAACTAAAGCAAGACACACATAACCATGGTGTGTGGTGAAACTGTTGCGTGCCACGTACCCTTCCGGTGCCGGATGCACCGTTCACCTTTCCACCCAAAAAATGTCCCACTTGTTCGGTCCCAAGCGGTGCCCTTTCCGGGAAGCAGTTTCCTTTCAAATCAACCATCCAGAAACAAATGGAACACCGCCGGAAGCAGCAAGTGGATAATACCCTCGGTTGGGGGCTTGCTTTAATGGGGGTGGGGCACACTGAACGGGCGACATTCTGGTTTGCTTTCCTTTCTTTCGAATGCCACCGCGCGGACAGAAGGCCACATAGGTCGTCCCGGTGAGGTATTAACGTTGGTGATCCAGAAAATGCTTCCCATCAGCGAATAGGCGGTGGGGGTGGGACCTCCAGACCACTGCCTCTGCGATGAGCAACCCTCGGGTGGAAGGTGAGATGGCAGCGCCAACATTAGGTAGCTTGACGGGCGGGGAAACTGAGGGAAGGGTGAAAAAATAATACTGAAAGCCAGTTGAAGATGGAAAAGCATAAATAGGAAGCGAACAGAGTCGGCGGTGGCAAGCGCCGAGGGCCGTCACGCCTCGCTAGCTGCTCGCATTGTTGTGGCGGATTTTTCGGTTCAGCAGACCGGCCGGGAAGATTTAGGGAGCGATGAATGGAGGCGGAAAATGGCACTCACTCGAGTGGATGGCAGGATAGTGCAAGATTTGCCCACCGGGTGCGGCGGAAGAGACCGAAGACGGCGAGCGCGAGTGGATTAGGGAGCATATAGTTGAGGCCACCTCCGCTCGGTACGCTTCGTGGGGGGGAAAACTGAGGAAAACAATTTGTCGTGTGTGGTATAAATTTTAAAGATTTATCTTCATTCGAGGGCAAATACACAAACCTTCCCGGGTGATTCCGTTTCTCCGCCGGGTGACCACATTGGGGCAGGTCTTGCAGTAGTTCTGTGAAGCCTTACTTTCAGCCCGCTGGACAGCACCCTAACGAGAGGCGGAAGCCGGCGGAGTCACGGAAGTTAAGGGCGTGGGGGGCACTGTTCAGGGCAACGATTCGGGGACCGAGGGGGTGGAGAGCAATAAGGGCGGACATGGCAGAACGATGCGATGCGCCCCCGAAAATCCTCCCGACGAATCAGCAAAAGTTCAGTTTTATGGTGCCACCAAAATAACTGACATACATTTTCTCTCACGGAAGCAACGAAATGCTGGGGTTTTTTCGCACCCACGGGGGAAGAAGGTGAGAAGAAAATTCCAAATTGATAGTTTGCAATGCTTGCCGAAAGTGCTACTGCGGCACGGCAAAAGGAAGCCTTAGGGGTTTCCATTGGCTAACCTTCCGGTATCGGGTCGGGTGGCCGCCTCTCCACTTCCGTTCGTGGAGCAATTCTTGTGGAAAGTTTGAAATAGAAAAAGCGGAAATGATCGAGACTGTTGGCGGAAAGTTTTGATAAACGAAGCGGGCAGCCGGAAAAATTAAAGATTTTGACTGGCGGGACGACATACCGTTTGCGGGGGTCGGTTTCGAGCTAATGGTCGTCTTACGTAGCTGCTACCAATGTGTGAAAGATTGATCCCTAAATGGTTTCTCTCTTGAAGTTGACTGCTTTAATTTAATAGATATATTCCATATCATACCTTTTTGTGGTAAAGAACTGCAAGTTAACTTCACTCATTTTGTTTCTCCTTCTCATATCCTTCTCACAACTGTTCAAAAAGTGTTCAACGTCTACTCGAGTGACGAAATTATTTGCGTTTTATTGTATGTTGAAGAATCGATACTATCTTATGCTTCTAAATATATTCCATATCATGTGTTAATATGCAGACGAAGTTCCTGTTTCACATTGAAATAGTTAGTTTTCAACACTTATTCAAATACATATATTTATGCAAATCATTTCCTTTTCTATTCTTATGTTATGGTACTGCATTCACATCTCTGGTTATTACCAACGTTCATTACATTTCATTTATCATGAATATAAAGATGCAAAATATCGAACGAGTTCCTTCGCTAGAGATTAACTCCATCGTTACGGCTGATGTACGTTTTTATTTTGTTTTCCGGCGCTGGGAACATTTTTCTGAATCCTTTATCGGCATTTTTGCATGCTTATTTTGGGCATGAATTATTTATGACGCCGAGTAGTTTTTCAATTCCTTCGATTGCCGGCAGCCCCCCGGGCGATGGGATCGATTTTATGTTCGCGCATTGAAATTATGCTACCGTGCTGTGCGATATGCTGCAACTCACTCGTGGCCATGGCGCACAGCATGGCGTGCTCGAGTATATTTTTGTGTTACGATTCGTGAAAACAGCTTTTCAACTCGCTGCACACGACGAGAACTTGTGTTCCACTAGCACTAAATCGGAAGTATCGAAATCCTATAAAGATCAAATAAATGTCTTTCTAGCGAGATAAGTGTGTACGTGAGAGGCACCTAGCGGCTCACACTTCCCCGTTCTGGCGACGGCCAGGCGAAGATAGCCCGACATATATGCCACTCCATAGCGCCGCCATGTACCGCGAGCGCCGGTTGGATGTTCGAAAGTGTTGCCAAACCCATTATCATCAGTATCGAGTTCGAGTTCGGCGGCGGCGTTCGTTACGCAGCCTGGTGGCGCTAGGCGCGGCGGGAGCGAAAAAATGATACCAGGAAGCGATAATGGCTTTATTACATTTTCGACGGCTCTCCGAAGCGAAAGCGGAATTTTTATTGCCAGCAATCCGGCACGGCACGAACGGTGGCCGCCCGTTCGCGCTACCTTCGAGCGCACGGTTCGCGGCTTGCCGGCTTGCTGGCTGCCGGCAAGACGAACATAATCATCGCGTGATGAGTGGCGAACTGCACGAACTGCGGCGCACAGCGTGCCGTAAAGATAGTTATCGGTTTGATGGAATCAAGGAGAGAAAGGGAACTCGCTCGATTGCTAACTGATTAAGCGGGGGCTTAAGCATGTGCCGTAAAGTCGGAAGACGCAGCAAGACGTCTTCGCCGGATGGACGTGTGGTTCGGAATCGGTCCCCGGTGGTTCGTCACGATTTCGCGGCGTTTCACGGCGATGGCGAAGACGATATGGTACACGGCGTCAAGAGCAGAACTATGGAAGAGGGCAACTGGGTCCGGGGATGGCTGGGGAACCGGTAAGACATGCACCGAGATTGCTGTGGGAATCTTGCGATGGATGGAGGCCCTTTCCTGAGAACAAGATTGTAATGAGATTTTATTTGGCTCACATGAGCTGTTCTCACGTGCAGCTTCCGTGCAGTGAAGGGATGAAAAGTTATCATAATAATTTTCCGATGCTCACGCGGGGATTGATTTTCGATTCCGGAATAAGTCAAATTGGAAAACGCAAACATGAAAGCAGCGGTTGATTGCATCGATCGGGTTATGGTTAGATTGTTTATGACACTACTCAGCTTTTCTATTCTCTTCTTAAGGTCATTTTTGGTCTTTAATTGGTTTTGACTGTACTTGTACAGTTTGACTGTATTATATGATACAATTCAAAAAAATTGGATTTTCTTTCATTTTTGGATTCATTCAAATCATCTTGTTTGTGTTTGGAGCGTTGTGTTGTTACCCGGTTGATTATGTAGTACCCTCGAAATGGGTATCTTTCAAATCAAAGTTTATGTTTACGTTTAGAATTTAAAATTAATAAAACCAAGAGTAACATAATTATTCAAATACAGGACCTTCAGTCGCGAACATTGGGGTATAAAACATTGTCGAATCTTTCCACAAACTTTGATTCGTACGGCAAACAACATGAAACACGATCTTGATTAGAAAAACGGTACGGCAATGGGTAGAAAATTCAAATTTTTCCCCGCTCGGCAAATGGTAGGCGTGTTGAGTTTTTCATCCTTTTTCTCACTCCGTTCCTCCCTTTCGGTTCGGTAGCCGCTCGACGCACCGTTGGGACTCGGGGGTATGGGGCTGATAAACTTATTTTTGTCCCATCGAATTTGTCCGAGAGATCATTGCTGTATTCATTCTACCATCACGACCGGACGTGGTCGGTATACAAATTCAGCCCATCTCCTCGGGCCGGGGAATCCTGTCTGGCATCGGAATAAGTAAGTCTCTTGGTGGCCTTTACTGCGACCGCTCCCGGGGGCTTGCGTAACCGACATACTCAACCCTCCGCTTCGGCTCCGGAGGACAATTACAACGGAGGCCCCATGTTCGGTTGGTCCTGCATGATGAGCGATGGGCGAAAGAATAGAGACAGTTGATTCTGTGCATCGATCGAAGGAGGCTGGAAAATCAGCCTTTCACAATGGATCTTTCCGTTCTCTCCGATCTCGACGGTATGGGGCGAACGAAGAGAAGTACGGCGAGAGAGATGGGACCTCAAGAATCACCAAACATTGTCTTCCCCGTACGTGGCCGAAGGTGGTGGCAAAGCTGATGAATCACGAAGCTGCCGGGGCAACACAATGGGCAATATTGTTAGGCAGAGATGGAAAAGGAGGCGAGAAAAAGGAAACTTCTTCTGCGAACGAGGCACACGAAAACACGAAGGCTGCGAAAGGCTTCCAGTGAGGGTCGGAACGGAGTAGTCGTTTAAGTTTGTCGGGCCTATAGTTCGAAGTTGGCCGTTTGGTTTATTTGCGCTAGCCAATCGATCTGGGATGTGATCGGAATGTATGATGCAGTCAATGCTGGGCGGAGGAATGAAAATCTGATAGGAAAAAGGAAAACATAGGAACATCCACTCTTCTTCAATATGTCAACTGGAATTAGGTTTTGGAATTAGTTCCGTGCGGCCGTAGTGTACACGAGTTAGGGGTGGGCTTGAAAGTTCGTTTGTTTGGTCAAGAGTAACACCCAGATTAGGTTATCTTTTGATTTTTCCAGATATTGACCATGCTCTGTTCGCCAGAGAAATGAGCATAGATTCATGGAACGCAAAATCTAGAAAAAACATCGACAAACATTATGCTTTGTTGCAAATGTTATTAGAAAACATATTCTAAAATGTACTTTATAGTCTTATCTCAATATTTTAATTGCATCTAGTACAAGCATTAGATGAATCATCTGTAATAGTTTTCTAAGGACCCCATCAGCTTGATGATAAAGTGATGATAAAAATACTACACTTTGGAAAACATGCATCCTTTGCATGGAAAAACCGCAAGGATTCTCAATCATCGGACCATGCATTTTCCGGACGGTCTTTGGGATTTATTTGTTTCCATGCTAATTTCCACTCGTTTTTTTTCCCTCCCCGTTTCCGTTTGCCGCAGTACTGTATTACCAGGAACTGGTAATGTTTCCCGCTGGGCCGCGAGGACTGCAATCTCGTCATGGTTTGAGTAACGGTATGCAAAACGGGCTTCAGTGCGACAAGGCCTCTAGTCAGTGTTGGACCTAGCTGGGCGTCTTTGTAGCCGTTGACCTGCATTTTTTGCACATGTCTTGCCAGCGGAGTAGCCTTCCAAAGCCTTCCATCTTCTCAGGCCAAATATTTATATCGCTGGAAGACGGAACACGCAAACGAAAACCAGTCGGGAAATTATGAATAAAAACTTCCTGAAAATGAAACAGTCAAAGTGTGTTCCCAATGCGGCTTTGGACCCCGCAGTCAACGACTCACATGGAGTATTTTTGCAGAAACATATTCCCCACCATAAACATGCTGCGTGTGGAGTAATTTTTTTTAACGGTTCCCTCTGACGGTGCAGCTTTAGCCTTGACCATTCCGAGCGAGCTTAAGGGATACTTTTATGGCCACTCATCGTTTGCCAAAACGGCTCCCAACTGGGCTGCAAACAATAGCTACGTACACGAAACTGCAGCACGGCGACGAGCGAACGTTAAGCATTATTCAAAGTGAGTCCATCGACGGTCCTGTTGTGTGTTTTCGCGCTCGGCGCCTTCACGCAGTCATAATCCCTGGTTTGGCACACGGATTGTTTTCTTCTTCAAACGATAGTTTTCGCTGCACAATTCTTCGGTTGTATTTGCCTTCCGCCGGAAATCCAATTGGGAGCAATTATTTTTCGGCATTCCTCTGGCATTCGCACTTCTTTTGCCACGGTGCATATATATTCCAATCATGAAAAGCCGCGAGAACTGGCAGCATCCGGCGAACGAATACTTGTGCATTCTTGTTATTTATAGCTGTCAACGGGCAGCTTACTCCACGTGGGAGAGAGAGAGAGAGAGAGATACTCACAGACAGAGGCCGTTGAGAAAAGCTTAGTCTAGGGACTGGCTTAGTCATTTTGCTTTCGTTATGGTAAATTTACAAAATTTCATTAAAGTTTTCAATTTCATGCAAATATCGTATTTAATATTTTCTCTATACTTCCTCTGGCATTAAGATTTGTCGATTAAAACTCCCGAATCTGATATCGAGCAATCATTTCATACAGGCTTAACAAAGCAAATAAAACATCATTCGAAAAATTACTAAAGTGGCCAAAAATTTAATGCTCAAAGTTTTACACTGGGAAAAATACTGTGTGTCTACAACCCTTCAATCATTTTCATTACTGGCTGATCGGTATGGTACGTGACACTGTGACCCACAAAACCTGACGCCAAAAAGACACAAGAAGGAAGTAAGAGCGGGGAACTGATTTGTGTTCAACCCCTTTTTTCCGTCGAACCAGCCGCCAGCCAACGAAGAGTCTCGTTCCAAGAGTCTTGCAAGCGTCCCAGAAATTGGAGCCCGCTCGAGCACAATACATCCGTCGCCACTTGCCAGCAGCTGGAGCACAGGGGAGGGGGAGGGGGTCCTGGCACAATGCTAAAGAGCGCAATCCTCCACTCCAAAGTGCTCGTCGCTGCCGAAGAGCATCATCCGCTGGCGCTATCACCACATTCGAGTGCGTCAAGTCGTCACCAAGGCTCCTTCATCCATCGCCACTACTAGAGGGCGGCCCGTGTAACGTATCACGTAGAGGAACGGGGTTCGTGAGTGTGTGTGTGTGTCTGCGGCGCATGCACGTGTACCCTGCGTACCCGGTGGCCCGACCGGAAAACAAGCCGCGCTGTAAGGACGGGCGTTGCGGGGTTTGCCATTGCTTTGTTACGGGGTTTCACACAACGCAACACAAATTGTGAGAGGACGCGGGCTCAAGGACCTCTCCGGGTTTTCCAGCGGCCTTCTGGTGACGCCATGGTGAAGAAAACCCGTGCACTGGCTGGGGCTGCATAATGCACTTTTAATAATGAATCAGAAGCATTCTCATCATTCGCGCTGCTTTTCTTTCGAGTTCACTACGATGTTCTTTCGCTCTCTATCTCCCTCGGTTGCTCGATCCCTCTCTTTCTCTCTTTCTCTCTCTCTCGCTTCCACTCGTATGCTACTGTACGAGACAAACAGTAGCGAAAGCTGTTGCACAGACGTTGTTCAACAATAGCAACCAACAACATGGCGGATCTGGGTTGGGCTGGGAGGGAAAAGTTCCCACCGACCGAGGGAACGGGAAAAGGAGAGCGCACACTTCCAAATGCACAACAATGTGCCACACGGTGCCACGGCGGTGGGCTGGGGAAGCTCTATTCATCAGAAGAAAGGCCATCCAAATGGCATTTGCATTCGAAAAGCGGGAGGAAGGTCGAAGGGACGGTGGCAGCGACGAAGCAGCGACATTTGCGTACCGGTTGCGTTTTAGCGCACAGTAGCAGCAGCAGCAACTTGCGAAAGGATATTGTTACTTCGTTCTGTTGCGAAGCACACGAGTCAATATGCTCCGCTGATGCGAATTATGTTACCGACACGCTGCTGCTGCTACTGTGGGGTGGGTGACGAGGGCGAGGACCTCCGGAGCCGCCGGCCGCATCCGGCACACACTTCTTCCCCCCCCCCCCCCCCCCCAGGGGCACAGTAATGAGCTTCACGGGACAATGGGCCCGGAGCGTCTTTTTCGATTCAATTTTGTTCCACCGGGCCCACGTTCGCAAATCGGATGTGCTCCACTTTCGCTAGTCCCAGACAGGAAACAAATTAATTTGCCTGCCATACGCGACAGTACGGTGTGTTATAAAATTTTGAAGTGCAACCGCGTCCTTGGATTATTAATTGCCGGGGAAACGAAAAATGCACAACGATAATGCTCGGAAAATTCTTTCACGAAGATATTATACTTATTTTTCGCCCCCCTTCTTCTACTGGCAAACGATCTCCTCATGAGTTTTACGACATTGAGCATTGTCTAAAATTTTGCTCTCAAAAAATGCCATAAAAATGTCATCTCTACATGAACCGTCGTATAATTTCCGGGGCGGGGAAAGGAAACAATGCTCGCCAATCTAGCGAGCGATGGAGGCGCCTGGTGGTTTACGTACATTTGGTGGTGTATCGAGTTTCGGTTGGCGGAAGATACAAAATAAGGAAAGTATCGCACGGCCGTACGTACGTAGAGCACTGCAAAATTTTGCCGACACCCAATTGTGTGTGTGTGTGTGTGTGGTAGTGTAAAACGGTGAGCTCGTTTTGGAGGGTTCTCTTCTTAGAACCGGGTGCGGGAAAAGTGCACGCGAAGACACCAACGAACCTTTGGATGGTCGCTGCTTGGCTCGTCTGGGTTTCCGACTACACGGAAGAGCTTTGAAGTCATGTGCGTTGCTTTGGCACGGTAGGGCTGGGTCTGTTTTTGCTCTAAAACTCGGCGAGAGGCCCGAGGGCCCCTAGGGCTAAAAAGTGCAAGATGAATAACTTAATTAATTTGTATATAACAACGTAATTAAGTGAAATTTACAAGCCTATTGTGCACCGGGTCACCGGAAAACGGTACCCGTAGAGGGCCTGTCAGGACCACGGCCCGGGGGCCGGGGGCCCGGTGTCGGAGTGTCGGGACTGCTTCTTTCTGCTAAGAGCAGCGAAAAGTGAGCCCAAGTGGCTCGCCGCCGTCGACGTGTATGAATGAACTTTTCCACTTCGCAACGGGAGTGCAACTTCACCGTTCGCTGTCGGCATTGGTTTTGCTTCGCTCCGTGCGGCAGACAGTCGGTCGAACCATCCGATGGCCAGTGCGAGCTACCGCCGGCAATGGTGCAACTTTTGTCGGACTGGTGAGAAAGTTCTGCGTGCTTTATGTGTCGAAAGTAAGTCCACGCGGTGTGGAACGTCACGATCGTTACCTTTAGCGCGCGCAGACCGATGCAGTAATGGAAATGAACGGCAGCCTTCACGAGTGGTACTTTAATGATGAGCCTGTTGAAGTGGCAACTTTCAAATGCACGCGTCGTTTTCTGTCCGTCACCTGTGCACCCTATGGGGTCAGATGAAGCGACTGCCTAATTTTCCACTTCTGTGCCGTTCTTGTTGCGCTATACTCATCGAGGAAGTGCAATTGGGAAGTGGAAGAACTGTGACTTCTATTCTATTCAATTGACTGCGAGCTAGGGAGGGAGGAATTCAAATTCGTTCAACAGATATCCTATGCAAGTCAACGTAATCTTAACCTAGGAACGTAAATATAGGATAATGTACTTTTCTCGAATCTTCCATTCTTAACAACGGCTGAGATGCCACCGTCTCCGACGTCCTACTGGAACACAAACAAAACCGACAGCGTGTTTTAAACTTAATGAAATATTTCAAAAACCTACAAAGAGTTGAACATCCGACTACTGGCCGTTGATGTGTCCGTTTTCAAAACAAACGAATGATCCTGCTTTGGAATCCCTTGACGAACCAGTCTGGTTTTATTGTTTATATTTGTAGTGTTTGCAAAACCGAGTAGTCGAAAGGCACTTCTTTAACTTTCGGTTGACGGTAACGTAATAAATTTTCGTCCGAGCCAAGCAGACAGATATTAAATTACTTAACGGAAGCTATAACTCACCGGGGATTCCTGGTAGAAAACCAGTGGAACAAAACACCGCACAACCATGTCTACTTCGACGAAGGACTTTGTGCTTCAGGTAGCCGATGCCGGTAGTGGCGCACCGGTAGCGGACGGAGGGAACCATTTTAATTTCTGCAACGATCACTAGGATGTACTTTCTTTTCAGTTTACCGAAAGACCGTCACACCCCACTAGGGGGGAGGGGGGGGGGGGAAGGGGCACCTGCCGAGACAGTGGCGCGGCGTTTGAGCAACCTATCGAAATCGTTCATTAACATGGGGCAAACGAAGATTCATCCACACCGGAAGCGGTAGATTTAGTTGCGATCGCTCCTCGGGCGGCCAGCCGGCCAGAGGTGTTTTCCTTTCAGCGTAATTAAAGTCCGGTTTCATTAAAAATACAGGTAATACTTTCCGGCGCTGGGAATCGTAGCCCGACCGGTTTACGGTGTTGGGTCCGAATTGCTAGGATTCGACACCGTTTACCCATCGTTTCTCGGCGCGTCTATTTTTCATTCTGCCTTGCGCTCGTCAACTGCCTGCGGCCGTCCGAGGTGTTTGTGTGTGGGTGTTTATGCACGTGCGAGTAGGGAAGAGAGAGAGAGAGAGAGAGTGCTTTTCGCAAACAGCAGATTATCGTAACCCGCACAGTAGCGAGGATTAAATTGTAATCCTATTTTACAGTTTCAGCGGGAAACTGCGAGCGCGGCATAACAAAGACGTTTACCACCGAACACCCGCCCCCGTGTGCCCAGTTTTCAAAAGGATACAAGGTGCACAATGTAAATCCAGGATGTGTCGGACGGTGCACCAACGGGGGACAATGACGGGAGCTGGCAGCGAAACACAACAATGGCGCTGAAAGCCGGTAGAACAACATCATTAACAACAGCCGGAGACGGGACGACGTGAACGAATCCTGCGGGGGCCAGTAATAATACAACTGCGCCCTCGACGCCGACGACCTGCACCGTAGTTCTGACATTTTGAAACATTTTCACTTACTAAAATGGAAAAATACGACTTTCTCATCACCCGACGCTTCCTGGCGGTGGGCGGGACGGGTCCAATGTTTACCTCCCGAGGTTTAGTGTGGGGCAAGCGTAAGCTATTTCCACGACTTCGGCTCTTTTGTGCCGCTCGTGCAGGATGAAACTGCAGCCTTGAGTGTGGCGCGTTTGGGAAGTCCGGCCACTCTGACCGCAACGGTGTGACGGATGGAGCAGTTTGCGTCAAAGTGCAGTTTTCCTGGCGCGTCCAGGTGGCCCAGGTGTGGGAGGAATGTAGTTACACTGGGCTCACCGTCTGCACCGACTCTGCGGACCTCGACCAGACCTGGACGCGCTGCGGTGCTACGTCGGGAAGCATGTTTACGCTACCGTGGCCTCATGCATTAATTCATTTTCATCTGCCTTTAGAACTCGCCGGACTTGCTGCTGGTCGCCGGTTTCTGGCCACAGTCCAGTCTGGCGCCTCGAGTGGTCGCGGTATCTGCCCTGTTCATCACGTGCAAGGTACCAACGGAACGGTGCGGACTTCCGTATCCACAAAAACGGGGTAGAATCCTTTCCCGGGAACATTTCTTCGACGGCCAGTTGTAAGTGGTATCCGATAGCGCCGGACTACCCACTTTTAGGGCCTATTCTTTCGGCTTTATTTGTCTGTTCGTTTGTTCGCCGAACAATCGCTATCGCCATTCGTTTGTTTGTTTCATGTATTCACTACCGTTCGGACCATTCGGGAGTGGGATGTTAGTTTGTAGGCACACAGACCCGACCACTACCAAGGAGAATACGGGATCAAATGTGGGTTCATGGGCCCGCTTTATGCAGGCATTTTTTTTGTCCACAAAAACCTTCTCCGACAGTTACTTCAGATAGTTTTTAAGTAAAATTTGACGACTTGTTAGTATGTGTACGAGAAAGCAAGTAAATCTTCGCTTTGTAAATTACGTTGATAGATCAATTTTTTTGTATTTATGATATTACCATTTGAAATAGTGGCACATAGTTTAATCTAAATTGGTTGTTTGAAGGAATTTCTCAAAAAAGAAATCGTTGTACCATCTGTGGGTGGGGACTGAAAAATCCAACCATACTTATTAGTTCGAAATTTGCATTTCCAGCTAGTCGAAGTTCCATTTCGCTTTCAGAGGAACGGGTTCATTTAGGATGGCATCATTTCCCTCTTTCCATTTTTTTCCTTTTTTTCCCGTAGTTCCTCAAGGAGTCGACCGGCATCCATCGCGCGGCTTAATCACGAGTGTAAAGTTTTGCAATAAAGTCTGCCACAGGACCGCAGCGCGTTTGCGGTGCAGGCAATGACGCGCGCGCACTTACCGACTCCCGAAGTGAAGAAAGCGATGGACTGAATGGAGAGAAATCAGCATCAACCGCGTTGATGGTTTGCGTTCGTCCTTTGCCTCCCGTTCGGTGGGGACTTATTTCATCACCCACCAGTAGTCGAAGATAGCAGTCGGGTTTTGCAGTCCATTTCACGCCTCCCGTCTGGGTCCTGGGTCTGGTGGCTTCTTCAGAAGGTCGTGGCGTGAACACTTGCACACCTTGACGGTCCTGGTCCATCTTACTGCATCTGAGGTGGTGCATCTTCAGCCATTCTTACTGCCAATCGAGACGTCATGGTCAGCAGAAGGTTGCTTGATGTTTTTGCTCACCAAAACTTGACGCCTACTGCGTTTTTCTTGTTGCCATTTTCACATTCACCACCTTCAATTATGCACAGTGTTCGTTTCGGTTGGCAAGAAAGCTTTTCCATATAACTTTCGTTTTATCTTCTTCTTTCGTTTCAAGAGAACTAGTTCAAGAGAACTGGGAACGGGCAGTTGAAGCCTGCCCAAGAAGCGCACGAAAAAGTGTAAGTTGGCAAGAAAGTATGGTGGAGGATTTGCGTTTGTGTGAATGCTGGTGAGCCATGGTAGAGATTCTACAAACCCTACTAGAAACTGCCCTGCAGAAGGGAAAGTTTTTTTTATGTACCTTCTTCCGACTCCGAGGCGCACCGGAGTGACAAACCAGCGGCAAAAAAAAAGACCCACAATTGTGCCCCTTCACTTCCGCTACTTTGAAGGGGACGGCGGTGCACGTTTTCGTTCTACTCGATAAATCCTATTTTTACTCGGTCGCATCATCCACCCCCTTGGTGGGGGGAAAGGGAGGGGAGGAAGAAATGGGAACACCCTCCACAGCCGGAATGTGCAGGAAGTTTCTCGGTGAAGCCTTTGGCTGGGAGATTCTTTAGTTGCGAAGTTTGTTCGTCCTCCGCAATTTGCTTCAAAAGGGACTGAAATGCAGAGATCGGTGATATTTTTACGGCTCCCCCTTTTTTTTCTTCTATTCCGTGTTCCGTTTTCCGTGGCCACTCTCTCTCTGTCTCTCTCTCTCTCTCTCTCTCTCTCTCTCTCTCTCTCTCTCTCTCTTCCAGTGATGGAGGTTCCAGATGGGGCCAACGGTTTTTTTCCGCCCACGTTTTTATTGCCAACCCGCCAGAGGATTATTGTGATTATTATTTTTATGATGCGGGAGGATGTGAGTTATAGTTGCATTCCCACAGATTCCCACACTGGTCATCCTTGTCCCCCAGTTTTCCCGCCCTTGGTTCCCCTCTTTATGTCCGACAGTTTTCCTCATTCGTTGTACTAGGAAGATGCACTTTCCTGACCCCTGTTTCCTTCGGACAGCGACTTGTCGGGTCGGGTCGCCACTGGAGACACACAAACAAAACAAACCCACGGTGCCCGTGGTCGTGACTCAGCCGCCTCTCGTTTGCCCGTGACGAGCGTTCGGGTTGTTTGCTGGATAAAAAAGAGCCCCCCTGCCGTGTCAGGGCCGCAGTGATGGCCCACAGAAATCTGGGCCCCGGATCCGGCAATAAGGATGACAGGAATGGCTGAATGAGATTAACTTCATGGGACATTCCAATGAGTGTGAGGATTAAATCTGGCCCCAGACGGTGGAAATAAAGCGGGAATATATTCTACAGCGGCACAAAAAACTTTCGCCCCATGAAAAGGATCAGCGGCCGAAATTGAATGAGAAAACTTGCCCAGATTATGCTCCTTCTCTCACTCTCTGTCGGCGGGTGGCGAGATCTTACGAAGGGGCCGAGAGTGAACTCTTTTCTGGTGGACTTTTTTAACAGTTTTCCGCGAGATTATTCCGGGAGTGCTTTCGGTTCGGTGAATCCGGCGAATGATAACGACCAAAAATTGACAAAAGTAAATTGAATTTATTAACTTAAATTTGAATGCCCAAGAAGTAGTTCTTGAATCTCAATCCAATGCGAGTTGGGTGGTGTTTTTATTAATATATTAAAATTCCAACAAAAGATTAAACGTCCATTTAACGATAGGGACCGTTTAATTTTTTTACTTTCAAATATTTATTGGACCATAACATATAGGCCAGCCCGGTGAGTTTGGCAAGCTTTAACGGTAATGATAATAGTTTCTATTTTAGCTCAATTTATGGAAGGATTTCGGAAGCTATTTCCGCCATTGTCACAAAGCGAGACACTACTGCTACTACGGAGCACCCGAGCCCGGTAATATCGGTTCGGCGACTAACCACAATCCATCTTCACTCCGCCGCAAATCCCCAGTATCAGCCCGGGGAAGAAAATTGTCTCGAGTACCCTAAGGCCGCGCGCGACTACTTCCGGGCCCATTAATTCCAATCAGGCAGTAAAAGGGCGACAGACGGAGCGCCGACCCATCCAGCCGGGCTGTAGCCGAACGAAATTGGGCACCTTTTGTCATTCGGTTTCTCCGAGCCTGGGTCCAGGACTATTTTTTTTCTTCTTCTTTTTTTGCGAAATGGCACGGAATCGTCTTCAAATATTTTGCCGCGCCGGATGCCCCAGGAACGCTGGCCGATTTTTATTGCCTCCTTATCCCGGGGGGTGGTCCTCCGTCGCCGAATACTGGGGAAGCGAAAGGAGAATGAAAATTTATCTGCTATAATTGTCTCTTTTTTTAAATTAAAAAAGATTATTATTCCCATAAGTTTGCATTGGGCGCACGCAAAATGGGAATGTGCTTACCGGCACCGACGCCGAGAACTCCGGCCGGGGGCAGTATTGATGCGATGGGACGGCAAGTTATGCTGCACACTGGGAAACAGTGCTACAGGCGGATGGACAAAAGCTATTTCGCTTTTTACAACAACAACAAAAACAGCATCTAATGCGTGTCTTGAAGCACATTTATATTTTTTCCAACAAAGTACTACATTAGTTCAAAGATTATATATAGATTCCACAGACTTTTGTACAATATAATGCCCTTGAGTTCTTACCCATCGTGGTACTCCTCAACGTCGGCACTAACCAGACGAGACTCTAATATCGGAGCAACCGACATTTGCTCGTTTGTCTAAAATTTACGGCTCGCTGCATCTCGCATGGTGGAAAATTAAAACTGTGGGAAAATACTGTGCATCTTCTTCGCCTTCTTTGCCCCCTTTTCATCCACCCCCCCTCCCACCCCGCGGCAAAGACTACGTGCCGTTGATATATAATGGAAAATGGAAATGTTCCGATTTGGGACGGCACCAGCGGATCGACTCGCGGGTGGCACCGATAGACGAACGAACGGAAAAGGGTGCGGAAAATTACTCGGCCGGGGTTTCGGCTCCGTGTCGCTTCGATGGCCGAATCACCATTTGAAATTAACGGAAAGTGGTACAGAAAGGAGAATTTGCGATCTAAAATTAATGAAAATATTTGTTTTTCTTGTTCGGCACACGGCTCGTGGTGGTTTTCGATAGTAGTGGTGGTGGATTGTGAACATTTGTACAATATATTTTTTTTTTTTTTGCAATTATTGCATCTGTGCTACATTAAAGGACAGCCTAGAAGATGGAACAGCCACGTGAGCTGGAGCTAATTGAGACATAACTAGGAAGGAGCGGGGAAGAAAAAAGCATTGGAAAGTGTATTATTTTAATTTCGAAGAATCAAATTGGGTTTGCCTATTCAATTCCGTGGAGAGGGTTGAAATGAGTCCAAAGGTTGAAATGAGTTAACATATTTCAGTCTTTCCCAGTTTTCAGGATTTCCAAGGAATGGTTCATACATATTCGCACAAGTACTAAACTGGGACGAACATTGTATTTTTTAGTAAATTCCGATAAATTTATCAAACGTCTAATGTAAGAATAAGCTTGAGTTTGCAGCTACTTCTATCTTGAAGGATCTATTTAGTAGCTAGAACACTTACACAAAAGACTAACAATCCTCAAAGCAAATAATCATTTGTTTGCCTTCCGCCCAGACACACGGAGCTAATTATTGGCAGGAACGAAGGGGAAGAAGAATCGCGAACGCCTCGGCAAAAGCTCGGAGCCAGCTCGGAACTTTCAAGCATGCTTAGCATAATTATTGCCCCAGTGATAACGATATCTCGCGCTTATTTGCGTCTACTTTTCGCGAATTTCCCAGCGGTATCGCGGGGCGCGTTCGGCGAGTGCTGGGGGCGAAAAGTTTGCCGCAGCGGAACAAAGAAAGATGTGTCCATTGGTGAGGACTTCCGCAGCCCCAGCTTGCCGTGTTGTGGGAGGTGAGAAGCATCGACGGCGGGTACTGTGGCGTTTTTCCGTGGTGCGATGAAGTAAATCTCGAACTCGTCACTGCACCAGCATTGGGGGCCAGCAGGGTGGCAGCCGTTTCGCAAGCGGACAGCGCGGAATGGAAACGCGCACAAGGGCCCTCTATCGTTGACTCGAGTGCGAAACTTTTCTAATATCTAATAAACTTTCCGCCCGGCGGCAACTCGGTGAAGTAGTATAGTTTGAGGCGCCGTCCGCAGTAAGGGCGCGTGTCGTTCTCCCGAACGCTTTTGCCCACCCGCCCCTTGCCTTCATTGCTATAGTTTTCCGTCTTTGTCCAGGGGTGAACATATTTTCACCGAAGCCGTCGCCTCTTAAGGAGGCTTTTATTTATGTTATATTTTTTGTATTGTCCTGGCTTACCCCCACCAAGCGCGGGGAGAAGGCGCCAAACGGATGGTGACTGCTTATCAGCAGTCGTTCATCTGCCCCAGGGTAACGAAGAATGGGGCAGGAAAAGATGTTGTTTCACTGCTTGCGCTCCGGTGGCGCTCTTTTGGGGGCATCAATCCGAGCGCTTGATGGCCGCCGGAAGCATCCCTCTGTGTGCGCTGTTTTTCTTCTACGATTACTTGACTTTTGCAACTTGCACAGTCAGTGGAGGACGTTGCCAAAACGACGGGCCAACCATGGTGCAGGAGCTGCTAACTTTTATTTTCCTATACAAATGTTTGTTGGAAAAGGTTTTAACGTGTTGTACAAAGTTTTAGGTGAATTTCATTTACGTAACTGAGATGATTTTCCAAGCACAATGTTTGCTATCAAAACACATGTCAGTAGATTCTCACTGCACCTTTAGATATGATGACTGAAGTTCGTTGATGTGTTCCCCCCCTATCGCTCCATTTTTCAGTACAGTAAGTCCACAAGTTCCTTTCGGTATAAAAAGAAAAAGTCGCGAAGAAACCTTGCCCGACATATTGCTCCCATCATATTTTACGAGATAAGATAGGGGAATTAGCGCGCCGTTCGGTGTGTACGGACGGTCCGTGTGCACGATAAACTAGGGCGGCAATCATAAATACACATTTTGTGCTGTGAGCCGGATGGAAGGAGACTCCGGTCTTGGTCGCTCGGTTCACTGCGGTTCCCTCTGCCCGCCGTAACTTCCTCCGTGTTTGTCGTGTCCTTTCGAGTTTATTTTCTTTTTCCGTGTTGTAGTTATTTCACCAGCCACTTCACACACACTAGCGCACGTCCGTGCCGTCTGTGCTCTGGGGTCGTTCTGCTAGAATATTGTTATTGTTGGTCCGGCGGGAGTTTTCCGAGAGGTCCATTTTTCTTCATCTTCCTCCGATTGGCCACCGAAGCCTGGATATTCCGGACGCTGCTGGTCGGTTGCTGAGTGGCTGATCTCAAATAGTTTACTTCCCGGTTCAGTTCCTAGGCTGGAATCGCCATTCGGAAGTAACGTCCTGTGAATGAGCAAAAGAAAAACTCCAACAAAGCAAGAAATCAAAAAAGAAAGAAACAACAAGAAGTACAAAAATACTGAACTGAAACAACATCATGCAACTTTTTCACTTCTCCACTGTGGTAATTTTTTATTTTCTCCTTTCATTCAAGTACCTATCCTAATCGTTAGTCTGCCGCTCAAAATGTGTCCTTATGATTCCGGCAAATTCATATCCTTCGCCCCGTGCTCTCTTCCACTTCTCATCGCTAACGCCATCGGCTACCATAAAGGAATCCGTTCATCATCGTTATTGAGTTCCGTTCATGGGCCCCCCGGACGGGGCAGAGGAATGTGTGTGCCCATTCGTATGTACACTCCGTAGGTTCACGTGTTTGAGTGTTTTCTATTTTTCCTATCACAAACACCGGTCACGATTCCCGGCCGCCATCCCACACACTATCGTCCTTTGGTTCCGAACGAGACACGCCAACACACCGCGGAGCGGAGTGGAAACCACAGAAGGAACGCGTTGCCACTGAATTGACTGCGGTCCTCTGATGTCCTGACGGTCGTGATTCGCTGGGAAATGAATTGCAACGCTTCCTGCTCTCCGTGTCCTGATACCATACACATCCCCCGCGTACCAGTCAAAAGCGGAACTGAACGTGCAATCAGTTGATAAATTAACGATGAAGATATTGGATAATTTCGAAGTTGTTCGTGTACACGCGCTGCAACTTTTTCTTGCGCAGGCGAAGGACGACGAGGGAAAAGCAACAGCTGGGCTGGGGTCCACTTTCTGTTGCCTTGGGGAAGTTAGAGATGTTTGGGGAACTGCCCATAAACTGTAAACAGAGTATATTGAGTGTCTCGGCGAATGTAATTATAGAACTCATTTAATTGACCTGACACAGTAAAGCCCTTGGCGTATTGAATAAGGGATCCAATTATGTTGATAAATGAAATGGTACTGGTTTGGTGTGTTAGAAAACATATTCTACTTTGAAAAAGGGGAAAAAAACAAACCAAAAAAAAAACTTTATGATTTCGTGCAAACATTTGTTTAAATTTTGTACAAACATTTTAACAATATTTTAGTTAAACACGACTTTTAATATATAAATTCGGCATTGAGTTAACATTCACGGCTAGAACCATTTATTGGGACACGCTCTGGCTTAATTTCGAATTCGTTTCGTAGCATATAAAAGGTCATAAAAATCCACAATTTTCAAACCCCTACCGACCGTCAGACAAACGTCGGTAAAACAAATGCCGCCGTCAAGTGCAGTGGCGTAATTAAGATTTCCTGAAAGACACGGGTTCGCGCAGTGCCGGCCGTAAATCGATTTTAAATACTTCACCACGGCGTCATAAAAAGCATTCTCCCGGTCGTTCCCTCCACTCCCCCCAACCCTCCTACCCCCCACCCCTATTAGTTGTCGATTGGGATGGCTCAATGCAGGGCACGGGCGGCCTGGTTGCATTTTATTTGAATTCTGCCCCGCGCTTTCCAACGAGAATTGAATTTGCCTGATGACAAATTGATTTTACTGCCCCCGTTTTTGTCCACAACGATACGAAGCATCGCCGTTCCGATACCGCACGGGACGTAGTGACGCACGGAGTGAGTACAGTGACGTACCGGAGAGGCTGGGGCAACAAAGCCGGACGGTAAACTATGCTGCAAAATACAGTTATTTGCAGCAGTGTCGATGCCAATCTGATAGAGAGCGTTAGGTTTGTTCTGTTGTCTGTAGCATTTGAATTGCTTTCACTTCTTCCCTCTTCTTTTTTTTTTGTTGTCTCGTTGTTGTCCGTTGTGTTGCCGTGTTTTGTTGTGCTTCCGCCTTCGAAGCTCGTTCTTCACCGTCCAGCGCGTCCGTCCATCACTCGTTTCGCGGGCGCGTTTGATGAAACATGGTTTCCGGGTCTATGGAGGGAAAAAGGATGCACTGGCAAACTTGCTACAGTTGAATGAGTTAGAAGGCGTAACACACACACACACACACACACACACACACACACAAACACAGAAAAAAGAAAAACATCACGAAAGCAAATGGATGGTACAAAATAAATCATAGACGTAGATTTACATTCAAATCCAATGCCCGGCCAGGGCAGCACATGCGGAAAAGAGTGTTGCTCTCGAGTGGAGGCTGGTTGTGAATGGATTTAAAACACCGACACACACACATGGAAAAAAAAATTAAAACCAGTTCCAAATTCAATATAGTATTCTCGCAAATGCTTTTCAAACACACCGAACTGAAATGAATGCACCAAAACGAGGCTAAAAGAGGGTTAACACAATAAGCAGAAAAAGTATACAAAGTTAAAATCAAACCCAACCCCGTGGGACGCACTTGTAAATATGTGTACTCGTATCTATGGGCCCCGTTCAGTCAGTGCTTACCGTTTTGGGGGGTGGGTGGATTATTTGAACAGTGTTTGAAAGAACACGAACCCAAATTCGATTACACCATTTAATTCCCGTTTGTCGGTGCGATGATAAATGTTCGAGTAAACTTTCGCCGAAACTCATTTAATTTATAGCCTATCGTAACTATGGAAATCTATTACTTCGCGGAATAAGGGAAACGGCGAGAATTTTTTGTGTTTTTTCAGTTCTATGTTTTAGAGTGTAAAAAAAACAGAGTTTTGGATTTTGATTTTCAATATATCAAACCTGTAAGACTTTTTGGGATTCTTTCTGGAATGAGTTTTGGTTTCATTATGGATGTACCAAATGCATATTGATCAAACATCACGGCTTCGTGTGAATAGTTCATTTTTCCATTACGATCTGCCATTTCTATTTATGTTTCCCTTCATTGGAGAGCCTAAAAGGAAATGGCTGTTACTTCAGCGCGTGTAGGCCATATGTAGGCCACTTAACTTTGCCTTCCACTTTCATGTACGTCCCCGTTGGATTGTAAAGTTTATTTCTATCCCTCAAAAAATGCCAAACACCGTTCCGTTAAAACCACCCGAAATCGGCCCGCATCATCATTCTCATCACTCTCATCATCATTGCCAAAGTTCAGCTGGCTTCCAAAGATCTAGGCAATGACGCTTTTCTAGGCTTCGGTGGTGGTCCTGCCCATTCCCAGTGCCATTTGGCTGCCAGAGTCCTAAAAAGGAAAAGTATGACTCCTCCGGGAGTCTTCGGAGGGTCTTCGCCACCGTTGCGGCTGCTACTCCCTCGGATGCAGTGATTGCCACCGACCCGCGTTAGGCCGTCATAGAAAAGCGGGACCTCACTTGCTCGTCAAGTTTACGAGAGGCCAACCGTCAGCATTCCACCATTTGTCGGTTCAAATTTCTCGTCAGCCACCTTCCTGGGCGCGCTTTTCCTCTCCTTTCCAGTTCCGTTCCGCAGCGACCTCTTCGCTGCCGGTTCGGGCGCTCGTGCACCGGAAGAAGAAGATTTTTCGGTCTAGTGCTCCCATGTGGCCGATTTGATTTTATTTTGTGGTTCTTTAAAAGCTTGTATGGTGCGATGTAATCTGTTTCGGTGTTTCCCTCCGTGGTGGTTGAAACTCACCACGGACCTGCCCGAGCTTCCGCGGCTTTCCGGTACCGCAAGCGTTAGCGAGTGAGGCGGGATTTTAGCGTGAAACAATGAAGTTGAATGATTTGCTGTCTTGCGAGCAGTGCCGGCCTGCCGGAAAAGAGCCGAAAGAAAGAAAAATATATCTATATACATATTCCCCGGGAGCACAACACTCCAGAGCCCCGGAAGTGTAACAGGAAAGCCGTCAGCTGTCAGAAGAGTGAACCATTCGTGACCCTCCCGATGGTGGCGGCGGATGGTGTCTGTGTATTAAGTTCTGCCTCGGGGGATTTCGCGGTGTGAAAAGATTCTTTTGTTTTTCGTATTTTCGTGTGTTTTAAAGCCGTGGTAGCGCCGCATGGAAGCCATCTGGAGCCAGGAATAGAAGCACATCCGAGAGCCGAAAATGGTCGAATAACGGCGTTGCACTTGACAGGGATTGTGGTAGTTTTGGTTTCCTGCTCAGCTCGGAAAATCTGTCCAGGTCAGAAGTCAATTCGTTTCCAAATAACTAATGCTTCTAGTCGCTACGCTGGTTTGGATAAAGGTTATGTAAATGGACGTGCATGTTTTCCTTTTTACCTATCTGCCCCAGTATAGTTGATTGACCAACTTTGGCTTGCAGATTGGATGAATCTTTTTTCAACTCCCCGATTGGAATAGAAACAACTTTCTCTTGTTTTCTATTATACTCAGTTAAACATTAGTTAAATGATTCAAGAATAAAACGTTTCAAATAGAATAAACGTTGTTGAACCTCCTGAACTTTTCACATTCTATGCGTTTATTGATAAAAAAAAGAAAAGAAAGCTGCAACAATGAATACATCTTACTGATTACCATTCGAAATCTGTACCCTTTCCGAGTGATTGCACGGTAATCGTATATCTACTATTCCGTTCCAAAAAAGGTCTTAATCCATCTTAGCAAGCGGTGGTTCCAGTCCGCGCGGTCAAATCGCAATTGAATGTTTTTTTATTTGCCCAATATTGGCCCGCAAAAACATCACCCGCACCAGTAAGCATTAGTTTGATGGTGTTGATCGTTTACCACAGGGCCCATCCAAGGGGGCTTTTGGGGGGCGATGAGCTACTCTTTTCCAGTCGAACCCCACCACTACCCCCCGGCGTATCTGGTGCGGTGTCAGGCACACACAACAACCGGGTTTATGTTGACTATGCAATTTCGGTTTATGTGCAGTTAACGTCCAAGACACTCTATGTACTATGTAGGGGTCGAATACTTTTCCTGTCTCTCTCGCTTTCTCGGCTTCATAGTAGCATGTATGTATGCGTGTGTACCCAATCTCTGACTTTGCCCTTTATGCCCCATGTTCGACCCGTGTTTTGTAGCCGCGTTCTGTTGTTGCCCATTTTCCACCCGTGTTTCTTTTGTCCGTTCTAATCGATAGTGTGAACCTTCCATTTTATTTCTATGGCATAGCTCCGATTTGTGGCCCCGTTGTTGGTAGGGAAGGGTTCGTGTTTTGCTCACTTGTGTTCCCATTCGTTCGTATTGTTTTGCAAAATCCCCACCCAAAAGTCAGCGCTCTCCGGTGGGTCGCAGGGTGGAAAGTAGGGCGACTTTTGGGGGGCGGGGACTATTCTGCTACACGCAGACAATGTGTCTACTCGTTGTAATGTAATCTCATCCCACCGGGCGAGCCGGCCGGATGATTGGTGCGCGGCGGTCTTTGGCGGTTTGGCGCAGAGAAGAAGGGCTAAATCACATCAGCGAAACCCCGTCCGTTATACAAATGACGAGCATGTGGGCTACAAATTTCGGCTGACATCACGATGACATTAAGGGAGGCGAAAAGTCGAGCACGTTCGTTTCGAGCACGCAATGAATGGGACTGGCGTTGGTGGTCGTCGGCATTGTCGGCGCCGGCACCGACTACAACAAAGCATTGTTTGTTGATGGATGAACTTGTTGTTCGTTGTCGATTGGTACACATGTTGGAACATTAGATGTATGAGCCCCGTGGGCAAACATTCGGCCCGGGAGGAAGGCGGCAAAGATGGGCCCGGTTTGCTGATAGGACGGCTTTGCTGCTCTGACTCGTGTTCGAGAGGGTTTGATTACAATCTATATATATAATATATCGCAAAAGTATAATTTACGTTTTATTTGTCAAAACACGACTCTTGTGGTTCATACATGAAAGTGAGAAGCCATGAAAAGAGAATTCGAGCAGTCGTTTATTCATACAACTATGAAAAAAAAGTTCTCTCCAACGTATAAATGCGACAGAAACGATAGTGTTTCATGTTTTTAATCGAACGTGAGTCGTGCAAATTGGATTCAATTTCTCGGCATACATATCCTCTTACGCTGGGCTTTCATTCGTGAATGGCCGTCTGCAGAGCAATATTCATTGATAAACTTGACGATTTGATTGATTGAATACTGGTGCCCGATCGGAGCATTGCATATCTCTCTCTTTTCGAATCGATTCAATTGACTGAAACACACCCGAACCCGTTGGGTCTATTTTCAACCCCTAGCGTGGACCTAGACCAATCCTCCTTAACCAATCCTGTTTGCCCTAGAACCCCCAATTGGGTCCAAAATGGTACTCGTACGTTGTAAAGACGGGGGAAAATGGAGTCCCGGAACCGATTCCGAATGCTCCATGGACACCCACTGGTGGGATACCGTATGGAATCCAATCACTTCCTTTGTCAATTTCGATCAGAATATCAATTTTTCCAAATCACTTTTCCTCAAACTTCATCAACTGTTGATTTTATTACTGTGGCCGTCGAACTTCCCTGTGGGTGGAGGGTGAACCGTAGGCTTGAGTAAAATGGCGAGGGACGGTCAAGAATAGGAAAGCTCAACCGCTTCCATCAAACACATTGAACCCATTTTTGAGCACACACTTCTTCCCACATTGTGTACGGGGGCGTCTCTCACACATACGCACACAATCAAACGCCACACTGTTTCGGACAGATGTGAAACTCACCCCCTTCCAAGTGCCGGGCATTGTTTTTCCATTGTCCCGCAAAAAAGGGATCACCACCATCGCCTACCCCTCCTCCCGGGGGGGTTTGTTGGGTTGTTGAATGATCGTTTCTTCGAATTTGACCTAATCGTTGACTGATGCCGAAATGTGGGCGAGTGTTGGCGAAAAGCTAAAAACGAAACACCCGCAGGTCAATCGGCTGCTACATGGTATAGCTCTCTTCAACTCGCACGCCAAAAGCCGGCCCCGGGCAGGCGTCGTCATGCGGCCCTTTTTTTGTGGACCGGCCCACCCCCGACCGAAAAGCTGTTAAGTGTTTTCCCTTCTTTAAGCGTCTTTTCTTATGCCCGGACATAATTCATGTGTACGGGCCGGGGGGGGGATGGGATCGATTTTCCACCGTATCCTGATTTTCCACCATTTACACCAACTGTCCATTCGAGATGCGGTGGGTGGCGGTGTAAGGGCGTCTCTTTTCATTTTACTCTCATTCATCCCCCTCCGATCACTTCTTTTCGTTTCCACCGAACTTTTTATTCGGAAGCGGAAATATTGATGACCGCCAACGGGCTGGTAAGGGGTGCCGAAACTTGGATGATTCTCAAAATTTAAAAGGAAAAAAGTTACGGTGAAATTTATTAATAACGCCATTTATTTTTCATCTCGTCGTACCTCTACTTCAAAATCGAACAAACCACCAGGCGTCTCCATCATGCTTGCACGTTTGTCTTTGCCATGTGCTCGGTGGTCGCGGATGCCCCGCCTCATCGTGACTGGTCCATCCCCCACGTATGGCAGGGAACCAATTTCTTAAGCCAAAGTAGAAAATCTCACAAATGTGGTCCGGGAAGAAGTGAATACGTGTGCGGGGAAGCCGAAAAAGGAAAGGATACAAAACCGAATGAAATAAGCTTTCGGACAGCGAGAAATATCCAACATATCGCAAAAGGCCCATCCTCTCATGAATCCATAACGCGCGTTCGCGTTTCGGTGCCGGTCTTGGCCTGATCCTTGCTCCGTTTTTTTTTGCGGCGTGGGATCATAATAACAAAAAAATATATTTATAGGGAATACGTCGACACTCGGGAGTCCTCCCACCCCCCCAACAATCTCTGCCGGCTCCCCGTTTCTCATCGCACCCACCCGCCTCCCCACCTCCGGCGTAACCGTCGTCACCCCGGCTGCTGGGTACATATATATTTCATCACCACTTTATGTCTGGCGCCAGCGAGGAGCCTCGCCCGGGAACGGTTCTTGTTTTTTCTTTGAACGCCTTGGCTCCAAACCCTCCAGCTCCCGTTTCCGCCTCGCCAGTGTTCCAGTGTTATTGGTTTAGGGTAGGTGCCATTATGCGTGAACATAAAAATGATTTTAGACTCTGTTTATGGATCGGCTGGTGTATGTTCCGTTGCCTCGATAGGAAGAACAAAACCAAAAAAGGAAGAAGGAAAAAAGGCCGCACAAAAAATAAAATCAGTGGGAAAAAGTAACGCCCGGTAGCGGTTTGTATGTTTTTGTTTCGCCTTGCCACGGGGCCGGCCATTGCAGCCGTGGGTTGGTTGTTTTCTTTGCGAGTTTCGTCCTTTCCCTTCGTTCGCACGGATTTCTTCGTTAAGTGAACGTTCGTGTGTATGTGTGTGTGTGTGTGTGTGTGTGTGTGTGTGTGTGTGTGTGTGCGTGAACAAATCTTTGGGCGCGTACTGGAAGAAACGTCGTTATCGTCATCATCAACTCATCGTCTGAATTACGTGCGTCATTTTGGGCCATCATGGATGGCAATGTTTTAAAATCACTTCTCTCTGCAAACAAATATTTTGTGGCCGAGTTTCGGATAGTTATCATGACATTTGAACGTCCTTTTCTTGTGCCCTTTTTTCGGATGGTCTGAAGTCATGGATGATGTTCATTACTTTTGAATGCATTTTCCTCGAAACGAGTGAACTCATATTTCCACCATAACATCCCATAAAACAATCGTCCTTCTAACGTCGTGTTAAAAAAACCAAAAAATGTTCCTCCGCTCCTAAAAGTGAAAGCGATAGCAGAAAAGAAGCGTACTGTTAATTACAGAAACCCCACATTCGTAAGCACCCCATTCGTTATTGCTTTTAATGTGGTTTTATCGTCTGCGTGGTGACCGTCGCTTGTCCCACGGAGGCAGCGACGACTGCTGGATACAAATAATGCTACATTTCCTTACACTTTCCAGCAAAAAGCTGCGCCACGTCCGAGACAGGGACGACGTACGGGCGGGGGCAGCGTCGTGCACACGTGCAGCTGCGCGAGGCACTGGCTTGTGTATCCTAATTTTATTGGCCGTTTTTATGTCGCCCCATAAAGATGCTTCCGGCCCAGCCCCCCAACAGTGGCCACTATTAATAACACGAAAATTGTTTAATAACTTGTTTATTCGAGACGTATCGTAAAAGCCAACACCCCCCACAGACGCTGCAGGACGCCACACGGAGCGTTTCCGCCTTCGGAACTCGGTTGGTGTGCATTGATGTTTATAGCATCTGGTTTTGCTGCTCCAACTCTGTCTCTCTCTTTTTCTCTATCCATCTCTCTCTACCTTGGATCGGTGATTCAGTAAAACTCGGCTTCGGGGCTGAGAGGCTGTAATAATCGTAGCATCACGGTGTGTCTATTTGTCGCCACTTGGTACTCACACGTCTGAGGTGGCGAGTGGTCGGTAGCATGTTGGGACAACAGTCCCTCCTCCTCCCACTAAGCCGCAGTTGTAGGTGGTTGACAAAACGTCTTCCATCTAGGGGAAACCGCACAATTGCACTACCGGCTGTGGTTTCGAGGTTCTGCCAGGATGGATGCCGCTCGGCCGGCCGAGAAAAGCCAACCCCCTGCCAAGGTGGACACAGTTGGGTGGTGCGTGCGTGCGTGTGGTGCCAGTAAGCGTGTGCATATGGTGCTGTCCGACTTTAGTGCCCTACAATTCCGGGGAAGCTTTCGTGCACGTGTCGGTTGTTTCGTCTGTGTGCCAACGCACCAACTGGGCGTGCTGCCACCAGCCCTCGGGCTAATTCAGCAAAAGGCGTTTTCTGTGAGTGCTAAATTTGGGGCAAATGTTATCCATCGTCGGTGTGTGGTCCGTGTGTGTGTTTGTTGATTGTGCTGTGAAAAAAATACGAAATTATCCGTTTGATCTTTGCCGGGGTCACAAAAAGGAAGACGGAGATGGACACCACACTGGTAACCCAAAACTGGAGCTGCGCTCTCTTACGTAACCCACGACTGTTCCCTTTCGTAGGGGGATGAAAGGACACTCGAACAGTCCCGGTGGGACACATTCACAAGTGAATTGTTCAATACCTTATCTTTCGAAAAATACCAAACTGGAATTGGACCTGCAATGACTGAAGCCGGTTTTTAGAATGCAAAAGTTAAATGTTAAAATGAATGAAAAGGGCAATTGGTACACATGTCAAGTCTCGAAAGCCCATAAATAAGAACAGACTTATAGGTACTCATAGAAACAAGAAACACCTCAATGAAAAGTCATCGCCGATATAAGTTTGAATGTATTGTTATTGCCTAGAATAGTGTGCCATGGACAGAATACGAGTGGCACTCCATTCCGATAGCTTTCTATCACAAATAGCCCTGTGTGTAAAACTGCAATCAATCCATCTACGAATGTTGCGTGGTTTCCTGGCGTCCGCCCATCAGACGCAAAAGCTTCCATCATAAGTTTACAAATTTACGTTCGATTGCTGGTTCGCCCGATTCTACGATCGATGTGAGAGAAAGTCCCTACAGTAGCCTTCTCAGTGTCGGTCGGTCGTGAAATTTGGCCAACCCCGGGAACCGATACGGTACGTCACTAGCAAACGGCGGAACGGCTTGAGCGGTCGAGTGACGTTTATCGATCTTCTCCAAACATAAATCAGTGGTGGTATACGTTGCGTGTGTCCCCGGAGCAAATGGAGCCGGAGCCCGGTTTATGTCCTGCCTTCCGTGTCCCGTCGGGCGTGCATTTTAATCAACAACTCACACCCGCACAACAAATCAACGATATGTTCCTTGCGAAAGGACGAAGGCGTTTCACGTCGTTGTGACTTGTACGGGGCCCAGTGACGTTGCCGCCCGAGTGAGTTCCGTTCGGTTATTTGCGGCAAAAATAATGAATAAGCGTTTCTTCATTCAGCACCTCCACTATCGGGACCACGATCATCATCCGGGCCGTCATCGTCGTCGTCGTCGTCGTCGTCATTATGCCCGGAAAACACGAAAAACAGCAACAACAGGCTGTGGCAAATAGTGTGCGTGTTTGCCATGTGGTTTGATCCCTGGCATTTAGTGCCACGCCGTGCCCGTACTGTGTCCAGTTTCAGCTGCGTTTTGCGGCCCCGAAGTGGCAAACATTTATCAATCTGTCGATAAGTTATAACTATTACGGAAAACCCGGCCCCGGCTGCCGTAACGGTTGATTTGAAATTGGCTACCGGGCTGTCGGGCAGGATAGGGTGGCCGGCGGAGCGAGAGATGTACGTTCGGACGTACCACCCCCATTCCTGGCTGGCAGGATCAACGGTTTGGATTAGCTCCGAGCGGAACACCGAGAAATGCGACGGAGACTCCTTTTTTTCCATGAACTGGACCACCACGGCCATTCAATCCCGTCATCCGTCAGTGAGAGAGGGGTAGCAGGAAGGGCGATGAGCAGGGGGAAGGGGGGACACATTCGATTAATTTATTTCAATTTTTCTTGGACTATTTTGGCCCGCACGTTTCGACTCCGTACGGCTGGTCCGCATGTGCGGCAACCTGTGCGGTTTGGGGGTCTCTAGCTTGGGCTGTCGAACGCAAACCTTTGCTTCGAATGGACTGCAGGCCTCGTTGCTTTGCGGCCGAGCCAGTTTTTTGTGGTTTTCCCTTGGGAAGGACTTTTTTCTACCCTAAACCGTACGGAATACGGAATGGGAGTATTCCGAGACCCGAGAGTTTTTTTTCCTCGGGAGAGAGAAAATACTCCAGCAAGCAAATAAATGTTTTTCAATTCACTAAACGAATGAATCAACCGAAGTCCGATGGCTCGGCCCTGCACGACTGTAGTGTACCTTAAACGAGATGACTTTTTTCTCTCCACCAGACCCTTGGGGTCCGTCCGGGAGTGGCTGGAGCTTTTCGAAAAAAATCGCTCACCGTTTCTCCCGCACACTCTGTGCCCCGTGGCGTGGTAGCTCCTTATCTGGTTGCAGATGGGTTCGAGGTCCGTTGCGGCCCATGCTTGCATGTTCCACGTCGGATTCCGATGGCTGCCGCTGAAAGCTTCATTAGAGCCGGTCCGCTAGTTATCGATTGACAGTGGTGCTGAAAATGCGCCAAACTGTTGGATTGCCGTACGGGGGACATTCCGGCTGGCCAGGGATGGCTGCCATCCACAGTTACGATCCTGCGGGTCAGGCAGGACGTTTTGTAGTCCTGCCTACATTCAGTCTCGGTGATGGTGGTGATTGTGGATTTGATAAATAAAAATAATGATACCGCCGTCCGGGGGAGAACTGGACGCTCGACAGTGGACAACCATTTGTCCGTGCCCCTAGCCTGAATCCTGATGGCGCCGCGTGGCAGCAAAAATTCGAATTTCAATCCAATAAGCCTTAACTATTCAACCCCGTAATGGAGGGCCCATTTAGAGGGGTTTTCCATCGACATCGAACGGATCGTCCCATTTTGGCCATCACCAGTGATCGTTGGAGGCTGAGAGCGGGTGGGAGAACGCTGTTTCCCAAACTCGGGTGCACTCTCGAGGCCGTGAGGGTGTCATATTTTCTCATTAGTAAGATTAGATTTCGCTAAACTCGATGGAAAACTGTGTGCGCACTTGCCAGCCCGTATCCAATGCTTTCCATCCCCAAAGAAGGGATCGAAGAGATGGCAAATCTTTTCACAACCCAAAAATAAAAAAAACGGAAGGATTTCCTTTTCGTAGGCTGCATGGAAAATCTTCCACTGGTTTCGCTGACATGGGTCAGCTCATCCTTCACAACGGTGTCCATGTACAATAACAAGTGTGTGCCTGTGTGCGTTTATTGATGGAATCAGATGGCCAAATATTCGTATAGTATTATACCATAGATCATAATATTTATTATTCATTAGGATGGTAAAGGTCCTTGAAAGGTTATCGTAAAAGATCAAAACAAGAGAACCAAAAAAGGATTTGAAAAGTCAATCAGCATTCAATTGTGTCGACTTGAAGATGTATTGAATATTACATGAATCTTAAAGTGTTTTAAACGCAACCTTCGGAAGCTACTTTCCATCCGAGATAGGACGTTTTTTTGTCCTTCCATGATCCTAATAATTTTCAAACAACCTAAATTGATTTACTTTCTTCGATTAGCTACTTTTTCCCATCACCTGGTTCCTTTTTCTTTTGCAGCCTGCACATAAAGACATTGTGAGGTCTTCAACAGTAGGCTGTCCCTGTTACTGTTGGAAACGGAAGCTGAAATTTCCAAAAAACCGATCGAACGGTGTCGACGGATTATTTGAAAACTTTGCTCCCCGAATCGGTGGCATCCCCTCTAGGCACAATGTTCCATTTGGTTTTTGTGTGGGTTTTTTTTCTCCTTCTCAAAAGTATTTTGCATACTCACGCAGTACGCTTATCTAAATTTCAGATTCATCGACTGTTTAAGCAGCTCCAAAAACGATTCCATCATCAAAAGTCAACTTAAAAGTTTCCTTAGAAATTTCCTCTTCTTTTCTCTGTTTTTCATCTCTCTCTCATTCCATCTCTCTCCATCGTTTTTCCATCGAATTTCCACACAAACCTCGAGGTGGCCTAATCGTTTTGTAAGGCCGGCTGTCTCGTTCACTCGCACTATTACTAAAATTGTCTTCATTTTTCAACCTGTTTTTCTTTTCTTCTTCCAGATAATGCTCTTCCGGACACTCCGCCGATAGAAGGTGACGAAACCAACCCAAAGGAAGAAAAAAAAACAAACATACAAGCACACACAAAAGGAAAAGAAATGTAAGTTCTCGATGGCTTATTAGAATTCATCCTCATTTTAATCTATCACATTTTATTCGTTTAAATCTGCATATCGAAACGGTTCCACCTTTTGCAATGGGATAAAGGTAGCGAGCGTGGTAGGTGGGAAGGGATGGGAGGCAAGAACTGGTGGTGGGAAGATGGAAAAGTTCGATTTCCCGCTGAAATGGCAGCTGCCTGAACCGAACCGAGATGGTGATCGGTGAGAGGAGGAAAAACAAAAAAAAGAACAAATCCCGCGAATAGGGAATGCACAAATAAGAAAAAGAAAAACGAGTAAAGGAAATGGAAAAGAGGCATAAAAAAAAAGAAGGAAAACCCGAACCAAACACAAAATTTCCTACAACTTCGAGTTCGAGTGAATTGGGAAACGACGCATGAACGAAGTGAGTTGATTACTTTTTGAAAAACTTTGATTTGAAAGCGAGAGAACGATTCGGAAACTCCAACGGCCGGAAAAGCTCGGCTGGGGGAGAGCTGAATCCACTTCCGACGATGTTTACGTGCCGAAATGAGCTTCGAAAGTGGGTGGTTGGGGTGGGGAAAGTGAAAATGAAATCCCGATCGCGGAAGAGTAAAGTGGCCCAAATGGAAAAGACCGGGAATACGGTTTGATATTGTTTGTCCTTTTTTTTTCACTCGCGGGAAAACCGATTCACCGTCCGGAATGGACGCACTGCGCGGAACATTGCGGCTTTGAAGATAGTAGTCAGGTTCGGCAGTAGTCCTGTAACTTGTTTGAAGTTCCCAATCGGTGCATTCTATAAGGCAATAGTTTTCTTTTTGTCTACAATTCATTCGTTTCAAACTTATTGACTTGAAACGATTTTCCCTATATCAAAGGATAACGCTGTCCTCATTACGGTTGTATTAGAACCCTGCTTTCGCAAAGGTAACACGGTTCGCAATAAATAAGGACCTTTCACCCAACTGGCAACCCATAAGGTAGCGAATAAAATATGAGGAAAAATTTTCTAATAACTCCATCCCATCGGGCGACATCTGTTACGGAGGGCCCCAAAAACGTAAGACAATAAAACTCTCCCCCCAGTTTCCCTTTTGGAATATGGTCCACCGACCACCACCACCGACCGGTCGAGAAGATAATTTAAACAGCCACGGGAAGGAATGAAGCGTGTGACTGAGAGGTACGCGCAACAACGACAACAACAACAACAGCTGATGGATGACGGACGGGGGGACGAAGAGCCACCGAACGGAGTCGCTCCATACTGTCGCACCAAGCGTGCGCGGTCCCGAAAGGATACTCGATGGTGGCGCATGGATGACTCTTGAATATTAAGTAATCATTTATTTATATACACTTCAACCGGAGGCGCGTAACAAGCGTTATCTCATTTTGAAAGATTGCAAATTTATTCAGCCATGGGAGGGCGGGGGGTCCATCCGTCCCAGGGTGTGTCCTCGTGGAGGCGACCGAAATTGCTAGCTCAGATTTTTGCTATTCCGAAGGGTCGCGCGCGCCGGTGCGATGGTATAGAAAATTGTGATCCAACCGGATTGCCACCGTTAGTTATAAAGTCTGCCCACCCTGTTACCAGTGCCGAAGGGCACAGGCCCCCTTCGCTCCCGCTCCTCGAAGAGGCCTTCCAATGCCCGGGCGAAGGTGAAGAAATGAAAAATGCCCACATTGTCATTTCGCCGTGCGCTCGTGGCATGCAACTCGTTGGCCTTCTTCCTTTGCTTCTCTGCGTTCAGAGATATTTATTTTGTCACACAGCTCATCCTAATTTATGGTGAACTTGTGTTTGTACTACTGCTGAGTGGACCAATTTCGGGAAGGGACCTTTCCGTTTTTTCCTTGAAGAAATTGTTTGGAAAATCAGGCGGGATTTACTTTTGTGCGGTGGGAAATATGGAGCCATCGGTGGGGGGAACACGTTAGCGCAGGGGAAAATCACGAAAATGTGATGAGCTTGCTGAGGGTAATTTAAATCTATTGGATAAAACACAATAACGCTGATGGGGGACATCGCACACAAGGAGAGAAGGAGAGAGCTCCAAACGACCTCAAATGAAAGCGAGAAAAGGTTTGGGTGGTTTTTTTTTCTCTGAGTACTGGGAAGGTGTGGTGCTATAGCTTCGGGTCAGATCGTTTCTTTTGAGGTTGGATATTACATTGAGCTTCTTTTATTTATTTCACCGTTCGCCCTTAAAAATGTATATTTGAACGGTCGTTTGACAAACTTGATGGAAGTGTTTACATTTTATTCATTTCGTTCCGTAATTTGGAGTGAACTCAAAATAAAAAAAGGGCGATAGTAGGGTATGCAGTATAGATAGTAACGCGAGGTTATTATTTCAATAGTGTGATACTGTTGGTAGCTAGGCCTCGTGGTGTCTCACCGGTTTCCTTCTTGCAAAAGACCGACGAGTCAAATGCCAACTTCATCGTTGGTCCGTGATTCTAGAGAATTTATCGTTCCGGCGATTCAGATGGCACGGGACAACGGCATGTTTACTCCACAAGTGATTCAGCCGTGATTCAAATGATCGAGGCATGAAAAGAACCGACCAACAACTTTTGCATATACATGGTCCATGGTTTACAGCGCCCCATCCCCGAAAATGCATCCAATGGTCATCGGTACGATTGTTGCTGCAAGCCACCAAGCCCTTCGCCATTTTCCACACACCAACGAAAGGACTCTCCACGTTTGCCACGCGAATTGGTGCGTCATGAGGGAGCACAAAATCGGCCAGATTTGAGTCGCAGTCAACGGGGTAAAATACTGCCCTAATCGTCGATCTGGTCAGCACATTCTGGCCTGTGCTTGGGTGGGTTGGTTGGGTTTGCATCGTTTGCGTTCGCAACAGACGCTGGAACAGTGGATCCGTGCAGGAATGTCCCGCCCCAAACGCTGCCCAGACTGTGAACGTTTTTTTTTTTCAACGTTAGCACACGTCCCGTACGGAGGGACAGTTTCAAGCCCTACATACTTGCCCATATGGGAGTGATTTTTCCCATGGTTCTGGTTTGAAAAAGCTTAAAGTTTGTGAATAACCGAATGTGGGAAAACTATGTTGTTCGTTTTGCCATCTCAGAAATAGAGATCGTTCTATCTTTTTTATCAAAATTGAGTCTCGGACCCTTAAGAAAAAAAACCATCTTATCTTAAACTGTATTCTAGCGTATTTATTATACCTATAAATCGGTTGCGAGCTGCTTCCGAAAAGCACGACAATAGTTCGCCCCACGCAAGTATCCAACAAGTTTATGTTGTTTTCCGCTGACGGGCCGGGACGTCCCGATAAATTGTGGTCGAGTGTGTGGGGCAAAACCCACCCGCACCCGAAGGTCAAACATCCGGCCCAGTTCCGGGGAAAACGTTGAGCGGGAACGGAACTCGGCGCACAATGATCCGTCCACAAACGGCTTCCATTTCGAATCACACGCTACATCCTTGCGACCGTTTACCCGGTCCTCAATGGTCCTTTGTGTCGACCGTTTCACCCGGGCGTCAGTCATCACTCTAGAGCCCTTCGCTCGCTGCCATTGTGTACGTGTGTGTGTGTGTGTGCGTTCGCCTTACCCGTGGGACTGGACTGGAACTCCGGCAGCTTCCCGGATTGACGGATTCGACTGACGGCGGTGCAATTTAGCGATATTAAGTCCATCCGCCCTCTTGGCCGAAAACGGAAACGGAACAGGTGTACGTACGGCAGAGGGCGCTTGCACATCGGAAGACTGATGTAGTCTTTGCGAGTTTCGACCGCCGTGACAATGTGGAAGTGGAAACGAACGTAGTTGTGCTGACGCACACTCGGTTCGGCAACAATCACTGTTTGAGAAATGTCCCTCCCATTTACCAACCTTTAATGGCCATAAGTGTTAGAGGTGGCACAGGTCAGATCTAGTGAGTTGATGTTAGTGCAATATGATGGAAGTCTTTTAATTTCACTGTAATGGAGTTGCATCTACCGATGGTAAGAAGAGTCACTCTGATTTCAGGAAGCAGTTTTACTTTCTTAATTTTTAAAGAATCAAACGTAGTTGTGAGATTTGTTTTTCGAATGCAATAGAGATGCATGGAAAATGGAAGCTTTTAATACATTTCATTTATTTATAGCAGTTGATTCTATAAATCTATTGAACTGTCTAACGTACAAATGGTAACTGAGTGTTTCAATTAAGATCCTTCATGGCGTAGAGGGCGTATTACTAAAATCATCAATCTGTAAATAGTTGCATAAACTTCTAAACTATTTCAAAGAAAATGATGTTTTCTCCAGTAAAAAGTTAACACATGACAGCTGGACGGTAAAGGACGAAGGTTGGAGGTCGAAGAATTATCATCTCCGGTTTCTTAGTATGTTCTACGGAAGAAGTGCTTAACGAAACTGTCGCAGAAAACAGCACCCAAGGGATGTTAGGTGGACAAGCGGCACATCATCTCCCGTACCGAAGGAGAACGTCCACGAACGACACAATATTTTCCGAGCACGTTCTGCACGCCGGTTCTGCTTTCAGTTCTCTACCAGAAGAAGAAGAAAAAAAGATAAGAAAAGACGTGAAGATACGATAGTTGCCCTTTATCGACTTTATCGTCCGCTCGAACGACGGGGTGCATCGGTGAAGTCACCAAATGTGGCGAACATAATTCTTACTCGAGCGTGAAGAATAACAATAAATGGTGGATGAAGAGAAGGCGGAGGGCAACCGGAGGCAGGGCCGGCAAACGGTTGCAATCATCGGCCGTTTGAGGTCAAGCATTGCTGCCCAGCCTTGCCCCTGCCGGGGGAAACTTGTGGAGCTAATTATGGCGTTGTTAAGACTTTACCCAACTGGCCCGGAACGGGAACGCAGAGGCCGTACTTCCGGAGCACGTTCCGGCAGCAGATTGCCGGTGGCCACGACGAACGGTGCCCGGTGCAGTCGGGGGCGAATTCAAACGTTTTGTCCCCGATGAAGACTGAATGGATTTGCGGACCGGAAGTGCAGTTTTAAGTCCGAATATCCGTCCTAAGCCAATTACGGTGGATAGATTGACGGAAGCGCTATTTCGGAACGTTCGTGCTGCTGCTGCTG
>JAOEFI010000003.1:6709050-6729455 GCA_034621735.1 Anopheles plumbeus
TGAACGTTGCTCTGGTTGGTAGTTTCCCGTCGTTTTTACTGCCTTGCATTATACGCTCGATAAGAATTCGTTTCCATTTACGTTACGACGGCATTCGGGCCGTTTCGAGTCCACGAAAGAACCGCGCGCTCCGTTTGCCAGTTCCATCAGTTGGAACTTTTTGAAAACAATAAATTGTACATAATTTCGATTTAATGGTAATGTAAACAATTTAAAACGCCCGTTCTGACATCGCCGCTCCGTCGGGGAACACAAACTGAGGGTGGAAAAGTCTACGCTTGTCCTGCGTCGTTCACTGCGTCGCGATGCCGCTAGGCTAGAGGGCAGATAGTGAGATGGAAATTCCGGCGCCACGACAACGTTCCGGAGGTTATTTTGGTGTTCACACCCAGCGCCGGTTGTAGCGCCGGTGGTTGTTTAGCCACGCGCTGCTGCTTTGGAACATGTTTTTTTTGCCTTCAATGTTCAATCCCGACACCGTTCAACACTCAATTCAATATTAGGTTAAGTTAACTGGTGGAAACAGTTTTCAATTGAATGAACAACGTAACATCATCATCAGTACGTTGTAGCAACAGTCTGTTACAACTTTGGAGAAGGAAAATTGAGGTAGGAAAAATGCTTATGTTTTTAAATTAAAAATAACCCTTTCATCCCTGAGCGTACTAATTTCGCTCTTTGAAACCCGTTTTCAAAGTTGAAGTTCATTCAGCAGAAATATGCTTACACCGTATAGGCACAACGGCAGTTGATAAGACATACTAACCCGGCCGGAAAAACGGGCCGATTTTCCCGCCGATAACAACATGCCCGGCAGTGCAACGGCATTGTCTGGAGGGACAAAAAAGGGAGACGCGAGAAGGTAAAAACTTTCACCCGAAAACAAACATCAATCATTTCCAGCTTTTTGAGAATCTCATTTACACAAGTTTTGTGCTTAAAACGCTGATTAAACAGCTTTTCTGCTAAGGGGGGGTTTTTCACCCGTCGGTGCCGTTTCGACAGACGCCAGTCAACTTTGGTTTGGTGGTTGGTACCGCCATCAAACACGTCCATTTGCTGCGCGGTGAGAAGGCGGAGGAGCGAGAACCGGAGGAACGGGAAAAATCATGACAGTACAAGAGAAAAACTCCATCTACGCCCCACGAAAGATCCGCCCGCGGGCGGTTCAACTAGATGGCAAATGAAGGAAGAAAACTCGACGCTGCACTCCGACGCTCGCCTCCTTTCGGTTGTCCCGGGGTGCCCATGCTGGGAGGTCCTTGCAGCGCACGCATTCCTCCACCCTTCACCGGAACACCCCGCTGGCAGCTCGAAAGAGACGACGTCGGTGTGGACGTGAGAGCTTTAACGCGGGCGGATGATGTTACTTCTTGCGTACACCGTTTCGTCTAGTTTGGGTGGCACTTTTTTCTACTATCGTCGGGTTGGGTGAAAGTTTTTCCCTCGGCCCGGTGTCGCCTGGGAGAGAAGCTGGGCGTACTACCGCAGTTGTACTGGAATAAATTTGCATAATTTCACTTTTTCCAACCGGAAGGTTATCATCAAATTATTCCGTTCGAAACTTTTCACCTTCCGTTCCTTCCCGCCGCGGAACCTTCCCGGCTTCAAGTGGCGGTTCCTGGTCCTGGGACCTTTTTTTCCCCCCGCCTTTATGTTTATCCTTGTGTTTTATAGTTTCTTTGGAAGGGACCGGGACGAGGAGCAGGGCAGGCCAGCGGCTCGCCTGACCGGTGTACAGCCGGGGAACAATGATGAACGCTGGTGATTTGTTGTGGAAACCATAGTTTTCCTCAGCAACTGACGCTACTGCGAGTTGGTTGGTCGAGTTGTTGGTTTGAAGTACTTCGATAGGACGTGGCCGGTGCATTTTTTTTCAGCTTCCCACAGTATTTCACGTCCTTTTTTTTCAGTTGCTGATTCTACCATTTCTTCCGCTGCGAGAATGAAAAGTTTATACGTTCGTAAAATTAGCACCCATCGATGGGTTGGCTGGAGATGAGGCGTAAGAGCTGAAGTGAGTGTTTTAAGTTGGGTTGTTCAATCCAGCTGTCCCTTCAATGGTCAATTTGGTAGTGACGAAAATATTGTCCACACACTAAATTGACCGTCACGACGACCAAGACAAAGACGATAGGAAGAAGTGTGAGGAATCCGTGACGTTCCGCGTGGGGGTGGTTGAAAGCGTTTGTGGAACAGAGACCACCAGCGACGCTAGAGAAATGTGACATGATTAAATTAGGAAGCTAAGCTGGGTGTAATGAGTGTACAAAATGTGGGTGAAGAATGTTTCTCGAATATTAAGCATACTGTTTCCTGACCATTCACTATTCACATTTTTAAAGGAGAAAAAAATACCAGTATAACTATATTAAGATACGAAGCGCCGGAACTCAGTCTGTGAGAAATAATTAGTCCTTTTTATTAAATAAAAATGTTTTGTATGCAGTTGTCTGACGCTGAGAATGACGAATTTCGATAGACCCTACGAGTATATTCATACTGAATGTGTATGTATTTATTTTTCTATTCCAGGGAGCTCCGATACCCGATGTCAAAGCGTAGGAAATGCGGTTACGGGTGGTTTGGCTCGTTTGTCGTCTGCTTCATTGCTCTAACGGAATTAATCTCAAATGGTAAGTGTCGTAGTAACTACGTTGTTTGGTTGAGTTCCATAACTTCAGTATACATTCTGTCCAACAAAATTCAAACGTTATATCGATCTCTGCCGTCTTCTGCTCATCGTTGGAGCTAATATAATTTTTTTCTAATACTGTGTTTGGTGTAAGGTCGAAACCAGTGCATTTTCTATGCCTTAACCATGATCGGAAGGGAAGAAATCATACGCAAAGCACGAGCTTCGGCCATTATTTTCCCAAGGAGAAAAAATAATAACAGTGCAAATGTCGCTGATGTGGCTTAAAACTGGGCATCGTAATTCTAACTAACTATTTGTTATTTTAAAATTATCATTTTTCAAACAAAACAGTAGCTTTACTACAATTGTTTTGATACAATAGTTGCACATAATTTGTTGTTAATTATGCTAGTTAAAAATGACCTTTGTCGCCAACAATTAATGGTCAACGTGCTATGTAAAGTATGCAAATATCCTTAACCTGCCCTTTCTAGTGACATTTCTCGTTTAAAGTACAAAAAACAAAAAAAAACACCTGAATAGATTCCATTATCGTCAGACAATAATATCCGCCCGGGAAACCTGTTCCATCGAACGGTGCGCAGAATAAGAAGAGAGGAAACAAAAAGCGCCCCTATAGTGGAGTTTCAACTTCAAACACTTCGGAAACACTTATCAAGTGAAGATGCAAACGATGCCAGCGCGGAAAATTACTCATATTTGCTCGGGCCGGGCCGGGAGCGGAAAAGGAAAAAAAAAGCAAAAAGGAAACAAAACAAAAAAAGCGAAAAAAAGGGAGGACTACCACGAACAACCACTTCACAGCGAAGCGACACTACACTACTACGGTGACGAGCACGCCGATGAAGGTTGATAATACGTACCGCCGGCTAAAGGCCGTCGAAGCGTTCCACTAGGGGGTGGGTGGGCGAAAGCATAACGGCGTGTAGTGCAAATGATTATGATATGATAATGGTGGATAATTTGCTGCTAAAGAGCGCACCGTTTTCCGCACCCTCGCGGCACTGTATGGTAGAGGGTGCCGTATTATCGGTGGTTGAACAACTACTACTACTTGACCTCCATGGACCTTGCCACCATGGGAAAAGTGCGAAAATCGTTTACCCCGTTTTGGAAAACACTCATAATGGTGCCGAGGTCAGGTGCAATGGGAACCCTTGAGAGGAAGAGAATGAAAGCAAGGAAACGGAAGAGAAATGGTAGTTGTTTTATAGCGCCAACAAACTATAGGACAAGTTCTTCACCAGGTGAAACAATGGTAACAAGAGTTCGCCCAGTAGAACTTGTCCCTTATCTTCACGGTTCATATTCCTAGATGATTTGTCCGCCGTACGAAAGTAGAAAACATTTTATTTGTTCCACTAAACTGGCGCACTATTGTGCGTTGACAACAGGACGGGAAAAGGTCGCACAAGTTTACAGAGAGACCCTTGGGACGGAATAGCGCCCGACGCGGGTAATGTGCCACTACAATACTCTTGCGTGTTTCCTCACACACTTAAGAAGGACAATCATTTCAAACGATATACAAGCACAAATAATGCTACTTATGGCTTGTCCCCTCTTGACGGTGGATGACGTGGGAAAACTTGTCCCTAGATACTCATTCCGCGGCTCAAGCAACATCTGGGGTGGGCGTGCGGGTGGGGGTGAAAGTTTTTCCGACCGTTGGGTGCAGCGCAACGCCGTCACACACGGCACCGGAAACGGAAGCAGGCCAGCTTTGCGCAACTGAATTTGGTAAATATTTTAATATTTAATACAAAATGTGCCCAAACAGGGGAATCCCATGTCGACACGGGAATGACACTGCTCGCGTAGATGCATTACTTTTAATTGAAACTGTGCGACTGCTCCTTCGCTCACCGCCCCCGGGGGCGCAGGATGTGGGGATGCAAGCAAAGTTTGTTGAACCAATTCAAAGTTATGAGATGGAAGCGGATTCTGTGGCACTGTTTTTGTGCCACACAGTATACACGGCCATTTGCAGTGCGTCGCTGTTATCGCGTCTTCAAGTTTGACATGATGGTTAGTGCACTGTCACAAAGCGGTGAAGAAAACATATCAACAGGGAACTCACCCGAGAATCTTCATGTTGGACGATGGAGGAACTTCCGATGGAAGAAATTTTTCTTCGGTTGTTTTAGTTAAACGAGAGAGTCGTTGCGAAGCGAACTTGTCACGTTTCGAAACATGTGTAAGTGTTAAACACAAAATGAAATCGAGAAATAATTGTGTTTTCCCACAATATTATAAACACTTCACGAAGAAATTCACTATTCAACATTGTTGTCAGGGATAATTCCAAATGATATTGGTAAACAAGGAAACAATTCTAGTAGTCCTGTCATATGAAAACTCTAATGAAAACCTGAAATAAAATACTATAATAGCAGGTCTGTTGGAAATATTAGATGTAATGCAGATCTACAAGTCAAATTTAATTAATAAAAACATCATACAAAAGGACTAATAAATTATTCACGTGATGGAAAGATGCAAAAAGAACTGTGCTGATGTAACTGTTAATTAAGCGTTGCTTTATTTATCTACTAGTCCACAGGAATTGTCCAATTGTCCGACTGCGTGTTGCTCCATTCAATGGACGGCGTTGATTTCGGCCTCCTTCTTGTGGTAAATCAGCGTATCCAGGTAGTACATGTTCGGCGTGAACCACACCTTCTCGTCGATCGGCCGATCGAACGGATAGCCGAACGGCAGCGAGTCGATGTAGCGTGCGCCGGAAGCGACACCGCAGTTCAGCGTGTAGTCGTAGCCTTCGTGCTGCGGAACGGCCGGCGCGTGGTAGGGTGACACGATGAAGTAGAACTGGAACGGCATGCCGCCCTTCTTGCCCTTCGGAAGCATCAGTCGCGACGGGAAGCCACAGTGCGCCTCGGTCATGTCGAGCGGGAAGCCCCGCTTGCCGTTGTACGCATCCATGACCCACTTGTACAGCTCGACGTAGGGCGTGCGGTCCTGCACGTACAGCGGGAACTGCGACGACTCGCGCACGAACACGTTCTGGCCCTCCTTGAAGTCCCACTCGAAGGTGTCGAGGAGCACAAAGTTCTCCCGGTTCTCGTTCACTCCGTACATGTGCCCGTACTGGTCGTACTTCGGGCCGAGGTACATGCGCACGATGCCCTTGGCGGCCTTGTCGGCGTGCACCTTGTACTCGACGCTGAACGGCATGTGGTTCAGGCGCCACTGGCGCGCCATGATGACAAAGTCCTCGCCCTGGTAGTGGGCCATCTTGCCGAACTTCTTCATGGTCGAGCTCTTCATGGTGGTCTCGTCGAACACCTCCACGTCGACGGCGTTCGTGATGTCGGCGTCGACCTGGTCGAAGTACGTCACCAGCTTGTCAACCTTGATCTCCTCCAGCTTCAGCCCGTCGAAGATCAGCTCCTCCTTGGTGTACGCCGGCAGGTGGTCCTTGAACTCCCAGTACCACTGGATCAGCCGCTTGTACAGCTGGTAGAACATCGGGTCGCGCAGCGACGTCTCGTAGTGCTCCAGCACGCCCGGCAGCACCTTGTGGTTCTCGAAGTGCTCCACCGACCCGCCGAGCAGGATGCGCGCGAACCATCCGACGTACTTGTAGAACCGCACGTTCACGCTGTCCGGGTTGGCCTGGATCAGATTGCCGAGGTACTCCACCGACTCCGGCTTCGTGAGGTCGACGTGGCGCCCGTCGGGCAGCACGATGTAGCCCAGATCGATCGCTTCGCGGATGCGGTGCTCGTACTCGATCACTTCCTCGATGTCGTGGTAGTGGTCCGGCGTGTACACCTCGTAGTAGTTGTCGCGCGACGGGAAGCTCACCCCGTTGTAGTAGTGCAGGTTCGGGTAGTACCCGGTGGCGATCGGTTTGTACCACGAGAACTCCGGGATCGTGCCGAGGTCGTTCGAGAGGCGCTCGAGATAGTAGCGGGCCAGCAGCTGCTGGTGCTTGTACAGGTACAGCTCCCCGCGGCGGTCCTTGTACAGGCCGAACTCCTTGCCACCCATCCAGAACGGATAGTCGGCGTGGAAGTAGTAGTAGTACGTGTTCAGCCCGATGTCCTCCGTGAAGTAGGACACCTTCTGGTCGACGTTCGTGTGCACGTACCAGCCGGTGTAGTTGCTCGGGATGACGACCGTGTACAGGTCGTCGATCTTCTTGACCCCCGCGAATCCCTGCATTTTGTACTGGGCCGCCTTCTGGATCACCTCCGTGTTGAAGAAGTAGTACGGGTAGATCTCGTACGGCGCCGGCAGCTCCAGCCCGGCCATGTCCTTGCGGTGCAGCACGGCCACGGTGACGGCGTACACGAACATGCCCTCGTTCACGTGGAAGCGGGCCCACACGATCGACTTGTAGAACGTCTCCCAGTCCTTGGCGTAGTAGAACAGGTGGAACAGGGTCACCGCCTGCTCCCGGTGGTGCTCATCGAACACGCTGAAGATCTCGTCGAACGGCAGCAGGCCGTGCTTGTACAGCGCGACGAACTCCTTCACCGCTTCCACGTTGCCGTAGTGCTCGTAGTTCTGCTCGATATCGTACGCCTTCGACAGCTGCCACAGCTCGGTGTGGACCTCGTGCTGGTGCACATGCTGGAACACCTCCAGCAGCTGCTTCTGCTTCTCCAGAAAGCCCTTGTCGGCGTAGGTGATTTTGTCCTCCGGCACGACCACGTATGCTGCGGCGACGGCCGCCAGGCTGACCAGTGCTACCACGCTGATGCCCTTCATCTCGACTGAGCAAGTGATGCACCTCGGCCGGGCCACGGGCGTGCTTTTATACCCCGGTGGTCTATCTGCTGCCCGGTATCAGCTGCACGGTGGATGCACCAGCGGCTCGTGTGCCAGCGATAATCGTGAAGGTGCCCGCTGTTGGTGTCTGGCAAGTTAAAAACAAAACCACTCGAATTGTGTTGCCTCAACGAAACCTTGCACCGTGTCCGGTTTTCGGAGGCGATAGAGTTTTCGATGCATTCATTCGAAATTTCCAGATAATACCATATGAGAATTGAAATGAGTCAAACACTCCTCGTGAATGTTCGCAAAGTCAGCCCTAACTCATTCTAAGAGTCCGATGATTTAATATTCGCATACATTATAGCTCTCTTGTCTCTTGGCCATATATTCATTGCACCTCCGATCCATACATTATGCGAACCGAGTCGATAGTTTCATGCCCGAGTCAAAGGAGAAGCGTTACGTCCACTGCTTCCGTGAAGGATGCCTCTTCTGCGCTGCCACGTTGTCGATAAAAGGCAGAAAGGCATTGCAAGAAAACCATTATTCAATTCCATCCAAAGAGAGATGCCACTATGAGCCTGCACAAGGGCTTCTATTTAACGAATAACCACCGACCTGCCACCACCACCACCCCATCGCCTTCCCTTTCTGCAACCTCCTTTGCGACGTTTATCGGTGCAATATACCTCGACAGTCCCAGGCGGAACCGGGGGCGAGCAGGTCAAAGCGTCAGCATCGTCGACAAAGGTTTGTGTAAGGCCGCGCATACATTACCCTGAGTCCCTACGAATCGTTATTGATTTTCCTTCGGTACGCGCCCCTGGCGCAGTATGCAATAGGTGGGGGGAGACTGTTTTAGCACCTGCACCGATGACTGCACCCTTCGACCCACCGCCCCTCTTGCCGCTTCCCGCCAGCGCTAACGATCCTTACAAGCGGTCTGTGATTTAAGAAAGTCATACAAATTTCCCCAAGCAAAGCAGCTTCTTCACTGAGCCCGGTATAAATTAAACTCAAATTGATCTGGTGCACGCACTATGCGCCGCGGTGCGAACGATCGATGGGACAAGTTCAGTTTTAGTTGGAGGCACTCGTAGATAGAATGTGGTAAATGAAAAGTTTATCAACTGAAGACAGTCTTAATTGACAAAAAGTTAAATGAAGAAAGTTTTCAATTAATATTTCCATCAAAAAGATATAAAACATAAATGTGTAAAAACTTGTCATTAAATAAATCCTGACCCAAGGTAACCCAAACTTTGCCCACTATCTCCACATTGAAGTTTCCCATCGGCTGTAGAATGTTCAAGAACATCCCACCCACCGCCACCCAGTGCCACCCCACAGTCCCAAAGTTCAAAAGTTCCTTCGACTTCGATGAAACAATAACCAGTAGCAATTGCGAACCCCTCGGATTCCTTCCCCTTGGATTCCCTCCCCGGGAACATTGCACCGGCACACACCGGGGGCCCTTACGATGGCGCACATCGTTCGCTTCGTTTGAGCAGCAAAACCACAGGCAACCGAATGTTCCGGCAAACCCGGCGTCCGGGGCGGACGTTTAACCGGGTCCTGATATTTTGCTCAGCTGGTGCCGCCAGCCTGTGCCGACTGCGCCCGTCGTCGTCGTCGGCTCGGGATGAGTTATGGTCGGCGAAGACGATGGATGCCATATGGCCACCGATTTAGTAGGGGCGGCAGTTCGGAGGGCTGAGGTTTACAGGCCGTTTTGCCGTTTGCCGGCGAATGCTAATCGACATACACACCTTGAAGAATGCGCCCCAAACCCGCCTGCTTTGGGGGTGAATGTTCCAGGCTGGAAAGTGCCGTAAACCTGCACAACACTCCGTACCCAGATCCCCCCACCCCATGGCCAACTGCGTGGACGAGCAATTTCCGATTCGAAATTGAAAATATCTCCCCCCTGGCCGATGGGTGAAAAAGTGGGGAGGGGACAGAAGAGGACGCCCCGAACACTGAAGAGTGGCTCCAAACATTCATCCATTTTGCATACCCTTCAAAAATGCTCCAGCATGTGAAACATCAGCATCGGCATCGATCGTTTCACACCCAAAACGGGCGGCGCGGACCGGTGTAATAATGATGAACAGTGTAGAATGTCCGGCGTGCGATAAGGGCAATTAGATTGGCGTAGCGCTGAATTCCGTTCCCTCTAGGGACCGTCGTTATCAGCGTCGCTCACCCGGTTGGCCTCTATGTTGAGCCCCTGCGAGTTCCGTTGGCCGATGCTCGATGCTTCGCAAAAATGCAATGCATGATACGACCCGCTAATCGTGGGTCGATGACATCTGTTATAACACAACACCCTCCGCACTAACTGATTACGCTAATTTCGCCTTCCCTTTTGTCTGTTTCTTTCTCGAATTATTGCAGTTCGCAGTTTGAAAGATCTAAAAATATTCGTCCCGGAGGCGGTCATCATGGGCAATGCAGCCACACTGTCTTGCCAATTCGAACTGGAAAAGGTAAGTTCGGCAAGTTGGTGTAGTAATTGGTGTTCGCATATAATTTATTTGAATGAAAAGAAACGCCTACTGCGTCAATCGCATTTCTAGAGATTACTTTCTCATCGCATTCTCATCTCATATTTTTTCTTCTTCCCTCCACACATTCCCACAGGCCTCACTCTACTCCGTTCGATGGTACTTCGAAAGTGAAGAGTTCTACCGCTACGTTCCGAAGGAGTCTCCACCGGCACGCACATTCCCGGTGTCGGGCATAACAGTCGATGTGAGTAAAACACTTTTCTTCCAAAATCAATGATTGATTGAAGGCGTGCTGTTATTAGAACCGTTTCGAAAGGGGAAGAATCCTCTTTACTGCTTGCGTAAGCGTCTCCGTCTAACGTATGTAATCCTTTTCTCAATAGCGGCTTGTTCTGAAGCGTCTGTCGAAGTTTATCTATTTGTTCGAGAAAGTGATGATAATCTTTTGCGTTAATAGAATACAGAACACAAGCGAACGGGATTACATTAACGAGAGAAAAAAAAACCCTTTTTACCACTCAACACATACTTCCTTCGCTAAGCCGCTTTCGGAACAAAGTAAAAAAGAATACTTTTCTTCATCATTCACAAAACGGGTTCACAATTGAACTACGGCGCGTACGCGCTTTGACGTGCACGTACCAAGAGTGATGTTGCTTAATTAAAATAAAATCCTTACCAGAATGTCCATGCCCTCTCCACTGTTTCCGTCAGTCCCCCGATCATCTATGGACGCTTTCGCAAACGGATCGTATGAAGATGTACTACTCTTTTCACGCTAATGAACACCTTTACCCGCTGGAAGGATACTTCCGGCGACCGGTAAGACCAGGATCCGTCCGATCTGGCCTCTTGGATTTGAGTGAGCACAAGATGCCTTCATCCATTTGGTTCCGCTTAGTGGTAGGAAAAGGGGCTTGAGGGGGGAGGGAGGCCAAACAAAATTAATGTACACCCATTTTCGCATCCATTTACAAAACGGAAATCTTTCCTGCCGTGCCGTCAATAGCGTGTTGCGTGCCGTCGGTGGTGGAAATGAATGGCCCCGAGACGGAGGGCACCTGGGCGGAGGATTCGTTGTTCGCGCGGGAAAACACGCACGGCTTTACCGGGTCGGGGAAAACTGTTTTCCAATCGCCCGAAGGATTATTGTCACTTGCTAGGATTCTGTGTGTGTGTGGTTCTGTTCCTCCGGCACTGGCGATGTGTTTCCAGATTACGAAGATTGGTACAACATACTGTGTCCACCGGGAAGGGGGTAAGCCATGGGGAAAATCCGGTGGCAGGCGAAGTTTTGCTGCTCAAACAGCGAGTCAATCGAAGGCCCACAGAATTGGCAGCATAGAACCGGCAAGTCGGCGTTGATGTTAATGCCGTACGACACATCCAGCTTCACAATGTGTGTGACCCTCCGGAGAAGGTCCGTGGAGGGTTGAGCGGGGGGAAATCTCCTCGTACCACCCATAACCAATAGTTTTGCGGAAACCCCTCGAATCGATCGCATATGGTGCGTGCTGGGAAGGAAACAGGGGGAAAATTTACGACTGTTACAAATATTTTCCGCCTGCGGCCGAGAAGAATTCCGTCGATTGGAAATTTTCCAAACGAGCGAGAATGCCACTTCACCTGGGGCACATAATTTTCTTTGATTTCCCACCACCATCAACCTGCCCCTGCTCCTTGACCGCGCGGGAAGGAGAAAACTTCTTCGCCCTCTGCCGTGTGTGTGTGTACGACGGCACAAACACAAACGACAAACGGCAAATTGGGTCCCATTTCCAGGCGAATTATCGGAACACTTTCGGTACCGGTTATTACATCGCACTGGTGCGGTGCGGTTTTCCTTGCGGCCGTCTTTGGAGGCGTGCGCCCCGATCTGTGCCACCCCCGGCCGTACTCCGCGCGCCAATGGGTTTTCTTGTGGGCACTTTCCGTTCATTCGACGAAACATCTGCGCTTGTGTGGGCGGTTTCGCGGTTTCCGTTCGACTACATTGGTGCAAGGTGGTGCGGGTGGGGTGAAGGTCCTACCATCGAACGTCGATTTCGAAAGCCGTCAGCTCGAACCAAGCGAAACCCTCAAAACATCGTATAAATCCAATCTTATTCCGCTACCCCCAATGCGCACTACACCACCCCCTCCCACTGTTCCTCCTTCTCCCAAGATGTGGTTCCGACTTCCGGCGGTCGGGGCGAATATACCATATGTACGGTACCCCTTTGCCGGTTGAGTTTCAAACGCACACACCATCCGGGGCGATGATGGAATCCTTGCAACTGTCATGGAAATGAAAACATATGCCAAGGCCCGACGCGGTGGCCGCGGGGTCTTGTGTATCCGCTCCACCCGGGCGAAGCACAATGTTGCCGAAAAGTTGTTTGACACATTTCTCGGAAATTCTTTCAGCGAGCATCAAACACATTCTTTCCCTCGGTTTTACTCCCGCGAGCTCCGCGCGCACGTTTCCCGTCGCCGCCACTTCCACGCCACGGTCGTGACAACCTGCCGGTAAAGGATTCTCGTGGCGTGTTATTACAGTCGATTGGTGTTATGCTTCACCTCGATAGGAAGGGCGCCACCTCATCCCTTAACGGGTAATGGTGAGATTTCTGGAAATAGTCGACTGTTGGTTGCATTTCGATCAACATCCTGTTTAATTGTGGACATGTTAACGGCGGGAAATCTGTTACAGAAAGTTTCCATTGTTAGGGCGCGCGAGTTAGGTGGAAAATGTCGGCATTTAATGAAACGGCTTGAAAACTCGTTCGTCAAGCGTCTTGTTTTTCGCCGAATTGAATGAATGCCAATTCACACCCAATCGTTCAGTTTTCCGATTGATTTCAAACGTATTTCATATATGCGACATTTGTACGTTGTTGTATGATGTGCAAATATACGTTATTATAATTTATGAAATAATTTATTAAAACCCCAGAGGGAAATCACAATAAATCTGGGATAGATATTTTAAGTATGAATGTAAAGTGAATTTCCTGTTTTGAAGACACAGAAACACAGATTTGAAGAAAGTTTTCATCCATCAAAGTAGGCCAATTCGCATTTCAGTTCGCGAAATACATAGAGCCTGTGCTTTTATTTTGTAATGGGCTGATTGTTTAACTATCCACAAAAACTATAATACCAATTTTCTAATTTTAGGAATGGTTTAGGAACATATTTAGAACTGAAATACAGAACCGGATTTTATTTGTAAGATGTGTCTAATGGATTTGGACAGTAGTAACACCCGGATATTATTAGTATTCAAGCAGTTTATTCATTCCACCCCTTTTTTTCCATCTACACTAAATTACATGTTACTAAGTAAAGCTTTTCAAATTTAATTACCGTACACTTGTTGCTATTCTTGATAATTTGCCAGAAAACGTGTCCGTAGTGGAAAGTATAAAAAAAATTCCTTCTACCTAAAGTACGATACAATGTTAACCATCTTCAATTGGCTAGGTAAACATGGTGAACCACGCCAGTTACCTTTAAACGTGTCTTAATAAAAGCGACAGACCAGTGCGAAGACAGGTACATTCAATTAAGGGTCTTCAAAGGGTCCCTGGATTCGGTTTCAGTTTGGCCGCACCTCTACACGTGGCTGCTGCCATCCAGCATCCGGGAGATGGGTGCAAAGTGTGGCGTTGAGCTGGAGAGAAATTATTTAGCACACTACTTCACCCAGCCAAAAGGGCCACACAGTTCCGTCAGTGTTTTACGATGGTCGCTTTTGTCATTCGGCAAGGGTTTGGCCAGGACTTGGAATGCTCGAGGTACGAGCCATTATCTAACCAGCTCGGTTTGATGGTTCAGACAATGTTGCTCCATGTGTGTCCTTCGACCATGTCTCAAACTCAGCTAAATTTACCACACTACTCGTCCCAGGGGCGTGCGAAGAAACATACACACTCACACACACACGTACACGTGTACATAAAACATCATCAACAGCGATATTAAAAGGTGCTACACAACTTTGGAGTGTAGTGGGGCAGCACTTCAACCACAGGTCCAGGAACGGACTCTTGATGCTGGGCATAATTCTTCCATGTGGCTTTAAGTTTACTTAAAGATACCTCGGGTGTAAACCCTCATCGAATGTTGGCACAAGCAGCAACGCTTGTGTGGTTATTGTGTTTTTCCTTGGCTTTGAATCACACACCGAACACCCTCCGGTTCCTGGGCAGTTCGAAGGGAACATGGTCCGAGGGAGAAAGCAGGAGGGAGACGATAAATGTGAGATGAGCGAAGAGATGGCTCCAAGTTTTGACCCTGTTTCGGGACTTCGGTTATTAAACCAGACCCTTGGCGGCGTCCTGTGTATGTCCTGTCGGTCTAAATTAAGACGAGCTTGAAAGCTAATCAAAGCGTCATTACGCAAAAGAAACGAAAATGGTTCAACGGTGAGCAGCAAAATCTGCGCACGAGAAAGTCTTCCCCGAAGACACAGCCCGCTCCAAGGCGTGAACTCAATTTGGCCGGCATTACACGAGACATGCCGGGTCGCGCTATAGGAACAAATTAACCAGCGCGTCTAGGTATCTGCATATCTGGTGTTCGCTGGCCGGGTTTCGGGTGGGGTAAATTATGAGCAACACCCCCAGAACAACGGAATGCTAATGAAGATGCTGGGGAATGTTTCGCCGTCTGTCGCCATCAGCACGGACGATCGCTCGGACGGGAGACAGGTATGGGAGATTAATTGGGGGCTGCTTATGAGAACGCAAACATTGCCTTCGAAAACTAGCTGCCTCGTGCTGGTTAACTGAGTGTGTGTGTGTGTGTGTGTGCTCGGTAGAACGGATAAATTTCAAAGATTATAATAATCATACCGGGGGTTTTGGCCGGGTTTAAAGAAAACCGAAACTGGTCTAATTGAACTATTAGTGGTGGAACACAAAACTAATAGTCCTGTTTTAGAAAGCAATTTTTATTTATCCATTTTTTACGCTATTTTTCTTTGTCCAATCGGTAGTGTGTTTTCGTGGGTCAAGGATCTTCCGCTTGTATGACTGGCCTTGCCAAGAAAATTCTTTTTTTCAGGGGGAAAATCATCATGATATTGGTTGTAGGAATCTGAGCATAAAGTTGAAGACTAATTCTTAAGACTGAATAAATTTGTTAACACTGAAGACTAATGAATTTGTTTCATCTCTACATACTTGTGTTCCTTATGTCTATTTCATATTTTAATATTGTTCTGTTCTCCGCGGGATAAATATTATACCAGGAATCAGTTTCATGAATTCAAATTTCTCGATCAAATATGCATTCAACTTGTCAGCGTCATCTGTCCCATCAACTCTCTCGGAAGTAAATATTCTTGCACTTAGTTCATGCAGTAATCGTTTCCTACTTCGCCTCGAACTATCCTTCCAAAGTTCACTTCATCTCACTTCGAAAAACGATTCGCTTTGAGCTGTCCAATTTCAACTTTACGCTGGAAAAAATCGACGGACATCGGGTTATGCTCGAGCCGAACGGATTAATGATGATCGAAGCGGTAAAAGAGCACTCGACAAAGAAAAAAAGAAACACAATTTTGAAAACTGCTTCAAGAAAAACCGACCACACCCACCCATTTCCACCCATTTGGTTGGGGCCGTCCACGGCTGTTCCATGGGTGAACAATGCGAGCAAAAACGGAAAACGTTCCACCGGGCAGGAAAATGCGGACATCCGGCCGGGTAGGACATGTCACTCAGAAGGAGGGCACCTGTGATTCGCTGGATTCGCCACTTCCTAAAACCTTGCGGTGCCCTTCAACAAAGTGTAACCGGCCGGCCGGTCGGACGGTCGGTGAAGCTGGGCGTAATTGCTTTTCTCTATCGTAGAATGGGAGAAAAAAAGAATCCCTCCTCTACCGTTGGGTGCTAGGGTTCGCCTACCTTGGCACCGAGGCCGGCGAGTGGCTCCCATTGTTTCAATACATGTGCTCCAGCGGCGTGAATGAAGCTAATCCCGGTACCGTCTCAATAGGATGCGCGCCATCTGGCGAAAGGTTATATTGCTGATATATACCGCCCCCCTCCTGCTGTGGCTGTGCTGCCGGGGACAACGAGAATTATTACATACTTTACCCCCCTCGACTACTTTTTCTTTTCGCCCACCAGGACGAGCAGCGTTCACCTCGCCCGGACCTGACGGATGGCGTCCGACGGTTTATCTATTCACGGCCCTTTTGCGCGCTGAAGGGAAGCAAGGGGTGACGCAACGGCGTTGACGAGCCCTCGGCCTGCTGCCACGATAGGCTTAGGACACTTTCTAGCGCTTCCTTTGTGTTGGGCCTTTGCCGGCAAAAACCTTTATCGCCGTGACAGGCCGGCCCAGGCAGGGCGCCACGGGCAACCCCTTCACAACCGGGAAAACCCCCTTCTCGCCCCGTGAACCGTGAGGGCCGAGGAGTGAATGAAAAGCGCTTCGACACTGTATTGTACTCATTGAGTGCCATTTGTCTGTTATAGTAGAAAAATGAACCGTTCCTCGCGCTGAATGCCTCGCAGGCAAACACACGGACCCAGCGGTCCCGGGCGGACGAGTTTTCACCTAGCAACGTAGGCGTAGAATAATACAAAGTGCTTTTTAATTAACATCCGTCATATGGGATGCTTCCTGCGGAGTTGGGGAGGAGGTCGTTTAGGGGTGCGGTTGGTGTGAAAACGCAAAGTGTTCAGTTTTACATTTTCCCCGCTGGGGCATCGCCGATGCGTTGGGAATGGGGGAGGTATGCTGCTATCTGAACCGGTTCACCTGAACCATTTTTTTCCATCTATTCATCCTTTTTTTTGTGGACAGATAATGGGAAGAGTATCCACACATTCGTATGGGTCAGTACGAGCGCGGACAGAGGCACACCCCCTTTAGAATATTCGAAGTGGCACAATGAAACCTTTCTTATCACTACTTGTTGCCGGGGATTAAAAGTTTCTGTAAAGGGTTTCAATGAAGTTTTTCTATATATTCCAATTTTCAATTAAATTTCATGTCATCTTCATCTTTTAAATAAGGTGAAACTCTTCCTATACGGTTTTATGTACTTGTACTAGTATATTTTTATCAAATCAGACATGATCGTAATCGATCAGAAACGCTGGAAAATGTGTCTCCCAGTCATGTTTTAAAGGATAATTCCATTTGCAAGAACATTGCCAACACAGCTTCATAATCCTACCACTTGCCTCTAACCGAACCGTGATTCGTAGTTTACGTGGTACGTAGTTCCCAGCTTTCCCTTTTTATAACGATAGGATCCTTTTTTATCCTACTTTCCACTAGTTACAACTATCTCGCTGTAAAATGTGCTCATTACGAAACTTTTCTTCGCACGGATCGGTTGGCCATCCGACCGCAATTGGTTCCGGTCACGATTCCGTGCGAAATATCATCATGGTATCAAAGTAAGACCCAGGTTTACGTGGTGTAGAGAAAATGAAGAACAAACGAAAAAAAAAACCTGAAAAGACACAAGAGCTAAGGCAAACTGTTTCCCTGCGGCCATTGGCCAAAAGGGGATGATCCAAATGGAAGTTGGCAATCGGAAGCAGGGACACGAACGAAAGTCTCGCCCCGAATTACTTCCGCCCCACTCACGATTGCTTCCGGCAAACTAAAAATGGGCTCCCCTTATCGGTGGCAGGATGGAAGTAATTACGCCTAACTGCCGTAGAATTCATAAACATAATGAGAGAAATTATTTTCATCTCTCCCAGACGCCGTGCTCCGACTGTGCGCCACGAGGAACAGAAAAAGCACCACCCCTCCAGGGTGGGAATGTATTGAATCTTTCTTCGAGATAAAAGAAAAAGGGAACTAGTTTAAAAGCCAACCGCTTCATTCCGATTTTCGCCGTCCGAGGACAACAGGTCCACAAGCACAAGGTACGGCACACACCGTCCATCCGTCCGCCCCTCACCGGCGCTGACATTGTGGCAGGGATTATTAAAATCCTCTATTTCCAGATCAACTCGTTTTATCTTCCGCACCAAAGCCGGCCCCTCCAGAGCTCGCTCGGGACGTCGGAAATCCCGTCGCAATGATGGCCATTGTAGATCTTGTTCCGGCCATAAAACAGCTGCGTGATAATTGAGCCCTAATTTCGAAGCGTGATGTTCTTTCACCAGGTCCTCCCTTTCGCTTTCCCTTTCTCTCCCATTCATGGCCCCGTCGGGCTCTCCGATCGGGAATTATGCTTCAGGATTATGCTCTCCAGGGGCTACTACTCCGAGTGGCCACTAGCTGCCACGGTCGACGGTGGCCCACTATTCATCGTTTAACTATGATGTTATAAAACGATTTTACTTCCGCTTGACTTCGCACACAGTTCATCTCGGGGCCTGCGGAACCATGGGCTGGTTCCCCTGGCCTCTCGCGTCTTGTAACTCCCATTCGTGCGGGAGCGTTCTTTTCCCGCCCGCCCCGAACACCTTTTTGCACGGTCTGTGGCGGCAAAGAATTGTTTGGAGTGGCGTTTTCACACCCCGAGTTCCTTGGCGATGGATGAGAAACGCGCGAGAGGGCGTAGATGGTGGAGGGCAGCAGGGATGAGTTAGAGTGAGAAAAAGATAGAGGAAAACATAGTAGTCGGCGAGTGAGACTTTGCCCGATCCACTCCACCACGCCGTAATTAGTCGAACCGAACTCCGGCCTTCAGTGCCTTGGATTGCCCTACGCCGGATTTAGCCCGCAGGCGTCCGAGCACCGTCCGGTCCGCCTCGTCCCAGGCAAGCACTGGCCGCGCGCTCCAAGCTCATAAAGCAGCACGATAATTAAAGATAAAAACGGCGGAAATGGGTGCAAAAAAGTTGAATTGCTTACGAAGCGCCACGGAAAACCAGGAGCGAGCGGCGTCGCGGGCGAACTTTTCGTTCCGTTTATTGTTGGCCATCGTTCTATCCCACCGGTCTGCCGGTAGACGCTGCGGCCGGATCTGCGCCATCTGGCCACCGGTGAGATGGCCCTTTGCTGGTGGGGTGAAAGTGTAGTTGATGAAAGTTGATGTACACTTGCCCCGCGGACGCATTGGTTGCTTGGTGGTAATTTGGGAAAAGTTCACACAAATTTACTAGTTACCCTTCCGGGCGGTTCCGTGCTCGACCGCTCGACTACTGGTGGTAGTTGTAGCTACCGGAACGCTGATTACGGGGCCCTTAAAAAGCTTCATCCATTTTTTCGAATCCCTTTCTCTCCTTATCAATGATCCTAGATGATAATGCTAGTCCTCACTCACACAAATATGGTAAAACTATGTTCGCCACAGGTTCGGATCGTAATTAAGATTAAAAGCGGCATCCTTTTCGCCAAAGACTTAAGCGAACCCTTTCAGTGGCCATTAGTTTTTATTGAAATTCAATATTATTCCCTGAAATCATGAAACAAAACCGCTATAATTCTATGACGGATATTTCATATCATAATTGATCCATCCGAAACTAAATGTACCATGCCGTACCAAAAAGCATTCGCCATCTTGTTTAACGTCTCCAAAATTATGTCCCACTAAAAAAAAGCATCGCCTACTTTAGTTACCACTTTTTTATTCTTTCAGCAATTTCTATCGTTGTTTAATAGTATTGTTATCGCTCGAAACACTTTCGCGAGATTGAACCTTCTCTCTCTCGTTGAACTAAACTGACCCTTCCAACGCTTCCTATTTGTCTCTCGCTGCTCTAGGGCACCCAGTCGGACGCCACATCGGTCACCTTGCGTGGCGTTACGCGCGACCTGACCGGCCAGTTCCAGTGCGAGGTGTCCGAGGACGCACCGCTGTTCCACACCGACATCCGGCAGGCCCGCATGCAGGTGGTCGAGCTGCCGAAGGAGGACCCGCAGATGCAGCTGGACAAAACGCACATCACCACGCTCGACAGCTTCCGGTCGGTCTGCACCGTGGGGACGTCCTTTCCGGCGGCCAACATTACCTGGTACATCAACTCGAAGCGGGTAAGTGTGGTACAACAACAGCCAGTGGTCATCGCCAGTCCGGCTCCGATTGCAATCCTTGTCGACTGCTCGTGATTGTGGATGGAGTAGAGCCATAAATTCCAGTTCACCAGTTCGCCAGTTCGCCACAATCCCGCCGGGCAGACAAATGAGATATGGCAAACAGTACCTTAGGTGTTTGCAGTGTCCTCTCGATAACTTATAGTATTTCGCAACCGCAAGTGCAGGAGCCCCCGTTTCGCAGTGATGCGTTTCGACCCTGTTGCCGTACGATCAACAGTTGATGTGGGTTTTGCGATTCCACCTTATCGATGGCACCGATGGCGCACAGTGGAACGGTGTGCAACAAGTGATTGGTCATTTTCTTCTTGTTTGAAAATTTTAGTTTCAATTTGAAATACAGTCCTCTTATCACATCCACATTGTGTTTCTTATAGCACACTAATAGAAACATGATCAACTATCTAGCAGTAAAATTTGCTTCTATAAACGGATTCCCATTTTAGTTAAGATATCCTTTCGATAAAACATGTTTATAGAGAACTTAA
>JAOEFI010000003.1:6729555-6754732 GCA_034621735.1 Anopheles plumbeus
TAAAATTTGCTTCTATAAACGGATTCCCATTTTAGTTAAGATATCCTTTCGATAAAACATGTTTATAGAGAACTTAAATAATTGCGAAAGACTTCGAATATTTTTAAAACATTTCGAAACTTTTAAAAGGGATTGCGCTTCGTTGATTTCCGACACTTTGTCCACAGTGCGAATGTTTCATCTATCTCGGGTCCGCCATCGAACCGTATGAATCCTTTTTCCCTGATATTAACTCCTTTTGTGTCGACCATGGCCTGGAGCGCTCAACTTATTGACCTGATGTTTTCTCTCATTGTCCCTGTTTGTCTATCTTGCTTCTCGCTTCGAACCCGTCCCCTTGCGGGTGCCCCGGAACCGAATCGCGCACAGATCTACCGGACACCGTACCAGCGCATCACGTACCGCTCGTACGAGGGCACGCCGACCTTCTCGTCGCTCGAAATGTTCCCGCACAGCACGTTCCTGCAGGACATCTACCAGTCGATGCCGCCGTTCCACACGAGCCTCACCGTCATGTGCGAGATCTCGATCCTGCACATCTACACCAAGAGCGTCCAGCAGCGCATCCTGGTGAGCGACCTGGTGACGACCATCTCGCCCAACCTGCTCGGCCTGGACGGCTCGAACAATCGGCGGAAAAACAACGGCGACCCGGACAACTCGCCGCTCACCGGCGCGGCCGATGGGCACGTTGTCTCCAACGTGATGCTGATGCTGGTGCCGCTCCTGCTGCTGCCGCTGATGCTGCTGCCCGCGTTCTGGACCTCCTGGGGGCTGATGTGCGGCCAGGGCCGGCCGCCGACGGATCCCCCGGCCGGTTTGTGATTTGCCACCGGGGCAGAGGAACTGTAAATAGAGACGCGCAACGCGGAAATGACCCAAAAGCGGCCAAACATCCTGCGCAGGTTGTTTTTTCCGGATGGTCGTAATACTAATATGGTAGAAAAATGATACTCCAGTGTATGATCCAAACAACTAAATTGACACACAAACACACACCCACATCCCCGTCGGTAGTAGTTACCTGTTTACGTTTTTGTTAGGCTTCCAGAAACGTCGTGGGGGCCCATGTTCGCTTGGGAGGAGCAAGAACGAAACCGAACCGCGATAAGATGTGAAACAATAATTATAATATGCAGCATCTAAAATACCCCGCTCTAAAAGAAGAAAGAAGAGAAGACAAAAAAAAACCAAGTGGTGGGAAAACTTGAGGGCAAGTATGTGTGTATATTGTATATGTATTTGAGCTTTCTATTGAAATAAACCATTCAGATGTACATTGGAGCAGCACAGCTTGAAGGAAGGAGCAGATGTTTGAGTCGTGGATAACGGTGAAATGATTAAACGAATCGATGAAGGGAATGAAACATTCTCGATCGGTTCACCTCGCCATCCAAGTAGGAGTGAACACTGCAACAGGCTAAACCCGCATAGCAACCTCCTAGCTCTAAGTTCGATGTGACAAACTCAATTACTCCCGCGGCGGTAGATATCTGCAGGATTTACATGAAACTACACATGATTATTGTTTTGTTTTCGGGTTTACCAAAATTTTCCATACCCCATCTTTACAAAAATTGATAATAAAATCCGATTTCGAAAAGAATAATTCCACAGACCAGATTCCTCACACAATCCAATAGTTCTCAGTGCCATACGACACAGTGTTGATCGGAAAAAAGTCATGCCGAACATACTAGAAAGTAAATAAGACGCTAGTAAGTAAATAAGAGCTGTGGCTGTTAAACGCTGATTGCTTTCTAGAGGGCAGCTTATCATTTTAAAGCCTGAGAAACACTAGTCCCGGTTCCAAGCACAGTCACACTAACACACACTTGTATATGGGGTAGTTTTATAAAGCTAATTGTATTGAAAAGAAATGCATGAAAAAATAAAATACACTTTCTATCACTCAACCAGCCAGCGTTGTGGAAGCCATGCGGTCAAACAGTGGAAAGACAGGAGGATGGGAGAGCGTTAGGCTTTTCTTGGTGGATGGCTGAGGGCCTGAATTGGTAGATCCGGCGGAGTGGAACTCCAGGAGCGAAGGAAGGGATAGGCTAATCATGCTTCTCAGATAGTAAAACTTCAAATAACTATGCGAGTTTAGTTAAAATGGCGCTAGGCGCTTGGCGGTGCGTAGAGAGAGCGAGAGAGCGGGAGAGTGTCAAAACAAACAACCGGTTGCGAGCAACAAACAGGGAGATTGGAGAATTACTTTGTAGCAAGGACGAAAAGCAGTGTATAAGGTACCGTGCGACTCTCGGACGAGTCGGAGTTAGAGTGCTGCCGCAGAAACTTGTTAGCCAACCAGTGCGGGTTCGTTTTCCGAGGCATAGACAATTGTAAGTATTATTACTATTTGTTAATAACCTAAATGTACTGGGAATAATCAATACAATTAACAACAAATTGAAACTCAGCAGGAAACATAGGGCATATATAACGTAAGGAATGGAGCCAACAGAATAAAAAAGAAAACAAAAGAAAAAAAAAACATAAGAGAGAGCAAATTAATGTTGACTAGACTGTTATGGTATTTAGTTTTTCAGTTGCGGAAAATCTAAAACAAAGCAAAAACTAAGTATTGCGTACGTCTTGAAAACAGTATAAATGTAAACATAGGAACTTTTTAAGTTGAAATTCCCAAATAAAACTCTACTGGAGCGATTGACATTCACGGTCAAGTGATGGTGTATTAGTTCGGGCCTAGCGACGGACGATCCGCAGGAGAATGATACAGAACAAATCGCGGTCAGTTCGTGTCGGCTTTGCCTACATAGATGCAACAGTATGGGAGGTACACATTAACCGGGCACTCGCGAAAGGGCAACGAATACACTAGTCTAGGTCATTGGAAAAGGATCGCTTGAATGGAAACAAATACCAGTGTAGTATGGCAGAGAGAGAAAGGCAGCTCAGTGTAGTTAATGAAGAAAGGTACAGAGTGAAGTCGATGATATAAGTATTACCGGCGAAACATACCCCAGAGCAACAGTGCAAGGACAAGGTGGTCCAGGACAGGTAACATGAACGGGCGTGAGGTACATTGTAACGAACAGCTCAATCACAAGCAGGCAAACAATAAATTAGTACCCAAACAAAAAACAAACGAACAAAAGAAACAGATGAAAACCCTTCAAACGTAGAGTGAAAACAGAGACACTGGAGACACACACACAAAAAAAACTGGACACCTTCAAAGCATACATCGTGTAACCGTGCATTCGTAGGAACATATGTGCGAGAAAATTTGTTTTTCTTTCCACAGTACAAGAAAGGAAACAAAAAAGTGGAGAGTAACATAAGCATAAAATGTATGCAGCAGTGAGTGGTTCGGAAAATTTGAGAGAAAACAACAAAAAAAAACGCTGCCGAACCGGAACAGCAAAGGTTATGGAAATAAAGTATTATTATTAATAAAAACACCACTTTGTAATTGTATTGTGAACCGCCGCCGCGAACCAGAAAGAAGCGAGAAAGAAAAACATCGACATAATCCGAATATTCCATTCTGGCGCTACACAACATGCGCAACACTTTGCGGCCCGTCATGTTCACTATCTCTGTCTCTCTCTCTCTCTCTGTCTGGTTATATCTCGTTCCATCTCGTTCTCATATTTGTACGAAACTATGTATATTTACGGCAACGATGTGCTAACGGAAAAGTTTTTCCCGTAAACGGACGATACTCCTGACGACGCAAAAACAATCTCGACCAAACTTTCATACGTAATACATTCACGGCAGGGAAATTACCGAAAAATTGTGAGAAGCAGCATGAAAAAAAAATGCAATTTTTGGTGAAAGAACTTTGGTTTGCTTGTTCGTGATTTACCAAATCGCCAACGTTCGCCCGATAACCAGCCATGTTTTGTTTTACTTTGCGTCGATTGCAACTCGTCGGTCAACAATCGCAGCTGCAGTAAATTTCGTTTCCCATCAACAACACGCCAGCGTAACTTTTAACCCGCTCGTTTCGCATTCGTTAAGAGAGATAATTTTGCCACCACCGATCCACGCTAGTGGGGTCTTGTTTCACTTTCAGCTTGTTGAAGTACCTAATTTATTTTCTCAGGACAATCTTAGGAAAGGTTTCCAGTAATCTGCCAAAGGTCAAGAATGGAATCGATTCTAGTTTTGCTTTCAAAACAAAAACAATGCCTCTCCCCCAAACATCAACATCGGCGAAGGTAGCGAAACATGCCACCTTCAAGAGATTGAATAATTTCAATGTGACCGCAGGAAGCTTATCGCATCCCGGAATACGCCACCTCGATGCTGCCTGTGCATGCATAATAATTCCACCGTTTGCTCTTCTCTGGCGTTGGTTCTTGGTGCTCACTTATCACCTGCCCAGAATGTAGTCGGCGGACGAAGGGTGGTGGTGGCAAATGAAACAAACAACCCCCGAAAACCGACTGCATGCTGATAGCGGGGCGGACCTTGCTGGGAACGGATGACAGAAGCATCGACTGTGAATGTCAAAAGGTCTCGCCATCGACGTCGTTGCTAGCCCAGGATAAGGGCACGGTCCACAGGCGACCGATTGGCTGGGCCGGTCGAGTGCTATAAAAGCAAGTACCAATCCCCCGTATCGGTAGTCAGTCCTGGAGTAGCCTAGTAGTAGGAGTTCTAAGCCTGAAGTCCCACCAAACGACGAGCACGATGCGATCGTTCCTAGCGGTCGGCGTAGTGTGCCTGCTGGCCTGCACCGCCAGCGGCTACTACATGACGAAGGAGATGAAGTACGCCGACCAGCCGTTCCTGGCCAAGCAGAAGGCCATGCTGGAGGTCTTCCAGCACGTGCACCAGCCGGAGCTGCACACGCACCTGTGGGACGAGCAGAAGTCGTTCGACCTGGCCGGGTACAAGGAGCACTTCACGAAGCCGCAGGTCGTGGAGGAGTTCCTGCGCTTCTACAAGCACGGCCTGCTGCCGATGGAGGAGATCTTCTCGGTGTACAACGAGTACCATCGCGAGCAGGCGGTGGCCCTCTTCCACCTGTTCTACTACGCCAAGGACTGGGAGGCGTTCTACAAGACGATGGTGTGGGCGCGCTTCCACGTGAACGAGGGCATGTTCGTGTACGCCGTCACCGTGGCCGTGCTGCACCGCAAGGACATGCAGGGCGTCATCCTGCCGGCCCCGTACGAGATCTACCCGTACTACTTCTTCAACGACGTCGTGATCAGCAAGGCGCAGCGGTTCAAGATGCAGGGCTTCTACCACATGAAGAAGGCGGACGGTGTGTACAGCGCGTACATCCCGAGCAACTACACCGGCTACTACGTGCACAGCAACCCGGAGCAGCGCGTCAGCTACTTCATGGAGGACATCGGCCTGAACGCGTACTACTACTACTTCCACGCCGACTACCCCACGTGGATGGGCGGCGAGGAGTTCGGCCTGTACAAGGACCGCCGAGGCGAGTTCTACCTGTACCAGCACCAGCAGCTGCTGGCCCGCTACTACCTCGAGCGCCTCTCGAACGACCTCGGCACGATCCCCACCTTCTCGTGGTACGAGCCGATCACGACCGGCTACTACCCGTACCTGCGCTACTACAACGGCATTCCGTTCCCGGCCCGCGAGAACCACCATAACGCGTACACGGAGAAGCACGAGATCGTGCAGGAGATCACCGACTACGAGCGGCGCCTGATGGAGGCGATCGACTACGGCTTCATCGTGCTGCCCGACGGCACGTACGTCAACATCACCACCCCGACCGGCGTGGAGTACCTGGGCAACCTGATCCAATCGAACGGGGACAGCGTGAACTCGCGCTTCTACGGCTACCTGGAGAAGGTGGCCAAGTTCTTCCTCGGCGGTTCGTTCGAGGCGTACAACGAGTTCCGCGCCGTGCCGAGCGTGCTCGAGCGCTACGAGACGGCCATGCGCGATCCGGTGTTCTACCAGTTCTATAAGCGCATCGTCGGGTTCTACTACCGCTACCTGGACACGCTGCCCGGCTACAAGTACGACGAGATCAACTTCCCGGGCGTGAAGCTCGGCGCGATCGAGATGGACAAGCTGGTGACGTACTTCGACCACTTCGACGCGGACATCACGAACGCCGTCGACGTGGAGGTGTTCGACGAGACCACCATGAAGGCGGGCGAGATGAAGAAGTTCGGCAAGATGGCCCACTACCAGGGCGAGGACTTTGTGCTGTACGGGCGCGTGCCCCGCCTGAACCACCTGCCGTTCACCTTCAAGCTGCACGTCGTCTCGGACAAGCCGCAGAAGGCCGTCGTGACCGTGTTCCTCGGCCCGAAGTACGACCAGTACGGCAACCTGTACGGCGTCAACGCGAACCGGGAGAACTTCTTCCAGCTCGACCACTTCCTGGTCGACCTGGTGGCGGGCGAGAACGTGATCGCGCGCAACTCGCAGGACTTCAGCTGGTTCGTCAAGGACCGCACGACCTACTTCGAGCTGTACAAGCAGGTCCTGCAGGCGGTCAGTGGGGAGTACAAGTTCCCGCTCGACATGTCCGAGGCGCACTGCGGCCTCCCCGCCCGTCTGATGCTGCCGAAGGGCAAGAAGGGCGGCATGCCGTTCCAGTTCTTCTTCATGGTCACGCCATACCACGCACCGAAGGTCGAGCGGTTCACCGGCTACGAGTCGACCCTCTCCTGCGGTGTCGGTTCGGGCGCCCGCTACCTGGACACCCTGCCGTTCGGCTATCCTTTCGATCGCAAAATCAACGAGGCCACCTGGTTCACGCCGAACATGGAGTACTACGATGCGCTGATCTACCACAAGAGTGAAACCGAAGTCAACTCGGTCGTTGCCTAGGGCGTATCGTCTTCAGTGAAAGTAGTGGAGCAACCGGCATCATCCACTAACATTTATTGCTATTTGATCCCGTTCTCTGCCTACCTCTCAGCCCCGTACGGTGTGATCCATCGTGAAACTTCTGCATGAAATCGAAAATTATTTACCTAATAAATTTGATGCTATGAGCTTTACTTCAAACTGCTTCTCTGACTGTTTTTACAAACACAAACATATTCTCTATACACCTCCCATCAACATCCCCAAAAGTTGGACTCCAATGTGCTAGAAGCGGAGAAGATCACTGAAAGCGGAATGAATCATTTGAAGCTAGAAGGTATTACTATATTTTAAATTTATCAAATAGTTTAAAAGAAAGGCAATATATAGACACTCAAAAGAAATGCCTACGCCCTCTCCTCCTTGGAACTGAACAAAACTTTTCACCAATTTTTTTTACTTTTCTATACTTGTTTTTTACTTTCCGAGTTCGAGTTGATTCTTTTTGGGTGCTACTTGCAGTTATCAGCAGCCGAAAAATGTTTACTTATCTAATTCATCATGGTACACTTTTTCAGTACACGGCATGTTTCAATTGCCCTGAATGCCTGTTGCCCTGAATGCCTGTTGCCCTGAATGCCTCGTGTGGCCTGAGAATCTTGTTACAGCCGATCTTATTAGAATCGTTCGGTATTTGGCATCAACTGGCGAGAACGTCATTTTCATTCTCCTTTACACACTAGAACCGTGATTTTGACGAATCCAATGCTGGACTCTTTGCATTGACATTCGATAGTCCTTCTGGTTATTTCTGTCCACCCATTTCTAATTATACCGGAACGGGCCTGTGGTTGTGTTGGGTCATGCTAGCAGATCGTTAGAAATCTATCGAAATTGAATTTCCACTGCCCTCCAAGGGCATCACTTCGGCAGGTGTTCGGCTGAGTGTCCCATTGCTCACCGACCAGCGAGGACCAGGTTCGAATACCAACTGGCGCACGTCTGTCGTTGTTTTCAATTTCGGCAGCATTAATTTCGTGATATTGGTTCCTGTGCACGGATTGCAACGTGAATTCGGACGAAAAGCGCCACGATTGTCACCCGTACGGAAATTCAAATCAACGTTCACGCCAACTGCTTCGCCTGCAAGACGAATTGATTGCATAAACAATGCGCACACAGTGACCTTTCGTTGTGCTGTGCCATCAGTTGTAAGCTAACACCTTTCCCCGTTTTTCAGTTATACTCGTGATATTATATAACATTGTGACAAGGATGTGTTAGGATTTTTTCGTTTGTCGTTATGTTCCTTTACGCTTTAGGACCCATCTCGCATTATTACTGTTGAGCCCTCCGGCGGAAGTAGAGCAACAACAAATCACTATACGCGCATTCTCGAATGCAGTCCTATAAACAGCGCCAACGTAAGCGCATGCTGTCAAGCCCTCCCGGGGGCAGCCTATCAGTATAATCACACTCTCTTTCGCATTCCTCCGGGTGTCTTTGTCGGTTCGCTTAATTCCTGTTTCATTAAAAAAAAAAGACATACATAATCGCGCCCTTGCGGTCGCACAAAGTGCACTTATGCTATCATGCATGTATGAGACACATGCATGCGACAGGACGCCGCAGCCTTTTGTCTACTGAGTGATTTTCATCCAAGAGCGCACGCATTCCCGACGGGAGCGCCCCAGTTCCGACGAGGCAGATTTTATCACCAACATGCAATGCTGCTGCAGTAGATATGTAATGTTTGTAAAACAAACAGACTACTGGATAATGGCTTGCGAACGTAATAAGCTTCGAAAAACACCGCCAACTATGAGCCAGTAATCTTTGCTAGCATATAATCATTCACACTCCGGGTTTGATTGCCCCCGAGCTGATTTTGTTCCCGAGAATCCTATAATGAGATCACATAAGGAACTAGGAATTTAAAATCAAAGCACCTTTTAGTAATCGAATTCATCTACACATTCTTTGAACTATATCATCACTAGGTGCGTATTTCTATTCAAGAACATTTAAACCACACGGAGCTCCAACATGTATGCTGCTATCTCCATTTTCATAAAACTAGGATATGCCCAAAAAATTCATGAAAATCTTTAAAACGAACAGGAGAAGGAGCAGAATATTTGCGAACGAAAAAACAAAATTGTTCGAAAGGTCCCTAAGCATTCGTCACCCGAAAAAAGTGTGCATTCGTTGGAACGTCATTTGCTACCCCCCGGAAAACCGACTGTGGCTCCTTCTCATTCGCCTGATAGAAAAGGGCAAAAAGAAAATGAAAAGCAATGGAAATAGCAGGGCATCCCCCCGCAGAATCGCGGATGAGGTGGTCGCACGGCGCAAAAAGGGAAAAGAATTGAAAACTAATTGCATTTCACCACTTGAAAAACTCATTACCCGAATCACTCAGGCATGCTCGGGGTGGAGTTTCTAAATTATGAGATTTTAATCTTCTGTCGAGCCACGAGCTAGGACCCTCGGCCGCCGTCGCTGCTCCTGCTGGCTACTTTTCTGTGACCCGGATTAAACAATATAGGTTACACATGTGTTGAAATAATACTCTCCTAACCGTCATCGTGCCAGCGGCAATCGGTGTCCGAAAGGATAGAGTGAAGTAGTTTTAGCGGCTTTCCCCCCGTACGGATGTACATGCTTTCTTGTGAACTGTGTGGTATTATTCGTATTCTCAAATCGTGTTATACTTCATTCCTTACGTTTTTTTATTTCGCATACACGGCACGGCAATGTAATAAAAGGAAACTAAAGCCTAAAAGGCTGTTCTAAACCCGTTCTTCTGCTTTTCAATTATTCCATAGTAGATAATAGTTCCGGAGCTCAGCTACAGACGGTGCTGCATTCTGCCCCCTGAAGAGGGTTTTCATTATTTGTTCGCATATTTGTCCAAGCCACACGGTATAGGCTTAAATCCGACATCTTCCTGAGCATCTCGAGACTGGTAAAAGAAAAGCACACGGGTGAAAGAACCTAACTAACTGAGGCAAGCAATAATTTTATGCAGATGAGTGAAATAGCTGCCATTATCCTAGCCCCACTCCGGCACCGTACCTTTTCCGGTGCGGGAAATCAAACTCCGTCCATTGCCAGTCCAGGTGTGCCTCCTCTATGCGAACGAAGTGGGCACTGCTCTAGCATACACTAATCTCTTGCTGTGGCTCCGATTCAATCGAGTTCAGGCAGTTCAATCTTTGTCCAATCTTTCCGAACTCCCCACAGACCTCTTGAGCTTTCGACCGAAGGACTTAATTACTCGTCCTGTTCCGAGGCAAATTGGTAGAGAAAATATTTTCCAACGGCCGATGAGAGGGTCCCAATGGGAAGGGATGGTGATTTCATCCGCTCGGTTAGCACCACATTGCACCGATGGCCATTCTGGGCCGGTGTTGATTGGATTTTTCATTCAGCCTTAAGTCGAGTCCTTGGAATTGATCATCATTCGATCGAGCAGCATGCTATAGTTGCTTATCGAATCGTCATTCTAACATTAAATGGGTAAATATTGTTAAATCGATCATAGATGTTGGTCGGTAACTTTTGAAAAGTTGTGCCGCACGTCATTTATGGTTCACTGTTTAGAAATCCGATCCGATGTGAAGGATATGAATGTATACAAAAAACACAACATGACCCAGGAATGTTTTTGTGCCCTTTTTTCCACACAACGCTTTAAACAAACGTGTGCCTCACAATGTTCAAAGCTACAGCGGACAATCTACTTCATTCGCTCAATTCTGCATAAATCATCCCACCCGTTGCATCTCTCAGCAACTCCCGCCTTATCTCTATCGACGTCATCGCCAATGCAACAACTTTTCCACCGCCTTTTGCTGCTCCCTCAGGTTATGGCTGTGGGTTCGGGATTTGGACTGAAACCACACCAGCCCAGTGGCAACTCTGGAGTATTTAGTAATTGATTACGAAAGTAATTGCTGCACGATGGGAGAGTCCGTCCCATCCGACGACCCCACGTTTGGGTGGAGTTTTATTGCAATTTATGCCGGTTGTTTTAACCGGCCACTGATTGTAAAAAACTAGGTCACTGTGCTGCCGATGCCGAATGGAATGTGACGAGCTAAACGAGACGAACAAAAAAAAACACGCACACACACACACACATATTCAAACACATGCTCCACGGCTCGCCAGTTTCCCGACGCTCACTCTTCTACCAACCCACCCCCACCCCCTGCGGGTGACACTTTAATGTTGAATGAGCATTTTAGCGAGCGTGCCATCGAAGGGATTGGGACCAAAATCCCGAGGCTTCCGAGTTTGGTGCGCGTGTGGCAGGTTTAATTCACAATTTACATAATTCATTCCGAAGCTCCCCTACGGGTCGGCCCACTCGGGGGCAGGTGGGTCGGCGATTGATTTTCGCCAACGGCCTACAAACGTTACCCAATTTTAGCCACCATCCTAAGCCGCCCGTTTGAGCCGCCTAGCTGGAGACGACGATAGGACGAGGGGGTGGGTCGCGGTTGGTGGAACGGTATTTGAAAATCAAATCATAATTAGATGAACAATCCGGCCGCAACGCAACACACCGGGTATGCGCGGTCGTCGGAGATTGTGGATGGCCGACCGGCTCTCATGGTTTCAGGCGGACAAAAATGCATCCTACGAGTGGTTCGACGTTTGACACGGCATCGGGTCCGGGCTCCGGGAACGATGTCCTACGGAAGCCATCCAGGCAAGGGCTCGTGTTAGGCAAAGGACCCGGGTGGTATGGGAGGTTGGACGCAGGCCGGCCTGCTTTCAATATTTCAACCATTGACTCTGGCCAATTGTTAGCATCCGCTGATGCCGGCGATAATAATCATTTCGCTCAACTTAACTCGTACGCAAGGATCAGCGCGGGACCGTGCTGCGGGTTAAGCCGTGTTTTTGGGAGGACCGCGAATGCGAATCAATTGAAATCAATAATTTAAATAGGTTTAACTATGAATGGTCTTGATATGTGCATTGACATTTTATCCGATTAAATTGGACAACTTTGCGGTTCGAGGCATGGCGGAGTTGTGTTTGTTTTTGGGTGGAACCTTTGACTGGGGCTTGACCAGATCATGGATTCTGGAGTGTATCAGTGAAAGGGAATGGCATTTCATAATTTTCATTGTGGTGAAGACATTTCCAGTGAGTGCCAGATGAGTTCAGCCATTTTTATGATTACTGAAGTATTTCGTTTACTATTTCATTCCAATGTTCGATTTACAGTAAAGTTGAAAAAGAGGATCAGGATTATCAAAGAATAGCAAATGTTCACGAATCATACATTCCGAAGAGGCTAATCATTCAAATGAACACGAACCGCTAATGGCAATATCGTAAGGCGATTAAAAATAGTAGGCGGGAAAAAGCTAAATATAAAAAAGTAGGCACGGAGTGTGTGATCGATTCAAGCATGCTCATGTTTTACATATTCCAAATCCAACGATAGGGAAAAAATAGACCATTCTACTTCTACAAGGACTCAGAATTTCCATTTAAACCTTCCACCCACGGCCTGCTGCACTCGGGCGCGGCCATTTTAATCCAATAAAATGCACCAAATTACCAAAAACCATGTCACCTATCGCGTACACGAATCTACAATCGATTATGAAAACCATCATCCGCCCCCGGGTGCATGTGCATGCTCGTGGGAGGGTGGCAAAATCCGGCACGGCCAAATACGCCCGTCCAACGCCAACACATGTGAAGCAAGTGAGCAACCGACCCGGAAACCTGGCCCGACCGTTGTTCGCCAGGCAAATAATCGTATTAACTCGTGTGCCGATTATTATGTGGGCGCATTGACACACAAGTCAAATCCAGCCCTAATTGTGAGGGGCTGCACATACATGCAATTGAGCCGATTGGGTAGAAAAAAGGAATACAACAAAAAAAAAACCTCTGGTGACCCACAAACGGGCGGAGCTCGGTAAAAGGGGTTCACGATTGCTGGGTTTAGTGGCAATGTGGATTTTTTTCTGCTCCCCTATAGATCCACACAAAAATAGCCCGTCCGCCATCAAAGTGAAAAAAAGAAGAACACACTCCCAGGCCAGAGTAACATGGCTGTCAAGCGGATTATTTCGGTGTACTTCATCGCTGAGCCCGCATGTAACTAACATTAGTCAGAGCGGAACAAGGGAAAACCACGGCCTAGCGGACAATATAACAATCGTTTTCCCCATGCACGGCTTTTTTTTGCTTTCTGTTCCGTTCCTTTGTCTGGTCGTGTCCTTCGGCCCACAATAGGCATCCAACTTGTGAATGCCCCTCGGCTAGGGGGATGGTGGCGGGTGGTCTTGAGTTACATAAAAAGTTAATTACTTTTCGCGGCTGTACTTTTCCCGGAGCGGACGCTGAGGCGGTGAGGGAGTGCATGAGGTAAACTCTAGAACGAAGGTGATAGAGCAGGTCGTGCTGTTCAAGGATGTGAGAAATTCGTGTCTTACACGCCTTGAAAGTCGGTAATCGTCGAAGGGTCGTAGGTTGGAGACTCGTTTACGACGGGAATTTAGAACACCCGAAAACGCCTACACTATGCCACCGGAGAGTTGGGTGTGAAGGAATTTTCCAGACGCTTAGCTGGTCCTTTTCATAGCTCCTATTCTTGCGGGCCATTTGCTGTGCACGGTGCCCCTAATACGGTCCGGAACCTTTCTTCGACTATCGACCGAAGCCAATGAACCGGTCGCCCGAAACCATCCCCTTGGGTTGGGTGGCTCGATACGCTGTTTTTCCTATAAAACCGTATTGTAATAGTTGTTCTACAAACACACACACGCCGACAAGAGAGCACATACGCATACAGTTCGTGTGTTAGCCCGCTCCGTCTAGCGACAGGATTCGTGGAAAGCCTGCAAGTGTACGGACCATCCCGGCGGACCAATTTCGATCAGCCCCGTTTGCTTGGCTTGAGTGACGTTAGCTTAATATCCGCCCGGTGTCACTCCGGTACGCACTGCCGCGGGGAACGTGATCGAACAGTTTTTCCGGGTCGCAGTCAAACGATACGCTCGGTGGAGGTCGCTTGGAGAAAAAACCCGACCCAACAAAAAGCCTTAAACGATCCTAGAGAGCTTCCCGCGCGGACGTCCAGTGTCCGCGAGTTAGCGAGTGTGTGCCGAAGCTTCCTCTTTTTTTTTATTTATGGGAGAATAAACTCTCCAACCCCGTCTACCGAGCACGGGCGGCACAGAGGACGATATCGCGCCACCGAATATCTTCATCCTGGTGGATAATTAATTTGTGCTCGAAACGTCTCCACCGTCACACAGGAAGAGTGGTCGGCAAGTGGTAGTGGCCACAAAACTGTGCGACATCCAATCCAGAACGTGTTAGGATCTTGTGGCGGAAAATCTCACCCCCCACCCACCAACCCACCACGGCAGGAGCGTAGTGCGCACTGGTGCAGCGAATTATCCGGAAGTCAGTGAAGTTAACTTTAACGTAATAAAACACGCCGACAAACAGCTCAGCACTAATTAGCCCCCCATGAAAACGCGCTGCAAGCAGACGGACGGGGAGGCGAACATACGTGTCTCGGATACAGAGAACGAGAGAGGGATTCCGTGTTCGCCCGCTGCTGGTAGTTACAACCATAACGGCAAGCAGAAGAAGAAGCTGTTCCTTGCAAGGCGGGAGATATTTGAACGCGAATGGAACTTTTAGTCTAGCCCAAGGACTTTCAGAGGTAGTGTCACACATAACGCAGCCAACTTGGATTGGGTGATTGTGTTTGTGTACCCTGGCGAGTGGATTAGAATCGTCAACGCATGACGCCCGTGGATGGGCTTTCACAATTTATCAGACTCTTCTATGGTGGTTTCAGTTTTCAAAAGCCCACCACTGCGATAAGGATTCCAGCGAATCAAAATGCTCATTGTAATATTAATATTACAACATAATTGAGGCTGCAACATGCGACTGTTATTTGTATAAAAGTTGGCATGTTATTGATGTGTGAAACATGAAACTATGAAACCTTTCAACTCGGTCACAGTTTTGTTCCATGTAGCAATGCTGCAAACTGCTACGAAACCATTGAATGGCCACAGTATTTTCGAACAAATTGCACACTGAATACATCAAAGCCTGCTAGGGCGAGGCCTGCTAGCCTATTGTTAAGCTCAATTAAAGTACCCACGTGTTCAATATTATAGATTGAGCAAGCTTCTGAGAAGGCGTAATTACGTTCCATACGTTTGATAATGTTGAATTGAAATGAATCTTAATTTTCTGCAATCCAGTTTATTTCACATACTTTTCACACAATTTGCTTGTCAACTGATTATTGCCACATGCAAAACTCTTCAAAGCTCTGTTAAACTGCTGTAAGCGAATGGAACCATAACCTTTGGAAAAAGTCAGTTGACATATTTTAAAACATGATTTCCGCGTGAACATCTTCAACATTTAGGTTAGCATCTTTTGGTTAGCCTTGCTGTCGCAGTCACCGCACGAGCACAATAAAAAAAACACTAAACATCTAAGGTGACGTAGTAGTTTCCCGGACTAGTTCCGCTCCCGATCGTCGGGCGCGTTAAGATAGTGTCTAATTACAGCATCAACAACTGAACAGAAGGACAACTCACACCAGCAACCGCCGTTCAGCTTCAGCGTTATCCTTTCACTTGCACTTGTGCACCACCGTCGTTACACGCTACGATTCCAGTCCGACCCGTCCTCGTTGCGCCCTAGCAAGGAACCCGGCCTGGCTGGATCCATTTCCGCGCACGAGAAGGACGGGGGATGCTTAAAATTCTGGCCATGATCTTTGGTGATTTAGTATGCTGCGTGCACTTTGCGGTTCTGTTTCAAAGCTGCACCGGTGGTGCATTGGTGGCACCGTCGGCTGATCTCGCCAAGCCAACGTCGAGCGCGAACGGAACCGCCGACCTGGCCGAGGTGGGACAGATCGTGGCGTCGCCACTGGTTCGACAAGCGGAGCTGGCGGGTCCCATGCGGAGCAACCGAACAGCCGGTCGCCTCACGGATTCGCTCCCGGGAGGTAAGTAAGAGCGGAGGAGCGCACGGGCGTTCCAGAACGCATGGTGGAACGTGATTTCGGGAGTGTTTGGGTGGGACCTCACGGCCACCCACCCACGTTTAAACTTTCCCAGCATTCGGATGGTGTTCGCGCACGTGCATCTTTGGCACTGCGGGTACGTGCGGGCTGTTTGAAACTACTCGAATCACCTTCATTAGCACGAGGCGGTGCCGCTTGGTTGGCTGAAGTTGGATAACAACAAAAAACACGGGGATACAAAACTGTTTCCAAAACAAATGGGACCCTTTTTCGGTCAACGAAGTGGCTTACCGGGGCGGAACGACGGGGTGGGGGGGGAGCTGTTTATAATTTTGGTGACAGTGAACTCATTTTCTCCGTGCTGGACCCAACGGCACGTGGTGCATGTGCTGTGTGCTGTGACTGAAAACTCTTTAACCCTAGCTTCAAATACCTGTGGGACTAGAGATAAAGCAGCACTTGTTTTAAACTTTCTGCTGTAAATAATTCAGCGTTATTTTACACAGTTTACTAACGTTTACCAAAAAAAAAAAAAAAGAACCATTACGCAATAATGAAAACCACATTTCTGCCCGCGGTGGAATCAATTTTGCGCAATCGAATAAAAAATACCCCCTCAGACTCACCAACGAGATGCGAAAAAATTGACACTCTTCATTACCTTAATAATATTATGACCCAACGTGCACCTTCTGTGGGCAGAACCCGCCCCTTCCCGGGGACAGTTTCACTTCGACGTCGTATCGTAGTAATAAATTAAATAAAACTTTTGGATCGATGAAATCCATCCGCCACGACCGGTCCGTGACGAATGGAGCCATAATTTGATACAGGCAGAGTGCCCCCGTAAAGTTTGGCCAGTAACTACCGCGATGGGTTGACTATCGACCTGCACGTCCGCCCGTGGAAGAGTGCAAGTGGGAAAAATCAGTGCTTTCACCACCGGGTCATCATCGTTTCGCCCGTGATGAAGTTGTGGTAGGAAAAAAAAACCATCATGCCACGAAAATGGAGAACATCCATTGCGGATGACGACTGCATTCCGTCCGTCCTTACGGCAGTAGAAGGAGAACTTAATTTGATTATGATGGGTTGACATTGGCGATCTGTTTCCCAGCAGTCTGATGCAGGAACCCTTTTTTTTCATTATGCTTGCAACATTTCATAGGAATGTGACAAAAACTCAACCCTTCAATAGTATGATTAGTGGGGAAAAATACTCTGATAAGATTTTTGTGGTCCATTTCATTCCCGACGTAATATTACACAGTGATGAAACATAATCGGAGTAGTGAGTGTCTCGATATTACTGTTAAAACATTTGATTGAAAAATGGTTGTGAAGTGATTTCTGATACACTTTCAGAACTACGAAGAATTTCGTAATTTACTAAACTCCATTGGTAGTTGACTATGGCCAACTTGAACGATACTCCAATCATCCGGTCAACTCAGTCCAATGCATCAAAGATCAAATTTCAATCAAAGCCAGCCTTGTTGCACCCGGTCATCTAGTTCAAAATTAATCGAAACGCTCTGCGGGAAACTCTGCTTCAGCAACCTTCCTTTGTTCCTTGCGATAATGAATTTATTCGATTAAGACACTAACGATGGACGCTCCGTTCTACTGTCCTTGCATTTGATTCCCCCGCCCCCACGCGTGCCCCACGTTTAATTTCTGGTGCGGTAAGAGAAAAAGAAGGTGAAAGGGATTTGGATTTGCAGAGATTCGATTTCTGTCCAACAACCCATCGACACGGTACTAGAGTGGCTTATTTCGACGGGAGACGAGGCACGTAAAACAAAATGCGAACGATTCTAGACTCAAATCTTTACCGTTGTCTTGTCCCGTTCTCCGTCCATCGTTCGCCGGCGCTGCCATCCGAACGGGCGACCGACACATGCGACTTTGTCCCGCTGGCTGCAACGCAACACCCAGAGCTGAACGAGTACTGCAGGGCGTCCGAGGACTGCCGACAGTACGCCCATGTCTGCGACAGTCGCAAGCAGTCCTGCGACTGTGCCGAAGGGTACCGGCCGGACGAGACGAACCGGGTATGCCTCGGAGGTAAGTAGCGGTAGTACCGAAATAAGTGAATTTTCGTTTTCGCACTTCACTCACCCGTCCACGCAAAGGCACGCAAAGCCACACACACACGAACCCAGGCACGCATGCAAAAAAGCGAATCACCACTTCCGGCTCATCCCCTGTCGTGGCAGGACTCTTGCCAGCTTGTGAAGGATAGTTGGCCATCGAAGGATGGGAATACATCCACTGAAACCGACAGTTCGTCCCCTGGGTTTTCCCAGGGCACAGGCCGAAACGAGCGACATGATTGAGACCATTGTATCTTAATAAATACGCACCCGACGCCGGAGACGCTTGCCAGACCGACCGGTTCTAAACGATGCCGGCTGCCCGACGACTCTGCAAGCGGCTTTCCCTAGACTGGAGCTGTCTGGCTCGGAAGTGAACACTCACCGGTTGGCCGTTAGCTCGAGAGACTTCTGGATGGTGTCTAAAGTGTCTGATTTCTCCCTCCATTGCTCCATTCCTTGCTGAAGGGAAGTCAGTCATCGTCCGGCAGGCTTTCTTCCGTGTCTCTGCTCTCTTCGTCTTCACGGGAATGAGGTTTTCGGGAGCCGTTTCACGCACTTTGCAATAAATTTCCACCGGCTGCAATTTAATATTCATCTCATACAATTCCGGTACAATTGTTTATCACTTTCGGGCCGAGCAACTTCTTCCCAACCGTTCCCCAGGTTAGCAATGGGCGTGCGAGACACCAAAATGGCTACGAGACATCCACCCCCGTAAATGTTGCGTTCCACACACGCCATTCCGGGCGGTTCGAATGGTTCGAAAACACACCACCCCACTTCTGGATGAAAGCTAAACACGGACCAAGAACTGTGTCGCAATTCTGTCGCACAACTGCAGAACACCTTGCCAGCATGGCAGTACGGATTCAACAACGCTCAAAGATGTATTTAAATTGCGTTATTTGTTTGTACATTGGCAGAATAATGCCGGCACGGCAGCGACAGCTCTAATGGTGCCTTCTCAGAATCTCGTAGTCTACTTGTGCACTGTTGCTATTTGTTCTAGCTCGTCGCCTACTACGACGCTCGCCGCTTTCCCCGGCGATACTATCTTCGGGCCGTTTGTGTTCTTGTTTTCCGGTTCCTTTCGAGGACTTACTTTCCCTTGCATTTTCTAAGCCTTCTCGTTCTCATTCCGACGAGCTCTAAAGCGGATTGGAGCTTCTTCGCATTGTTTGGGTTGTAGTTTAGCTTTCCGAAGGGATTGTCGGGGCGTTTTATTCCGCTTTCCGTTTGCGTTCCGGTCTCGTGTTCCGGTACTTGCTTGTTGATCGCGTGGAAAATAATTCTGTGCAAATTTGCGAACACGATTTCGGCTCGACGGCCGAACAGTGGAAGAAGCATGTCAACTATCGGAAGAATGCATTTCGATAATCCTTCCCCACTTTATACAGTACAGGAGGGAATGCGCGAAGAAGGAAGGGAAAACATCCACACAGATATCAAGACTATCAGAGAAAAACTATGCGGAACTAATCGAGCTGCACTTTGCAGTGTGGACCGCTTCCCTCCGAACGCATGCCTCCCCAAGCACGAGATGCGTTTTGGTGAAAAATTGGATTTTTTCGTTTTGTTGCACTTTGTCTCTCTCTCTCTCTCTCTCTCTCTCTCTCTCTCTCTTTCTCTTTCTCTCTCTCTCTCTCTCTCTCTGCGTCCCATTTCTTGTTCCTTGTTTGTGTCTGGTGACAACGGGGTCCGGGCGCGCCGTCCGGGGAAGGATAATCGAATTTGCCGACTCTGTTCCTCTGGCAGAACTGCTGAGCGAAGAGTGCTCCTGCATCGATCCGAATGATTGGCTGTTTGATTGGTTGCCAGCTTTTCCGAGAGCGGCGGCAGCAGCGTTATAAAGTGCACTAAAGTGCACCGTCCTGGCTGGTTCCTTTGCCGGCTCGAGATACGTTTGTTCTAAAAATTCAGCGCACTCCATCGAAACGCAAACGATAGTGTTTCTGTTTTGCGCGACGTATGCAAAATTTCATATCATTTGTTTGTAATCTTACCGTCGGTTTGGTTTTTTACGCTCCCGTCTTCGAAGATGCTTTTCGAGTGAGTGCATCGAAGGCGCATCGAAGGCACGGAAGCAGTGCATCGTGTTCTGCGTGGCTCATCATCGCGCTACGGAGCTTGTTTACCGAACTCCGTAAACTGTGCGAAAGAGTAAAAATATTTGGAAATTGGAACCACATGTTATGCGTGTGGAATGGTGCGTGTATTGTTAGGAATAATATTTTACGACAGCTTTTACGCGTTCTATTGCTTCGTCAACATAAAACACTAACCATTTTTACATGAAATTTAATTTAAGTATATTTTATTTTTGAAAGAATCGTTCTTAGTCGTATCTCGTAAAATAACCCATCCATCCTAGAGCGACATGCTTTCTTGTAACACTTACTTCAAGCGATTCTCATGCCGTGTTCACTTGTTCGCCCCGCTTATCTTTCAGCCGTCGGACGTCGCTGTCTGTACGATAGCCACTGCATCACGAACGCTTATTGCAAGGGACAAATGATTTGTACGTGCAAACGTGAGTACGGATTCCTCGCCGACGATAACTGGTCATGTCAAGGTAATTTTTCAACATATTTTACGTGCACCGTCCCACCACCGCCCGGGGCGGAGACTCGAAATTGGGGGCGTAAGGAAATGTCGAAAGAATGGAGCAGAATCTCCACAAAGTCCACAACGGGCAGAAGAAAAGCTAGCTTTCTGGATTTCCATGCCATTGTGCCATTATTTTTTCCACATTCTTATGTTTTCTTTTCCTTCTCCCACCCGACATACAGCATCATCCGCCAAGCCATCGCCCCGGATCAGCAGGACACGCGAGGGAGTCCTCTCCGAAGTGCTGGCTGTCATGCCACTTCTTGTGGGCAGCTTTTCACTTGTTACCATTTGTATGCAGCAAACGTGAACTGTAAACCGGGTTCGATCCATTGTTGTGGGAATAAATTCATTTGCCGTAAGACTTAATTAAAACAAACAGCCCCACAGCCCCGTTCCACTTCCCCATCAAGTGTGTAACATTTTTCTATGAACTTAAGCTGGGCGCACCTGCTCGTAGACCATCACTGCCAATAGATTCTTCAAGCGCCACACAACACAACTTCCCTTCACACTGACTTCTTCGAAGACTGCCAGCTCCACAGAATGTTGCTCGAATGTCTTCTTCGCAGCAGCTATCTGCATTGCCCGTGGCGAAGACACGGGACATCATCGCTGGCGTTGGATCGAGACCTCAATCGAACCTCCGCAAAACCGAGTCGCGAACCCCGGAGAAGAACGGACCGAAATGAAGGCATCAGCTGTCGATGTAAAATCGAAATAAGATTAGTTTATTCGTGAAGTGCATTCTCATTTCTCTTCCGACAGTTTCCGATTGAAGAAAATAGAGTGAACTGTACCGTGGCGCCGCCATAGGCGCTTTCTTGTTCGTGCACACTGAAAGTCTAGGAAGGCGGACGGGACCGTCGGGTCGGGCCGCACGTTTATAACCGGAACCGTAAAAATGCTTATACAATTCAAAGAAAAGGGCAGCGCATGCTGGCTACACAGAGAAACAAACCCACTGGGAAGAGAATAAATATTCCTCTGCTAACAAATAAATGTCGAACTGGGGGCAAATGTGTTTGTTTGCTCCTGCAGAACAAATGTTGAACTTACGTGTCCCGACAAACTTACTCTGCATCTTCTGCGCAACGGCGAAACAAGAAAACCTTCTTGGGCCCCCGGTCGGTGAAATACGAACGCAATTTGTTGGCTCATTTATTCTCTGCTCTTTTATATCCACACGATGAATGTTTGTTTAAATGGAAAATTATGTGTAACGTGTTGATTATGTTAAGTGCGAAATAGAATAGAAATTCTAGAAATATATGCATCTCATTAAACAAGTCACATTGTCGAGACAAGTATCGATTTAGTCTGTTTTTATTTTAGTTGGAGAATAAATGAAATAGATGATATAACTGTGAATTGATTCAATGGAAAGGTAAGGCATCGCTCTTATTATAATATTATACTTATTATTGAGATACAAACAGTTGATGCTTATGTTATTCGATTTTGGAACCTTTCCTAAGTTCAATATAGTCTTCGTCGAAACTGTTTCATGAATCTAAATTTTTGATTATACCGTGGAAACAATTCGGTCTAATGGTCTATGCGACCAATGCTTCATCGACATTTCCCTAATATTTGATCGTATGAAATGATATGATTTGCTAATATTTAGAAGCCGGAGCATAGATTTCTTCTCTGAAATTTCAAATACATATTTAAAATTCCAATGTTCGAGTCAATACGATGGCATGCATTGGCTTTTGATTACTAATTTATGCAGTGGCATCGCTTTGGTAAATATAACCGATTTGTTGGAAACTGATAGTCAAAAGCTGTTTCACCCCAAGCCCTCCAAAGCCTTGCCCAAATGTGCGAAACGCACTTTGATTCACTGATGAAAACATTCGCAAACACAAACACCCGGCAATGGGAGGCGTCAGAAACGAAAACGGCAACACAAATTAGCGCACAATATTGGAATTATTGTATAAATGTCAATAATTAAATTTATTTATAAATTTGCTTGAAACCCCAAAATCAATTATGCACTCACATTCGCAGTGTGTGGAGCTCGCGGTACGGATACGGATAGCGTTTGCCATTGGCTTATGTATCTGATCGGTTTTCGTGTCCACCCAGTAATATTCGGGGACTGTGCCGGTGCCATCCGTTTCCCTGTCGCGGAGAACTGACGCCGTGTCGTGCCGGCGTGATGTGTATCAGTAAAAACGCATGTTAATGTATCGGGCGCACGGTGAGAGTGAACGTTTGCCAATTAAGGTAGTGTCGCGGTGCCGCTGCGAAGGCATTTTGGAAATGAAAAAAGGGCGAGCAAAGGGCCTGACCAGCGACGGTTAAGTGAAAACATAATTATTCCAATAAATGTTAATTGATGCCAAATTTTATTTACGACTTCGGACGCGGAGCAGACGGAAAAGTAAACGAGCGCTGGGACACGGGTGTGCGGAGGGTGGGGCACACCAACCATACCCGCCATGCGGCCGCTACCGGCAACCGAAATGGCGCCACCGGGAAATGAATTTGATTTGTGTCGCAGGCAACTGTAAGAGTCGTTTGCATTTTTAATTGATATGAACCACGACGCGTTTGCGTGAATGCTGCCACATTAGCTCTTTTGGTACTGGATCATGTCAGCACTGGCGCAATATTATGTTGTTTTTTTTTTTTGGCAACGTAGCCCTCGTGTACATTTACATGCCGTATCCCGTTTTCGACGTTACAACAACTTGATAATACACCAATCTCAGCAAACACATAAAAATTGAGAGAGAAAACTCGCACAGCTGATACCTTGAAGTGATTTCAAATGGGATTTGAGTTATGTTCGCCACAAATGAATCGACAACTCCACAATATGTTATCAACATAACAATTTAGATTAAAACTTGTTTGTTTCTCGACTTGGAATACAATTTTAACTGCCGGAAATCTACTCTGGGTTCCATCAATCAGCCCTCACCTCGGGAAAGGGTCAATCTTATTTCGGTTCTTTTTCTTTTTTTAGGTTTTATTCCAGGCGAATTATTCCCAAAATTTAAAGTAAATATGTAAGGGTTGTTTAAACACCTGGATACAACGCTCAGTCGCTAAGCGATGGTAGACCGGCGGCGTTGCTATGGACGCTTGGTTGGTTGGGTTGTTTTATTTACAAACTCTGTACCATTCTGTAGCTCAAAGCATATTCAATCTAGTAGTGCTAGGTAGTTGGTTGGTGATTATTGTACTCGTGCAAAGAAACAATTGGATATTTGCAGAAAGGAAAGATTAGATTTTTTGAGAAAAAAAGCCGGCGGACCAGCCTAGCGATGGATTTTCGTGCCATCTGGATCCGGGACCGACTGTGCAAGATTCTGGGAGTTTTCGAGCCGCGCTACATCGACACGGTGCTGAACGAGCTGTACGACGAGCTTGTTGCCTTCCTGGACGACGCAGTCATCGATCAGCGGGACGAGCACAAACGCATCCTGTTCGCGTACCGTACGTTTTATGAGCGGCTTATCGAGGAGAAGGTGACCGCCTTCGAGCCAGGTATGTTTGTGTTCGGGTGAAAAGCTACCCCCGGCCCCCGGGGGTTTTTATTATTTCACCTGCTGTTTTTTCTCTCCCTACTTTCATGCTTCAATGTTCCATCGGTGCAACGCCATTTTCTACGCCCCCAACGCTGTCTAACGAATGGTGGATCATAAATTTTGCAACATCCTGACCGTCGCGGACGGATGACCGGTAATCCTAACAAATATATATGCATGTAAAACATGGTAATCATCCTACCCAACCCGACTCACACTGTGATTAAATCGGAGCAGCCACGGCCGGAGCACCGCAGACTTCGGACCAGCCGGAACAGACCCAGCGGGAGAAGAAGGGAAAAAAGGTTAAAGGTGGGTAATTTTTTCTGCGTGATTCACGTCCCCATTTCGCAGCCGGGGCCCCGTTCCGGCGCTAGTGTCCGCCTTAAGCAGTGCCTTATCAGTCTGTCGACCCCAAACTTTTCTCCAAACATGACCGGACGTAACGGATACACTAATACGTACTCACTCGCGCTACGGCAGTTCTATCGCGCGAAGTGCACCCGTTGAGGTGTGTTGGTACGGAACGCCGGGGTAAGATGTGCAGTTGGCGTTCTTTCGTCCTTCTACGGTCTTTGGAAAACGATACCAGCGAACCGAGTGCGGAAAACCCCTTTTTCGAGCCCTCAACCCACGCAGCGCGTCGTTTATGCTCTCAAATGGATTTATAGTTTTCCCGCTCCCGAAGGACCGAGCTTCAAGTCCATAAGACCCGGCAAACCGGTGAAATTATGACACTTTCATCTAGTCCGACCGTAAATTACCGTTGTCATTCGATTTCGCTCACACTCCGCCACCAGACGGGTACCTCGGGAAAGCTACGGAGTCGGTCAGGTGGAGTTTTAGGTATTCAATCCGCTCACTTTTCGAACTCGGCGAACTGGCTGAGACGACGGAGAACTAGTAATACCTTCTTTTTTTTTTAGTTGAAGGGAACACTGTTTTGCACAAAAAGAATACCGTTCTCTAGCAGTCGCCCTTGCTAGGACCGCTCCCTTTGGTAATCGATGGATGTTTCGGGGGAACAAAAAAGTTTTTCGAATCCCATTTTTTCCACTTCGGTTGTAGCTGCTTCACGGGGCTGTTTTCTTCAA
>JAOEFI010000003.1:6774628-6798360 GCA_034621735.1 Anopheles plumbeus
CCAATTCGGTAGGAGTATTACAGTGTTTTTTAAATTTAACTGTTAGCGTAATTTACATCATGGAAATGCAATCAAATGCCTTCGACCAACCTTACCTCATTAAAATAATCAAATTGAATCGGGAAATTTATTTCTCAATTTTACGGTTTAACAGTAATCCGCAAACTAAATATCTGCTGATCTGATAGCGTGTTCTGCACGCAGCGCACCAAGTGACGGCCAGTGGTACTCATGCAGGTCCGTGATTTCATCTCTCTCGCCCGGCTCTGTGCCCACGTCGGCCACACTCGAAACGGACGTACAACACTACAGTTATCGGTACAAGCGGTTTAATCCATCTTCTCCGGCAACGGGGAATGTGACGTGCGCTAAAGGCCGTTCCATCGGAGAGCAATTCGTCCCGCTGATGGTCGCTGATTGTGTTTTGGCCCACTCCACCGAACATTGGGACACGCGGGCATCACATCCTTAAACCCGTTGCATAACTGCGGTTACACGCGCTCGCCAGTATGTGTGTAGGTATGCCCGCGTGAAAGTATTGGGCATTACACCTTTTTCGCTTTGGCGGGTGCGAACCTGTTTGCATGCTTCCGTTTTCGTTCGGTTTACAAACTGGGCACAAATTGCTCGCCACCGGTCGGCTCCGCGTGCTTAAGCCCCTCGCCAATGGAAGACGCACACCAAACACATAACACCAATCAGTAATCGGCTTTCGTTTTATAAAACACACAAATTGCGCTACAAATAAAGCGTGCATGCATCGAAATGGTGATTCAATTTAATGCAAACCGCACGCCTGGACCGAAGTTGGAACATGCTCTGCCGCCGAGGACACTCCGATACTTATGGAGCAAACGCGCGCTGTTCGCATTGCGCAGAGTTTTGGAACGATGGTTATTTGAATTAAGTAGAAAAGCTAAAAGCCTGCAGCCTACGACAAAACTGGTGAGCTCCGCGGATGGACTGTTTGTACCTAGATCCATTTATCGCGCCGCGTACGGGAGGCCACTTTTGCCAGCAGCCCTCTGATGTTACGGATCCAAAACGCGAAACTTGTTGAAGGGCCAGAAAGCTTCGCGAGGCGATAATGTTTTACATTCAACGGCAACTAATGATGCCAAACAGGCTGCAGTTCTCGTACCACTCTTGTTAAATCTGATATCCACATTTGTTGTAGTCTTGAAATTGGCTTTCATTGGCGCTATTACTTGGAGCGACAAAAAATTCTTCCAATGCCTCGTTAACATTCATGAAATCAAAATACGCGAAACACAATCTTTTTCGGTTCGGCCCTCTCAGCTCTTACTTCTCTTTTCTCTCCTAGTTCCCTTTTTTTTAAGTGATCGTGGGTGATCGTGCGGCAGTTTGACTGCTCCGGTCAGTACCGGACGGAACCGCTTGTTTGTTGCCATACAACGAAAGTAGCTCTAACAAATTTTGAATTCCTGTTGAATATTGCATTTTTCTTGGTTTTGTTGCTCTATGACAGCCTAATTGTAACATTTGATTGCTATATATGTGTATAGATTTTGAAGTGTACAATTTTCCTATAGAGGTATATGTTTTAACCGATCTTGATTTTTCCTCGTGTTTTCAGGTCTCTCGCAGTGTGGAGCGTGGGGATGCTTCGACGAGTTCAATCGTATCGACATTTCAGTGCTCAGCGTCATTTCAACACAGCTTCAAACCATCCGCACCGCATTGGTTTCCCGTGTTGAAACGTTTCTAGTGAGCGTTTGAACAGTCCGATGGTTTAGTATGATCCTGGTTACAGCTTTGGCGTATGTTTTTTTCTTCTTATATCACTTCCAGTTTGAAGGCAGCGAGATCAATATCGATCGAAAGGTTGGTGTATTCATAACGATGAACCCGGGCTATGCCGGCCGCACGGAGCTCCCGGAATCGGTGAAGGCTCTGTTCCGACCCGTAACGTGCATCATGCCAGATCTGGAGCTAATCTGCTTGATTTCGCTCTTCTCCGATGGCTTCACCACGGCTAAGGTGTTAGCTAAGAAAATGACTGTTCTGTACAAGATGGCGCGGGAGCAACTGTCCAAACAGTATCATTACGATTGGGGTTTGCGGTCGCTGAATGCGGTCCTTCGAATGGCCGGCTTAAACAAGCGCAAGTCGCCGGAACTCTCCGAAGCGGCCACCTTGATGAGGACCCTGTTCGACATGAACTTTCCCAAGTTTGTTTTCGACGATGTACCACTGTTTATGGGACTGATCAAGGTATGAAAAAAGCGGTTCGCATGATTTTGTTCCAGTTGTTTTAAACAAAAACTGTGCTTCTGCATCTCAAGGATTTATTTCCAGGTGTAGACTATCCGCGCGTGGGCTACCCGGAGTTTAGCGAAGCCGTGAAGCAAGTGCTGCTTTCGGACGGATATGTTATTATTCAGAAACAGGTTTGCTGGACCGTTTTCTCAAAGTGCATTTCCAAATGGTAGTAATGACTGTGAATTTCATCGAAATATGATTCACTACAGATGGACAAGGTGCAGCAGCTGTACGAAACGATGATGACCCGGCACTCGACTATGGTGGTAGGACCAACTGGAGGGGGGAAAACTGTTGTGATCAACACTTTGATAAAAGCGCAAACCAACATGGGTCTTCCGACGAAGTGTACGGTGTTGAATCCAAAAGTAAGTCTGTGGTTAAAAAACTCTTCAAATCATTCTAGTTTTGCCGAAGTTTCATTTGGCTAAATGATTTTCATGACGCAGTTGATGCTTTCCAATAATGCATACGAAACAGTATCCAATTTCATGGATAGATTAATATTTCTTTCGTTGAAAATAGAACCAATATCCTAAGCAGCAGGTGATCGTTCTTTTAACTTCAATAGTTTTATTTTTGGCGGCTTTTCCTTCATTGATCCAAACGAGCAAGGGAATTTGATACAGCGCACACATTCAATGCTCAGATGAATCGAAACCGCCAATTTTTGCTAATGGATAACACATCCTTTGATTTTGTTCCTTGGATTTTAAAATGTAAGATAATACAATGCTGGTCGAGCTTCACATTTTGGTTTCCTTTTGGGAAAACTTCGGGTATGGCAATGAACCGTGAGCATCTCCTATGCATAACATATGTGGAAAATGGCTTTGAAGGATTGGATATTCTTGAATCCCTTCCGCGGGTGAATCCAGTGAAACCAATCCAATTTCGCCTTTCGAACTCTGAAATGGAATATGGCTCAAGATTTCTCCCAGTAGGTGGAGTAAAAATTAACGAATGAGCATGGATGAACGTATGGGGGAAGCACGATAGTTGCCGTGCTTGTTCCGACAAAGAGCTTGTTGAAGTGCACATCGGCGAACGATAGTCTAGTGTTTCGTTCGCCCAAAACTCATTGCTTTACATTTGGAAGGCTGCTTGAAGTACCACACGCCATTTCGAATGCTATATTCAGCGGCAAAATAGATGCTAAACTGGGTTTCAAAAACACTTTGCCGGTCGCTGATTGGATACTGGAATGCTTCCATAGCAATATGTTCTAAATAATGCATTCGGAATTTGAAAACGAGTGGAGCATATCTTCAGAGAGGAGCGCATCTCCCATGAGCTCGTTTTTCAGCAGAAACAGATTTGCAACTTTTTTGGATGAAATTTTGTGCAATTGCTACTTTCCTCCGCTGAGCATCATTTCCACGTTCCCTTTCTCCCCTTCATTCAGGCCTGTTCCGTCATTGAGCTGTACGGTTTTCTGGACCCCAATACACGCGATTGGATCGATGGACTGTTTTCGAATATATTTCGCGAGATGAATAAGCCTACCGAGCGGGATGTAAGTGTTGGGTTGCCTGCTGGAATTATGAGTATAGTTTCTTTTACAGCCGTATGTTATGAATTTCGCTCGTAGCGTACCAAGTAGAGTGCTAGTTTCCATTGAGTTTAATGAATGCTTTACCACACCAGGAGCGCAAATACGTTTGCTTCGATGGGGACGTCGACGCGCTGTGGATCGAGAACATGAACTCCGTAATGGATGACAACAAGCTGCTCACGCTGGCGAACGGTGAGCGCATCCGATTAAACAGTTACTGTGCGCTGCTGTTTGAAGTTGGCGACCTGGCCTACGCCTCCCCGGCCACGGTGTCCCGCGCCGGGATGGTCTACATGGACCCGAAGAACCTGGGCTACGCTTGCTACTGGAAGCGCTGGCTCGACAAGCGGTACCCAGAAGAGCGGGAGATTCTTCAGAAAACGTTCGACGCCATTGTGCCGTGCACGATCGATTACATACTGGAGGGAGTGGACGGCAACAACCAGGAGGATCCGCTGGAGCTGGTCATCCGGCAGACGAACCTCAACATGGTCGTGCAGCTGTGCCAGTTTTACGATTCGCTTTTCCCGATGAAAACCTCCGTCTGCTCGCACGAGGAGGATGTGGTCGAGTGCGGTTTTATTCAGTGCGTGTACCTCTCGCTCGGTGCCGCGTTGCTGGAAGAGTCACGCATCCGTTTTGATGGATTCGTCAAACGTAACCTAGAAATGGCGGCCAGCGAGGACTCGCCGGAATGTCCGGCCACCGTAGGGCAGCTACCGACGCTGAAACCGACGCTGTTTGATTATTTCTTCGACATTGAACGCAAAGAATGGCGTGCTTGGGAATGGGATGTTCCAGAGTATGTTCACAGCGCGACGGTAAATTTCAGCGAAATTCTCGTACCAACAATGGACACTTTGAAACTAGAAAAAATCCTGGATATGATGAACAAGGTTGGTGCAGTAGAACGGAAGGATGCCGCTGCCAATGATATAAATGTTTTCTGTTCACGATTTTCCCCCTCCAGGTGCGGCGCCCGGTAGTACTCGTCGGAGACCCGGGCACATCGAAGACAGCCGTCATATCACACTTTCTGCGGCTTCTCAACCGCGATGCGTTCGTAGTGCTCAACGTGAACTTTTCCTCGCGCACCTCGTCGATGGACGTGCAGAAGACGATCGAGGCTGCGGTGGAGAAACGAACGAAAGACATTTTCGGTCCGCCAGTCGGCAAGAAGCTGGTTACATTCATCGACGATATGAATATGCCGCAGGTGGACAACTACGGGACACAGCAACCGATTGCGCTGCTCAAGCTGTTGCTGGAGCGGGAGGGAATGTTCGATCGCACCAAGGATTTGAGCTGGAAAAAGTTTAAGGATATGTGTAAGTGTGCTGAATGGGGGGGTGGGGGATCTTTAGGGCCGTTTGTAGATTCATTGAAAGACCATCTGTCCTTTCAATGTCTTCCAGCATTCATCGCTGCAATGGGCCGGGCCGGTGGAGGCCGGAACGAGGTTGATTCAAGGTTCATTTCCATGTTTTCCGTGATCAACATTCTCTTCCCTAACGACGACACCCTGCACCATATCTACATGTCCATCCTGAAAGGACATCTGCAGTCGTTCCCGGCAGAGCTGAGCGAGCATGCCAACAAACTGATTATCATAACGCTGGCATTGTTCAAAACGCTCGTCACCAAGCTGCCACCGACACCGTCTAAGTTCCACTACATTTTCAACATGAAGGACTTATCCCGAATTTTTGCGGGCATGCTACAAATTCATCCCAGTTTCTTCAAAGAAACGCGTCACCTCGTGCGCGTCTGGCGTAACGAATTTTCGCGGGTGATTTGCGACCGATTGATAAACGAGCATGACCAGCAGTTCATGGGGCAGCAAATCGTTGAGCAGCTCATGGAGCAGTTTCCGGTTCCCCGAAGCTTCCGGCACACGGTGCAGTTGGACCAGCGGCAAAGTCGACTGGAATCGAGGATCAAGAGTGCCGTCGTGGAGCTATCGGTCGCGCAGTATGCCCTAAGGAACCCGCTGCTATTCGGAGACTATCGTAACGCGGTCAATCCGGCGGAGGAGCGATACTACGAGGATCTGCTCGATTACGAGGCCATTTATTTCCTGTTCCAAGAAATACTGATGGAGTACAACGAACAACGAGCGAAGATGAGCCTCGTCCTGTTTGAGGACTGTCTGGAGCATTTGACCCGTGTTCATCGAACTTTGCGAATGCATCGGTACGGACTCTTTATGCATGCCGTTTGCTTAAGCCCGAATGCCAACACAAATGATTACACTTTTTTTTCTCTACTTTTTCTCCCAGGGGACACGTGATGCTAGTCGGTATTGGAGGGTCGGGCAAACAAAGCATCACCCGACTTGCGGCATTCGCTGCCGGCTGCGATATCTTCGAAATTGTCCTCAGTCGGGGCTACAGTGAGACCTCGTTCCGCGAGGATCTGAAGGTGCTGTTCTTGCAAGTTGGAGTGAAAAACATTAAAACGTGTTTTATCTTCAGGGCAGCTCAAGTAAGTTTTCTTGGGTGAAGCTTCTGGTTACAAACATTTCCAATTATCATAGCTGGATGTACGGAAAAATGCCTTTTCCGCAAGCTTTTTTCTATATTTCTCGCCTCGTGCCGGCGCTCGACGGAGTCCCTTTTAGCTCAATGTTTTTCTTTCTTCCTGTTTCTTTTGCGGTTTTAAAAATAGATTGCGGAAGAAGGATTTCTGGAGTTCATAAATAATATTCTAACCACTGGAATGGTGCCAGCACTGTTTACCGACGACGAAAAGGATCAGATAATTGGTCAGTGTCGCGGGGCAGCGCAGGAGAGTGGCTACGCGCCGAGCAAGTAGGTTGATGGTATTTATTACTTTGCTGAACTTTTCACAGCTGGCACGGTCTTTATTGGCTTCGTGCGGCAGCAGCCTGTAGCTGCTGTTGTGTTTGCGCTGATTTCCTGCCGCTTTTCCGGCACGCCATTTCAAATCTATTTATCGTGTCCTGGGGTTTTCTCATTTCTGTCTGTCCTCTCTCCTCACGCCGCACAGGGATGGCGTTTGGTCGTTTTTCCTCTATCAGGCAATCCGAAATCTGCACGTGGTGCTCTGCATGTCGCCCGAAGGGGACGCGCTACGCAACCGATGCCGTAATTTTCCCGGACTGGTGGGCAGCACCACGATCGACTGGGTGTTTCCGTGGCCACAGCAAGCCTTGTTCGCCGTGGCAAAAGTTTTTCTTACGGACCACCCGAAGGTGAGAAACGCCGGTTTTCGAATACCTGTAGATCTAGCATTTTAAAGGAGAAAATTCACATTACTTCCTTTTTTAAAGATTCCCGATAACTATCGAGAGCCCATCATTCAACACATCGTCCATGTGCATCAGTCACTCAAGGACTACATCCTACAATATCTCATGAAGCTGCGGCGGAAGAACTTTGTTACCCCGAAGCATTATCTGGACTTTATCAACACCTACTTGAAATTGATTGGTGAGTATCGTCGTGTCGACTTACGAGTTAAACCTTTCTGTTCACATAGAAACCATTTCCACGAAAAGCGTTCCAAAAATGATATCCGTTGGGACTAGAAAAAAAATTCGGCGTAACAACGGTTGAATTTAGCAAACAGCAATTCGCTTCATCGGATAAGATTTGCAACTAAAGCAGTGTACGGAAGATACGACTTCCATGCGCTCTTATTGCACTGCAGGCAATTTATTACTAGCGAGGAATTTCACCTTCGTCCACGTTTCAGAGCAGTGCTCATGCGTCAATGTGGCCGAATTCAGGGAAAAATCCCGTATCAATTTGTTTCTATGGCAAACTGTCATGACTGCTGTCAGCAGCACCCATCGTGGATTCGTAACGCTGTCTATCAAATGTCTCTACGCCCAGTCAAGCGTTCGTCGTATTCCGACAACTTCTTCTGGAATGAAAATGGAGAAGAAAAAATCCTAAAACATGCGAATGACTCGCTCCTGCTCATCCGCCTCTCGTAGCGAACCGAGCGCTCGAGTTTGGTCCATAATTAATTAGCACAGCATTATCCGGAATAATCGATCATTCCGTTGTTTGGACATTGGAGTAGCAGCTAGGTAGCCCTAGCATAGCTTCTCTTACAGGCCGCCTTTACCCCCGGCACGTGCTCGCTGCCGTCGGCTTAGGAAAGAGCTTAGTCACATCAAGCGGAAAGACTAATATGTGCTATAATCTCACAGCCAAATTTTCTCGCCCGTCCACCGGAAATCTATCGGTTCGGCGCTATGGGCCATCGGTTCGTGTTTCGTTCACCTACTTTCCTTTTGATCCCCTGATGGGTTCTTTCCGCTCCGGATGTCACTTTTGCGTTGGTGCCGAACACTGGTGGATACCGTGCACTGCGCTACATGATACCCGGAGTGAGTGTTTAAGCGTGATAGCTCAGAACACGGAAACCACAGCAAAAGGAAAACGAAGGAACGCAGCAGCAGAAGAAAATAAATATAATACACAGCGCGATAGGAAAGAAAGCAGGCAAAGGCGGAGAAAAAATACGACAAACAGCCGACCAAAATAAATGTTCATCTTTCATTTTCAATTTGTCACGCTTCGCCAGAGGAGAAAGATAATTTCATCATGCAACAGTGCTCTCGACTATCGGATGGAATCGAGAAAATTAATGAAGCCTCACTTCAGATCGATCAATTGAGTATCATCGTCGAGGAGCAGCGGAAAAATGTCATCGAAGCGGCGGACCGTTGTGAATCGATGCTCGCCGGAATTGAGACGTGTAAGTAAAAAAAAAAAACGGTTCACCCAGTTTCGCTTTGTAGGGAAGAAAATTGGTTACATTCTGATACAAACATCGTTGGTTCATCGTTCCCCCAGCTTGATGAGGAGGACAGCCATTGGTAATATTTTTCTTTTTCCTTTTTCGCTTGATTTCCACCCATTACAGCCACCGAGAAGGCCAACGTGAAAAAATTGGAAGCATCTGAAAAGTCACTCGAAGTGGAGCAGCAGAAGAAAATTATTACCGTTGAAAAGGCGGAAGCGGAGGAAGCACTGGCAGCCGCTCTTCCCGCACTCGAGGTGGCCCGATTGGCTCTGTCGGATCTGGACAAATCGGACATCACCGAGATTCGCAGCTTTGCCACCCCACCCGAACCGGTGCAGGTCGTGTGTGAGTGTGTGGCCATCATCAAGGGCTACAAGGACATCTCGTGGAAGACGGCCAAGGGCATGATGTCCGAGGGGAACTTTCTCCGCAGCCTGCAGGAGCTTGATTGCGATGCCATCACGCAGAAGCAGGTCGCTACTGTGCGAGCCAACATGAAGGTAGGTGACTGGCGTAGGGGATTCGTGGAATTGTAAGGGTGTGCACGAACGAAAAGATGGTTGCATTGGGAAATTAACCACCGTCGGTCATTGCAGAGATCGCAAAAGCTGGACGAAATGCAGAACATCTCGAAAGCCGGCTACGGTTTGTTGAAATTCGTCCGGGCCGTGCTCGGCTATTGTGACGTATTTAAGGAGATCAAACCGAAGAAGGATCGCGTCGCGTTCCTCGAGTCGGAGTTGAACGGACAGATTCGGCTGCTGCTAAAGTTGACGAACGAAATCGGCAAACTGGAGAACGAGCTGTCGGAGCTCAACGGCAAGTATGCCAACGCCATCAAAGAGAAGCAGATGCTGCAGGAAATGATGGAACAAGCGGAAAGACGCTTGCTGGCGGCCGACAAGCTGATTTCCGGTCTTAGCTCCGAGCGGGACCGCTGGGTGATCGACCTCGGCAAGCTGAAGGTGGAGCGAACCAAGGTAATCGGAAACTCCCTGCTGTCTGCTTCGTTCCTGGCCTACATGGGACCGTTTTCCTGGGAGTTCCGGAAGGCCATTCTCTTTGATGATTGGCTCGGCAGTGTGGTCGAGCGGGCGGTTCCGTTTACCGAGCCGTACCGTGTCAACGGGAGTCTTTCCAGCGACCTGGAGCAGAGCACGTGGGCCTCGGAAGGCCTGCCGCCGGATGAGTTGTCGGTTCAGAATGGCATACTTACCACGCGAGCCTCGCGGTTTCCGCTCTGCATCGACCCGCAGCAGCAGGCACTCTCATGGATAAAGAAGCGGGAAGCGCCGAACAACTTGAAAGTACTTTCCTTCAACGATAAAGACTTCCTGAAGCAGCTCGAGATGGCCATCAAATACGGTACACCGGTGCTCTTCCAGGATGTAGACGATTACATTGACCCAGTGATAGACAACGTCCTGGAGAAAAACATTAAAAGCCATGCTGGCCGACAGACTGTCGCCATCGGCGACAAGGAGGTTGACGTGGACGCAAACTTCCGACTGTATCTGACCACAAAACTGGCCAACCCCAACTTTGATCCGGCCGTCTACGCGAAGGCGCAGGTCATAAACTACACGGTAACGGTGAGTGGGCTGGAGGATCAACTGTTGAGTGTGGTGGTACGAGCGGAACGTGCGGACCTGGAGGAACAGCGCGAAACGCTGATCGCCGAAACTAGCGCCAATAAGGCTCTGCTACAAAATCTGGAGGATTCGCTACTCCGTGAGCTGGCAACATCTACCGGCAACATGCTGGACAACGTGGAGCTGGTAACTACGCTCGAGAGCACAAAGGAGAAGGCGGCAGAAGTGTCACAGAAAATATCGCTAGCGGAGCAGACGTCGAAAGAGATCGATCATCTGAGAAACGGATACCGGCTGGCGGCTCAACGGGGTGCCATTTTGTACTTTGTACTCTCTGAAATGGCGGCTGTTAATGCAATGTATCAGTATTCGCTCAACTCGTATTTGGAGGTGTTCACCTACTCCTTGAGGAAGGCCGTCCCGGACAATGTACTCACGAAGCGGTTGGATAACATAATCAACACGTTAACACGGAGCGTGTACGAGTACGGGTGTATTGGGATTTTCGAAACACACAAGCTCCTCTACTCCTTCCAAATAACGATTAAACTTCAGCAAACTGACGGAATTCTCTCGCAGGCCGAAATTGACTTCTTCATTAAGGGAAAAGTTTCGCTGGAAAAGACGGACCGACCCTGCCCCGTCACGTGGATAAATGAAAAGGGCTGGCAGGACATTGTGATGTTGGCTGAAATCTTCCCGGACAAGTTCGGTGATTTGCCTGGTCACATTGAGGGGAACATTTATGAATGGAGCAGTGTAAGTCATGTTCCTAATCCTAATGTTTTGCGTGACATTTCTTTTGATTTAATGTTTGTCAACCGGCCACTTTTGGCAACACTTTTTCATTTCCACAGTGGTATGATCTCGACGATACCGAAGGCTATGAGTACCCGGGAGGCTTCGAGGAACGAATGACTCCTTACGATGTATGCTCGCGCAATAGTTGCAAGGAATTGGCGAACGAATCGGCTTATGCAATTTTCCTTATCCCTTTTCCAGCACCTCCTACTGATGAGATGCCTCCGAGTGGACCGCGTGTACCGCATGCTGAGCAACTACGTCTCGCAAACCATGGGCGAAGAATTTATCACCCCACCAATACTGAGCTTTGATTCCATCTTCGAACAATCAACGGCAACCACACCGGTGGTGTTCATCCTGAGCCCCGGTTCCGACCCCACCAGTGACCTCATGAAGCTCGCCGACCGCTGCGGTTTTGGAGCGAGCAAGTTTAAGCACATTTCGCTCGGCCAGGGCCAGGAGCGGGTCGCCCTGCAGTTGCTCTATCTTGCCCTCGAGCAAGGCCTGTGGCTGATGCTGCAGAACGGCCACCTGCTGATCAGCTTCATACGGACGTTGGAGAAAATCATCGATTCCATCGAGAAGCCCCACCCGGACTTTCGACTTTGGATAACGACCGACGCCACGCCGACCTTCCCGATAGGGATCCTGCAGAAGTCGCTGAAAGTCGTTACGGAGCCACCGAATGGATTGAAGATGAATTTACGGGGCACATTTTTCAAACTGCGCCAGCAATCGCTGGACTCCTGCGCTCACCCGGCGTTCAAGCCATTAGCATACGTTCTAGCATTCTTTCACGCCGTGCTACAGGTAAGCTGGGCGTATCTTCTAACGGATAGAGTTATTTCTTTATACTCCAACGTTCCGATGTTCCGGACACCCGCACAGTGCAAGTCTTTAGCCACACGAACCTTCTTAAGTCATTGACATCAGCGAAGTCTCAGTGCACAGTGTGGCGATGGGTTTGTACGACGAGGCAGATGGAAATTCTTTTTCCTTGTAGTAATCCCTCATGAATAATAAGGATCATGATGTGTTTTTTTCTCCTTCCCTTGGTTCCATCTACGCAAATCCTCTAAATCAGATAACGGGTACTCCACTCGACTCGACTGGAGCAGCACCACGAGAAATGTAAACTTTGCTGGAAGAGAGCGCAAATGGAAAAAAGGATTCGGGCATTTTTCACTTTTCCTTAGAACTCAGATTTCCGCTAGTTCAACTGCATTATCCATGAGAACGGGTAGTGTGGTTTGATAAGGGAAAAAAGCTGTCTCTGAAAATGATTGAAGTTATGATGCATACGATTACCATCATTTTTTCAAACCTTTCCCGAACAATATATCCCTCACTCACATGAGTTTGCGTCAGGGCAGTTGCCTGGGGCGGTTCTCGTCCCATATTGGTGCACTTCCGTGGATATTATCATTCTAAAATATGTTGCTCGACGTACCAAATGCCGGTGATATAACGGCCACGTACATCTCAGGAGGTCTTTTGCATCCGTTTCAATATTGCCTTCTTTGTTTTTCAATAGGAACGTAGAAAATACGGAAAACTGGGCTGGAATATTTCTTACGACTTTAACGAGTCCGATTTCAACGTGTGCCTGCAAATCCTCGATACGTACTTAGCCAAAGCAGTTGATTCACGTGATGGCCGGCTTCCGTGGAATAGTTTGAAATATCTGATCGGCGAGGTACGTTATGCTTTGGAGTGCTTCCGAACTCAATGTTTACTTGATGTCCACACTGTTTCGATCCTCCGTGTTCCAGGTTATGTACGGAGGGCGAGTAATAGACGACTTCGACAGGCGCGTGGTCAAAACGTACATGGATGAGTACATGGGCGATTTCCTGTTTGATACCTTTCAGCCGTTTACTTTTTACACCGATGATTACGTCTCGTACATCCCGATTGCGGCCTCCAGCAGAGACGAGTTCATTGGTGAGCAGCTGGCACGAGCCCAAGCACTTTCCACTGTGCGTACTCACTAACATTTGGTGTTTTTTGGTGTGCAATTTCAGCCGGGATCGATAGGCTGCCACTCAACAACACCCCGGAAGTGTTTGGTTTGCATTCGAATGCGGAGATCGGTTACTATTCGTCCGCCGTTCGCGAAACCTGGGCCCACCTGATTGAATTACAACCGCAGACCGGTAAGTAGGGCAGGAAATTAATGTTATGCTGCATCAATTAACGAATCTATACGTACGTCCTAATTAGAAAAAAGTGGGCACCATACAGTGGTTTACTGTAAAGCATTCCTCGTTTTCCTATGCAAATAGCGTAGTTCCGCAAAGGTTTACGCTATGCTGTTAGTGAAGTACATTTTTTCAACTACCTCCGTGCAGAAATACAAATTTAATTTCCTATCCGAAGTATCTGGATTTCAAAATAACTTCAAGTTCAAATTATTTCGAATTCAAACTAATTTGTTTCACCGTTGCGCATTTTGGGAACAGTTTGCATGGGAAATCAATGTGTTCATATTGTCCCAGACAAAAATGGTATGTATGAAAGTAGATGTGACTTTTAGAGCCAAAATAATGTATAGTATAGCTGCACTTTTTCATGAAAAATCCTTGCTTCAAGAAAGCCAATTTTCTTGAAGAAGTTACATTACCCGTTTCTTTTATGAGTATTGTTTTTATTCTTTATAAAACGCCGAATTAGTCGAGTGTTAAGTAAATAATAGATCATTTAAACTTCAACGCATTCCTAAACTAATTGCATAGCTTGAGCATCAAACAAAGCACACATTCCACATATTAATACACATCACCAGTACTGCCCTCTGCGTCACGGTATCGCGTTCTAAGCAAATGAGCATATTTTGTTGATTGATGAACACGCACATACGCCAGCTAGGATCGTGTTACCCACGGCCATCACGTAACTTTTCGGTCATCAATCACACTTGTCGACGTCGTACAGAGAGAGCGCGCTTTCTGGCGAGTCACGGCTTTGGGACATGTTTGCAATTTTACGCCTCAACAATGACAATATTGGCTCCAAACTACACCTTTTTCCCGGACGCTCACGCACTCACTGCATTCTCACTTCGTCATGGCCAGGTGCGGACACGGGCGGAATCGGGCGGGACGAGTTCATCGACAGGGCGGCCGTGGACATCCTGAAAAAGCTGCCGAAGCCGTTCGACGTCTGGCGCGTGAAGAAGGCGTACCAGGTCAACATCACGCCCATCTGCGTCGTGCTGCTGCAGGAGCTGGAGCGTTTCAACCGGCTGCTGCAGCGGATGGAGCACACGCTCAACCAGCTGCGGAAGGCGCTGGCAGGCGAGATCGGCATGGACGCGGTGCTCGACAATGTCGCTCATGCATTATTCAACGGCCAGCTGCCGGACGACTGGCGAAAGCTGGCCCCGGCCACCTGCAAACAGCTCGCTGACTGGATCGAACATTTGCTGGTAAGTAGCACGGCACAGCACGGGACTTTGTGACGCAAAATTTGGGCCGCGTGTCAGCGCAACCTATCGGAAAACCTTCCAGATTAACAGCGTCGCCTCCCTCGGAGGGGGTCGTCTGAAGCAACCGGTGCCTGGTGCTGATTAAAAAACTAGCACCCCAACCGAAGGCTCACGCTCATCGATTTCTCCGCTTTCCTTTTCATTTCCGGTGCCCTAATGATGTGTGTGCGTGAAAAATGGCTCCCGCCATCGACGGAACGAACAACCCGGTTGCATGCGAGCAGCGAAGATCACAGCAGTATAAATATTGGTCAGTCTCGGGCGAACCGCTGGTGATGTGGCTGTCCGGGCTGCACATACCGGAAAGTTATTTAACCGCGTTAGTTCAGGTAAATTGAACAAACAGCATATAAATTACACACCATCACACCGGTCGCGCGCTGCGCCTGCCTACGCATCATGTTTGCATTTGACCACGAGGTGCAGTAATTAACTGAACAGGACCAAGCCCGGAATCGATGCGGAGGAGGATGCGTAGTGGAACGGCAACACTGCACCTCTTGCTAAATGCGCCCTCCAGGAAAATCCGATCCATCGCACCCGAAAAGCCTGGCCCTACGACTGTATACCGACGACGTACATGTCGTACACGTGTGTATGCTCAAGGTGCTTCATTACACATTCCGAGTCGTACTGTTGAAATCCGGTGCTTATCAGCCCGATAGCCGTACGAACACACTTTGTCTAAAACCAACAAGACTTCCCACAATCTATTTCTCCATCACTACTCCAGTGCATCCTAAGGCCATATTGTTTTGTGGGAGGGATTACTCCAGCAGGCTCCTTCTCGTAGCTTTCTTGTACTTGTCTTATTATGCAGCGTAATATTTGAAGTTTACATTAATTTGTTTACACATTGGTTCTTTGGAAATATTCATTTTTGTTGAGTACGGTCACTGTTGGAGTACCGAGGATCTGTTCAGTATAGTATTCTCTAGACAATCTTAAAGCCCGAATAGCACAATTCAAGAATCAAGGAGTCATTCGTGAAAATTGAGAATTTTTTCGCTTTCGTTTTAACGTATCTCAAAAAAGCTTTTATTTCCATTTTCATTCCATTTCCCATGAATCAAGCCTTCAGTCCCACCACCGCTTGCTAGGTTGAAGAATTTAATATCTCTAATATAATTTGTGCTCCATCTTGCGTGATTTGTATATCTGGTTGGCCAATTTCCAGCTCGTCGGACACCCGTACACATGCTCACTTATGTAATCGATCGTTGTTTTCTTTTTTGCTCGAAATTATTTTCAGATTGCTTGCCGAAAGAACAACTGGCCGTTGGATCGTTCGACACTTTTCACCGCCGTCACAAGATTCCTGCGCGAGGACGAAATCGAGGAGCGGCCCGAGGCGGTAAATCAATTTAGATTAATCTCTTTCTCGACGATTTCATTCGATCCGGCCAGATTAGTATCCACTCTTGTCCGCATTAGTAGTACGGATACATAAATCTCGACTGCAGCGTTTTCCATCCTTGTTCGCCCTTATATGCTGCGAGTCCAATTCGATTCGATACGAACACGGATAGTGACTCTTCGTGACCGTTGGTATGCTACATTACCATTGGTACGGTGCCGTTCTACTTGGGCTCGGTGTCGGGATTGAATTGAATCAAATCACATTGCCATAGCCTGTGGTGTTGAAGACATTTTTCTTATCCAACCCGGCACTGTGATGCCGATTGCTTGTAGCGGTCTGTACCCTTCTAGCCTGCAGTTCCTACTCATCACCTATCATGGTGCCGCAACTGATGACTCCCGCTACTTCAACATGGGTACTTCTTGGGCAGTACTTCGATCCAATAGACGCGCGGTTCGTCAAATCGTTCATCGGCAACCTTGCGAAATCCAATAATGCACCCTAGAATCAATGGGAGCATCGAGCTTCGACAGAACCGGGAATGCCCGCCGGCTGATGTTTGCTGCTAGTGAGCCTGGAACTCGGTGCGCCTGGAAGAGAGGATGCCATCTAGCTGATTGAAAGATGTGTAATATCCTGCGGGCGTATTTTGTCGGTCCGTGATAGTGGCCCTATGTGGTTCAGGGTTTCCAATTATTTCAGTGAATATTGTGCATAACTAAGATACTGCGATAGATTATGGTATGCTCTAGTATGCGAAATGTTGCCAAAAAAAAAAAAGGATGCACTAAATTGCTCCTCAGCTGTGCACTGTAAAAGATGTTGAGTGGCTGGTTTGAGAGATTATTTTTCTTTTCCCACCCGGACGCACCGACCGGCTTGACCGAAGCGAGCAAAAAAAATAGCTCATCCTAGGGGAGTTCTAGGGGACTTGTCAGCTATCTGCAATGTGCTTCCCGGGGCGCGCTACTGCGTGCACCGAGAGCACCAGTCGTCGTATTCCCAGTCGTATGCAATTTGTCTTATTTGTACGTCCATCTTTCTGTGTTTTCTTTTCGGATTTCCCACGTGTCCCCGTAACTCGCCAACAACGGATCTGGCGGGATCGGTCCGGTGCTGGATGCCGGATGCTGGATGCTGGGTGATGCTGATAAATGCAGGGCTGCTACGTGACCGGTTTATTCCTCCAGGGTGCACGCTGGGATCCGGCAAACCGATGTCTGACACGTTCGACGCCGAAAGTGCTGGTCGAACCGCTGCCCGTGCTCTCGATTGTACCGATAGAAACACACCGGCTGAAGTTACAAGTAAGTAAACGGAGTACGCGCACGCCCCCGCTTTAATTTTATTTGATCATGTTGCTCCTGTCACATGCCGGAGTTTGATAAACATCTCGATTTATTTTGTGCTCCGTGCACCGGAGTCGGCCATGTTCCGTTCCCAACCCTAATCGTATGGTTTCCGCTTCCGGGTTGCTTCTTGCGAGCTGAAGCAATATCCGTGGACTTTGGCTTTGATTCGCTTTCGAGCTATCTTTGTCAAATCTTCGACAGTCACCAAGAATTTGCTTCTTGCTGGTAGCGTTAATTTGATTTGAGCAGCTCGTTTACTTACATAATTATTTTTCTTGGTATTCGATTTTTTTCTTTCTTTTTCAGAACACATTCCGCACACCCGTCTATACAACGTCGGAACGTCGTAACGCCATGGGCGAAGGACTTGTGTTTGAGGCCGATCTGGGAACCGAAGAACACGGTAGTTTGTGGGTTTTACAAGGAGTTTGTCTGACAATGAATTTGGATTAATTGTCACTATGTAGGTTAACGCAATTTGTTTTAATTCAGTACAAATAATCATGAATCGTATTTAATCGTTACATCTTGTACTCGCGAAATTGAATGTAATACACTACACATAACAAATTTGGAGCCATTTTTTCCATGTTTTCAAGAACAAGAAGCAGCATATTTGTTTCAACCGAGTGTGAGTGTTGCTTCTCCAAAGGATTTCCGCTTTTGTTGTGGGTTCGTTAGTTCAGAAAAGTTCGTTAGAAATTCCCGTTCACCCACGAGTAAGCATTTCTTATCAGCACTGTTTGACAATAGGCCAAGCATCCGTTATAGTCAATTCGCGTTTGTTCGGAGCGCCTGCGCACTGGGACCACTGAAATCATATGTGTTTATGAAAACAGTCGGGAAAATCGATACTTCCATGGGCAACCCAGTGCCAGTGGCAACGGTGACAGTGACAGTGCTAGCGTAAACACGATGCACGAGTAAAAAAATGGCCATATTTCCTTGTCCCTGGGCACAGTAGAAATCAACGGTGCGAAATGTTTATGGACGACAGTGGCATCGACAGCGGAGACAAGCTGGAGTCGCTGCTCATCGATGAGCTCGGAAGTTTCGTCGTGGAAGACCGTCTCGTTAAGAACACCATGGTAAGTTCTCCTGCAATGTATGTGCTGTGTGTGTGGGTGTGTGTGACGTTTGTTATTGCGTGCAGTCGCCTGATGCTATTGCGTTTTTCAGCCAGCAGCTGGCAAGGCCAACCTGGACTCCGACGAGGAAAGTGACATCTACTCGAAGCTGCACGATTTCGATGTGGTGTTCGAGGATCCAAACGAAAAGCTGCGGGATCCGACCCGGGCCGCGGCGGCCGCGGCCGCTGCCCCGGTGACGGACTCGGCCTACTTCCCCGCCGCACGTAACGATTTCACGCCGGGGCGGAAGGTGCTTACGAGCGACAATAGTACCGACTCGTTCGCTTCCTCGACGGTGGCCTCGAACGGCGGTGTCACGATGGTGCCTTCCGGTGCGTCGGCTGTGGACGAGGGAACGCAGTCGCGCGATCACCATCTGCCCACACAGCAGAGCACCTGCAAGATACTGCAGCGAAAGCTGGAGCTCAAGGTGGAACGCGCCAAACGCAACTACAAACAGATGTACCAGGATGGGCAGGTGGGAAACGCGGTGCAGGAAAGGGATGACAGTCCGCTTAGTGATAATCATTTTTTGTCTCCTCCGCCAGGACTCGCACGAGCGAGAACCGAAGATTAGCAGCATGATACCGATCTCTCGGTTACCGATTCCGGCTTGCCGGGACAGTCACCAATTGGTCGACGTGAACACGGGCTTCAACAGTGACGACGAGCTGGAGAACGTGTCTTTTTTTCCACGGGCCGCCAGGAAAATGAGCGGGTCGCACGCCCGTCAGGAGCTGTCGGACACCTTCAGCATTCAGGAGATGACTATCGAGTCGGACAACGACGATCTGGACTTCGAGCAGTGCCGCAAGCTATCGGACAGCAAGGGCTACCGCAAGATCCTGAATCGGAGCGGCGGTGCAGGAGCCGCCGATGGTGGCCAGGATGACTACCTAGACAACGATACGCTGGACGAAGACGACGATTCGCAAAACCTGGAGCTGCTTCCACCGAAGGGTGGCTACGCGCTGAAGGAGCACCTACGGCGAGTGTTTTGTTGCTGCAGGAAGGACGACTTCCTGTGATACGGCGCGATGCGGCGAGCTGGGCAGGTGTATGAATTTTTAATATAGCGACAAGTGGGGCTTCCGGGACGGTGGCAATAAGCGCGCATGGGACGAGAGTTACAAGATGCAAATATTATCAATCCGCTAACAAAATATAAATGTCCGAATAGGGGAAATTATTCGAGCACAAATGGTAACCAAGCGTTTCGATTTCCTTTATTGTTATTACGTGGCGTTCTTTTAAACACGTTGCTTCTATTGGAATTCGATGAGTGTTCGTTTGCCTATGTTGTTGCGTGCGACTCACCACATAATGGCAAGCATTAATCGTATGCAACAAAGAATTGTTTTTATTCATTCAATTTTATTTCGTTTATTATTTCCTATCAATTTTAAAGGTTGTAAAACTTCACTGTTCTTCGGCAAACTAGAGTTCTACGGTAGCATTTTTAGGTTTGATGGTAGAAAATAAATTATGTACAGTAAGCAAAAAAGGGGAAAGCAATAGAAACGATTCTTAAATGCACTTTTCTACGTTTGTTCGACTGCTGCATGTTGCAGTGTTCCTTTGCAAGTAGCTATCGATGGGTTTTTTTACCTACGATCGATGTTGTTTTTAATCTTTTCTTGCGAAATCATTGACATTTAGTAGCTCAGAACACTTCTAAACTTTGCAAAACTACAGACCTACACGAATGGCTGACGAAAGTAACTAAACGCTAGACCACGTCCTACACAACGATTGATTAATAACCTAGTACTTTTTTTTATGTAAACATTGTCACTAAAATGGGCGTTCCGAAAATCCGCCGTTTTGAGTTGCGGGTTTTGGTTTTAAATGCCACCATCATGTAAATCCATGGCGCTAGTTCACATGCGTATGAGAACGGTTCGGTGTGAGCGTGCTACTCTATCCTTCGATGCAACATACTCAACGCAAAGAGACAGCAGGAGTACGCAACACGACCAGTACGAAAAATAAATAGCTTTACGGAGGCATTATCAGGATGCTAGGGCAACAATGTTCGGAACAACCGAATTCGCGCCCGACGGAGTATTTTTTGCTGATGCTGTTTGCTGTTTGCAGGAGAAGGAGCGAATTATGTCCTTCCGAAGCTTTCGAAATCGTTGACTGACTACAAGTACGCCGAACAAACTCACCCACCACGGTGAATCGAGGTATCTTCCGGAAGAAAGAAGCATTACACTCAACCATTGGCTGGGGACTGCTCCATTCGGCTCCTGTTGAGTTGGTATCGTTCGTAGAGTTGCTTTCGAATCACTGGCAATGTGTCTAGCGATTGCATTTTTCCCTTTTCTCTTTCTTCTCTTCGGCTGTTGATTCCTTTTTGCATGCGTGGGGCAAGGTTCTCTTCTGCTATGGCACAGTAATAGGCTGATTGGTTCCTAACGGTAACGGTTGCTGACATTGATCTGCCCTGCTAGCGTGCACGACCGGCAGCAGAACCGTGCGTAGTATTTGTGATTGCAGAAGTGCCCGGCGACGATTAGGTTACACTTGGCCAGCAGCTGGTTGTCGGTGCATCCCGGCGGAACGTAGACCCCTGTGCGGATGGTTCGAAAAGAGACAACGGACGGATGGTTAAGCCATGGTGGTCATGGTAGCAGGACGACGACGGCGATGACGGGCCGATTCCCACAACATACCTTCCACGCGTACACTCTGCTCCTGGAATGCTTCCGACTGCTCGTTCCGTGCCAGACACTTGTAGCGGCCAGAGTCGGACGGGATGGCTCCGGTGACAGTCAACACGTGCGTGTCGGAGATGTGGATGCGATCGGTCGGCACCAGCATCTGGTCGTCCTTGAACCAGTTCACCGTCGGCCGCGGGTACCCGTCCACGGTGCAGTTGATGCTGAAGTTGCTGTTCGGCATCGGACTTTGACCCTGCGGGAAGTGCAGCGCCACCATGGCCGGCACTGCAGGGAAGAGAAGAAGTGTCGAGGACGAAACCGTTCCATATTAGTACAAATAGATGATTGTGTTGATTGGAGCCCGCGGTTCCACCCATTAGCTGGCGTACCGCCGGAACTTACGTGCGCACGCAACATTGTGAGAAAACACCACACCAGGGTTTGTTTTTTGTTTTGTCTTTTAGTGAGCCAAGTTTAGTTACAGGAAAGCGCTACTTACCCGGAGAACGACCCACAACAACCGGCGGCTGGTGGGTGACCGGCGGCCGTGGTCGTACCGGTGGGCGGACCGCTCCCGGCGACGATGGCGGCTGCGACGGACGCACACTGACGATGTACTTCAGGTACTTCTCGTCTACCGGACTGGCCGGCGTGGCGGGTCCGTACGCCAGCAATGTGACCGTGCGCGAGATGCCCTTACCGGCACCGGAGTACGCCTGGCACACGTACGGGCCCAGATCCTGCAGCCGGACGCGCGTAAAGTACAGCGAGTAGTCGCGATTGACCATCTTCAGCGGCATCATGAACGTTTCGCGCCACCAGCTGACGATTGGCTTCGGGTAGCCGCCGGCCGGGCAGCGCAGTGTCGCCGGGTCCTCCAGCTCCACCACCTGCGAATCGTTCAGATTGCCGACTATGTACGCGTCGCGGGGGAGTGGATCTGGGTGGCCGCATGATTCGACGGAGAAGCGCAGAGGGTGCCACCACGCGAAAGCCACGTGCGATGTTAGTTTGCGCCAGAACCAATCATTTTGTGTGCCACGCAACATTCAGGGTCCCCGTGCGTTTATGTTAGTCACAAGAAGTAGCCACAACCACGGAGAAGATGAGGAGCGGAGGAAGAAGATGAAGAGTGAGCCCGAAGAAACAAATCGGAAATAGAATAGAATCGTTAGATTGTTAACAACATGCCAATAACTGCCTGGTTTACCGTCACACCGACCGTGTAGGGATGCAGGGGTGTCAAACGTTGAGTAGGTGAAAAGAAACATTGCTTCCAATCGTTACATTAGAGGCTGGCAATATATGGGACGCTAAGCGAATCCTGTCTATGGTTTCTATAAACTAGATTGAAGCAAAGAGTGAGAGTATGCACTTTTCTGTTCATACACTGTTTTTTCCTTCTTCGATGCAAGACATTTATGACATTTTTCATGCTACACCCGCGGCGCCGTTTGACACCCCTGATTTAATGTGTTCGAAAGGGAATCGATCGATTAGCCGCGCTTCGGTTTCAGAAAGGAAAGCCAACCACCAATTCCGATAGCGGTGTTACGTAAAGGTACATGTTCGGGTAACACTTACCGTTGACCGTAAGCTGAACCTCTCGCAAGACGGGCTCACCGAAGCCGTTGTCTGCAATACACACGTACGTGCCACTGTCGGTGCGATGCAGCTGGACAATCTGCAGATCGCCATTCGAGGACAGCACGTAGCGGCCTTGGTTGGTATTAAGCTGCGGGTTGTGGAAAATAGTACAATTCAATTCTGACATAAGCTCAATGGGGCCATAATGTATTTACCATAATTTCACCCTTACGCCAACGAATCGATGGCGGTGGGAATCCGGTAGCGAAGCAGCGCAGCGTCGCCACGCCACCTTCCTCCGATTTGATGTCCAGCTCTTCGCGCGGCACCTCTTCCAGCACGGCCGGTCCCGGTACGCCCGGCAGCGTCGGCCTGTCCTCACCTCCCGTCGGCTTCTCGACCGGGCTGATGCAGATCTGGGCGCAGCCGGCCTGGCAGCACTTGTTATTCCCACGGCAGTCCGCGTCCGTGTAGCAATCGACGCTGCAGTGGGTACCGTTGGCCAGTGGCGGACACTCGCCCGGCTTGTTCGATGGCCGACAGACGCCGACAAACTCGGACCCACTTCCGTCCACCGCGCCGTCACCGTGCACGTCCACCACGCACTGCTCTCCCGGAGGGCAGTAGCGGCTGGCGCACGGATCGTTGCACTGGCAGCGCTCGCAACCGTTGCTCGGATCGTACGACTTGGCGATGCCGTACTGGCACTGCAGCTGGCGGCACTCGGCATCGTAGCGTTCGCACGGGTTCACCGCATTCGCTATACGAGCGGAGAGGGTGGCAACAACATAAGAAAGTGTAAGTGGGGGCTGACTTTTGCCATTAACACCACGTCATTTTATGTTTCGTTAGTCACAATTGCAACAATACGCATGATGTGTGATGGACAAAGGAACTGCCAGATTGCCACGAAACAGGAGTAGAGTAACAGTAACCATTGGACATTTTTCAAGAGAATTAACAATTTTAAACACTACACAGTAGACAGTGATGGTGAAAGACGATCAGAGACAATTACATAGATAGGTGGAGAAGCATAGTGAACGATAATAAAGGCACAGTTGTAAGCCCAGATGATGGAGTACAACAATGACAAGCCTGATAAGTAATGTGGTTGAGTTTTGTCATGGAACCCCT
>JAOEFI010000003.1:6798460-6820335 GCA_034621735.1 Anopheles plumbeus
ATCCCCACCAACCCGAAAGACAGCGATTCCGTTGAAGCCCCTCGCATTTGTTTAGCAGCTTGCAGCGGCACCATTTTTAGCAAACATCGGCCTCTCGACCCGTAGGCGCGTACAACGAGCAGTGGACACTTACATTCTATAGTACAGTACGTCCGGCAGTGTGAGTACGAAGGAAAATTGTTGCGATTTCCACCGCAACCGGTATAGCGGAATGCAAAGCATGTCTCCCGTTCGCCATCGTAGTACCACCGGGTGCGACGCTTACCGTACCGCTCCTTGCACCGACGGTCCCCCTTCGCTACCTTGAGACCACATACAGCCAACACGTCTACATGAATTCGTTGGGAAGCGGGTCGTACGTACACGTTCATGATCAAATGGATGGTAATGTGTGTTAATTTTACTCAAAAGATACTACGACGATCCGTCGCCAGGGTGGGACCGGGCGAAGAACATCTGTTGGAAGCAAGTAACGGACATGTGGTATGTTCATGGGCCGTGCTTGCTCCTACACTTACCGGATACATCTACGCCGTGTTCCGGGCGCACGCAAGTTTCTTCACACTCTTCAGCGCTGACGAACCGGTTGCCGTTGCCTTCACACCCGGTGTAGTTGAAGGCGTAGCAGGCATGGGATCTGGAGTCGTAATAGAACCGCGGTGTGCTGTCTGTACACTGACCCTCTTGCTTAGCTTCACTACAGACGTCTGTGGGGTGGGGGAAAGCATAGAAGTTAGAAAGCATATAGTTATATGGAACAGAATGATGGACCAGAAACGATGCTCACCAACGCCTCGGTACACTCCGCAGACCCGCTCACACTCCTCCTCCGATGCGTACCGGTTAGCGTTGCCCCCGGCCCCACTGTACCAGAACTGTCCGCACGATCGCTGCTCCGCATTGTAGTAGTACAGGATCTCCTGGACCGTACCAGTGCCATAGTCTGCAGGCTCCTCACAGCGAGTGCCATTGCTCGGCAGCTTCTCCAAGGGTTCACGCGGGTCGACATCGGTCGGACCGCCGTCGGGCGTTGGGGCACAGCGTTGTTCACATTCGGCCTGGCTGGCGAAATTGTTACCATTGCCACCGCAGCCACTATACACAAAGCTAAGGCAACGCTGCTGGACCCGATCTTCGTAGAACCAGCGCGTGACCTCTTCCTCACAGTCACCGTGCTCGTACGGCAGGCGGCACACATCCTGCGGCTCACTGGGACACGCCTGCTCGCAGGCTTCTTGCGTTTGGAAGTTGTTCTCATTGCCGCCGCATCCGGTGTACGTGAAAATCGCACAGCTGCCTGACGACGCGTTAAAGAAGTAGCGGGCTTGGTACGGGCTGCACTCGCGATCGCCATTGTCCATCGGCTGCTGGCAATGCGCATGGTCGAACTGGCCAGTCGGCTGCCTGGCCGGCTCCTCGGTCCGGACGGGCGCTTGAGGCGCGGCCTTCTTGCCACCTTCGTCGATGCAGCGACTGGTGCAGGCCTGTTCGTCCACGAAGTTATTACCATTCCCGCCGCACCCGCCGTAGTAGAACTGCCGGCAGCGCTCCTCCTTCGTGTCGAAGTACCAGTGGGCGGTGTAGTTCTGGCACTCGCCAATCTCCGCCGGCAGGAAGCAGGTGTCTTTCTCTGCAAGGGGTGGGGAAATGCCGAAGGACGAAGAGCGTTAAATGGGCACCACATCGAAGGAAGCATCTCGTGTTACAGTTGTTACGGTTGCTACACTAGTTTTAGTTCCCATCGCCACAGAGTTGTGTTAGTGAGAGCTTATGTTTTACCATCCCTCTCGAGCCCTCCCACTAAAGCTGGAATGCTATTTAGTTTTTGTATTTTTTTCATTGTTGATTTTATGCTTTCTGTGTCCAAATTCCATGTCCAAAGGTTGTTGTCCAAATCGGGCTTTGCTGCCAAGCAGTCGAGTAGTGCCCGGATAATGTCGGCATTTTGAATTTCCGGGCCAATTTTTGCATCGCCTCCTACGTTCGGGAGACTAATTTTTCGCATGCCAAACATGTTGTCGCATTTCACACCTTTGTGCCCCCGGAAGGATTTCGCTTCCGGCGAGGAAGAGGGTCAGCCGTGGAGAGAGGTTGGAATCGGAAGGGCAAACAGTTCGAGGCAGTTCACGCACGGGCGTGGGGGACAGACTGCCTGGGACGGCCAGGGGGATCATGATTTTTTTTTTGCTCAATCTGGCCACCCCAGGACGCACTACTTACCAACCTTCGGTGGGCACTCCGATTCGCACTGGTCGCGCGAGACAAAGTGATTCCCGTTGCCACCGCAACCGGTAAAGTAGAAGGGCATGCATTTGTTACTGTCGCTAGCAAAGTACCAGCGGGCCTGCTGGGCCTCGCAGTTGCCGGTGTCCAGAGGCTGGCCACAGCTTGCTACGGGCGTGGACGGGTTGGAATGTGGAAGAAGGCGTTCGGGATTTGCGGTTGCGAACGTTGCGATTGTATGAGAAAGACAGGGAGAGAGGAAGGTGGCATAGGAAGTGCATTTTTGGCGATCCCCGATGGCCCCGTCGAACCCGCAGGATTCGGTGTTAGAAGGCACAGTTAACGAGTGCGAGATCGGAAAGAGAATACAATAGAAACATTAGGAATAGAGATAGTATGGTAGGACACCAGCACCAGGAAGCGCAGAACCGTGGAGTACCCTTAGAGAAGTGGGGCGTTCCCATGCTTGCTAGAACCCTGCTAAAACCGCTAGAATGTGGAAGAGAAGAACGCTTCGCGCTGCGTGCTCATGCACATGGCCAAACACGGACGCGGATTGCGGCACACCTATCGCTCAACCGGGCGGATACTTACGCTTGTGGACGCCGGGTGTCTTGCAGTGGTAGCCGCAGGACGCCTCCGTCGGGTAGTTGTTCTTGTTGCCCTTGCAGCCACCGTAGTGGAACGGATGGCACGCGTCCGACTCTTGGTCGTAGTACCAGCGCTCGAATGTGCCATTGCAGGGTCCTTCGTCCCTCGGTTGCTCGCAGGGTGCTGAAATACAGGACAACAGGGTGTGAAACATAGGACAAGAGCGGGATCGAATACATCTCCAGCAACAATACTCACGCTTCGAATCGTCCACGCTGCACATCGCCTTGCAGTCCTCGAGCTTCTCGAACCGGTTCGCGTTGCCCAGACAGCCGCCGTACGTGAACTGAGCGCACGTGTTCCGCTCCTCGTCGTAGTACCACATGTTGTAGTGGCCCGTGCACGGCCCGGTAATCTTCGGCAGGTGGCACACGTCCTTGCCGGTCGGCGTTTCGCATATGTTCTTGCACTCCTCGGGCGAATCGAACCGGTTGTTGTTGCCCTCGCACCCGCCGTACCAGAACCGGCCGCAGCCGCCGTACTCCACGTCGAAGAAGTGCTTGACGGTGTAGTTGTGGCACGGTCCCTTGTCCTTCGGCAGGGCGCACGCCTTCTGCGGCGAGAGCGGCACCACGGCGCATCCCTCGAACTTGCTGCCCTGCGCCTCGGCGACGCCGTCGGGGCAGCATCCGTGCTTGCTGTTCGCGCACGTGCAGCCCTCCCCGTCTGGACCGCTGGCCGCGGTCTTACCGTCCGAGCAGCACTTGTGCTCGCTGTGCGAACAGTGGCATCCGTGGTTGTGTGGTCCCTTAGCCGCTGTAAGGCCATCCGAACAGCATCCGAACTGGTGCGCGTGACACGGGCAACCCTCGAAGTTGGGTCCGGACGCTTCCGTCTCCATGTCCGGGCAGCAGCCATGCTGTGCGTACTTGCACCCGCAGCCCTCGTTATCGTGGCCTCGGGCCGACGTGGTGTTGTCCGGGCAGCAGCCGTACGGGGCGTACTGGCAGTCGCATCCCTCCAAGTTGGGTCCGCGAGCCGCCACGACGTTGTCCAGGCAGCATCCGTACGGCGTCTGCAGGCAGCAGCCCTCGTGGTTGTACCCATGGGACGGTGTTTTTCCGTCCGGACAGCATCCGAACGGTTCCTTGCTGCACGGTTCACATCCTTCTCCGCTCGGACCGGTCGCGGCCGTGGAATTATCGGGGCAGCATCCGTGCGCCGAACCAGCACAGCCTTCCACCTTGTCGGCCGTCTTATCTGCAGGGGCCGAAGCGTGTGTAGAGGTCTCCTCCTCGTCGTCGTCCTTGACTCCCGGACATCCCTTCGAGTTCGGACCATTCGCTTCGGCCAGTCCATCCGGGCAGCAGCCGAACTTGGAAATAATGCACCCGGCGACGGTCGTCGTCTCCACGGGGCAGCCCTCGAAGTCGTTGCCCTCGGCCGGCGTCGCCTTGTCCGGGCAGCATCCGAAGAGCGTCGCGTCGCACTCCGCCTTGGGGCAGCCCTTGTCCTTGGGGCCCTTGGCCGGCGAAACTCCATCCGGACAGCAGCCGTGCTTGGTCTCCTTGCACGTTTCGGCGAGCGTGCAGCCCTCCAGGAACGGCCCGGCGGCCTTCGACTTGCCGTCGGGACAGCATCCGTGTGTCGACTTGGCACACTCCGGCACCTTCGGGCGAGGTTTGCACTTGCGCGGCTTCTGCTCCTTCGCGATGACCGAGGTGAGCGTGTACGGGGTGCTGCTCTCCGTGTCCTCCGTGTCCATGTCGGTGGCGTCTGTCGTAGAGGACCAGATGTCGAATGTGGTCTCTTCTGGAACCTCCTCCGTCACCGTGGAACTGGTGAAGTCTTCCGTCGATCCGGCCACCGTGGAGGGCTCGGTCCCTCCGGCAGTTGTCGAACTGTCGTCGGTGGATGCCCTCGTGCTCGATTCCTCTGTGGCGCCGGGTTCACTGGAACCAGAGACGGAGCTCGCCGTTGCCGATGCTTCGCTCGTAGATCCGTCGGTTGTCTCGGATGCCTTGCTGCTTTCTGCTGTGGAACTCTCGACGACGGTGCTGACGTCCGAAGATGCCTCACTCTGGATGGTGGAACTGGTCAGCTCGGAAACAACCGTAGTGCTGCCCAGCTCGCTTCCGATCGTCGATGGAACATTCGTTGACGAGGCATCAACCGTGCTGCTCTCGGTGTCCACCGTAGACGAGCTAACGCTCACATCGGTCGTCGAGTCCTGCTCCGTCGAGCTCTCGGTCGACGTCTCAGTCATGTCCGTGGTGCTGTCCGAGGAGTCCGTCGTAGAGACGAAGTTCTCCGTCGTAGTCGGAGCCGATTCCTTCGACGCCGATTCACTTTCCGACGACGAAGATGCAGAAGCGGATTCTGTGGAACTTTGCTCGCTGCCCTCCGTGGAGGATCCTTCGCGTTCCGTCGAGCCAGCGGGTGATACGGCCTCCGTGGAACTGACCACTTCATCCGCAACCGTCACATCCGAGCCACTGGCTCTCGAGGTAGCGGCCATCGTCGTTGGTTCCGCATCGTCTCCCGAGCCTTCGGACACGTCGGACACGCTGCTTCCGGCTCCGGAGCCCTCCACCGTCGTTCTGTCCGTCGACTGGTCGTCCGGATCGGTGGCGTCCGTGTCGAAGCCCGTTGCATCGCTCATCATCACCTCGTCCGTTTCCAGAGACGCTTCCGTGGTGCCCACGCTGCTTCCTAACTCAACACCCTCCGCCAGGCTCGTATCGTCCGTGACCATTCGCACGCCCTCCTGCCCCTCCGTGCTGCTATCCTCATCGTCCGAACTGCCTTCGACTTCGTCCTCGTCGCACAGCTCATCCTCGTCGTAGTCGTCCTCGGCGGGTTGCGTACTGCCCACACCCACCGGAATGACTTCATCCTCGGTGCAATCGTGCATATTGCAGCCCTCCGTAGACATCTGAATCTTGTCCACGTCACAGTTCTTCTCCGGCACCACCGTTTCGTTGGCTAGACAGAGCACCTTCCGCGCCATCATGCCACCGCCGCAGGTCTTGTCGCAATCGCTCCACGGTCCGGCGAACCACTGCCCGGGACAGTCCGGAGGGCCGTCACATTCGCGCTCCTTCTTTGGCCGCTGGTCCGCGTCGCACTTGTAGTCATCGTCCGCCCGCTTCAACGCCTGCCCATCGAACACGCCGCATACGACCGTCCGGGTTTGGACGCCTTTGCCGCACGTAGCCGAACACTTGCTCCACTGTGACGTGTACCACTGGTACTCGCACGGGGTTAGCTTGCACTCCCTCCGCAGCTCCGGCAGTTCACGGTTAGCGCAGAATTTCATGCCGTAGACTGTACCCGACTTCGATGCACAGTGCACCGTTCGGGTTTCCACGGTTGCGCCACACTCATCGCACTGTTTAGGGTTAAAACCGCGGAGAAGAGCATAAATGTGTCATACATTAATTAGTTGGGAAATTCATGTGAAATATTGAAAAAGTACGAAGAGTTTGAATAACTGATACGAACACCACTCAAAAACCACCAACGCACAGCACACAGTGCGCCTAATTATGCTGTTGTTAACATTCCGCCTAAAGATAGGCAAACGGTCACACATTTTTCAACCGGTTCGGAATCTCATCCACAATCGATGCAATCATTTTTTTCACACTTACCCCCGTCCAGGACGATGTAACGTAATCGACACCCTCGCACGGTCGTAGCATACACTTTTCACTCGGGGCCGGCTTTTCCGCAATACACTCCTCGTCGTCCAGTACCGTGATGCGTCCATCTTCCTTCCGGAAGCAGGTAACCTTACGCATCCGTTCGCCTTCTCCGCAAAGTTTGTTACACTGTTTGTTGGACAAAGCGGAAACATATGAGCTGATCTCTTCGCACGCACCCTGTTGCAAATGCTGCCCCCTTCACTCACCGGTGCCCACTTGCCCGTGTACCATTCCGCGCAGATGATGCCCTGGTTGCAGGCCCGTTCCGTTGCCGGCTTGTTCCCGACCTGCTCCAAGCAGACCTCGTCGTCGCTCTTTTTCGTTTCGCTAGGGAAAGAAAACCGAACAGGCGTAAGTTTCACCGGCCGAATGTTTATACCGTAGGTCTCATCTCACCCATCAGCTGTGACGCGATCGCAGTATACTTCGCGCGTCTGCTTGCCTTCCGTGCCGCACGGCATAGAACAGTTCGCCCAAGGGCCCTCGAACCAGCGCGGCGGGCACGACTGCTGCCCGCACTTCTGCGTGGTCTCCGGCTTTTCGCCCAGATTGCACAGACCCTCGTCCACCTCCTTCAGTGAGCTCTTGCTGTTGCAGGTGACGTTGCGAGTCTGCACTCCGCCGCCGCAGCTGGCCGTGCACGGCTCGAACGCCGTGTACATCCAGGAGTAGCTGTCCGGCTCGTCGACCGGCGCCGACTGCGCCGACACGCTGTAGTCGTAGTTCACACCCACGTTCCGGTCCTGCGACAGCAGCACCAGGTACACCGACTCCGTCGTCGGGCCGAGACACGTCAGGCGGTCCGGTGCGGCGAACCCTTGCGGCCGCCGCTCGTAGTGCCAGTCGCAGCCGGCGAAGTGGATCGTGCGCGGGAAATCGATACGGTAATTGCCATTAAGGTGGTAGAACCCGGTCAGGTTGCGGATGGCCAGGTAGTTGTTCGAGGGGGCCCGCTCGTTGATGACCACGTTCGTGGCGCCACTCGGGATGAGCAGCAGGTCGTTGTAGCCGACCTGCAGGTTGTTCGCGTCCAGCAACCCCGAGGCGGTCTTGCAGCCGCTTCCGTCCCCGCGACAGGTGCGACACTTGTCCTCCTTGGCCTGCGAGCCGAGCATCATGTCGCAGCCGACCGGCTGGCAGCTGCCGTCGACGCACACGTCGAACGACTCCTCGTTGCAGCGCGTTCCGTCGGTGACCTTCGCCCGGTGCCGGTAGTAGAACCGCTCGCCCACCGGCATGCAGTTCAGCTCGCACGGGTTCGGGGCGCGCGTGTACGGCACCCACTGGTACCGGTGGCCCTCGAACGGCACGTCGTTGAACTCCGAGCATTGCTGCTTGCGGAAGTCCTGTTCCCGCTCCGTACAATCCTGCGAGAGAGACGATTTAACTTTGGATTCTCAAGAGCAGTAACGGGGAAAAAATGTTCGACGATGCAATTTCACCGGTTTATCCAAATGAAAATAGAATGAAAATTGCCATCACTTGAATATGAGTCCTTGCTTATAATGCACCTGATAGCAGAAAACTTATTTCAATTGTTTGTTGTTTTTGTGTTAACACTTTAACAATATATTTGAGAGGACACATTCGTATAATATGATTGAAAACCATTCCATTTCGTGGCGTAATTTGAAGTGTACGGCACTGCTCAAATAAGCTTCCTATTTATTTGCCTCATGGCAAAGGATTTGATCACACAGCAGCAAAACAAAAAAACAACAAATAACTGCTGCACACCACGATGCACCGCGATGGAAACTAAGTTGTTTGTCTGGACTGGAAAGTAAAAACAAAACCTGCCGGAAACGGAAGCCATAATGTAATCGATTTGTTAGGATCAGGTTTGTACCATTCTTTTCTTCTTCGTGTTTCTTTTTTTGCCATTCATTGTAGACAGCTTCGTTTGCTGGCAGACAGGAGCATTTGCTAAAAGCGCCACAAGGATGTGTTGGCAAACGGACCCACCGTAGTCTCAGCCCGGTACGTTACTGTTTCTTGCACGGGGTAAACGTTGTGTCCTGCTCGATATTGGCAATAATGTTCCGTACTCCGTCGTGCCTCTTGCGTTCGAACCGAATGGGAAGAAGTCCCTTCTCTCTGGGATGTGATGGTAAGGAGGGAGCGGGAAAAATAAGAAACGCTGGACCGGGGTAGCTGCCATTCCTCCGGATACTCGGGCCGGGCTGCTGGGGCGCAATTGAATATGTGTCGCTGACATAATAAAATTTATCGACACAATTATTGTGTGCATCACCATCGCCGACGGATGACGGTGCAGCAGAAACGAGAGAAAACATTTTAATACGTTGATAGCGCATGGCTGTTGTATTTATTTCGCCTACGTGTCCACTTGTTTGTCAATTGAGCAACAATCGAACGGGAAAGCACTTTAAATCTTCCATCGAATCGATGAAGAAAACACACACAAACAAATAGAACCCCGATTTTTTCGCCACAGAGGGTAGTGAGAAAAATGGTCCGTCCGCTGTCCGTCGTCTCTAATCCCTTCATTAAATGCATTAAAATGGAAAAGAACTTACGGTCCAGGTTATTTCCTTTTTTTTTTTGCTACTGCGCGTACTCGGAAGTGGATTGTTTTGTTCACTTCTTCTGATCGAAATCATGAAATCTTTCACAATCACGATTGAAAAGTTTTTCCGGCTTCATTCGGGCTCCGGTAACAAACAACCATTCGTCTCCATCCTCAAACCCACGCACACCAGCAAAGTGTTTTAATTCGTTTCGAACACAATGATATTTAAAAGGATCCGACTTGATTGCACCCGGAGAAGTATCATAAATAACCAATGAAGGCGCTTGGAGATAAGCGTCCTCCGCCCGTTCCATTCGGTCCGTCAAACTTCCCCGAAAACTACCGCCAACCATGCGCCTCCATTGCGCCATGGAAATTATATTGACTCGGTGCAAACAAATTACATGAATAGTTGAACGGTTTTCCCGTTTTGCTGATTTTTCGGCCCCATCAAAAACATCAAGCGGGATAATTTAACTTCAACCATTTGCCATCAAAGTAGTCGTTAAGAAAACGATTTTCACGGTTTGGAAAATGGATGAAATTAAATTCCGCCAACGTTTGCGTGGCCATCGGGCAAAGTAAACATTGATTGAAGGTCTTGGGTGTGAACGCATTAAGTAAACAATATGCGTTCTTAACGGCACGCATGTCTGCTGATAATCGAAAGGGATTTTTTCCGCCACCCTTGCTCCTTCACATCCCTCTCTTATGTATTTTCCACAAATGGATCACGGTGTGCATGTAGGAAGTAAAGTCAAAAATGAAAACATTAGCTATTACCTGTGTGTTGCAAGAGAAGTACTTCCGCTTTCCGCCCGTACACACCGGTGTACCGTTGGGGCTGTGAGAACCGAAGGAAGAAAACAGCCGTTTCAATGAAAGAAATTTCGATAGCAAAACAATCAGAAGTGCACCTCGGTGCGATTAATGCCACGGTCAGGTGAGTACTCACTCCAGTTCAAGACATTCGCGCTCCTGGTGCGCAACACCTCCGCCGCACGCCCGAGAGCACTCCGAGGGCGGACCCCAGGGTCCCCATCGTTCGCCCGGCTGTCCTTCGCCCCCGGGGATGGTAAAACTTTCCGGCTGGTACAGGCTGCCGCTATGCTGTCGTTTATGTCGAGCGCCAAACTGTGGGAAGCGAAAAGAAATTGAAAGCCATTAACTGGGTCGAACCCTCCCAGCCCCCAGAGGGCGCGATTAGACACGGTAGTGTTGTGCCGAGGCGAACGATCTTGTAAGGAACTGCGACCGCTGCTGCTTCTGCTGTTGCTGCTCTTGTGTAAACAAGTTGTGAATTTAATTTTAACATTAGATCCCCTCTTCACGCTCCCGACTTCCTCGCGCCGCGCCATCAAGGAGGAACGATTGATACCTACTCTCCACAGAAGCCAAAGATAGCTTGAAGAAATTTACCCTACTGTAAGCCAGTAATGCGTAGTAACGCTTCACGGGACAGAAGATCGAGGTACAAAAAGGTTGCGGTCCTGTTCTTTTTTCGGTTTTTGCCCTGCTCTATTGCTTCTTTGTATTTGTCAACGAAAAGTGTCTGCATTTTCTTTAATGTTCAATGAACCGTCCCAGAGCGTGTCGTCGGGGGTCGTTAGGTCAAGTGGCTACAAGATTCCGCTGGCAAACCCTTCGAGGGAAAACGACGGAAGCCGCACCGTGAAAAAACTAATTCCAACCGCCTGTCTGCGCACATTATGGTCGGTCGGAATGTAAGACCCGCTTCGCGCGAAACTTCCCAGACCGTTCGGACACGCGGTGCTCCATTTCATTAACATTTCCATTTCCAGTCAGCTGGCGGCACCAGTTCCACCGGCGGCAATCACACGCGCCAGCCCGAAGGTGTTTGGCTGTCCGCGGCTGGAACAGTACGCGGAACTACACGGAACACTTACGGCGATGAGGTTTCTAGTTAAGAGTTTCAATTAGAAACAGCACCGGCCTAATGACACACCAGCGGCAAGTGTTGCGGAAATTAAATGTTTACCCCACCAGCGGTTCATTGCTTTTTTCCCACCCCATCCTTCCCACCCTTTACGGTCCGGTTCTGTTTCGCGCGTATACAGGTGATATTCTTTGTTTAAAACCATGTCAACTTTAAGGACTTACCCTCCTTGATTCGGTAAAGCTGAGTTGTAAGGTCACTAGTAGCACTAAAAGTTTCGTATATCTAAAAAGAAAGTAAAGAAACCATAATTTACTAATCGAAACAATAACAAACATTCTCATAGAGTACTATGACACAAAGGAAAAACTTGTTGCCGAGCCGCTAATATGCTTCCACATTTATCGTTTATCTACTTCGAACAGTATCAAGTGCCTCGAAATGTGGGAAACATTTCGACTGCTTTTAGTCCACCACAAGTGTATGCACGATTAATGACAGTAAATAATCATCTTCCGCATAATCGCTTTGTGCCTAAACGTTTGTCTTTAAAACTCGTTTAATGCTCTTAACATTCTACTCCACTTCACCCACCGCTCCGGTGGAAATTTCTTTCCCGCATTCGAACGGTTCATTCAGTGCCGCGCGCCTTCACACTTCATCGCAAACAATGGCCAGAAGATGATTCATCATTATCCTTGTCGGCGAGCGCTATGCACGCGAGCCTCCTTACGAAGGCGTTAGCAATTCCCGCTTCCGGTTATGGCTTGCTCATCCGTCAAACCGCAATCTGTTTGCTGTATCGCGCCCCGACCAGAAACAGTCGCACTTTTCGAGGGGACGGGAAAACCGTTAAGCTCCGTTTCGCGAAATATATACGATGCTCGATGGGGTCTTTCCCGAGGCTTTCGATTCGAAGGACGAGCAGCAAGACGCGCTTACCTCGCCAGGGCCGCTCGCTTTTAATGAAGATGATTTGAATAATGTGAAGCCAACAAGTCTGCCATTTCACGATAGCGAACGCGGAGTCGTGGCGCGGAATGTAGACGCGTATCGCACATTTGGCACTGTTTGCCCTGCACGCGTTCGGCTCGTACCAGAAGCATTACATCAAGGCTGCCATTAGCGAGCGTCGGCCGGCTTCGCAGCGCAGCGTAAGGCCGCCGTTCTTCTCCACTTTATGGGAAGGGGAGAGAGTTTCACATCGCTTCAATTTATCAGTGAAAATTATGAATATTAATTTAAATTTTAATTATCCTTTGGCGACATTCTCACTCCGTTTGTGTTATCTTTCATGCGCTTTCTCCTTCTTCCCTTCGCTGCTTTTTCTGTCTATCCAAAAAAACGATCCTTGGCGGATGCCCGGATCGGAGTTTCGTAATGAAACGGATACTAATACGGTGTGCGACGTCGGATCCAGCTCCGGCCAGACCCCCCTTCATTGTTCCCGTTTGATCCGTTCGCGAGTGGGTTGGCTGCTGGCCAAACGCCGGTGTGCCGCCGAATATATTCATTATACACACGCATCCGAGCGGCAGCTGATAATGGGTCTGGGGCTGGCTAATGTTTGCAAATATAATCTCACACTAGCATTGCGGTTCGGCATTGCGCCGCCGGCCGACGAGCGCTTGGTAGCGACGAGCGTATCTGCAAATACATAAATTCATAAATTTGTCCACCATAACTTTAGCATCAAATACAGCCAGTGGTGGGGTGGGGCGCGGCGGTTAACTTTTCCTTTTGTTTTTTTTATTATGTCATCACGGACATTTTGCGAAGCTGTTGCCACCCATTCACCGTTCATGTTCTCGCGTGCTCAAACCTGTTTGTCCTGCCAACGGTTTTTGTTGACAATCGTAAAATCATAAAATAATCCAAAACTTCGAGCTCCGTCCATAGTTTTATGCCAGCACAACAGCATGTATGGTGGAGCATTAAAGACGATACATAAACAATCATAATTTATTGAATTAATTAATGGCTTGTATCTGTTTAAACTGCAAGACATTTGCAGTAGTTACCGGAGTGTACGGAGTTAAATTTCCAAATTAAATTTTGTGCTTCCGAAACGGATTGCTTTGATTGTGAAGATTAATCATACCAACGAGCAGCGAATTTACAAACAAGCTGTATTGGCAAACGCTAACGCCGCGTGCGGCATGTGCGAATCGCACGGCCCGAGTTCGGTTAACATAAACAGGAAACATGCATTAGCCAACGATACGGGATCCTAAATTTGAAAACATCCTCCTACGCCATTTACGCCACGGTGCGTGGGTGCGTGCGATAAATGCCTTTTCCTAAGACAGACGAAGAAGAACACTGGATAATTTGCAGTATTTAGTCTACGTTGGGTTCCACGAAAACGTTCGCATTCCAAACAGCCCCACCCCTTTCCCGCAGCTGGAGCAGTTGGGTTATGTTGGCGTCGGCAGCAGCAAACTAACTTCCCTTGAATTAACTCAAGGTTTTTCCTGGGAAAACAATAAACACCGGCATCGAACTCGAGACAGTGATGGAATGGATGTTGTTTGGTAGCAAACACACATTGGGGGAATGTTTTACTCGGAAAGAAGTGCGTGCCGGCGCGTGTAATGCGTCGGTAATGCGTTCGGTTCCGGGCTGACAAGTGGCACGATAACTATGGGGCGTTTGGGACGACGAAACCTTGTACCTCATAAATTCAGATTTTATGATCTGTGCCAGGTGTATACTTGCATACTTGCTCTGAGCATGTCATTTAATTTTCAAGGAATTCAGAAATGAAACATTCGTCGATGAAAATATCTCCCTTTCCCCCATGCTAGAGGAGGACAACAAGAAATACCTTCAATGGCACGAACATCAAACACACGCAGACCTGAAAGTGAGTTTTTTCCTTCCTTGTTTTTGCGTGTCACCAAATGCCATTGAAACTGTTGCCCCATCTGGAGCAGTCGTTCCAGAAAATGTAGAAATTTCAAACAAAAGACCAATCTCGTCGGCAAACACGCCGATTGCTTAGTTATCGAGCGCTTGTCGCCAAAGTCGTCCCTTGCAGCCCAATGCTGTCCGTTTGGCCCAACGCGTCCCGACAACATAATGTTATGCTACCCCACCACGCGATAGCGGCCGCAGATAAAATGAGCTTTGCTTACAGCGCGGACACTAAAATTTCATCCCAACAACTACATCGTTCTCGTTCGCTAAACTCGAACCGTCGGACCATCTCTTTCATTCGACCCCGTGGAGAAACGGCGCGTCATCGAACTGAATGGACCTGTCACCAAAACTGGCCCAACAATGTTTGACCTTTGACCACCTCCATCGTCGACAGCATCGGGTGCCGCCGAAAATAGGAGTTCATTTAATCAGAAAAGCAGGCTGTTTGATTAAAGCTAGACACTGCCGCTGCCTGCTCCGCCCACCACCCTGTCGCTGTTTACAGAGAGCAAAACTTGGCCGGCACGGGTATAACATCTTCGGGCGTGAGTCGATTGTAGAGACACGGCACGGCAAACGTGTATTCGCACGTGGTCGCGATGGCCACACACCGGAACACCCACACAGGAAAACACAACAACAAACTGGTCTGTGAATGAAGGGCATGGAAAAAGGGGTCGCGCACAGTGACATTTAGTTTAATAGGCCAGACAAATCGGTGACCGAACCGCGCAGTCCACGGCCAAAACCAACGAGCGAACATCGAACTCGCCGCTCGATGCAGATCCGTTCGATTTTCCGAAAACTCAAAGCAAAGAGCGACCTTCACTGCGATTGTTCCGCTTTTCCGATCCCGGCGGGCGCTGAAGTGTACACCGGGAGGAAGGAAAGGGAGGAAATTAATTTTCCTTTCTATTTATTCACACATCCGTACCCGTGTTTTTCGCCGTATGGTGTGCGGAACGTGGACCGCGTGCGGATGTTTAGAACCTCGAGCGAGCTGACCACACTCGGGGGGCTCGGTACGAGCGGATGGGGGGGTGGCGATAGACACACTCTGGTCGGCCGGCATGATACCACGCCGAATGAGCAATAGATGAACTGATGATGCGGTCGGGGACACGTCGGTGGAGGGTGCGGGAGACAGTAGTACCGGACTCACCGGGATAATGGTTTTCCGGGTGAGAAAATTGATTGCAAACGTTGATGCGTGGCTATTGAAACCTTCCTGCCAATCGATGTGGCTGTGTCTCTGTGGGTGTGTGTGTAGCTTTGTACGAATGACGTTTTTGTTTTGTTTTTTACACCGCATTCCAATAAGAACTTTACACAATCCGACGAGACACCGTAACGTAGGAAATGGGAATGCAAACAGCTGTAAAAAAAGTTTGAAAATATTCTCTACAAATCGTTGAGATTGGAACTAGCCTTTAGAATTGATCCTACGAAGCACAGTCTATGAAGTTATTCTCAATGCCTGTCCTTAGGCTATTATAAAATGTATGTTCGTTTCTTTGTATGAAGTAATAAGGTTAGCTTCTTTTCACCTAAATTTACATTGCTTATATGGTACGAATTGTTGAAAGCTTGGTTTCTTTTTTCTTGGGATTTTCCCAACCTCGAACATTTGAAATTTGCTCATCGTAACTTTAATTTAATATTGTTTAAAATACGACCATTGCTGTCGTCGAAAGCTGCACACAAGTTGCATCCGCACGTCCTTTATTGTTGTATGCAATACCGAATTCCAACAGCGCTGCTGCTGTTGCTGCCGCACAAAGGTTAATTGATGCTGGTGACGGAATTCAAACAATAACACGTTCTGATCATGTGCCGAAAAATTGATTATCCATAAATTCAAGGAAAACAGTACGCGCTACTGAACAGTAAAATGTCCAAATCATCAAATATCTACACAGGATATCGCAGCAAGGGGTGGGAGGGGGAGACGCGGTCGGAATATAAGGAAGCCGCGGGAAGCAGCTGCTTGAAATGCGTTTTGCATAGAGCCCACGTTGCGGTGGCCCCACGCGCCCATACGCCCGCATTGTCGTGCCACCCGAACCCGATACGGATGTTGAATGATGCCTTAATGATGTTTGCTAGAAAACAGTGCATATCAATTATGCTCCACGGCAGGGGCACATTGTGTTCCCCCGGCTCGAGTGTTACTGTCAGCGTCAATGGACGGATAATATCGCACGTGTAGAACAAGATTGTAATTAGTGTATTTATTTTGCTCTTGTGATATAATTCTCTTGTGTGTGTGTGTGTTTCCTTTTTTTTCTTTCGGGTTCAACTCCCTGTGCCTTTCTTCGCATCAAACTGACATGTTAAGCATCGGTTGCTGGGGCGACCATGTTTTCGCTTCCTTTTAAAGCATCCATTGCGCCGCACGGATTTAAAGTGTATAATTTCGACTTCAAACGCCAGATCAAAGATCAACAACGTGGCAAGCGTGAACGCAGGAAGCGTTCGAAGCTGCACCGAATTCCGCAAGAAGCATTCTCGCCCGTTATTTACCCGTCGAATGCATCTCCGGGATGCGTTCTTGACCCAGATTCAGGGCCAGGCCGCGGGCAAGGCGAGATGAAATATAGCACCCCGTTAACGGTTCATGATAAGTGATGAAGTATCTATGCTCCTCCCAAGGCCCAAAAAACCGTTCTGCTTCCGAAACGGTTCCATTGGCATCGGTTTTCGCTCTTCCCTCGATGAAACTGCCGGGAAAAGTGTGCCGGCATCAATATTGCCGAAACGGAAAATAAATAAAGCTTTTAATCATACGTTTCACCCGAAGGGAGATTGCAAAGCAAAAAAAACTTGCCCAATGTAAACGGATCGTGTCAGCGATGTAACGACTCGTGTAATTGTTTGTATTACAGTTTCCCACGTTGCGCTCCGAAGGGGAGTGTTTATTTGTACACCAGCTTTTGATTAATTCCCCAACCGGATGGCCAGGGGTCCGATATATTAATAAATACTCCCTTTGATGTTTTCACTGAGAGTTGATTGCCAATTGTATCCCTCAAATAAAGTCTTTCGAAAATTAAATCATATATGTTGCTTGCATATATCAAAACAACTCGCCGGACATTGTATTTGCATCAGTACTAATTATTGAAACTAAACTACTATCAGTAAAAATTATATGAGAACGACAAAGTTCACAATAGAAACGAAAGCTCTACTGCTCATGTTTCCGCATCGTTTATTGATTGGATACCGAACAAAGGTCAGATAATCTTTCCGGTTCGATTATTTACTCACCGGCACAAAGGGAATTGTTCTACCGAAACGGTACCAGCTCACGAGATCGCAATCTTTCGCATGAAAATTCACCAACCACCTTTTGGTCAAAATATCGTACTTACCTCATTTTGTTCAGGTATTATCTATAGTTGATCGATTCCATAAAACGGTTGTTGTTTGTTCTCGTGTCAAGTGAATGTGCCCTTCCGCAGTTGGGCCGGGCTATGGCGGTGGGAGTGGGGCGTTAGCCGGCTAAAGTAAAAAGAAAAAAGAAGAACGAAAAAAGCATATTACTAACCAATGTAGAAACTATCGAACGTTGAACGAAACTAAACCAATGTTGGAAACCCGTTATGTATATTTATAAAACTACCAAGTGATTGGTAAACGAAAAATGTAATCCCAGCAATCCACTTAGCATAACATTTTCACAAGCATTATTTCACACACAAAAAAAAACAAGCGGTACTGAACTAGATTATGTTCGTACTGGTTGCTTATCAACAATATTATCGATGGATAAAACTTCTTCTTCTACCGAACCCCTTGTTCAATTTACGCACTGAGCGATTACAAATCCGGAGGATCTACCTATCGGAGAGCTATTCTAGGTATCGGTTCGGCACAGAAAGGTAGGAAAAGTTTTCCCCCGCCCCGCCAGCATACCTCGTCCGATAGATCTTTCCCTTCGCCAAAACGGTAAACTGAATCGAAGAGATTAGTCGGCATAACTGGCATCATTTGCAAGCTTTCAGTCGCGCCGTGTCGGTGTGTTCCCTCGTTGGAAGCCCAAACGCGCTGTGGCCTTGCTCAGTCGATTGGAAATCATTGGCAACGTTGTCTTTCCCGTGCTTCGTTCTTCAGAGGGAAAATTTGAAGTCCAAAAAAGAAACAGCTCGCTCTCCCTCTCACTCTTTCTCTCTCTCTCTCTCTCTCTCTCTCTCTCTCTCTCTCTCTCTCTCTTTCTCTCTCTCTCTGTAAGCAGTCCAATATGCATGAACAGAACGGCGGGAAATAGCATCTTTGCCTCATATGTATGTGATTGCAATCCTTGGCTCGAGGATGTTTTAACGAGCAAAAAGAATGAAGTAAAACGGTAGAAAACGGCACACAGCAAAACACCTGCATGCACCTTTGGTTGCCTTTCGCTGTTCTTCTCCACCCAACGGGCCCGTGGTTCTATCGAACGGTTCGAGCAATCATCGGTTGGGAAAAAGCTTTCCCACCCCGTTATCGCACCCGGTGGATGGATTTCATCCCTTCTCACATTGGTTCAATCGCTGTCGGCAAGTTGTGCTATTGTTACCTTTGTCCTGGGAGGATGAGCTTTTTTTCCTCCTCCTCCTCCTCCTCCTCCTGCTATTATTATTTTGCCGTTTCCACAACCCTCGAAACCCCTCGTAGGCAAAGCTCCCGCCCAAAAGGGCTTCCCAAAAGATGGCTCAGAGGACAAGGGAGCTGTTCACGTTCAACCGCAAAGCATTCCGCACCCCTCGAAGGGGTGAACGGTGGTACCGGGGACCAATTGACAGTGGCGGGGTTGGAACTTTTGTGGAGGGTGGAAAACTTTATCCTATCGTCTTCCGGACACTTCCGACACTTGCCGGGAACACCTAGCTCGATCTCATTTGATTAAGATAATTGAATCAAAGCTTGAATTACGACCATCGGTTTTACAGCTCACAGGGGAGCCAGGATCACGCGAAGTACACGGCCGGGTCGGGGCATGTGGCTTCGTCATCAAATCCATGTTTTTGAACCATCGGTACTGTAGAAGCGTTTTCACAATCAAACGCCAACGAGGAATCGTTGGTGTGGAGGACGTGGAAAATCGTGTCGTTAATAAAGTCATTTATTAATTAATAATAAAATATAATAAATATAAAATATGCAGTCCCCCCTTCAATTCCGACATTTATTCAAAGGGAGGGAACCGGAAGGGTGGACCATTTGAAGCTCCTTTGGGAAGTGATGCGGTTTTGAATCGGATCTGAAGATTGGAAAAGCAAACAAAGGTGGGAGATTCTTGTTATGCTTCCCGGGCCATTGTGGTTTAGTTCGGAATTTCTGTGGCAAGAATATTTCTGTTTCGGGTTAATTCATTACAGATGCTACTAAGCAGTCCGGAGTAGAAGGAGAAAAGAAACAATTGGATGGATGCCTCCGGATGTAGGAAACTTGTCAATGTGTATAACAGTGTCTTAATTTTTTTCTAAATTATATTGAACTACAAAATGCATCAAGGGAAGAAGAAAAAGGAAATATCACTTCTGGTTAGTTTTTCGTCAACTAGATTAATAATTCAATTTTCAATAATTCAGACAATTTTGCCGCTTTTTCCAATACACTTCAATAAACATTTCTTTCAACCAGACCGTGGGACGCGTTTTTCATCCTCTCCATTTGGATTCAATGACAAATGACATTTTTTCATCAGCTTTGATGTTTTTATTTCATGTCATTTCATATAACACCGAATAATCAAGTAACATAAAACCGTCCATATTACCATATTTTGATACAAGTGGACAGATTGAAGCGTTCGTGAGACAAGTGCTCAATTAAGTATTCCATCTGGCGAATCGAAACCATTCAAAACCAATTCAAATGTCATGGAACTTTTTATGCTTTAGCAATAAAATAAAAATTACGTCCAGCATCGGCCATCCAACACCGGCCATTGCCCACTCCCCTTCCCTCGGGCGTTTTGCCCTTTTGCAGCCACGCAACGGCTTGGCATCGGGCACGGTTGATATTCACCGGTTTTTGCCGGTTTTTGTGCCACTGCTGCTGCTGCTGCTGCTTTGCGACAGGACTCAAGGTCTCCCGCCCGCCGTATTCCTGTTGGTGGCCTTGGGCCGGGTAAGCTGAACGAATGTGGAGCAGCCGGCAAACCCGAAACCACACCTTTCACTTAAATTCAGCGTCTCAAGGTGAGCCGGGCGCGAAACCCGTTTTCGGCAAATGTCATGATGCAATCCACAAGGGAGCGCGCGCGCGCTGTTCACGTGCAAGCCCCGGTGCAGGGGTCCACCGGGAACCGGGTGTCCCTTCGACGCCCATTCTACAGGTTTTTGCATGGTTCCAACAGGGGAAAAAAACAACCAGGAAGCCGCCGATTATCGGGAACAGATCTGACGATGGCCATCTTTGTCCCGGCCACTGGAGTGCGACCACTTCCGCACGATGGATCCCGTTTCGAAGTGTGGGACCCATGTGGTTGCCCTTGCCAACGATGACTTCTGTTTCAGAGTGAAGGGCCTTGCTTTCCTGGAAGGTAGGACACTTGTGGTAGGGTGGAAAGAGCCTAGAAATCCTATAATAAACTCCCATCGTCGTGCTTGGCCTCATAGAAGTCATATCGGCCGTGGGGAAGGAATGAATCTTCCCACGTGTGGCGTCTCGCAATGAATGGTCCTCTATTGGATGTAACATACGCCTGTCTGCTAACGAAAAGGCAACCACCTCCCAAACCCGTGTTGGACAAATTATTTGCCAACACATGTGGCCACACGACTAAAGAGACGACGGATTGCAGTGGTAGCGGCCCGATGTTAACGACAAAGAGATTTTTATTTGATTTTATGCCACTTTGCCAGCGCGCTTCATTTGTGCGAGACAAACACTTCTGGGCTTCGATGGCACCATGTGCAAGGTGGGACACACTGTTGTTGAGCCTGCCGACGTCGTGTCCTGGCCGAACAAATGGCCTTCCCCTGGCAGTGTCGTGCAAAAGAACGCGGAGAACGACAAACACATGACGCTGCCATACTTCGGAACAACGCGCGGGTCGGAGTAAGAGAGCATACCGACGCGAGTGTGTTGCGACTTGGCGCAATGTGGCAACGCTTCAGAAAGCCAACGGAAAGACCTCTGCGGTGCACATGTGTGCATCAATCGGTGCATCCACTACTGGTGCATCGCTCGCGCTCGAAACGATAGACGGTTGGCTTGGCGTAGGTCAGCACATGCGATGTCTTTTACGGACGAAATGTGCGTTTGCTGTCATCTGTGACCGGCGTGGAAGATTGAGAGAAGAAATGGGAGAAGGAATCTTTCATCATTCATCAGCCGTCGCTTGAAGGAAGTCACCAAAAAGTGTGCCGAATGAATGCCGAGGAATTGCATTAATCGGCATGGTTATCGTTTTGGAACACACTCCCAAAAAGAAGAGCTTCTGTACATTTAATATAGAATAGTTTCGTTGAAAAAAGGAGAAGAAATACCTACTAATGTTTGCTACATTAAACATGCATTTAATGTGCATCAGTTCTATTTATTACATGTCCCATTGGCTGCTATACAAACTGGCAAACAAATGTCATCTTTTCGATGATTTATTTCTTTAACCGCTAATCGTTTACAGTAGTTGAAGGTAGTGTAATTAGGCCCTACAAATAGGGGCAAATTGAGGTTCCGCCATTGCCTTGCTCGAATGGTCTATTACAACTGTGGACTAATAAACATCAAGCTTTACTGGCACTTGTCTCCCAAAGGGAATGGCATCTATCAACAATAATTATAGATATTAGAGCGAACGGTGCGTCCTGCCCGGGGTCGGGTCCTGCCGTTCGACCTGTCAGTGGGACTATGCTATGCATCACATAATTGACATTTCCCCCGTTGATAAATCTATTCGCGTGCCTGGCGACTGGCGACCGGCGTGGACGGCAGCAGCAACGACTGCACAATGCACGAAGACGAACGAAACGTGCTTATTTATTCAATTTGCAACTTGTGCTCCCCCCGG
>JAOEFI010000003.1:6846390-6891408 GCA_034621735.1 Anopheles plumbeus
AATTTTTATTTTCCACCACACACATCGCATTCTCCTTATCCAACTGTCGTCCGTCCGATCGGTGCATGATTGAGCCGGATTTGAGTTTGATTTGACTTCGATGGCGAATGCCAACACGCTCGAGTCTCGGAAAACCGCCGTTCAGCTGAACTAGTGCAACCGTCCCTGGCCCTGGCATCATAGCTGTCCATCTCAATCGGCATCCACACCGGGACCGTCGCATTTCTCCCGATTTCTTCCACATTTTACCGTTCATCTTCGATAGCGTTACGGTGGGATCTGGCTTGCTGGAGAACCCGCGCAAATACCGATAAACTATCCAGTCGGGACCGTATGAGGCAGGCAGGGAGGGGTGCATCATGCTGCACCGGGTGGGAAACCAGCGCGAGCGGTGTTGAACGAGCGCCGAGATACGCGTGGGCCGAGATCAACGACGATAGACTCTATCACTTAATCCTTCCCGCTATCTTTCTGGCTTTGACCCTTTCCCTATCGATCTTCTCCCCTTCAAACACCTTTCCGTTCCCTGTCGGCGGAATCGAACAGAAAGCGATGCCCGAAACGTTGACGACGACTATGATAATAATGAGTCAATGCAGTCTGTTGGGTGCATTCAGTTTCTGTTGAATTCTTTCATTTCCTTTTCCCACACGGCGTGTTCTACGGGGAACAAATCGCACTAGCAGCTTCGAACGGCAGCTCGTTGAAACTCGTTTGCTGAATGGCGTGTGTTTACACTGCGTCCCTGCCTATAGCGACATCTGTTGCACGCGCGACGGGCGAGTTCGAAGGATTAATAGTTTAAGATAATTTATCTTAAGCCCATTCTTTTGTCTACCCATTTTTCATCGCTCTCCTCTTTGGAGAGGGTTTACGAACATCGATGCCTACTTCGCTATTTTTGCCTGCCCAACGGAACGCACCGAGTGGACGAAAGAATAAAAGGATGATGATTCTTCCTGCTTGTAACGGGTTGACATTTGGCACGTGATTCAACATTCTTCCATGAGCTCATTATCTATCCCCATCCGATAATTCCGGTCGGCGCAGGTAGAACCGTTTTCTTTCCTTCACTTCCAGCAACCGACAGCAAGCGATAAGAAAACTCATCGTTCACTTTCGCTTTCAAAATTCTTATCACCCCTGAACTAACCCGTTCGCTCGTATCAAGACCGAAGACATGGAAGTGGAAAACTTGTTCCAGCCTGGACCACGCGGCTTAACACGCCCTCCCGAAAATCGGTGGTCTCGGTTAACCTCCAACGGGCCCGGTTCGCTGCGATAACGAGCGAGATAAAGTGGGATATGAAATTAATCTGTTTCTGCATCCTTCCAACTGAGACTGTGGAAGCAGCATCCTTTCGGCGCACCGAAGCCCCCACCCTCCCCCCGCCACCACATCCTCGCAGCGTGAGCGCACCGAAAAACCCATCGACGGGGGCCTCCGGGAACCACAAAACCTCGAAACGGGATTTGCAGTTCCCTGCACACATCGCCATTGCCGAGTGCTTTAGCTTGCCGTGCCCGGAAGCGGGAACAAAAAAGAAAACTCCTCACAAGAAGGATGTGGTAAGGCGTGTGAAAATGGTTTCACTTTCGGCGCACGATCGAAGAGGGAGGATCCCAGGGGGGCTCCAGACCCAGCATGTAGACTGTGTTAGCATTTCTGCTTTCCATCAGTGGGGCTTGGATTGGGTTCTTTTTCTTTCTCTCTCTTTCTCTCTCTAGCTTTCTGCCAAAGTCGAAGAGCTTCCTGCACTGCACTCCGCCCTCGAATATTGGCTAACGATGGATATGGTTTTGACAAAAAAGTGTTAAATTTCCGCCGTCGAGGTCGTAGGTTGATGCTAGGGCCCCTTCAAACGACAGCAGCAGCAGCCATCCGTTCGGTTCCGTGCGACAGAAGGCCGCAAATGTTGACTCGAAAAACACTCATCGCTCGCAACTTAACGGCATATCCCCATCGAGGGTGGATAATGGACACACACGTGCGTTGCGTTTGGTCCTTTTGGCGCAAGAGCGGGAAACAAAACGAGAAAAAAAGACAAAAGAAAAAACTGCCGCCTTCATCAACTCCATTCCTTGAAGCGACCGCTAAGACAAATGTGACACAATGTACGGACCGTTAGGACCAACCCGTTCAGTGTGTCCCATGAGGGTATGTATGTTTGTAGTGGCACAATATTGACGCAAAGCTGGTGAAACCGATTTCGGTGATCATGGATCGTTCATTGGTTTCATTTTTTTCGTCTCCAGAGAAGATCTTCGAGCGCTGCCTACGAATTCGGTCAATGGTAATTTGTAGACCCTATCCCTTCGGCTACCAAACTTGGGCGTAGTGCACCGCCAGCAGCGTGACGTCACGCATGTGTGAGTTACGCTAATGCTGTGTAAATTGATGCCCGTAACTGGGAAATACGTGGCCGCGGGGATGCACTTCGCCGCGTCGTCGATGGTTTTGCGTCATGCGTTCCGACGCCGCAACGGGCAACGGGTTTAAATTTTCTTTTCATTACCGCTCAGCCGGAGGGAGAACGAAAAGGAGAAAAATAATAATCATATGTCGCCACCGAGGCCCTCATCCGATGCATTGGAAGCTGCGTTCACGAGAGGTTTTGGGGACTCGGGGCGTTCGTTTTTTTTCGGCGGGTTTACTGTTTGACTTTGCTCTTCACGTATGCCGCAGACCGTGCCCCATTACCCGAGCGCGTGTGCTGCAGCGACGCGTGCATCCACTTGCATAATGCAGTCACTTTCTTTTTTGTCGTCAAGGTGCGTGTTTTGTTTGGGGAGCTTCTCTATAAAACTCAAACTCGCTGCGATCGACTGTTAACCAGTTGGATAAACAATCGTTTAACCAAACGCGATCGACATTCTATTGGTGGGCAGTTTTCCGTGGTGGAGGAAATTTAACTCTCCCTTCCTGCCAACGTGCAAATACTGCAAGGGTAAATTGTTTCTGTTTTACTCAAATATTTTTACGGATCAACTGTTGAAACATTCAATACACTCAAATAAAGAATTCGCTATCTGTCAGAGAAACCCGGGAACACATTTTTCTAGATATTCTGCCACTGGAAAACGCCACTGTTTTCAATTTATGATGGTACTGGAGAAGAAGAAAAATATATGATTTTTTCTGCCGGCCTGAAATGGAAAAATATTCTCGGAATGAAAGTAGATTCCGACTGGCCGCGTACGCTTGAAGGGATTCTATGTTAGGTTGCGTCCCATAAGCCACGGTCCGAGCATCGCCGAACCCGGCAAACCGTGCCGAAAACAGGAAGTGCATTCTAGAACGGGCATGATATACGAGCGGCCCATGTGTGTCCTCATACGGTCGCTCGCTGGAACCGTCGTACACACACGCACACAGCCGTCGAACACATGTTGTTAATTAAGAATTCCGAGTATCCGCCAAAGTTGGCCAGCGCATAGACGCAGCGTCTGCGGGCCTAATGGACTCGAGGGTCTCTAGAATGTGCCCATTGTTTACAAGTGGGTCGCCAGTTGCGTTGCGGAGTCCTTGCACTAAATGGTCTGGCCGTATCGCCGCACCGCTGCCTGGTTGGCATGTGAATGAAGGAACAAAACACAAGGGGCCCTGTGAGAAAGAAGCAAAAGTGGCCCACACAATCGAGCCGGCCCGAGCCGGCTTGAAAAAAGACGATCCATATCACGGCCACTCTGTCACCACGGGCGACCGCCTCCGCCATTTGCAGGACACTTCTGGATCAGTAACTCCTCGAGGGCTCGAGAGCATCCGACGGAGATTTGTGAGCATGTGTGTGCGGGTTTTTTTTTTACTCCGTTTGCATGCGACCCCGGGACGCAAAAGGGGTTCTGCGCAGGGCTCAGGGTCGCCGGGCGAAATCTTGCCATTCAGCGAGCCGAGGCTGGCGGGAACGCAGAATGTCACTTGATGTGTTGGTTTGCCGTTGGCATTAGCATAGTGCTGTCGTCAAAACAATACCACTTTCTTCGGCTCGGCCGAGCGGCCACCCCCACCGTCAGGTCGGTTCCCGCTTCCCGTGTTTGAAGTAGCTCTGCCACACCACACTTTGCGTTCTTGCGGTGCGTTCCTTCGTCTCCTTCTCTCCTCGGCGTTCCTCGGATCTCGGGAGTATTCCTCTGGCGTTATTTTTTTTTTGCAATTCTCGATCCAATCCCTCCCTCGTGGGTCGATCATGGGAGGGCGGACTAGTACGGTGTGGTATGTTTGGATAAAATATGCATAAAATGCTGAAGCCAGAATGCGAACCGTAAACGCCAGGGAAAGACCTCGGTTCGCTTCCTTGCGATGCGCCTCCGACAGAAGGAACCCCCTTTGTGTGAGGGTGCGGGGCAGGAGAGAGTATGTGGGGCTTTGGGAATGACATTCACCACCCGGCGAGGACGGCAAGGAGGTGGCGACTGCAAACTCTAGAGCGCGTGCGAAAAAAAAGAAGCCGTTTTAGACGCGTCGTCTTTTCGGGTTGCGGTTTTCTGCGGCCTACCGAAGAAGCGCGACCCAAGGGAACCCACAGGAAGCACGTGTACGCACCGGGGGGGAGAGCGGGGAGGTGAAAAGTGTTGTGTACCGGCCGTACAATCGTGACGCTTGACTTTGTGATTCATGTATCAATTCTATTCGGCTTCGTTCGGCCTCAGCTCCTGAAGACCCTCGAACTGCCCCCTTCCTTACCCTCGATGTCGTTGAATATTTCTCTAACGTCGGTGTTCTTCTGCTCTTCACACACACACTCACAGGTAACAGGGGCGCGGTATCGTCGTTGCCGTAACTAGACGTGACTCGTTCGCAGGCGGCTTTGGTTTATTTCATTCATCAACTACTTGCGGTGGATTATAATGGGCGAGGTAAACAGCGAGCAGCACAAATCTCTCCCTTCGGTGGGTCTCGGGAAGCACTTCTAACCACTGGTAACCGTAGGGCTTCCGTGAGGTGTCGAGGGTTGGGGTTTTTTTTTCTTCTTCCGATTTCCGCACCACAGCCACCATCAGCCGCCACCTTTGGCGAAAGCAACCCTCCACAACCCACTTCCCGGCGGGTTGGGAAACCAAATCAAACAGAACCCCCCCCCGCGGCCATTAACCGGGAGATGTACGGATGCTTACCTTAGCACCGATCAATTAGCACCTGATGTACTGTAACAACGAAGAAGGGCAGATGAAGCCCGGATACGAGGAGTACAGATTAACATGAAAAATGTAACGTAGCATAACTATAAGCCGTCTTCAGATGAGCTGCGTTATCCGTCGTAAGGTTAGGACCGGATTTATTAGGAAGAATAAAAATCTGCGTTTAACCAGCACATGCGTTTGTTCGGTCGGAATTTTTTCCAAGTGCGAAAAGCGACTACGGTCATATAACTTTCAGACATTTCTAATTCCACCCAACCGAAGGAGCAATTGGTGGAATTGCTCGGTTTGGTTGTGCAACCAAGCGGGAAGAAATTTCTATTCCAGTGAAAATGAGCTGCACCTTCTGTTCTTCAACCTGTTGCAAAATCACGCTCCTTCTCAGAAGTGGCCGAGATCAGTCGCACATCTCGTAAACACCTAGGCTGATGTGGCAGGTGATTTAAATTTAGGTCTTCGGGCCCTTAGAGAAGCAATGGGATCAAGGTTTGTGCTATTAAAAAAATGTTCAAATAGTTGAGAAATCAGAAAAAGAAAGTAGCACTAAACAGCTTTTCTTCCTGTGAACCTTGTCCAATATGGAGCTAAAGTACCATAGAGGAAAAGATTCAACAGTGCAACTTCCCGATACTGCTTTAAAGCGAATAGAGAATTATGCTCTTCATTCTTGCATCACATAAACTGGTTTGAACTGGCTCAGTGGAAAGTAATTATTCCTGTTATGAGTTATTCCTGTACTCACGGAAACAAAGATGGCTCTTAAATTCGCGTCTTCATTTTGAAGGACCAGTTTCGAGATGCACCGCCAAACGTTGCCAACTTATCATCCATGCCGGATGGCAGCTTTTCCGCTGAATAGCTTACGAGTTGGAAGTAAAACCTAGAGACATGGAAAGCTCCCAAAGGAGCGCCTACTCCGGAAGCGAAACCAGAAGCATGGGATGTCGCCGAAACTTCTTCAATTTAAAATTTTCAACAACCAAATTGCAAATTGATCTGTTTGCGCCGCGGCAGCTGTGTGCATCTCGGCCAGTCCACCGGGGGGCCATATTTTCGCCGACTTTATTCTACATTCTTTCGGTGTGGTCATCTTCAGGCACCGCAATGACTTCAACGAACTTCGCCAGTGCGGCCAGCCGCTGGAAGAAGTTGTTGGCAACAATGGTTGAATCTTATTCCGAAACAATTACCAAAGGCAATCCCCACAAATTGCGTTGGATCAAAGCGTTAAATCTTCTCGCAAATCCTTCTCCATACACAACGGGCAAAAGCGACACATATTTGTTGGCGGAATCCGTACGAAGAGAAGGCCCAACTCAGGGAGGGGAGGGGGTTTTATTTGCCGAGTGTTTTTTTTTCCTTTCAAACATCGAAACGGTTCGAGGAGGAGATGATTGCTTTCTGGTATGGCATAAAGTACAATACAAACATGTTTTTACAATATATTTATGGAAGAAGGAGTTGTTTATCGTGGAGGGAATTGTGTGTGAGGTTTATCAAAAGTGTGTACTTTAAAACTTAAAAAAAGGTCAAGGCTAGTGGGAAGGATTGACCTTTCGAAAACTTAAAAACAATCTATTTTCATAACAGATTTTCAAAACTTTGACAGTGTTCTAAACATTCATGTTCAATTGCCTAACTATTCCTTTATTTATGCTTTGCCTCCCATAATATTTCCTCAATGTCCCGAAATCGTTCCATCAGTTTAGGCTTTTCTACCATACCGAAAAAAAACCCTACTAAGCCAGCGACATTGAAGGCGGCTAAAATCAATCGCGGATTACAAGTGATTAACATAAATCATTACTACCGTATGCCTCCAGAGGCGGAATAATTTGAACCCGTATCGCAAAAAAAAATGCCGATACCGGCGCAGGTATCGTAAAATTTAGATTAAAAATGTCTTCAAAACATCAAGCATAAATCCTGCCGTTGGGAGGCTCAGCCTGTAAACGTTGCTCCCGTTTTTCGAAGCCACCACACGCAAACGGCACGAAACAGCAGAAAGTCATTAAAACCTTCGCCCCATTCGTCGGGGCGAGAGCTTGATTAGTTGAGACCGCTCTCGGCTGCCCGGACCCGCTGTTCTCGCTCAAGCAAGAGGGCCGACCACCATCAAACGGCCGTCAGGTGTAGCGTTAGGAAGCTGTGTGCATCCAGCAATCGAATGGAGAGAATAAAAAAAAACACGTAACAACAAAAAAAGGGCACATCCAACAAACGCCGGACGAAAATAAAGACGCTACGTGGTATGCGCTCTGGAGCGCTTCAAGGAATCGTAAGAACATAAACCGATCCCGTCACGGGCCGCGCAGAATGGACCCCGAGTCCGGGGTTGTCTCGGGCTGGCCCGTCCACGAAGCGCGGCATAAATGTGTGGAGACGGCAGAACGATGGAACGTACTCGCCTGGAGGACGATTAATCGTCGACGAGCAGTTAGCATTCTCCACACTTTTACTGTCCCGAAAGCATACTTTAAGTCCCACCCCACGGTGCGGGTTAACTGCAGGCCCGGTTTTCCTCTGGACGTGCGAGTGACGGACGGAAGACGATGGGAAAAAGGAACAACCCCGCCGTTCACTTACCTTTTAGACCGGAGGCTTCTGGAGGCCGGTGTCCGTCCTGTGGTTGCCCGTCCAAACCGTGTCTGCCAAATCTTACCACCCGAACTAACAACTTGACACTATCTTCCTCCCTCTTTCTCTCTCGTTCTCTATATTCCTTTCTGTTGAGCCTCGCCGGGTCACTCTTTCTCTCTCTCTTCCTTACCGGCCAGCAACAGTCCAATGGCGCGAGGTCCGAGCTCTAGCCACCGTTTGCACGCCGGGAATGCACGGGAGTAATCCCTTTTCGCTAAGGATGCGATAATTCGCTAAACTGAACCCGCTTTAATACTGCACACCACTTTAGAAGCGCACCCGAAAAGTACACCGCTACATGGAGATGGGAAAAAAAGAACTCGTACACTTTAATTTAGCCCCAAGGCACACATCAAATAGTGCGCACATACACACTAAATATCTAGAATACACACACGCACACCCAACACACACACACACACACACGCACATACAAGCACAAACACATTTAGTCGAATTCACGCGATCGTTTGCGGCTTAAACTGTTTCTTTTCGTTTCTGCAATCGCGCATCCACGCCAGATTACATGCAATCAAAATCGGACTGTAACGACCAGGAGGACAAACTGTGGACCCAACCCTGGACCGCGCCGAGGGCACCGAGTTTGTACGTGTACATTTTCACCCCTTCCCCGTCCTTCTCCTCCTCGCCGTCCGGAAATCACTGCATCAAAATCCCAGCACAAATGCGATAGCGCGGCCGGAGAAGAACGCCCGAGATAAACAACATTAAGGTTCTAAAAGTAAATCTCCACTCCACTAAGCTGCAACTTTGGACCGGGCCGAGGGCTGCCATTACCTTTCGTTCACACACGCACACACCGCTATTCAACGCTAGGGCAGGGAGACGGGTGGAAAGGCCGGCGGCGCCGGGGCGAATAAAACAAAATACCGAAATACAAAATATCCACCAAATGATAGTAATCTTCAATCCAACAATCCGCAAAACTACCGCAGGGATAGTAAAGGGATCACCGGAGCGGGGAACGGCCTGAAATGGAACGCAAGGAAATGGCGAAATGGAAAAAGGAGAAATATCCTGCCCAAGAGTTTTGCAAACTTTTTTCCACTACTGCATGTTTTTATCTGCATTTATTTTCCTTTTTTTTTGTGTGTGTCTTTCCCGCTTTGAATTGGCCGAGTTTGATTCACTCCGAGTATTGCAACACTGATGACCCTATGGGGCCCTCCAAGGGGTTCGAGGGCGGTATTTGAAGGTTGTTGGGTTGAAACTATGTCGATGGATTTTGTGTTCCCTGTTTTTTTTTTTTTTTTCAAACAACAAAATCGGATCAACTGAAAGTCCAACCACCACCAGTCAACCACCATTACAAGGGTTTTTCATACGAAGGATGCAGGACACAGCCAGTTTGTTTCGCGTAGTTTTACCTAAAGTTCAACCGAACACTGAAACACTTTTAAACTGACCGCACCGCTTCTCAAGCGTGATCGCTTGGCACTGGGAGGTCTGGGTCTAGGCACTTCACTGTCAATTCTGGAACTTCCTTCCGGAGTGTTAGGACACCCGAATCAAATGCGCACCGTACTACTCGAGCGCAATACTCAAACTGGCCGCAGCGGTCGAGCGCGATAGAGGAAAAGCCGTTTTCAAAGCCAGAGCCGTCGCGTTGGCGCAGGCCACCGAACAACCAACCGAATATCTTGCGCTCCGTGACACAGACTGCCGTCGACTGACTGACTGACTGGCTGGGCTGAGGTTGGGCCGGTCGACTCCGTCTAACGACGTCCTCCGCAGAAACCTCCTCCAGCGCTTATCGTCGCGGCGTCCTGCAAGTGACGGTGAGTGCCTGCGGTCTGGAGAGACGAGGTGAGGGGTGCGATCCTGACCGGCGGGAGCTGGGCGATCGACTGGCTGACCATTAGCTAAACAGTTTGGCTAAATAATATGCGTGTATGTTATTATACGTATTATGCTATTAATAATGCGCGAGCGGAGGCGAGGCGCAGGAAAATGCAGATGCGAGAAAAGAAGCGATCCATCTCCAAAGCGGGCCGCGGGATAAAACGCACGAAGAAAGAGAGAAGGACGCCGATCTCTGGTACATCCATTTAGGGCCGGGAGATAGAGAGAGAGGCAGAGAGGAAGCAAGATAAAACGGAGAGTGATAAAGAGAGATCGAGCGAGAGAGCGAGAGAGAATGGGTGCGGTAGTGTGCGTCTTCTTGCTATACGCTGCCTCGAGAGAACACGCACGCAGCCGAACGCGGCGAAACCCTGTGGATGTGACTTCTTGAACAAGCGGGAATCAAGTCTACCACGACCACGCTGTGGTTGATCAGGCATGCCAGGCCGGTAGTCCCTCGCCGCTGAAGGGCAGACACTGGAACGCTTCGATGAATGCTCCGAGAACCAAATCGAGCCGATTCAACCCAACGACCCAGGCAACCCAGAAGAATTTGACCACATGGGTCTCGGCCGCCGACTTCCTTCCTAGCATTCCCCTTTTCGGTCCCATGTGGCACGATCGGTCACGAGAAAGCGCAGCTTCCCGCCGAACATGTGTTCGCGTTCCGATCGTGCGAAGCGACACTCTTCCCGGAGAGTCCTAACGATTCCAACGCTCGTTGGTGTCTCTCCCTTTTTTCCAGTCTTCCGTGGCGTTACACTTTCACTCGCTTCTCAGCCCCCGGGGTGCATATGTCTTGTGCTCTTCCTTGCCGTGGTGCGCTTCTCCAGAGATTTCCCCGGGAGACAGTTTTCCCCGTGGGAAATCTCGCTCTCGCCAGTGGTCTCTTCTTTTTGCCTCGCGTGTCGCGATCGCTTACGATCAGCGCGGACCGAAATCTCCGGCCAGCCGATCCGATCTTCTGAGAATCGATAGAGTCCTAATGACTCTCTCCTGCAGTGTTGCTCGTTCATACTTGTTGTGGGCCTCTGCCTCGGAGAGAATGGTTTGGTCCCCTGCCAACATGCATCCATTCAAGCCTACAAACCCAACCGTTCGCGATCATTCGCGGCGGGTCTCTCCATTTCTATGCTCTTCTTGGGCCCGGCTTGGAAATATGTCTGTGTCCCGGCAGTGGCGATCACGTGCTTCTCCACATGCTTCTGCTACCACCACCGGTGACTGAGGAAACGACTGGGCCTATTGAAATCAGATTAACGACCGGAGACATCTCACATCTCCGTGGAGTGGAGTTTTTTTTTGCTCGGGGTCAATTGGACCTAATGCTAAGTAGGTGTACCGCAGACTTCGAGACAGTTTAGAGTTCGCAAGCGCATTGCGTCATTTCGCAAAAGAGGTTGACAAACGCTTAATGGTAGCTGGAAAAAAAAAACGGTCTAAGACATGAAAATTGAGTCATAAACATGATTTTGGTCCATGTAGGCTCGACGCAAAAGCTAGGTTTGTCATCAACCGACCATGGTCTCCTAAGACAAACTCAAATCTAAAAACCTCATTACATATTTTTCGAGGAAATGAATTACGTCATCGCGAAACATCATCGCGGGTGTATTTAATCAAAAATGCCATCATTTTTAATATCGTTTGCATTTATTTTGCTACGCAAACCTGGCAGGCACACTGAACGAATGCACTTTTCTAAGGTGTGCGACTCTTCTGTGATGCCGGCCGAGAAACCCCGAGGCAGCGTGGACGGAGTAACTTATTGCTTCCTCGCTCAAGTTCGTTGTTGTTTGCGCAGGTTGATGAATTTTCCACCCAAATGCAGACAATATTTTTATGCTCATCTTTCCGTTGGTATGATGGAACCGCACGGTAACGACGCGTCCAAACCTCCAACACTATATACAAATACAAACAACAAACGGTTCGACCAGACGACGACCACGATTCCCACGAAGTGCATCTCGCTGGCGCACGTTACGCATGCACGTCTTCGATTAATAACTTCAAAAAATAAAGCATACGCTGCAGTGTACCCCGCAAGTAAACTTCATTCTGGAGATGCGCGATGGTGTTTATTTTGTTGCTTGTCGGGACTTCCTGGGAAGCCCCAGTTCGGGTACGGACTGCAGTCTTTCCACGTGAAAGGAATTATGCACAATCCACAAACGGACTGGGAGGTAGGGAAAACTGTAACACTGTTCCAGAATTCAGACACTCACTTCTGCAGCACACTTTTCCCCCGAAAATGGGGAACTGATTTCACTTCACCGTAGAACTCACTCCGACCGACTGGCAACGAATGGTCCAATGTGGACCGTGCGCTCGCGAAACCCACGAACCGCCGAAAAGGGCAGCTGGCAAATGTGGCCGCCCCACCCCAGGTGGTGGTTATAGTGTTGTGCTCAAATGTCAAACCATCCCGATGAAGTCATCCCGGTTCCGGATGGTCTACGATACAAGGGCACCAACCATTCCCGACCATCCGAGTTCGAGGCGAGATGCGACGGCTTGGCGGGGGTTTGGCTGGCAAATCACATTTTATGATTCCGTCCCATTTCACGAGCCAACCGAAACCATCTGTGTGTCTGTGTGTGTGTGTGTGTGTGTAAAATGGCAAAGCAGAAGCGGAAACATCCAGCACTTCGCATACTTCCGGCGCATCGTTGTCGCTGGTCATAGGATATCCGAAAGGCGGCCACGCGCTCGTCCAACGGGAACCGTGTGCCATTGTGCCGCGAACGGACCGGACACAAATGGGGTGGTGAAAATTAAATCTTGCCACCCCCGTGTATCGATTACAACATTTTATTGCTGCCCGGCGGGAGACGGAAGGAGTCTGGAAACGGAGAATAGAAGGAGGAAAAAAACAAACGCCCAGCATAAAGGGTGAGACAACACACCCAGCGCCCAGCATACCGACGGCACACTTTTTCGGACACGAGCTTAGCGTGAGGACACGGACCTGCGGGAGTGAGATTTATGGCTTTCGATCAGTTTACGGTCAATTAAGCGAACGGCTGACCAACAATCAACAGGTTAGCGCGAACGGGCGAGTGTCAATGTCGTCCCAGCAGGACATCCAGACCGAGGCTGATAGATAGATGATGGATAGCTTACAATTACAGATGATGTGTTTATTCATTGTTTTTACACGGCGCCATTCGGCCGAACGGGAAGACAAGTAAATCGAGGGTCATAACTTAGGCAACTTTCTGCTACGTAGTAAGTCCTCCGTTGTTGGGACGTCGAATAATTGATTTAGAAGAGTGTTTTTTAAATACTCCAACCAATCAACACATCGAACATCGGATGGTCATGAATATTAAATTAGGAAAAATGTGCCTCAAACGTGTTTCGACCCGTTCATCAACGAACCACAACCCTTATTCCAATCCAAACACTATGGTAATGGTAATGGAACAAAGTGTTAATCTAGATAGTTCTAAGGAGCTCTTGCTTAAATAATATTCTCGTTGAACTTGATGTTTACATAAATCATGTATGTAAATGTATTTTAACATGGTAAAGTAAATTATTGGACAATCCCTTATTTTAAGAGCAAAATTAATTTCAAGAAAAAGAAAACTATGCAGATATTTATTAGCGCCATTTCTTCGTCTCATCCAGCGATGGCGAACTTCCAACCCTTACGATTATCGACGAAAGGCAATTGTGAAGAAAATAGTTGGCCATATTATGTTGTCCAGACGGCTAAGAGAGGAGGGTGAAAATCTAAACAGAGTAAGTGGAAAGATGAAAGTTGGATGATGATGGAGAGCGACCGTAAGAGGTTTCGGATGGAAATTCAACAGGTTGAGGCCATATTTTACGGCAAGATGGACACTATTTGTTAGTCATAAAATAATCGTCTTCTTCACCACAAAATATACTTATCAGAAGTTAACATAAGTTAACCGGCATGTGGATGGATGGTGCGCCATCGCTGCTCAAGGCACGCTTAGAAGATGCCAGAAGAGTAGAATCCTACGCAGCAGTCCCACACCCCAAGCCCATGCGAGCAGCATACTACTTGTTCCTCAATTCCAATCCCAACATAACTCCTTGCGTGACCGTCCCACACACGCGTCCACTTTCTCCCTGAGCTACCCGGAATGGGCGCGAATTCGGTCGCGTCTGGGCCACGAACCATCCAGACCCACTTTGCCGACACTCCGGGGCGAAGTGTTGCATAAACCGTGGGCGGGCGCTGCTTTTGCTGCCGCGAAGCACTGCGGTCAGTTGGCCATCCAGACCACGGTCGCTGCTGGTAGGTGTACGTGAAGGACAAATGTGTCTGGCATGGGGCCGGCTGGCTATGTGAGTGATTGTTGGTTTTTTCTTTCTTCTAAGCTGGCGGCACTTTTTTTTTCGCCCAACGGCTGGCTTTCGCCTTGTGCTAATTCCGTGCCTGGTAGCCGTTTCCATTGATCACCCGTTCCTTGGAGGGCTGCTCAAGGAAAGAAGTTTTGCGTGGACCGCATCTCCCTTCCCTTCGCTTTTCTCATTCGACTCCTTTTATCGCTTCTGAGCCCATTTAGCCCGCACCCGGAGAAGGAGGAGGACAACCGGTCGAGCTGGAGCCGTTTGCAGCGAGTGTGCCCCTTATCACCAGTTCCTGTCACGGACCTCTTCCTATGCAGATGTGTAGAACGGTTGATAAGCTCGTGGGACGGACGGACGACGACGACGACGATTTCGTTCATTCATGAATGTTGCCGAGCGCATCGTGGCCCAAGGCTCGCCTCTGACCGTGATTGTGGCCCGCGATGCGTGCGGAAGTGGAAGGCTGCGGATCTTGTTCTTGTTCTTCTCCTTACAATGTATCTAAAAATGGTGAAACCCATTATCAGAGTTGTTTAGGGGCTCAAAGGGGTTTGTGGTTGAATTTCACTATTCTAGTCGTACTTAACATGAATGTGGGCTGTTGAGTGGAAATGGCTCCTCTGCTTATTTCGGAAGGTAATTATAATGTTCAATTTTCCTACATTGTTGGAAATGTTACAGATTAGTTGCTTTAAGACCATTCCAACAATACATCACTTCTTAAACTGGCATCACTTCCGAGTCGCTCGACTCACTGTTGAAAACCGACGCAAAACGTGGCAAAGGGTTGGAAAAATGTCGACTCTATTCCGTCAGGGAGTCCGCCGCCGGTCGGCCGTTCCGTCGTTTTCGTAGACCAATTTTGATAAACTCTCCTTCTTTTCCGGTGCTTCCGAAGGGTGCTTTTATTTTTAGGTCACCAGCCAGCCCGCAATCAGCAGCGGGCACCACCCGCACGGCCACGGCTCCCCGTACGGCACTGGCAGGAAGTGGAAGCTGATAAACTCGGCAGCAACAATCTCGGCGCGTTTGCGTTTGCGCGACTTGTTGCGGCCCGTGTTCTGGGAACCGCACATGGAGACTCGCCGTCTCTGGAAGTTGCTGGGGAATCGGAAGTTTATTGTATTCGTTTCCAAACTCCTGCCACAAGTTTTCGATGAGTTTATGTGTCTTTGAGCATTTACACAAACACAGCATGTTTTAATGCTCGGTTCAACCTGTTGCTCACTACGGCTTTTTTTTCTCAGAAATCAATGCTGAAAGGTGGAAGAAATGTTTAGAGTGGCCTTCCTTCTGCCCAGGAAGCGGAATCTGATGCACTCGAAACAACTGCCCCAAATATCTTTGACCCGTACGATGTTACGAAAGACGGACACCCGAACGCCACCGTCGATCGACTTGCAAGATTTCTCTTTCATTAACTCATTTTTACCGCACTCCAGTAGCAGAACAACCGAAGCAGAAGAAGAACTGGAACAACTGGAACCGATTGCATCTAGTCTGGGACTCGTCAGAAGTGGCGTGGACCCTTTCCGAAGAATGGCGAGCCGGGCCATCTAAGAAAGAGGCCCTAAGATGAAGGTTGCAACATGCGAACCTACACATATTCAATCGAGGGAGGTCGGTGTGTTTGTGTTTTTATTTCCTCACTCCGACGTGCAATGGGGTGCAGGTATGCGGTTGTTGTTGTTTCTTCCCCCTTTGCAGAAAGAAACCTAAGCAACAAAACCCCCCCAAAACGCCGGCATTATAATTACCGACATCAAGTTTATCTAAACTCCCATTCAATCTTCGGCCCTACGTCCGCCACTTTGTCGAATGCAGTTTCTTCCCCAATAAATATATAGGGCGCCTGTGTTCTTTGGCAAGGTTGCTCCCGAGGCTCGAGAATGATGATTTATATAAAGATCGAAAGTAAGAATGTATTGGAGCAAGACTTTCCATTAACGTGAGTTCGAACAGCTCTTGCCAAAGAATGCATGAAACCCCCAAACTTTTGTGCATTTGAAGTTGTTCGTTCAGTTTCACTTCAAACTCAAAACTTTAGCATACAGTTTTGTGAATTGTGTTGAAAACTTCAAGTTGTTGAAAACTGACTCAATGAAGGAACACTAGGTACCCTTAAAATAAATGTGACTAATGTCCCTTATTATTCCTGTCACTTCACCAACGTTTATTCAAGCCCTTTAAATCTCTTAAAATTGTGTTCCATAATTAAGAGGGATAGTATACATATTTTTCAATTACAGTATATTTAATAAAATGTGATGCGGTCAGTCAGTGTTGAAAATTATCACTGAATAATGTTACAATTTTCCGCAACCCCAAAGAGTTTGTTTTACCAATTCCTTGCTGTGTTCCTCGAGGACTTCTCAAACGCATACAATGTTGCCTAAGAAGTATGCAGGAAAGCAAAGAAATGAACCTGTGCCGTCGTGCAGTGTTTGGAGTTTGCGTCATCGATTTAATTTTTTTGTGCATTTTCCGGAGCCACGACGAGGGCGCTTTTCCAGCGCCCGCTGCGATGCACCAAGCGATGATGGCCGGATATTTGTTTACTAAGGGAAAAACTCTACAAACAAACCGCTCGGCGTTCGGTGTGTGGCCGAAGGCGGTATCATTGCGGTAGTTCACACGAAACGAGTGAGTTTTCTTTATGGTTTTTTTTTCTTCTTTTCTCGGTTGTATCCGCCTCGGCATGATGCTCGCGACTGGACTCCACGTCGCGGTGCAATCTGCTTCTAGCCCACAACGAATCAATCGATCGTCTTCCGCGCCCCAAAGACTCCGTAGCCGCCAGGAGCGCCAACACATTGTCGGAAACAAAGACCCAACAGCTCAGCAGCGTCATCCGACGTCGTCAACAATCGGAAATGATTGATCTCGAAGCGCACCACCCTCTCCCGTCGGGATGGATTCTGCCCGGGAGCTCTCGAAACTTGTTCCTCCCTCGGGACCATCGTCACGGGAGGCCGCCAGTATGCTTTGGATTCCGGCATGCGACCACGGATGTTGGGTTAGTTGGACATGGAGGAGCGCAAGAGAGAGAATGACCGAGATAGAGAGAGAGAGCGAGCTGACTGCATGTGCATCTGTGGCGGCGAATTTGTACGCTTGCATTCCTACCATGTTTTGCGCCGGGGAGTCTCTTCCTACTATTGCTCCCCCCAACATTCGCTGCGCCTGCCAGCCAACACATCATCGGAACACAAATTGAACGGCCACAGAGTTGCTCCCCAGCAACCACCGGAAAGTCCCACAAGTGAGCGGAGGCGATCGCGTCTGGTCCGATCTGTCTCTCGGTTACGTATGATTGGGTTCTCGCGCTGGTGCGGACTCTTTCTCGCTGTTCCCACATCCCGGGGCCGTCGTACTTCTTCTTTTCCGCCGTGGCCGCCGCTTTCCGGGAGTCATCTGGCTGGAAAATTACATATCTCCCACCGTCATCCATCTTGTCGGCCCAAGGTTCGGTTCAAGGTAAGCCCCGAATGACGAAATCTCGGGAAACCTCCGTCCCGGCGTGTCGTTTGATCGTAAACAGAGCGTACCGTCTGCCGGGTCTGCAGGGAAATGGTGTGTTTTTGTGTGGTACTCGCTGGCGCGTCGTCTGTATGCAACTGCACATGTGTGTACCGTTCGCTGGAGAATTCGGAAAAGAACCGACCCGCTGCTACAGGCATACCACCAGCACAGCGCTATCCAGCGCCTAGCCCATTTGTTTTCGTCGAACCAGCAGCCTCCCTTACGCACAATTCATTGCTAGCATCCCGTGGGATGCAGGGATGATTTTCCTTTTTGTTATACACATTTATCCAAAACCAAAATGAGAACTATTTACGGCCATTACTTAACATTCCATCACTTTTACACGCGGGCAATTTCGTGTTGAACATGGCACTCCATCTCATTATCGACGCTCCTCGATCCCTTCCTGCGTTCCGAGAGTACGGGAATGATGTGTGGATGTGTCGGCAAGTTTCCTCCCCCGGAGCGCTGGTAGCGAGGATAGGAACGGGAATGGAGTGAAAAGAAAGTGCTCGGATTCTGAAGATTAACCCGTAGTTGGAGAGTATGAATAATTTTTAATTAGTCAACATACAGAAAGTACGAGACGGTTTATTTATAGACAGTGCACGATCCATTTTTATTTCCATAAAAAAAATATCTTACGTAGACTGGGACCTTACCCCACTGGCACTGAAACATAATTCAATAGGTTCAACGTTATCAATTTCTAATGAACATGCCTCTGGGAGAAATTCTATGAAAATTCGATGAAATAACAACATTAATTTGATGTATCAAAACGAAACAACCTGGAAGTATACATAAAACGTTCAGAAAATGGTAACAATTTATAACTCATAAAACATAATTTTGCAATTAAATCATAAATTAAGAAATGGGCATAATAGAAAATGCAAGCAAAACAGTCACCACGTGGGATTTTTAGAGGGAGATAGAGGAAGATTTGAAGAAAAGCTTTCGAAACATTTCAATGAAACAGCTTTTGAAACATTTCACCAAGCTTTCAAATGCTGTTTCCGAAAAGCTTTACATAAACATAGATATATGAACCTTGGAATTGATTGTTCATTTTTCCTTTTTAGGAAACGTTTTGGAAATTACTTCGGAATTTCAATGAACATAATAATCTTCGATATGCATCATAAAATACTGTAGATATCTCTTTCATTATTGAGTTGATCATCGTTGTGGATTTATAGTGTCCTATTCTTCTTCCTTGGAATGTTGTCATCATGAAAAGAGGAACATTTTGCTTCTCAGAATCTCTCTAAATCGTTTCCTCTGTACATTTCATCTCAACTTTAATCTTTTAACTAATTACATAACTGCTCATTCAAAACCCGGGATCCCATTCAGTCAACTGAGGTTCCTTGTTAAACTGATAGCAAACGATGGTATCGCCAGCATTCAGCTCCACCGACTGATCGTCCAGGCGCAAGCCACACTCGACGTCTTTCTTAACGCTGTCCACCTCGTTCTTCAGGTGCCGCATGGATTCCAGCTTCATACCTTCCGCCAAGAGCTCCCCATTTCGCTTCACCTTAACCTTGAGCGACTTCTTCAGCAAACCCTTCGTACAGCGGCACCCGAGCACTGTAACCTTCCGCCGGCCTTCGTTAATTTCGAACAGCTGCAGTACGTTTGCCTCGCCCACCTCTTCCTCCGTGTCCAGCAGGGGCAGTTTGGCGCTGATTTCCTTCTTCAAATCATCCACCAGCCGATAGATGATGTCTACTGGCCGAATCGTGACGCCTTTGGGAGGTTTGTTTGGGACGTTCACCGAAAATGCGTAGATAATTGCATTGAAAAGCTGCGCCAGCTCGACATCACTCTCGTTCACGTCTCCCACGGCGTAATGGATCACGTCCAGCCGACAGCGCTCGTTTTCGTCGTACGTCTCCAGCACGTCCAGGATGGCCTCCACCGAGCCATGCACATCGCCCTTGATGATCACGTTTACCCGCGGTCGCCCATCGTCCGCAGCGGTCTCCCGCTGCCGTGGGCCTTTTGGTTTGCGTCGATAAAATCCGGACAGGCGTGCCTTCTCCCGTTCCGCCTTGTACTCCTCGTCGTGTTCCTTCCTCTTCTGGTTGATTGTTTCCGCATCGCTGATGGCCTTGTCCTTCATGACTTGATTGTTTCGCCACCGTAGTACCGAGCTGGCAAGCTTCTCGGATTCCACCTCGAGGATTATATCGCCGGCGAGGGGAAGTTCTCGCCAGCCAAGAATCTCTACCGGCATGCCGGGCGACACTTCCGATATCGGCTGCCCCGCGTGATCAAACAATCCCCGGACCTTCGCCCATGCCTGACCGCTCACCAGCACAGCCCCTTTCCTCAGCGTACCACGAGAAACGATGGCCGTGGACAGCTTTCCTCGGTGTGAATCCACCCTCGATTCAACCACAACACCTTCCACCGGCCCGGTGTATTCCCCTTTCAGGCCCATGAGGGTGGCCTGTGTGCTCACAGCCTCCGTTAGTTCGTCCAGGTTCGTCCCGTGCAGTGCCGATACACCAACAGCAATCGTATCGCCTCCGTAGCCTTCCAGCGCGATTCCGTGCTGCGAAAGTTCCTTCTTCACTCGCTCGATATCAGCTCCCGGTTTATCGATCTTGTTGATGGCCACAATGATCGGGACAGAGAGCTCTTTTGCTAGCCGTAAAACCTCTTTGGTTTGCTCCATGACCCCATCTTCCGCCGCTACTACCAGCACGATGATGTCCGTCAGGTTAGCTCCACGAGCCCGCATCGCACTGAATGCGGCATGTCCCGGAGTATCCAGGAACGTCACCTTCTCCCCGTTGTCCAACTCGACCGTGAAGGCTCCGATGTGTTGCGTTATACCGCCAGCTTCACCGGCCGCTACCGATGCTCCCCGCAACGAGTCGAGAAGGGTCGTTTTCCCGTGGTCCACATGACCCATCACCGTCACAACAGGCGGTCGTTCCATTAGGTTCTCGGGCGCTGAGGGCGGGCGCGGAACCACATCTCGGTCTTTCGGCACTTCCTCCTCAAAAACCGGGGCGGCTACAATTTTCGTCTTGAAGCCACACTTGGCGGCAATATTTTTTATTACCTGCGGGTCTTCCAGTCGGGCCTGCGCTTCTATGTTGCCGGCTCCTTTCACGTACAGCATCACTTCCTGAATGTGCTCCAGCTCTAAATGGCACGAACGGGCCAGATCCGCCACTGTCATGTTCCTCCAGATATCCACTACGCCCGCCATGTGAGGTTTGTTCTTTTTCTTTGGTGCGAACTCGATCGCGTTCTTTTCTTCGGCTGTTTTGCGCTTTTTGCAGAGGACCGCGTTGAACTGTATTTGCCGCCGCTGTGTGTTTGCAGATGCACTGGAACCCCATATTCGTGCATTGAGCAATTCATTGCCAATTATTCTATGGTAGAAAATATGAAGTTTTAGAGAGAAATCAAGAATTGTGGTGAAGCGCAGACCATATCACCTTCGCGCGAGGAAACGTATGTTTAACATTGAGAACTTTTTCAAGAAATATCACAAATGGAGAGTTTTGCGCAACGATCACTTTGGAGCTAGTCGTTATGTTGGGGATTGTTTCATTCATAAATCGTCAGTTTTACACAATCGCACACCCAATCTATAGAATATTATTCCAACAAGAAGAAAACATGATTTTTGTTATGACATGTTTAGCTGTCAAAACGAGCCGGCAGCTTCACACATCAAAAGTGAAGTAGTGATGTGCACCAGTAGTGATGTGCATGACCTATGCGTTTATCTCAGCACCCGCACTTTAAGGGTTCAAGTTCTGCTCCCTTTAATAGTCGAACCCATCGATGTCTTCGACGGCGTTTCAGCAGAGTACGAAACCGTTGGTGGACGCTGTGTTAGTTAAATTTCAACTTATTGCAAATATTCAAAAAATTTCCTAAGATAAGGGAGCTAAGATTCACCACCATTTAGTACAAGCTTAGGCGGGGAGAGAAGTTTATAGGGCACCGCTTTCAGTGTTTTATGTTGATTTTTTTTTAAATGTGTTTATTTTTTTAAAACATTCAGGATATAATACACATATGCTAATGTAAATGCTGGAATTTTGAGAAAAACTCGTCAGTAAGAATATATCAAAACCACTTGGTTCAGGCAGTTCCGTTTTGTTTAACATATGGTACGGTAATACTAAATATATTGGAACGAACCTAGTTTTACTAGTGATATGTGGAAAGAACAACCGATTGCTAATCCTATTTCCAGCTTAACTAGCTTACTAATATCTCAGTTGTCGTTTGAAGCGTATTTAAAATTTCATCTATCACAGCCAAACAACCAATAATATTTGCTGCATTTTTCCATTGTTACACAGTATTCCTTTGACTGCATCAGCGCCGAAATATCACAATTTAACTTCGCTATCTAGTTGAGCTAGCAAAACCTCAATTACGAAATTAAGTCATCAATATGACACGGGGGTGCCATTATCTGTCATGCTCACACCTTCTCCAGACACTGGTAGTCATACGGGTTGTCCGAAGCGGATCGCCGGTACCGGTTCGCTCGCCTTTACTGCGGATCCAACGTGGGTCCGTATCAGGGGAGCGGGGAGGCGAAAGAAGCGATGTCGGCAACCCTGAGAAGGACCACCCATCCTCAGGTAAATATTGACTCAGTCGAAAATTGAATTACTGCGTGATTATGACAAAAGGAAGATCCATGCTGCTCGAGGGTACGGGTTCCGTCGCAGGTGGGTCACACCGGCCGGACCGAACAGGACCGATGGAGCGGAAGGCTGGCTCTCCAGCGGGATGCAAGGGAGGAGCGAAAAAGACGGAGGTCGAGCGGCGGAACCGAGCGCGTTGTCAAAACACACCTCAAGGATATCGAGGGGAAAAAATAAAAATCTTCGTACGAAAAAGGAACACTTGTGTTTACCTCCAAAAACCGGCTCATTCAAGTGGCTAAACGGTCAAAACAGGCCGTGACAAAAAGCGAAACTAAACAAAAAAAAAAAACTGAAGAAAACGAGGAACGCCGTTCCACCATACGCAGCGGCATACTTCCTTTCAAGTTGGGCATGGCGAGTTCTTCATCGAGAAATGATAGCGTTTCTCACTCGTTTTGTTTTCGTACTGGTTTGTTGTCTTTCGGGTCGGGTCAGGACGAATGCCATAGTGCACCTTGCACCGGTCGTTCGGTTGGAAAAGTAAAAACTAACATCCTAGCGGGCCAGCTCGTTCCTTACATCCTCGCTGGATGGATAACCAATCATTGCTAGGAGGTGAATCGCGCCCTGCACTGGCGAGCGACTACAGAAGAGCAAAATAAAACTTGTTGCTAAAAATAACACCGACCGCCTCGTTGGCCACCCGTTTTTCAGGCCGTAACATAAAATGAAGCAAAATACAGCATTCCCGAAGCGACTATCGGCAGGAAACCGGCCGTGAGGAGGGGGAAGGACAATAATCATAAAAACGTAATGTGCGGACATAGAATGGCACGATGGTTTTTTTTTGTTTTCTTCCTTTGTTTATTTCCTATCTCCCTGCTCTGTTGGTGTGCGGTGTGTTTTTCCTTTCCCGGTTTTCTCCCACTCTGGCAGAATGCTATTGATTTTCCAACTTATTTTTAAATAAATATTTGTCACCGCAAAATGTGGAGGAAGAAAAAAGCTGGGAAAGGAAAACCCGTCTCCGGACGAATGCCGCCGAATGCTGAACGTGGAGAGGAGAAATCTCGACCGCAGAGCAAATGCCGTCGTTTGGAGTGTTTTAGAAGCTTTAGCGGCTTAGTTTTTATTTGCTAACTGCAGTAAATGTAACGTGAAGTGTAACCGATAGCTGACTTAGCTTTAATGTTTGCTATCGTCTTTATTTGTTAGACAGAAAATATGGAAAAGAATTCGGCCTAGATTCTGCTTTGACCTCCCGTTTCGTGCAACTTGTCAAACACAAAATAGAGTGAAGATATTTTAAATTGTCCAAAAGATTACGTACAATAACTGGAAACTGTGTGGAGTAATTAATGACAAACGGCCTCGCCGAACTTTTCCACCCCCTTTGTACCATTCGGGGAAAAGTTTTAACGATATCAATTCGTGGCGGATTGCGTCCAGCCAAGGGGAAGTGCATCGTATCGTATCGCATCGCATCGCAGCAACAGTAAGGCTGCACTCGAAGTGCATCGAAAGTACACTCCACGGCACGGGCTTCACCTCCGCTTGCCCCCTTCGAAGCGTGCGCTTGAGTGTGCGATAAAAATTGTGTGATGTACGCGACTTTTAACCCACCACTACGAGGCCGGCCCGAAGACAAAAGAGAAATTGTGGGCAAGAAATCGCATCGAACGGATCGGCCTGGATGGCGCACGCAGGCAAACGATGCTAGTGACGGATGCCGCCCAAGAAGGAAAGAGAGAGAAAGAGAAAGGAGTTGCTGAAGATGGTCCCGAAACCCCGGGCTGGGCGGGAGGGCACTAAAAGCGACGGTGGAGTAGCAAGAGGGCCGCACACGGCGAGCCGACAACGCCGACGTGGCGAAAGTGTGTCAACACATCGGCGCAAAATGCATTTCGCAAATATATGTCGTAATCGCATCAATACCTCATTGTGCCTTTCCATTCAAGGTATTTGCTTGCGGTATTGATCGTGAAGTGCATTGCGACCTGGGAGACGGGCACATGCCAGCTGTTGGCGTCACTTTAGCACTCTTCCGTGGGGCAGTCCCTGTACTCTTGGAGGAAAAAGAAGATGGAACATAACAGATGAGACGACTGGGAAGAGGCTACACAAGAAAGGCAAAAAAGTAACGCAAATGCTTGCGTCGCTTCGAGTTGTTTGCGTTAATAGTGAGGCCTCACAGGATGAGGGTGAGTTTTTTAATTTTTCGGTTGGCTGTGCAAAAGAAACATTTCAACTTTATCAAAGTATTGCATCTAGTTTTGTTTGTGTGTGTCATTTATAATTAGCAGCTTTAGCACAGATGCCAACAATGAAATTATTGATTTTGCAAATGTACGATGGATAACCGAAGATTTTCGGAGTTTGAATGAAAGGCCATTCCTGTATGGACCCAATGCAATGGTGAGACAAAAAAATGGCTAAATTATATGTTCAGATTAATACGCGAGATGCGTAGTATTCAACTCGTTTTGTTTCAATTGGAAATTGATTAACATTTTGTTAGAACGCAGCTTCAATTGATTAGGCATCGTTGTCCCAAGCTAACAGCTATGTTAGGAGTTGATTGATTTTTTATCAATTTTAATTTAACACAACTTATCAACCCCTTACCAGGGTCTCAGTCCACATGCGGTGGACTGTGATAGGGACCCTCGCTACAAAACTCGCTGCTTTTCCGAGTTCCAGTTTGGAACTTCGCCATCGTCCTCCGAAAGGGGCCTCTTACTCGGGCCGTCATGCATATCCAACGCATCCCGGGGGGAATTTCCTTCGCTTTCTGCTGCTCGCCAACCCACCCATCCTCGGCACATGTCTCCTTCCCTGTCCTACCCCGACGCCCCAACGGGGAGGGCGGGTTTTCGGGCATCTTCAGGAAATTTGCTGTCAGTCGGAACCGTGCTCGTTTATCGTCAACTGATGGAACCAGCGCCCGTGCTCCCTCCCTCCCTCGGCTCGCATCTTGGATGTGATGGTCCAGGGCGCCCTCCACTCTCTCTTCTGCCTCTCCACCTCGAGGGGAAAGCGATGCCAATGTACGTGTGCATGAATTCGGAACGATTTCTGAACGAGCGAGCGTGTGGTTCGGTGAAGCATGGCCGGGCCAGCGCCTTATTATGGACATGTGTCTCGTTATGAAGGGATGCAAAGCTCGTGTTGGTCGTCTGCGCCAGCAGCGGACGCTCTCACATACACACACACACACATACGCACGCACAAAATCAGCGACATTCAGCAGCCCAAGACGGAGCGCAAAGGCGTACACATCAGTACAAACAAGCGGTGCGCCTTGTGTGGGGTGGCTTCTTCGCCTGCTTGCAGCACAGCAAAATAGATGGCATCCGTGTGGTGGGAGGTAGGGTTCAGTTTCTCAAGATATGAACCAGGGAAGGGTCGGGTGGCGGACAGGGCACTGGGCCGTAGCCGATGGGGATGAAGAAAGACAAAGCGACGGCAAAACATCGAAGCGAAGGGATGAAACGATAGGGCGAGGGAAAGACCTCATACTGCCAGCAACAACACACCACCAGCAGCAGCAGCAGGCTCATCGACATTACCGCGCGCGTCCGGAGCCGGTGATGATCGTTTCGGAAAAGAATAAGGCGGAGCTAAACAAACAAATATGGCCGTTTGTTTCTCCTTCTCGCGCGCACTCTGCACTACTCGCTGCTAGGCACACGGTACGGTGCACGAGATGCACACACACAAACAAACACACATGACAGAGAAAAAGGCAGCGTCCGTCGAGAGAGAAAGAGACAGAGAGAGAAAGAGAGAGAGAAAGAGAGAGAGAGAGAGAGAGTGGGGTTGGCTAAAAGGCGAGCCAAAAAGGAACGCAGAGACGGGACGAGTGAAAAATAACACACGAATATTTTATTAATATCTTGGAGGGAAAATGTCGAACGGGAAAATGTCAACGTCTTGCGGGTGGTCGGGAAACGGAGCTGGCGGCATAGTAGCTTTGCCGACGTGCAGCACGAGTGCCGGTTGGAAATGATGAAAATTAAAGGCGACAAGCCACACACTCGCCGAAATGGAAAAGAAAAGAAGAAACGCGCTCGGGAATAAGTCGCGATACTCCGACGTCGTCGGTTGCTTTGTCGGGGGAAATGCTGGCGCTGCTGGGAAACACAAAATGGAACACGTACACACAAGGTGATGACAACAGGGCAGGGCTGCGTTCCTGTGCTGGTGGATGAGTCGATGTTGTCGAAGATGCGGAAAGTAGCGCAAAATATTTGGTGAAGATGAAATTTATAAAGACTTTAATCATTTTTACGATGTGCGTCTTGGGAGCTGGCAGAGAAGAAAGCTGTGATCTCAAAAATATGATTGTGGACCGATGAGCTTGATTGGTAGGAGAGTGCAAGAACAGGCAAATATTGTATGAACTCAATTCATTGACTCGCATTTGCTGGGCTGCAAAATGGTGGCTATTGTAAGTATTGCATGACTAGTAGAAAAGTTTCAATGAGTCAGTAGAAAGACAACCAAATTGGATTGTTTTCCAAATCACGAAGCCACAAAGTTGTTCTCACATGTCCAAACATGCCCACATAACAAAACTTTACATAGGAAGCACTATATATATTCATCTGGGAACTTTATCTTCTAAAAACTAACACAGGTCCAATCTTCTTTAGAACAATTATTCCGTCATCAATTCGCACGGCATGTTATCTACATTTTCCCGCTCATCACAAAGTGTATTGTTGCCTATGCAATGCAAAAAACAAGCTACACAAAATGACGTCAGCTGAATGTTTTTTCCTATTTCTGCATTGCATTTCAATCTTTCAATAAATCGAATAGTCGGATTCGTGGGACACATTTACAACCATGAACATTTTCCCACATCAAACAAGTATATATACAAATAAACATCGGTAAGAATATTTAAAAAAAGTCTTCAATTGCATACAAAATTAGCTGAGTGCTGATAGATGGCCAAAATGAAGTGCCCAACTCCCAACACACTGAAACAGTGCAACACAAAAGCACCCTCCGACACAATGCACACATAAAGTAACGGATCAACAAGGACGGATTTAAAAAATGGTAACAACAACCACTCGCTGCAGTTGTATCGCTTCGGTTCGAGAAGATCCATCGAATCCTTTTCGTTCCCATCCGGTTTATGCTACTACGAGCGGCTCAACGAGGTTCAACTCCCTCGGGGGAAAAGAACGTCAAAGGAAAAATCGCACTTGCAACATCATTTATCGGTGTGTGGTTGAGATGAAGGAGTGAAACACAGCGCACAAACAAACGCGCATCCCTCGCGTGCCCCGATCCCCCGACCCCGCGGCCGCCTTCAATCGAAAAACGCATAAGTGCTCCTCACGGCAATCGGTACTTCACGGGCGTGCGGCGTCTCTCTCGTAGGCAATTGAAACTAATCGTTACAATAACGTTTTCGGCCCTCCGAGTTGGCCCTCCTCGCCTTGCGCACAAAACTCCCGCAACCGTGCAGGAAAGTTTTTCCTCTTTTCCAAAGACCTCGCCTCGGTGTGCGTGTGTGCCCTCTTCACGTTTGTCGCCTGCAGCATCCGAAGGCAAAGCGGTGGCCTTTACTTTTCGAGAGCAAATTGTAATAATGGCAGTTAATGCTTGCGGGCTATTTAGGGAAATTGAGTAACGCTCGAAAACTGTTGAAACTGGCCAAGAGTCGAGGGCGCGCAGCGTCGGTGGCACGGAGCGCGGGGCGGGCGAGGTCAAAGTTGGTTGTGTTTTTGAACTATCAATAAAAAAGCAAGTTGCGTGTGCAGCGCTGGGCGTTTGTAGTAGTCAAACCAAATACCAACAAAAAGAAACAGAGAAAACTGAAACGGTAGCGGCTTGAGCATGAGAGACTTCGCACCACAAAGAAAAGAGTGGAAAGTGCACTTCAGCCCTGAATGCAACACTGCAGCACCGGGTTTTTCGGTGATGATGAACTGTAAAAAATATGTTTACCAATTAAGATTCAAGTGCTTGCGGTAACATGTGGAACATAAGGGCCTCGCGGCGGTTCGATGTTCGAAAAAAGGGAAGGCAAGTAAAAGTTTGTTTATGATCGACAGGCATTTATGCTTTTCTCGGACGCTGTGGTGTAACATTCGGAAATAAATAGTTGCTGTGGCGGAACGCACGATTCAGTTGTGCCCATTCATGAAAAGCTTGTAGAGAAGTGGTTTACGACAATAATTAATTAAAGTATTTCAGGCAATGGAATAAAACAAACGAAATGAATCTGTTGACATATTTTTGAAAAGTTTATCGTTTTAAATTTCTTGCTCTTATTGTTTAACTGTTTCGTCACATTGCCATACTTTCTTTGGATGGGTTTTAGCAAGAAAAGACGGAGAATTTGTGAAACAACTATAATTTATGTCGTATTATTATAGACCTCTTGCAGGAAGTGTTAGTTATGACAACGTTAATGACCTATGTTGTTTGTTACAAAAACTATCGAAATATTTATCCAAAACAGGAGAAGTCCCAAGTATTAGTATTTGCATTTGGAGTAGTACTTATGTTTAGGGAACAATTTTTAAAATGCATGAATAAATGGATACCAAAAAATAAGGCTTCTAATTGAAGGCGCACCTAAGCAAACAGCCTTTCGAGTGCGGCAATCCAGCCAGCAGCGTCAGCATCTTTGTTATCGCGTTCCGGACCGTGACCAGACGTCTCACGTCGTCGGGTTCCTCGTTTAAGACGACGACGAAGACGGCGATGGCGACGCCGGGTCGGACAGAGTAAGACAGGCCTCCTCTACCCATTGGCCACGGACCTTCGGTGGCATGATCTCTGTCGTGGCCATCCCGGCCATCCTAATGATGTTTGCTCAGCTTGATAATCGTTTCTTCCGCACGCTGCTGAGCGTATGTGCCGTACCTTCTTTTATATTCGTCCGGCTGCTGCTGCTGCTACGTACCGGCACACATCTTACGTCCATGGTTCGAAATGCTGCCACGGGCCAAGGCATCCGCAGTCGGGTGCTGCTTTCGTTTCACTCTTTCTGGTGTGTGTGATCGAGGAGAGGAAGCTTTCAATGCGGAAGCACCGGCAGAAGGGTTTCGACGGCGAAGACAGCCAACGTCTTGTAGGTGTCGGGACGCCTTTCCCGGGCTCGCTGTGTGACACGGACAGGCACGGATGTAATCATCGTCCAGGAAAAGGTTTTCGATATTCAGAGCCTTTATTCCGCAATCGGAGGACAAGCGTCGGCCGAGCGCCGAACTGTTTACTCAGATGGTCCACTGTGACGGCTGCCTGTACCCGTGGAACCGACGGCAGCCTCCCGATTATCACTTTTACGGTATATCATCCCGCACGGTGGACAGTCAGAGGCAGGACAGGGGTCGATTTGTAGCCGCAACCATTACGTCAATGGCAATGACACATCATAAAACATGCCAGGGCCGAAAATGCGAAACTCATTTGACGTAAATAAAAAGTCAATCGCACCTTCGCTTCGGTCACACCTTCCCCTCCGGGTGCATTGGAATTATTCCGAACAATGAAAGCCAAAAGAACACACCAGGAAAGGCCCGAGCGGTCCGATGGTGCGACAGCCTCCGTGCGCTCTTTCTTTCCGCAAGGATGCAATGAATTCCGAAGGCTCGCTCTGCATTCCTTTTGAAGTTGGACAAAGCATACATTATTTATTTACACAACATTTTCACCGCCCGATGACCAGTGTTGGGGTACCGGGGCGGAGCGAAACTGTCTATGAAAGGACATTCGAAGGGTTTGTTTTGCCTTTTTCAGAATGTATGTAGTGATGATATGCTTCCGGTGAAGCTGGTAGGTAACTGCAGCCAGATCCCTAGAGTATAGTTTGTAGCTTTTGGGTTACGCGTTTCTTTTCCGACGAGAATCCTTAACACTGGGAACGAGCAGTAATCTCAGTAATTTTCTTCACTAACTATAAGGAAGATAAACGCTACTACATCTACTTCAATTATACCTTTTTCGCTGAGACATGTTTTGATCAATCGACAAGAAGGTACAGCATTTTGTCAATTGATTGCATGGGTCCTTCCTTTAGCAGCAAATGCTGGTCTCCGTTTTTCGTTTTGTCATCCGGAAGTAGCAGTAAAAATCAATTCACAATGATCAGGATCCGTAAGTTTATTTCATTTTTTTCCATTCATTTCCTTTTCCGAAACCAATCCCGCCTTTTGGCGAAGCTTACCCATTCGCTACGGGTCGAGGGACTCCAGACGGGAGCAAAGATTCGTTTCGGATTGTTATTCTTCTAGGTAGCGAAAGGAAAAGGTACACAATCCAATTGTTCGGTCGATTGTGCCCATTAGAAACGCGTACGGTGGAAAGTAAAATCCAAACCTATTCCCTTTTTTATTCTACGCGCTACCGGACCCGAACCGGATCCTCCCTGGCCGAACCGTGTAAATGGCTTGGGATGCTCCGCGAACGGGACCTGCATTGGCGAAAGTGCGACCGGAACAGGATCTCTCCGGCCATTCATCTCGCATCGGGCTATTCATGTAGCTCGAGCATAAAATAATGATGCATTTCGCAACAAAACAGTACTCGATGAAAGGGCAAACATGCTGGGAAACGGAACTACCTGCCTGGTGGAAATGCTCAATCGTGGCCCTACGATGTACCCACTACACGTGGGAGATGGTTTTGCGTTGGGTCTTGGTCGAAAGTCTAGGAAGGATTGTGCACGCGAAACAGGACCTTTCTTTTGCTAAGTTATTAATGTGTTTGAGAAATTATTCATTTCTCTGGCCTAAAATAAATAAATGTTTCTAAAACATATTTAAAGAGTTCTTTCATTTAATAATTTTTGGTTATGAAATATAGTAAATCACTGGTTCTCCCATAAATATGCCCGATAGTGTGTGGGGGAACCAAATAGAATATCTGGACCTGATATTACGGCACAGAAATGTCGTTACCACGACTACTTTGATGATGAAATGTTTGTGTGAAGCATTTTAACAGCAGATTTCACACGTGTAGCTTGGTTCAGTTCGGTTCCATTTCAACAAAACTGCATCTGCATGTGCATCCTTCTTCCGACGACTTTGAACCCGGCGAAGACAGCATCCCTCCGACAATCCCTTGGTCCACTTTTATTGATCCAATCTACCGGGGAGGCGCAAATGAAGCGATCGAAACGGGCCAGTGGATGTAAATATAACCTGCAGTGCCCGTGCTGGAGTTTGTCCACCGATGTTCTAGATAAACAGAGGGGTTATTTTCGGAGACTCTCTGCCCCATTCGGCCTTACTGCTCCTTCGAGCCCCCTTCAGCATGGCATATATTGGGCTGTTGTCACTGTTGTTGGCTGTTTGATGTACCAATATTTAGACTGACTCGCGCGCTAGCCACACACCAGCCACAATAATGTGCGCTGCCACCACGGGCAGTGTTATACTTTTGAGCCAATATCAGCCGCTGGTTGTCAGCCCATTGAACCAATATACGACTCCACAATGCAGTCTATTGTGCGTTTACACTAGATTCTGTAAACTGTTTTTTTTTGGCACTGTAATGTGTTTGTTTGTGGATATGTTTTTTTTTGTTGTGCCGGCCGAATTGACTCCTCACTAACCTACATTAATAGTATCTGGAGATAGTCAAATAACTACGGTGACAAGTGAAGGTAAAACATGTTTGGCGTTCGCTGTATCTATTTGACTCCAGGTTTTTTTTGTTCGTCTGTGTGTGTGTGTGTGTGCTTGTCTAATATTTTGAACAAATCGTCAAATAAATTGAACGCCGGTTGGTTGGCAAACACAAACAGAACAGGAATGTTTATGTAATGGCTTTCAATTGTATCGAGGAGCGTGTTGAATTAAAATAGCGCTGTATACACTTCAGGAGCATTTAGTTCAACAGTGGGTAGAAAAGGGCAATAAAAGTTGCTTGGGCTGGTTAAATAAACTTTGTTGAACATATGAGGACGACGAAAATTGAATTATTTTGTACTAGTGGAATCGGAATCCTTTGTACGAAAGGGAAATATCACCTCTTTTCTTTGTTTAACCCAAATCCTTTTTTTGTTACACCTCTCAACTAACTGTGTAACACAGCGTTTGCCAAATTAGCCTGAACATTTAACTCAATCATGAAAAATTAACAACCGGTACTCCCAATCACCCAACCCGTCTGACTCTGACGCCGACCGAATCGTAATCCTTGGGCGACCGAATCAATTCTTCCCCAATGCTGCCTAATGCGATAATAAATTGCACCGCCAGACATGGCCATGGCTGGCCAATTCGTGTCGCGCTCGGTGTAAATTAATTGTAATGCGATTTTCTGCATTCGCTCCCTTTCCGACTCACATGGGCGTGTGCGTCTTTCCGCCCGTTTCTCTACTATTAGATAACAATCGCATTAAATCAATTCCATCGTTTTGACAACGAAAGGTCCCGGCGAAGGTCCTCGGTGTGCTGGGAGGCGCGAAGGACAGAAAATAAAACCCCATTTGTACGATGTAACAACTTCATATTAGAACTTTCGGAATTTCTCCCGCGGTGCGCGCTTCTTTCCTTCCTCTCTGTACCGGCGTGCCACCGTGGATGGATGTGTTTTTCTCATTTTCAGGGGGCTTAGGCTTTTCATAACTGTAAGTAGTTGAAGCCATGTTGGTGCCCTCCGCATCCCCGCATGCGATGTGCTAGCGCCAGGGGGACACAAAGAAAACGGTGGAAAATAAAAAGGTCCTAGTGGCCCGGCCCGGAACCAGTGGCGGGGCGCGCGGCTCGGCTGGCGGCTCTGGATGAATTCATCCCTTTTGCGCACCCGGGGGTTGCCTCATACAGGGGCCGGCGTTTGTGTGCATAGGATGGATGAATGGATGGATGTGTGGTACGATGGCAGATGTTTGATCATTAATGTTTGTTTGCTCTTCCCGGCAACGCGTAAAGGTAAAAATGTGCCGCCGTCTCGCAGTGCGGCGAGTTTCCCGGCCTGGCTGACTGGCTGGCTGGCTGGCCTGTGGTAATTGGTCCGGTTCTCCTGCGTTCCCCCGGTGCCGTTTGCATGCCGAAGAAGTTGGTGCAATAACGGGGAAAAGGTACGAGAAAGTAGGGCTCCGAAATGCAGGCAAACTGCGTGTGTTGTGGTGTGAGTTTCAATCAAACGAACTCTCCTGCTTTGGCCAGTTCTAACGCAGGTTCTAACGTACATATCTGACATCCAGAATTCGCAGTCGGAATAAATACCTTAACTTTAAGGAATAAATGAATGGTGAAAAATAGACGACTTTAATAAACTCTACTGTGAACAAAATAATGACTTCTTTTACTGAAACAAACATTACAATCCGAAATTCCAAAAGAATAGACGAAGGAAAGAGTCACTTTGCATCAGCTTGACAAATTGGTAGTTTTGATTCACAGTTCTAAACGCATTCGAACTTGTTTGTCCACTGTTGCTTATTAAAATGTCTTCGAAACTAAAAAAAAAAACTCGCTTCGGGCGGTGAAAATTGTATCAGATTTGATGAGCAATGCTTCCACATTTCCAGTCGACGCAATCGCTGCAGGGGTCGTCCACGTGAGCCACACGCCGCCGAGTCGCATACGGTGCCGGTGCCGCACTGCTCGTATGTTGCTGTTGTTTACCCAGCGCTAATGTATTAGATTATCTTCCGCCAGGGCACAGAGCAGTGATGCGATATTACAATAAAAGTTTTAATGTTTGCGGTAAAAAAGTGCAAGAAGATGTGGGGAAAATGGATGGGGAAACGGCATCCAGCGTAAGACAACCTTCGGAACTGTCGGGGCGCTCGGTGAAACGATTCCTTCCCGTGACACGGACACGCGCCCCCTCGCCCATCTGTGCAGCTAAAGGCCACTTGAGCGAGCGTGCTGCGGGGCTTCATTACATCGGTCTTTATTATCGGTGCGGTGCGACGGCGTTGACCAACATTGGCGTACGGTGCGCCACGTGCCGTCAGTTTTAATTTAAAACACCGTTCCCGGTCGCTCGGAGAGGGAAACGGTTGAACCCTGTTCTCGTTTCGATCGTTTATTGTTTTATATTTTATGCAGCAACAAATGTCGTCCTCGTTCTGATGGGACGTCGTGGGTGCGGACGAAACGGGGAGTTTTTATCAGCATTGCACCATTCGATCGTCCCCTACCTCCACCACCGCCGCCGACTCCGCCGCTGTCAAACGACGAAGTTTATTATTAGACACAGCGTCCCTTTCCATTCCTGTCAGTTTTTCCCACCTCACCCGCCCGGCGGGGACATAACGAGCCGGTCGAAATTTGTCACCCCGCATTACCGGCTAATGATTGATCATTAACAGGCGCATTTCGCCGTCGAAGGGGTGCGAAGGCACCCTCTTGCCAATGCGATCGGTTCCATTCAGGGTCGCGCGGAAATCGTGTTCAACAACTAAAACCGATTCGTGGACGGCATGAAAACGCGAACTTTTCCTATTGTCCTTCCTCCACCATTGACCTTTGGTGTAACGATCACAAACCGATCGTCGGAAAAGTGCGCGCAAAAGTGGTTCGGGGGTTTCCGGACGATTTCACCTCCGGTCTGGGCCGGGGTTCGAAAGGCGGGATCGGTTTTCCCAGACCCCTGCGGTGCGGCGCGTAATGAGTTTGTATGTTTTCACCGTTGTTCGGCTCGGGACGGGGTTTGCCAAAACGGGGAACCGCAGGGAACCCGTGCACTAATCGGATGTCCATCGGTGATGTCCGTACAATGGCGCGTGAAAGATCAGTTTACAACGCAGCAGGATCGGAAGCTGAAAAGTACGCTGGGGAATGAAATCAATACCGGACACAGTGGAAATGGTTGACTTTCGCTGGTAAAGGTTAATTTAACTTATCTTCCACCATCCCATCAGATGGAAGCTGTTTGGAAGGGTATGAAATGTAACCGAAAGTCTGAAAGGACGCCTTTTAAAACTATTTTCCCTTTTTTCATTTAACGATAGTTGAACAATCAAACACCTTCGAATTAATCTGATGTGATTATAGATGTAGTTGTAGAAAAATCGAACCGGTTATCGGTATTACATTTAGTAATAATTAAGTTAGAATTGACATTTAGGCTATTCTGTACAAGAAACCAAGGTAAAACATAGGAACGGCCATCACTTCTACGGTCATAATTCCCGACCGATGTAGTCATTAGAAAGGGAAGTCGAATAAAAATGATCTAATTCCACACGGCGTTTGAAGCCCTTGTTGTCTTTTTGTGAAGATGGCAATAGATTAATCAGGGTTTAATAAAATTTCTCTATTGCATTGCTTAAATTAAACAAATCTTTAATATATTAAACTTATTCAAACTTATTATAATTAAGAAGTAAACGTTTTCGGATTGCATTTTGTTTAATTTAAAGGAACATTGCGAATAATTGATGAGCTCCTTGACTGTTACACTATGATTTACGTGTGCCTAGGCATCTGAAAATGTGGAATCCTTACACAGTATTTCAGGCGAGTAAAACTAATCAAGCTCGCAACCGTATCCGAACGTTCCACTACCGAAAACTTCACATGGATCATACCCAACATATTGATGCGAAAATCATGCATCAGAACTATAAAAATATCACTCCAGCAGAAAAATGTTCAATCGGTGGACTCGGGTCCATCGTCCACGGAACGCAAAACCGGCTCCAAATCCAGCCCAGAGCTGCAGTCGATTGAAATGTGCTCGTCCGGATCGTGCCGAACTGTGCGCTTCTACGAACCGAGGGCCTCCCGTCCTAGGGTTCCTAGTAGCTCAATCCGACCGGCGACGAGCGAACGAGCGAGTACAAACAACATTTTGCAATTTTCCATTTATGCATGTTTTGTTTAAACGGAACTAATATATGAAACACATAGAACCTATCCGTTGGCGTTCGAGTTTGCCGAGCCGTGCCACGAAGTCCCGCCGGACTCGTGCCGTCGATCGACGGAGACTTTGAATTTTGAATTTTGATGAGTCCTTCCCCTTCTGACCCGCACCCGGTGTAGTGTTCTCGTCCTTCTTCCGGGCATCCGGCCTGACCGGATGGGAGGGGTGGCACAAGTTCAATAGCCGTCGATGCGGGGAGCATGCCGAGAGTTGGGTGGCCGAGACCGGTGTGGTGAGAAGTTGCTTCAGTTTGTGATCGGGCCAAGGGTACAGAAATTGCGATAACAACATGGATGGCGTTTGCGCATTGATAATATGTTGATGTTTGAGCGTAAAATTATTGAGTTTTATGCTGTTTACGTTCTACTGGCAGGCCGAGCCGAAGGAATGGCCATGTTTAACCAACTGCCCCGGACCGGACAATGCAATGTGAATCTTGAACAATAAAGCTCAGGTAAAGTGAAGAAGAACTGATTCTGACGCATCGACATCTGTATCGGATGTTTAAAGTCCTAGCATAACACTGTAACACTTGGGACCGTTTGGAACCACAGGGCGAGATAGATTTCGTGCAGCGACCAATCGGATCTGTCCTCAGTCATCGAACCTGTCGGTGGTTTAAAGTGGACACTAACATATTTCGCCCTGACACGTGAAATGGTGTCGCTTTCGCCCTCTGACAGTCCTCTGCGAAACCACTTCCGTGGGACCAGTTTCTGGCCCAAATTTTCGGACGTGCCATTTTGATTGTGGAAAATGAAACGAAATAATACAACACTCCACCACGTGCCATCTGCGGGCAGAGGGAAACTGTTTTGAAGGGCCATCCACGTCACGCCCAGCAGCGACCGCCGGGGGAAAAAAAAAGGTTGTCACAGTATTTTCACCTTTTTCCCGTGACAGCGGTGGTGCGGCTGGGTACTTGAGACCATTCTATGGATGACACGGACACTTATATCCGAACGGGCGGACTGCGGCGATAATTGTGTGCTACCTTTCAAGGGCTGAGTGGACAGAGCTCTAGAACTCTATTGTAACTATCGATGTGCTACTCGAAACATAAACAGTTCAATTCTTCTAAATATGAAAAATTGTAAGAAGTAACCTTTCCATTCCTATCCTAGAACCTTTATGGTCCTATATCCTGTCGAAAATAAATAAAACAAATTGCTCTACTTAATTTGTGTTGCATATCGATAACGCAAACACGCAAAGCATCGTCCATTGACTCACAAAACGTACCCGTGTCCTTACACGTGTAGTCAATCGCACTTTCGCTTCCAGTGCATTCGATTGCACTCAATCCCTCAATCTCTCACCGACCGACCGATCGCAGTGAAAAAAAGGACGCGGACGGGATGGGACACAATTTTCACCATCACCATCCGAACGAGGTCGAGGTCAGTGAAACTACCAGTGCATGTCCCTGGCAGCATTCCGTCATCTTCGTCGGCGTCGCCGGGCAGCATCGGCAGCATTCGACGAGACGCGCCGTCCGGAGATAAGATGGTTTATGGACATTTTTCATTCAAGCACTCTAAAGATGGGCAAATATTGATGTTTGGCAAAGAACGACTGCACGCAGCCATTCGCGAACTATGTTTACGAGAGTGTATGGGTTTATGTGTGAGTGTGTATTGGTAGGGGCGGGTGTCACTGCCTGCAGCGAAATGGAGCATTGGCTGCGTCAGCCGTCAGCCGTCAGGATCCGGTTGCTAGAAGAACTTTGCGAAGGCTTTTCTTTTTTTTTGCCCCATTTCGCTTCACATGGCTGCTACGGAGAAGAGATCCGTGGGCGTCTGGACAACGCCTACCAGGTCCTTGGTGGTGGAAATTGTTTTTACAGCGAGGGCAAGAGCCGGGTGCTTCAGCAAATCAATTGGCACTTCATTGAATCTGGCAACGTGATGTAGTTATTAATATGCTTTGCTCAGATTTGTCAGGAGTTGTTTAATTTTCGTGGGCGAAAAAGGACGAATGAGATGAAAGAAAATTATTTATGTCGATATAGATATGTATTTTTTCCAACATCTCCCTCTAATCTATCTAATATTTATGTCTACTTTTTGGAACACATGCCCTTCAATAAGGTGCGACACGCCGGGAAATTCCAATAACTGGAAAGCACCGAACTCAATAAGGATTTCATCAAGTGACGGATGATCCCTTCCTGGCTTTCCCCGCTCGGGCCGTCTGGCCGGAAAATTGCTACCCAGCGACGGAACGCACCAGATGTTGGAGTGCCTTTCGGGAGGAGGAGATGTCCCGTAGTGCCAACCACCCGGGCAGGACGAATATGTGCGTGTGGTGGTGGTGCAAATGAGCACTGTTGTTCCTGTTAAATGCGCAAACAAAAATAATAATACACTGGCTCGCTCAAGTCCTGGCAGGATCCGGAAAACCACACCACACCGACGAGGTGCACGGGGGGCAGGTTCGGTCCATGTGGTTTTGCACTTGACTAAAACAATAATCTCTTACCGGGGTTTTTTGGGGTGTGGTGCACCGGCAAGAAAGCTGGCAAGTGGCCGAAGCGGCCCATACCATGAGGGACAGCCTTACGAAAAGACCCCGCATCTGGAAGGAAAGTACGGCGGCCGTACGGGAAGCTAAAACACATCCTCACCTTGCTGCTGCCCTGCCCTTTCAGTCGCACAACATGATTCTTTTATTTGGACAATAAATATGTTTTTCATCCAGTCGGAGCCGGCACCACAAGCTAAACTACCGCAACGTACATAATGAAAAAAACATTGGCCACGAAAGTTGGCTATCCGAGTGCGGGGAATTGCATGGCATGGGGTCGGGAAAGGGGGAGAAGGTATTGCTATAATCTCCGGTAATGATGGTTAGGGCCTGTGTGTCCTGTATGAATTTTATTTCCGTAGGCAGGATAACTCCAGCCAGGAGCAACCGTTTACCTTTCTAGCCGTCGCAAGGATGTAGGCTTAGAGGCTGCAAATTAAAAGTAAAGATGCTTTGTTCCGGAGCGTAGGTGCAGAAAGACCAAGCCACAAGGCAAGCATGGCCGAATTTGGTGAGGCGAGAATTAAACTGAACGAATTTGAAAGACGACACGGTGTGTAGACACTTTATAGCTTCGCTGAAATGCCAAATAAAGGGGGAATGCTTTTTATTCATAATTTTTTAACACTAAAATATGTGTGTACCACCAAGTGTTCAAATGTTAAAGTAAACTTGAATTTCTGTTTAGTGCTCACGAAATTATGTTTGGAAACAATTGATAATACATTAGACACACAATTTATGAAAAGTATTCAATCAAAATAAATCATATTGCTTTTGCTTGGTTTGAAGCGTTTAGCGTTTGGATAGAGAAACTCCAGATGCAATTTATTCATACCTTTCGATTTAAGTTTTCGGAGAGTGGAAAATTAAACTCGACAAAAATTACCCTTGAGAATGTTTCCTCGAGACGTTGTTTGAAAGCGGGTTGCATTTTTACCAAAAACAAAACAAAAACGGTCTATTTGCTAAAAGTGGCACAACTTTTTCACCTCCATCCGAAGCGAACAACTTTCAGAGTTCAGATTGGGCTAAAATTATAACCAAAGTTACCGGATACCGCTCTCTGGCAAATTTTCTTTTTTAATTTCTCTGTTCCTTCCAACGGTCGGCAACGAAACTTCCGCTGCAGTTCGGCACCGACTGTGGTGTGCGATGCGGATGGTGAAAGTAGTAGCATTATAAATTTAATTAACAAAGTTTCTCGGTACGTACGGCTGTGCAAACGCCTGGAGTATTTTAATAGAAAATATTTTAGAAAGCTTACCACGGCCGTTGGTGGGACGCCGGGGCCAGGCGAGAAGAATGCAGGTAGTTGCGAACGACTTGGCGGCGGCGGCGGCGTAGGCCGACAAGCTACCGCCTTCGGCAGGATGATGCTGTTGCATTGCTGTCTTCGGCTCGGGTCTCATCTCGGCCATTCGGAGGCAATTTATTCTATTACATTAGGTAGAGAGGGTTTGACGCACGGTCCGTGGGGAACCGCTGAAGCAACGGGGTAAGCTGCAAACTCAAAGTTTTCCACCGGACTGCGTGTACCGCACGGCATACTCGGCCGTCGCCGGGTGCGCGATACTCCTTCACTCCAAATCCTGACACGACGCTGATATGACGTTGACGATGATGATGGAAATTGTTAATTAAGACTATGGCGACCAATGGAGGAGCCTAACGTCTGGCGCCCGGGATACGCCAGCCATGATTAGCTAAAAACAACGCGCGATGGTTGTTGATTTCGGGATCCAACGGCCGGGAGGATTCGGTGCCCACCAACCGCGCTGTTTGATCAGCAGCATCTGATGGTTGGAAGCGCGGCCATGGTGGAAAATGCGACTGGATCAAATATTCTTTTCCTCCCGCACAGACTCGGTGGGAGGGAAATGAAATCAATTTGAGAAACTTGTTCAATTTATACCCACTCGGGGCATGGCGGTCAATCAATTTCTCCTACGGTAACCGTTTCGCAAGATTACAGACAAATTTCGATTTCAACGAACATTTTTAGGAGTTTAACATGAATGGGAAATTTGTCATGCATTTATCGGATCATTTCAAGACGGTACTTTTGTATTTTATTGTACTATTATGCTATTTGTCTAAAAGAACATACATTTCATTAATAAATCAGTTTCGATGCTTTTGCTATTGGATATACGACAGGAGTCCGGAAAGCAACTGCACATCGTCGTGTCACCAGTAAAAAGAAAACAAACACGCTCCAAAATCGTCCGACCTTCCCATGGAGAAGACTTCGAGTGGAGTAAACATTAGCTGAACCACTTTTCAGGCAAATCACTTTTGTTAGTCGTGCAATGCCAAGGAACCTCCGACGAACGAACCACAGCCACGGACGACGACGACGAGCGAGTGCACAAGGCCTACTATTAGCAACGATAACGCATGATCCTTCCCGCTGCCGTCTGCTTGCTGGGAACAAAGTTGCCTTTGGCGGAGTCGCGAAGAACATCGCGACCCGCGGAGCGTGCTGAAACAATGGATGCCGAGAGTCCGCCCGGAGGATGACTTGACGATGGTCACGTAAATGCACTCGCAGCGCCATGCATTTCACACCGCAGCACACGTCGGCCCCTATGTGTATGGTGTGTTTCTTCCTGCGGTCGCGTTTTGCAGGTTCGCTGGCATTCCGGCGCGGCTGGCCCCTGCAGCGTGGCTTCTTGCACTGGGCGCAGCCGTATGCCGTACGCGGACGCTGCGGAAATGTAAGCAAAGAAAATGGAATGAAACTTTACAAGCGCAAACACTGCGCGACTCCACCCGTCGGTCCGCCGTCCTCGGGTCGCGTCTCTTGTGAGTAAATAGCTGACCAGTGCGGGCCCGAGCGGACGCTAGTCCGGGTGGCGATTGGCGCATTTTCGGGATGCGTCTCACGGGATTATTCTTCGTCCACCGTACCGCCCAACCCGGTGGTTCCGTCTTCACGGTCCCAGCATGTCCTTCCTTGGCGGGTGGATCTTTGCGGGCGAAACACGCGCTAGCCCACGGGAAGGTCGCGGGAATGTAATCACTGAAATGACTTTTTTGCCGACGTGTATGTGCCCTCGCTGCTTCTCGCGCACTGCGGCGGACACTGTGTCCATTAGTGCGGCTCGGAAGGCGCATTTTATGCGCGTTGCCCAAAATTCTTCCCGCGCCCCCGAGTCATCCGAGTTTCCGCGAAAGGCCGCCCGCCTGGCCGACAAGCGAGTGCCAACGACAAGTTTTAATGCGGATGTGTGCCAAGCGCAAACCAAGCACGTTTTCTACGTCTACGAGTGGATCTTTACCTCCGGCGCTCGAATTTGCCTTTGGTGGCCGCTGGTAGCTGGTGGCCGTGCATGTGCAACTTGCGCTGCCTCGCGGGTTGCAGTTTCACTTTTCGGCTTTTTCCTGAGGGTAAACTCGACAACGACTTCTGCCTACCGGCCTGCCCGTTGGAGGTGGCCATTTCCGGGCCGCTCTTTTCGGCAAAGACACACACCGGTGTCGCTGCGATACGCCAAGGAGCGCGAGACAAAAGGGAGAGAAAAAAAGGGTAAGGCCACAACACATTTTGCGGGTTTGCTGTAATTTAGGGAACGCGCGCAGTAAACTACAGCAAATTCTACGACGTGCTGCTCGGGGATGTTCTCACTTTGCCGTCGATGATAGGGGACGCCCGCTGCAGTTGTTTGCTGCACACTTAACGCACTCTAGCGCCACTGTGCGGAGAAGGGTTTGGCCGAAGCTGTTGCATCAATTTACTTTGCGTTGTTTGTGCAGCGTTTATGTTGCGACTTTGAATTTCGGCTACAGTAAACTGCGCCGTCGGTGTGGATGAGTCCTTGCTACGTCTGGTACGGGAGCAAAGCTGGCGAAATAGTGAAACTTTTTCAAAACTGATTTTAGCAACTGCGCATTCTTGGGGCAGAAAAACAATTACTATAGTAAAGCATGAAACAAACAAACTCAAGTAATGAGTATCTTGTGTGAATCAGGATGAACAAATTTTGAAATCTTTGTTTTTGTTTCGATTTTCATCCAATTGCAAGCCATGCGAATGGAAGTAAGTGTAGGTAGATGTGTAGAGGGAAGAAAATATGCATCTAAACATGTATATACGTACATACATGAAATGTTTCAACACATGAAATGTCTAAAACTATGGAAAATATTTATGGATATGTTTGAAAAAAATACCGATATATCAAATGCATACACAGGCCATGGGCATACACCTCTACAAGAATCATGATCTAGAACAAACAGCTTCCCAAAACACACTCTCTCTCTCTCTCGTTTTGTCTCACGTACACAACATAACTTTTCCCATAATGTTTTCCATCACGGCGCTCATCGTTATCCACCAGGAGCTATCGGAAACATCACTTTTCTAACTCTCAGCCTCCATCATCCGCCGGAAGGCGATTTTCCAGAGTGCCGTGTTCCAATTCTGAGCCTTCTCATTTCAGCTATGCGTACTCCAAGTGTACGAGACGGAGCTTTCTCTTCGCTGGTTCAACTGGACTTGATTCTTGTTCGGGAAATTCCGTCCTACAATGTCGATGCTTTCATGTCGCGACGGTTTGTAAACACGTTCCATAAATTATGAATTCACATAGTTTTCTTGGGTGGAAAGGAACGATAAAGAAGAAGCATTTCATATGATAGTAAAAGTTATGGGGATTAGCTGGAGTTCTCGAATGCCGAACTTAAAATTGACCGTGGAGTAATTGGCTGCAGGAAGGGTTTCTTTTTTTCTGTTCTGCTGTTAAACATTGACCATTTTGATTCCAAAACGTATGCTTTCATCGTGGTATGGCCAGCTTTGAGATCTATATTCGTACATTTTTCCATTCGGGTCAATTTCGAAATCAGATGATTGAAAATTTGCAACAACTAAAGGGAACGATTTAAACATATTTTTTTTTGCAAACGGCAGAAAGGAAAATCCTTTCATGCACGCCATCATTGGTAAAGAACATGTCGAGTTCATCAATTTATTTGCATTTAAATGGCAGATGAAAAATCGCAATTATTTTTTGGTGGATCATCGAAAAAAAAAACCCCCTCCAGGGACTTTACGAAAGTTCACAGAAATCCTCGAATAAACTCCATTCCGAGAATGTCTTCCCACACTGGCAGTGGCTCACCTGGCTATAGGGCACTAGATTTTCATAATTAATAATTCATCAGAAGTTAATTTATTTAAATTTTCGTCTTCCTCTGCCCTTCACGGAGGGGAGCGAACCGCTAAAAGCGCTGGAGTTCACTGATGGCGAGGACAAACAGCGCGAGTGGCGCGAAAACGCGCACCGGTAGATGAAAATAAGAGAAATCCACAGATGAAAGCCGTCGAGTTCGCCAACTACAAAGAGGAAATCCCGCCGTAGGATCGACGACGAACTCGAAAGCACCGGTACTCTGTCCTGGTGGCATTATCCTCAACCACGGCCGCCATCGGTCGCTCCAAACTGGCTACAAAGGATAGGATCGGCTATAATGATGCGGGGCGTCGGTTGAAAAGCCTTTTTCAAATTGCGCCCCCATCGGACGGTGCTCGAATGGGGTGTGTGCCCCATCGATCCGGACGCACTAAGGCATTATAACTCTCTCTCTCTCCCTCCAGTGCTATCACACTCAAAACTTATTAAAATTATGGCCATCATCGTTTGAAGCGTTCAAGCTTTTTAAGTGAACCAAGTAGCGTCCGCCAAATGCGCTGCCATAAACAAAGGCCGCCGCCGCCGCCTTCCGCACAGGTGAAATATTGATGACGATGGGAGATCGTCTCGGTCGCAGAGAGAGGGTCTGTTTTCCTTGAAGGACCCCCGGTAGGTTCCCCCGGCGGCGACTTTGATCTTTGCCGGTACTGTCAATTGACCGGCCGAACGGTGACTTCGTTTCGCGGTACCTGGTTCGATGTTTGCCAGAGGTGAAGTGGGCTTAAGTGAAAATGCATTTTTCTTTACTTTGCGGCCCCATCGCGTGGGGCTTCCACTGAGTACCGGCAAATGACAAACTGCATCGCTGAGATGAGTGCTCTCGCAGCATGATCCGTGACGGCGTTCGATCTTTGGCAAGGGAAAAGAAGGTACGTTTTGGGCGCAGAAATCGGCAGGAAAATCTCGCCGGTGTTGATATCTTTTTTCGCCCAAACAATGCGACAACTATTGCACATTATTAAAATGCGATTACGCTGATTTAATTCAATTTCATTAAATGTGAAGTTGTCAAAAGTCAGCAGATTGTCTGTAGTTCCCTTATAAGTGGTTTAATTAAGCAGTTTCCACCTTTACCTTGTGCACGTTCGAATTCGACAAGTAGATGTTAAATAATTTGCAATTAGCGCATGTTTTATTTATTTGCGCAAAAAGTGTTTGGATAAGTTCTTGCTAGAAGAGCAAAGGATCACAACTGATGATTAGAATATTGATTAGAAAATGATTAGAATACTCATTCCTATTCCTTCCACAAAGCCACAAAAAAAGTAAAAATGTGGTTTGAGAAACATCTTCCGTGC
>JAOEFI010000003.1:6895710-6938237 GCA_034621735.1 Anopheles plumbeus
GTTAATGCACTCCATCAATCGCTTGGAAGTTGATCTTCCTGTCGCAAAGTGCATCCGCAAATAGCCAACAACCGATCAACCGCCAATTGACGTTTTTGTCCCTCCCCGCTGTCGATGAAATGTCGCTCTTTTTTCGTTTCCCCGAAATGGGACTGCCATTTCCTGGGAACCGAGGCTCAAACTGGCGGCGACCGCCATAATGTGACACGGTTGACAGATGCGACTCCACTTTGGCAGCAACCGAAGCCCGCGCGTCGAAGACTGGGCGAGGAAAGCATTAAAAGCACCAACGGGCGCGGAGGGGATGGAAATTCTTAAAATAAAATTTTTGTTCACAAATATTTGACGGGAACAAATGAAATAAAATATTGAAATATGATACGATATTCTCGCCGCCGACCGACCCGATGCGGACTGTTTTATTTCAGTTCTTTCCTTTTTTGTTTTTCTGAGTTCCTCCACCGTTCTCCTGTTCCGTCCCACCACACCACACGCACGCTGCCGGTGGGCGCTCGGGGAGTCGAAACTGGAAACCATTAGTTTGAAGTTTTCCTCCCCGGGCCGGGCGCACCCCGAAATGGCGTCGTCGGATGAGTTAAAGTGGACGGTGCTTTTTATGATCTTTAACAAAATTATACTCACCGGAGAAAGACGCCAAAGTCGACGATGCTGATGATGATGATGATGAGGCGGAGCCGAACCGAGTCCGGTCGGAGTGGAGGAGGGTAGGGGGACTATTTGGGCATTTTCGGGATGAGCTGGAATTGAACACAGAACCCACCAATAAGAAGGCGTTCGACGGTCGGGCCCGTGTGTCATCGTCGAATCAATAGAGTGGGACGAGAGAAACGTTTTAAAATAATGGACTCGCCGGCCGGGGTCGGCGTCGATGTTTGTCTGATGATGGCTGCCATTTTGGTGAGTCGGGTGATTTTTTTTCCCCGCAAATCCATCTCGAACTATTCGGCTCGACGTAAGACACCAAAGTTCAGCAGAATGTCAGCGTTGTGCAAAGGGAACGAACGCTTGGAAGTCTTCGAATTTACATAACGCGTAACAAAGATTGAATGCGAAGTTTATGTTCAATAAGTTGTCTTAAAATATCAATTCATATTGAGGGAAAGAATCATCTACAGTTTAATTTATTATATGTTTGATTCGCAAACATGGGGAAATGGAAGCAGATATTTTCTTGAGCCACTTTAAACGCAAGATTTGGTGACTGCGTCATGTCAGTGAACTTCTCGTTTAAACTACCCCACTCGCTTTTGCTGCTTCAGCAATAAGAAGAAAATAAACCAAACAACTTCCAAGTCATCAACGGAACGGAGCTTGTTCAAATGAGCAGCCATAATAAAGTACAAACACGAAGGCAGAAGACGAAGGGAAAGAAATCCTTCTTCCATTGCGGTTCGTAATTTGTAAAATGGTTGCGCGCTATCCGCGCGTGTGCGCAGGACAAGCAAAGACGGAACAATAAAACTCATTTATTAATGTACCCATTCTACGTGCGATTAACGAATCCGGAGTATTTAAACTAGATAAGCGAACACATATTCCGGGTACGCTCCGGTTTCTCCGTGTGCAACAGAAGTTACTGTGTGTGTGAGTACGGTCCTCGGGAGATGAAACAAGAACCGTGTGGAGTTGGCGTCGTACTTCTCGGTGCCGTTTTTATTCCGTCTTGAATCTTTTCCCCGTCGACGAGGACGGCGACGGCGACGACGGTCGCAACAAAATGGCAGAAAGGGAACAAAAAAATATGCCACAAGATGCCAAAGGCGTGGACCCAACCCACGGCACGGTCTGGTGTGGCGATGACGCCGCTGCCGGTTTGAATTTGTGTTCCTTCTTCGAACCGTGGGTTTTTTTTCTTCTTTCCTTCTATTTCAAAACTGTTATTTGCACAACAGGCTTAGCGCTGATAACGGTTGGCCGTACCGGCGAGGTTCGTGTATCCGGCGCGGGATGTGTATCCTCCGGCCTATTCGTTTCGCTGCTGCATTTTAGAGAACGGCCACGGGGGTGGTGGTGCGAGGCGCAGATGGCACTGCGTACGGATGGCACGCCAACAGAAACCGTGTTCAGCGGTTTCCACCTTCACCTCCTGGAGTACCGCCCTCTCCGGTCGATGGCGGCTCGCGCATGCATCGGGCGAAACGGTGGGCGAGAACGACTGCGGAATGCACTTCGGCAAACAAAGCGCCATCTCATCTCCGAGCGTCTGGGCAAATACTTTCAAATAAAATAATTAATTAGATATAAAAGCTGTTAAACAACACTACCGCCCTTTGTTCGGCGAGGGGGTATGTCTCTCCTTGAGAGCAGGGGGCGAAAGCGAGGCGGGGTACAGGTACGATTCCGGAGCACGTTTGCATGCGTTTTCATCGCGTCCAACTCAACCGTGTTGCTCTCCACACGGCTCCGCACTTGCTCACCAACCTGGGGGTGGGGCTGTTTTATCACGGTGTCCACCACCCGGATCATCCGACGCCCGGAAGGCGCTGCATGCAAGTGCGGCGAATGCGGTGAATGCAGCACTGGATTGCAGCTGGAATTTGTGGCGTGGAAAATTACCGCAACCGCCCACGTTGAGTTTCCAGCGTGGTAGTGTTCGTGGCGTGATGAGCCATGCAGCTGAAATAATGCACGCCACCCCCGAAAAGGGCCGCACGAGGGAGTTTTGGCCATTTTATCGGTTTTTGGCAGAGCAAATAAAATAATTTGATTAGTAATTAGAGCCGACTGTGAGCTGCACAAAATGGCTCGCTTGAGGCCTTCAAGCGATCTCAACCCGGTGGGAACTAGGGCTCAAAAATTGTATAACTGCAAACTATTACAGCTTTTCTAAAAGTAACCAGAAGTGAAAAGAAATAAAACACAGGGTTTTAAAACCATTAATTTGATGAAATCTCTAAGCCTCGAAAATCTCTATTCGCTCACTGACTCCTGGGTCACCTGAATTCCCAGTTTATTTGCCGTGCTAATACAATCGAAACCAGAACCAATTTTCCACCATTCGGAACGGATGGTGCCAGGAAAAGCCACCAAATTCGTGCGACACCAAACGCACCGATTTGAAACCGACTTTTCAAAGCAACCAATAGGCTTCGTTGGCTGCTGGAGGCGCTTGCTTTGCGGTGGCGACGGGGTGTAGGTGTACGGTGGAACAAAAATCCTGAATTAATCAATCTAATCAACAACCAGATTTATGTGCTTTTGGTTGTGTTTACCCGGCGAGCCAATTAATCGCAAAAATGCATCAAATGCGCGATAGGGTGGCGGAACCCAGGCCACCACATATACACACACACACACACACACACACGAATACACTGGAAGTGAAAACGCGAATACCGGCGGTAGCAAATGCCGCAGCCCACACTACCGTCCAGCGTCGATTAGTGGACAGAGTCTGTTGACAATTCAGGGGAGGCAAATATCAATGAATGTCAAATGGTCGACGAATCCAACGGATCGGAGTGAACTCACCGCAAGCCAACTGTAAAAGATTTCATAGATCAGTTGTAGACGTATTAAACAGTTTGACGGTACTGGACTTTTGTGCTAGTGATTTAAAATTGGTAATCGTTTAACAGAATCTACGATAAATCATAACCTGTTCGGATTTTATAAAGTACATAGCTTTGGAAAGATAAACTATACCATGGATTAAGGGATTGGGAAAAACATGGTTTGTAAATAACATGACGAAACTCTCCCTTATTATCTATGAGCTTCTACCTCCATGTCCAGCATCACCTGTAAGACACCTTGTTCTGAAGGATTGTAAAGGTTTCTTTTGTTGACCAAAATGGTCCACGGAAGCCGAATCGTCATCGGGGCCCTCGGGTTGGGAAGGTGTGCGGAGATGTGTATAAGCCGCTAATTGGATAAACCATCATGCCCAATATTGACCGACGAGCAATTGACCATGCCGAGTGGTCTTACAGATGCCACCAATTGCACAAAATGTCCATCACCCGGTCGTCACTCCCGGCTGCGCCAGCTGCGTGTCCCCACACCACCGCGCTCCCTGGACAGGTGATAAACAGAATCTCTTTCTGCAGTCGCTACGGCCAAAGTCATGCATCTCGATTCTGCGAGGAGATCCGCTGAAAGTGTGAGCGTCTTCGCAGCAGCCGTGAACTAGTTTGGCGCACAAACTGGTTCGTCCGGGCCCGCCCGGCCAGCCCGACGACTGCTCTGACCGCAGAACAAATGTGCCCAAGTTTACCGCGGAAAAATATTTTCCTACTCACCGAAGTATGTATATGTCTACATGGTCTGTTGGCTTTTTTGTGTACACGCAAGTGTTCGCGCGACTCCGTACCGGCCGCCCGCGTGTGTGTGTGTGCGTGCGTATCGTTTAAATATGATTAAAATGTTATTATAATGTGAACAGAATGTTGTTCAATCACAAATATTTATTGAAACATAGAAGAGGACGAGTGAAGTAAGTAGGAAACGGAATTGAGTGCGAGAGAGAGTGGGAAAAAGCGACATCTGAACGTGCCGTCCCACCAATGTTGATGCTTCGGTGCGTCGCTTTTGGCACAGATTCTGTGATTCCGGTTTCTTTTTTTTCTCTCCACTTTCTGGTGTGTGTACTATTTCCACAATATGCTGCAAACAATTGTAGTAACAATGTGCGATAAATGTGGGTTTTCATGTTTAATTTTTGTATGTCCCTTGGTGGCTTCCAATGTCAATTGGTCTATGGTTAGTTTATCACCAAACAAGAACAAATGTATTAAAAAAAAAAAGAAAACGATTGCATAGACTTTTTTCCATCTGCTCGATGCGACAGCAACAAACATCACAAACAAATTGCAACATTTCCGTTGCAAGTAAAAGGGTTAGAATTTAACAAAACTTTGAAACATTGAAACCAACAAATCAATCCTGAAATAAAGCGCACTCATCACACAAATGGGATCACTTAAACAAAGAAAAACTAACAATACCGCACAGCAAATACATTTGGTAAGGTGAAAATGTTATGTTTACGAATATTTTAATACTACAAATAAATCAACACACAAAAAACAACCCTACACATTATGAAATCTACATCATTCCGGCTACATCCATCCATTCCCGCGAACCCAGTGGGCAAACAAATGTGTAACAAATTAATGCGACATCTTTCTAACCATGTTTTATGGGAACGAACGCGTTCATTTGTTTCTCTCTCTATCTCCCTTCTCTCTACGTAAGTTAGTTTATTTATCCCCGCTCCCCGCGGATCAATCCTGGTGTGGACCGTCGGCCATTTTCACAAATAAACACATTTGCAAAAATGCTTCCGCGGAACCTAAAGGGAACGTGAGGGTGGCGGTGGCGAATAAAATCGCGCCAATTTTTTAGCCTCCTCGCCATTGTTCCACAGAACGCACTAAAACCTGGCGGGGTTGTGAAATAATTGCTGTCGTAAATAAATTAGCAACAATAACCATGGGCATGTGTGCGCTCATGTTGCTTTTTGTTTTTTGTTTTTTCTCCTTCCAGGACTCTCGTCCAGTGCCACTTTTCGTCACCAATGGGCGCGATGGCGATGGTATTCTATTCGGTGTATGTATGCCGGGCCTGTGGGTTGGCGGATTTTTCGATTTCATCCCTTCCGGGCGGGCACGCGGGTCGCTGGACGCTGAAAAGTGCTGAAATTTGTTTGTACCGCGTGCATGTGTAACAATGCGCTTATGAAATGTGTATGTTAACCTCTCGCCGGCCCCACCAGGAACCCCCACTTCAGGCAGGCCAATCAAGGGCCTAATGGAGCGCATATTGTCGAATGATGCATCATTTGTGCAGCGCATGGCGTGGCGTGAACGCTGGCCTGCACTCCAATCGCTGCACCGATTTTAATTGTTTGCCCTCGAAACAGGGAGTTTGAAAGAACCCCCACAATAACTGAAATGGGGCGGGAGCAAGGGGTTGGGAGGCGTGAGCGGTGGATGGGGATGACGGGAATTCATACCGAATTTTTTCGATGCGATCGGCGTTCGGCGTATGAATTTCGTTCGCCAGGTCTTGGTAAACATTCGTGCAATTATTATTTATCATAATATTAATATTAATGCTCTTAAAACTTGCCCACAACGAACAGGTTTCACCTGTTTGCTAGTAAAGGTTACATTTTATGCGATTGGAGGGTGAAAGAACAACACTTTCCATATTTAGAAGGGCCGGTGCATATCGAACGCGTTACAGTAGGCGATGCATTTGTGGCAGTTGAAAGCTCGACTCGTTTTTTGTGGTTGAACCAAATATCGAGTGGCGATAATTATTTTAGAGTCTCTTCGCAGAGTACCGCCTTCATAACAAAGACATATAAAATGCATACGAATGGTTTCAGTAAGGGTAAACTTTATAAAAAAAATAATATTAAAAGAAGCTTTGATATTTGCTTCGTGTACGAAATATAAGAAGGAACAAAATTGCATATCATTATTCTGCAGAAGTATAGTTTGCCAAAGCTGTCCGCATCTTCAAATGTTAACCGGAAAACTGCAGCCTTCTCCAGAAATGCGACGGCAACCCCCCCTTGCCCAGAAAGCAAACGACACGGGCAACAACTTTAAGAAGTTTGTTCACAGCAAACATTTGTCGATCAAAAAGTCTTCAAACTTCGACCGCTTGTTCCACTGGGTGCCCCTCGTCGGCCATTCGGTACAAAAAAGGACATTCCCCGTTCGGAGCAAGCGTCGCGATGGTCATTAAAAAGAAAACGTGTCGCAAGCTCTCTCGGAGTGGACTTTCACCCCCGCCGGTCGCCGGTCTCCAGGCGGGGTCCGGGTGTATGTCCTGTGCCCGGTGTTTTGGGCCCGCTTGCGTCCGACGGCGGGCACTCGTGCACTCGGTGAAATCATGGCGCCCGATATGGAGCCCGTTGTTGTTTGAGGATAAATATCATTAATCGGATCATTGACGACCCGTTCCGTCCGCCCGTTCTCTGGGCCCTGGTTTGGCGGCCTCGGCGGTAAACATCGGTGGCATTATTTTTTGATTCGACAACAAATACGCCGCCCCGATCGATTTTTCGGAGCCGGAAAATCCGTCGCTTTGTGGACGGTAAAAATATTTGCCTACGAATTAGCCAGCGTAGCGTTTTCCGATTTCATTCCGACTGGCGATTGTTTTACTTTATTTCGCCCTTGTTGTTTATGCTCTGCTATGGTTTTACGTTTATTTGTCAACCGTTCGGCGACGGTTGTTTGGGCAAGGTGTTTGGGAGCGGGACAGTCCCGATGTACCCGATCGGGAGCCTAATGCCAATAGGAAATTGTTTCGGGGGCTTCCCACGGTTTGCCGCCGCCACCGTTGGAAATGGATTGGTGGTAGCAATTTAGTAAATAGGCACAATGAGACCAAACACAGTCCAGCAGACCCGAACGGCTAGTAGTGGCCGCATAAAACCGAGAAAAACGTCGAAGCAAGCTTAGAAAAAAAATGAGAAATCTGAGAGAAAGCACGGAAAATCATGAAAATATTTAACTTTGCACGTTCCAACGCCAGCCAGCGACTGCAGCGAGTGTGACGGCTTGAAAACAAAGGACCTTCTCTGCTTTCACCTTACTCTTCTGGCAGCAAAAAATCAAAATCTTTCCCCAAGCCACTCGAATGGCCCTGAAGGACCCCACGCGTGTGCCACAGGAAAAGGCAAACCCCGAGAAGCAGCGAAAGCGAGGCTGCGTAGGGAGACAGTGCATGAAAAATACGCCCAAAAGGAGACTTGAAAACGCGCTCGCAATTCCTTCGATCGCTAGACTTACGGTACTTGCTCCTGCAGCAAAACGGCCCATTTCCGATCCTTCCCACTGCCACCGGAAGCTCCCACGCGCCACCGCCACGTATATCTATTTATTTTCCTCTGTTCCTTTCTTTCTCGTCGTTATCAAAATCACTCATCAAATATTTGACGATGACTCTATATATTATTAAGTTGTGTAATAAGACGAGTGTTTAGATTTCGATTTTTTTGCCCACGGCCGCTCGAAAGCACTTCCTCTTATTGGAAGAGGAGCTTTTACGGATTGCTTTTCCGTCCAGTTTCCGGTCCGCTCTCACTCCGGCCCCTCGCCCCCAACTACGGCGTTTCGTCCGCGTGCGCAACGAGGGACTTTTTCTTCCCGGTAATGGGTAGGGTGGGGGCGCGCTGGGATACTGCTCTCGTTTCGGTCGTTGCGATGGCGCGCTGCCCGCCGGATGTCGATTCGTGGAAGCGTAGCTGCGCACAACGGGCGCTCCGTTTCCTTCGGGTGAGCATGATGCTTCTCTCGTTGTTCGAGACGTCACTCGAGACTCTTATCAAACTCCGGCCAGGCGAGGAGGCATGTGAAGAAATCCATTTTGAAAATCGTTAAATTCAACATAACTATTACATGCGCACACTGTTGGATGCAGCCGTTCGAAAGCCACAAGTTCAGACAAAATAAAAATGGCGAGATTGATTATAGGTAGACGGTAATTTATTTGTTGGCATATTTGATTTTTGTTTCATTCAGAATGATCATCATGCTCACATCATACCAACTGCAACAATCGTTTCGTCTACAGCTAGTTGACTCCATTCAGGACACCATTTTTAACTCCCGTGTTATGCTCCTATGCTACCTAATTCAGTCCGACCCGGTGAGGGAGAGGAAGTAAATAGAACCACACAACACTCCAAGTGGGATTAGTTTAAAAATATTGCCCCGACCGTGTACCACTACAACGATGCTCTCCACCAACACAGTACAGCGCCAACGGAACGAGCCGGCGCGAGAATGTGTGTCTGAGTGAGTGAGAATGTTTACCGTGAAAATATTTGCCAGAAAATGGTATGTCTATATGGCGACGGCAAATAATTTGCCTTTCACGGAACGATATACTACGCCAGTAGTGGGCCGGGAACGAGCGTTCGTTCGCGCTGCACTGATTGAACGGCCGAAGAACGCCGCAGAACCGATCAGCGCAGGGAGGGACATTTTTCCGGCGATGCACCCGGTAAGTATTTACTTGCGGAGATTTGTGTCCGAAAGCGGAGTGCATGAATGGTAGAATTTTGAAAAGAAAACCGAAGAAGCGGGACAAAGCAGTGCAACTTCGCTTGGAAAATTACGTAATAGAATGTCCTAAATGAAAATTTTCCATATTTTGATATTTTTCATATTCGATGAAACTATAATGGAAGTCATCTCTAAATGAATGGTAGCTTAACATAAATGTCAGTAATTATAATTACAGAATAATCCTTCAGACTAATTATATTACATTAAATGTTATATTCATTCGTCATTCACATATATATTTATTCGCGTCAGAGTCACTAACATCAACAAGAGACAACAACAATAAATTGTCCAACTAACAATGTCCTTATGAAGGCAGGTTAAAAAATAACAGGTGTACCGACAAACGAATCCACTTGCCCTTTAGTTCAATCCCTCCGCGGCTTGTTCCTCAGCACGCAACTGGGAAACATATGCTGAAAAATAAAATGCAGTCATGCTCCGCCCGAACGGACAGGGCCAGTTAAGTCGTCCACAATTCATCACGCGATTAAAATTCATCGGCCCGATCTAATAAACAAATCATCAGATTATAAATCACCGTAAAATGTGGGCATGTGGGCCGCCCTGCCACAGCTGATTATATGTGCCAGCGTTGCATCAAAAGTGTACGAATGTGCGGAGTCGCTAAACGTGCGATGGTACGGGGGTGCGTCAATTTGTCGCAGTTTGTTTTCCCTCCAAGGAATTGTCGGCGCTCTGCACCGTTCTCGGGCCCGTTCTGTGGTGTTTCTCTCATTATCTCATCTACCACGAGTGCAATTGAAAGCAAGGAAAACAACCTTGTCACCACCCTCGGGAAAACGGTGGAAAACGGTTACACTGTGCCACGGCCGATGAGGTGTGCGGCGCGGTAGTGGGACGACCAGTTGACAGCTATCGAAGTGCCTATCCCCGGGAAAATCTTACCCCACGGGTGCGGGAAATGGGCAATGGTTCGAAAGTGAGGGTAGGGTAGAAAGCCACACACACACACACACATTTGGCGCGCGTTGCGCCGTTCGCAATGTGCGCTTGTAATCGCGACAAATCCTTCGCCAGGGACTTGAAAATAACGAGCAGTGCCAGGGACGGGATTTTCCGGCCAGTAAGGGGTCGCCGCGTTCCAAGGCATGTACCGAGGGGGAGAGCTGTAAAGATGACAAAACACACCCCGACGATGGTGTGACAACCGGGACATCGAAGATTCCAGCCACTCGGGTGGAGGGCGGAAACGGGGGAGAGCGTTCCTGTTCCGGGAAATGGGAAAGCAGCATAAACAAACAAATGCCGCAACAACAATTACACTCATTGTATTCTATTTAAATTAATCCACCCTCTACAAGCAACCCCTCGGTAGGTTGGAGGGAGGGAGGGAGGGGGCTTGGAGGGCTGGCCCGATGCCGTGTTGCCGGATTTTCCGGCAGAGAATCTCTGTTTGGCGTTTGGCATTTAACGTTTGGTCGTTCGCGTTCCACCGAGCAGAGGGGGAGTGATCGGAAAGGACGGTTTTGCAGTCGAAGCGAGTTGGTGAGTTTAGTTGCGATAATCAAAGAAAACAAGTGCAGCTGGTTTAGTTCTGCAGCATGCAGCAGTGTTTTGTGTATGAATTCAATTGGGAAACCAAGCGGAAGAAAAGAAACGCAATTAATTTTCTATCTTCAAGCAATGTGCTGAGTGTACCGTTCTCATTGCGAAAGCAAAGTGAAATCATCAGGCAACATACAACCGTCATGGGACTAGCACTAGAGTAAATGGAAAATCTTATGAAAACATGAGCTAGTGTAAGGACTCGTATGTTTTTACATGAAGTAGACAAAATGGAATATTTGCTTCATAATTTATTATATGTTCTGATGAATGTTTTCTCTAGTAACCGAACTTGTAGGATAGCACATTCTTAACATAGTTAGAAAGTTAATTTATCAACTATTCTGATATTTTTGTTGGTTAGTGAAATCCTATCTCTTATCCTCTATTGTATGTTCAGTCTACGTCTTTCAACATGGTGTATTAATATTTCCCAGAAACAAGATCGAAGTGATTTATATTTTTCAAAAGTGTTTTGATGACTTCTAAAAGATAAAATAAAATAGTCCATGCTTCGTCGGAAGGTCCGTGGTTTTTCTCCGAGAGGAAATGCCGCTGGAAATATGTTTCTTCCTTATCGCGACCATCGACGTCCAGACGAACCGCAAACCCGCCGGCTCGAATCGATTTGTCTTCATTTGTGCGATCAGTCCAGCTTAACGACGCGCCACCGATGGCGCGAGCACCCTGTCCCTGTTGCCCGGAATGGTCCCGACTCGGCAAAGCTCTCCAAACGAGATAAAGGATGTCGCCGACGGATGCGGCTGGATGTCGTTCCCCACCCCCAGGGCCAAAGCCTTGTGCGCAATCTGTCCGCAATCGGGCCCAAACAAGCGGCCCGGTTCGCCAATATGGGCACGTGTGCGCGCTGCAGTAGCAATAAAATAATAATGACAGTTATCCAGCTTTAGCGCCACCCTTCGCATTCGGCCGTCTGCCGGCTGTGTTCGTTATCCTTCGGCCGTTCGGCCAGATATTCCAGCCTGCTCACTGTTTCTCCCGCCGGCGCTCGCTCCGTTCCGTTTGGTTCGTGTTTTTCGTGTTCGTGGCTCGAGTTCCGGTGCCCTAAGCGGCCGCACGCTGCGAAACCCAAGTGGAAGGATTTGATTGTTGCATGAATTATTCGCGCAATATGTGTTCCCGACCCTCGATGTGCAAGGATCTGATCAGACTGGGCCGTACACTCCAGCAGTCCAGCTCGGGCCCTCGATGGGCCGCGGGCTTGTTTTAAACTCCCATTTTTTAAGCCTCCCCTGGTGGGTGTTTTTTTTTTCTTCCGCTTTTCACTTCATTCTGCCTCATTTCCACCAGTGGCCGTGTCAGATCAACCTGCCATTTCGCCCCGGAGCCAGCGAGGCAAACAAGCAATACGACACACCAATACTCGCCGAAACGACAACAAGTGCCACGGGGCACGGGATCTAACAAAAAAAAAAAACAGACCATAAACGATTTGACAGGTCGCCGGGCGCGCCTGGTGGGGATTTTGGTGTTTTGCTCCTGTAGTCCTCCCCCACCCGCGGAAGGTATCTACCACGCATCCTCGAGTGCGTAGCAGGACCTAGAAAGACTTTCGGCACATCGTGGGAAGGACGAGAAAGAGGGAGCAACGGAGGGAGATGGAGAGATGTGCCACCCTCGAGAGTCCACTTCGACGGGCGGGCGCAGAATTGTACGTGTTTCTGGAAGGCCCTTCTGGTGGACGGCCGGCGCGCACAATGTGGCGGCGAGGCCTCGGCGAGAGGGCGCGAAGCAAAACTTTTCAACTGCCAGAGAGAACTCAAATATTTGTTCAATTGACTATTTATAAACTAGAGCACCTGTTCAAATTTTTCGCCCGCCGTATGGCGGCCCACAACACTGCATATGGCCTCCGCGGTTCGCGATCGGCAGCACACACACGGAGAGCTGCGTTACGGTTTTTCGTCGTCGCCGTCGTCGTTGTCCGTACCGCGTAGAGAACCGCTTTCGGCCACCATGGCGGATGCGAACTGCTTTCTTTACTTTTCCGTTGTTTCTCCGGTAGTTTTATTCCCGAAAAAGCGGAAAACAAAGCAAAAAAAAAATGGGAAAGGAACCACGATGGCGTGGCGTTTTACGCGTGTTGCACGTGCCGCTTGAAAATCATCGGAATTTGTAAAGACAGCGTGCGGTATCGAGTGGACGAAATTGTCACGGCTATATCTGCTTTTTTTGTATTTCCCTTTCTCTCTCTCGCTCTCGCTCTCTTTCTCACTCTATCTCTGTCTCTCCATGTCCACTAAACTGATGACCAGAATGTGGCCCTTATTGTGCCCTTATCCATGTGCAGCACGGTATCCCACCCACTTTACAAACGTTCGAGTTGGGTAGCTCGGGTGCGTTACTTTTCGGACAAACGCACTCACCACCCACGCGACCGGGCGCGGCACGTGTGCGTGTGTGACGCTCCACATTCAACGGGAAAACTCTGTAGCCCGAGGGTGGTGAGGTAGGTGAAACATATTTCATAGTTTAACCGATGCTACACAGTTGAGGCACTTGCGACTTCCGGCCGATCTGGGAGCCTTATGCTTTCTCCTAGCGAGAGAGACAGGAAAAAACAAAGGCAGATGGCCAAGCGCCGAGCTTTGACGTCTGATTAACTTTTCCAGTTTGCATACCTGATGATGTTGGTGCTGCCGGCACGTTGATGATGGCGTTGGCGATAGCCGATTCGCGCCCGTCGACCCCGGCGCGGTTCGTTGTACGTGTTAGATGCCCGCGCTGCGAGGGTCCCTGGCTAGTTTGACGAAGATCACGACAACTGAGTAGTACTTTATGTCAAACGCTGATGTAGGGCTATTTGTGCAAAGGAGGCATTTTCCTCCTTTTTTTATCACTCGCCGATTCCTGGGTCGCGGTACTGCAATCACCACGTCTCGATTCAAGTCATCGTGGAAGCTGACGTAAAGGGATGATGGGTGGTGAAATAGTGCCATTCCTGCTACTGCTACTGCTGCTGATGATGGAGATGTCTTTATTTGCTCTAATTAGAGTGCATCCGACAGGGATTGATGTGGCGCAGCCCAGCCTCGGCACCACGGTTGAAGTGTTTGTGTGTGTGCATGCATCTGTTCGCCGGATCTGTTTGTTGATGATATCATATTTTTGATAAATGTGTCAGTAGGAGCGCAGGTTGCAACTCGCGACACGCAAGGATTATTTAGAACTGCCGCGTTTGCAATTTATTCTGTAGAGGTCCTTTACGTCTCTATAGCAAAGCTGGCAACGAACACTGAAACATACCTGCTTTTCTGGGGAATGAAATTCATATAAAAGAAAAATTCAACTTCGTTGTTAGTATTGTTTGACTCGCACCAAAAGCACGATAGAATAGGAGTTCAGCAAACGAACAACAACTAGTAGAATCTTAAACATGATGCACATTATCATCGTTATTGTTATTACCGTCATCACTATCACACCATCGTCAAACTGATGAGTAAAAAATTAGTTTCAAAAAGGAAACGCTACAACAAGGAATGGTTAAGATTGACAAATTGAAGTTGTATACTTCACAATCTCCTTGTAAACGAATAGTTATTTAAAATTCAACCCACTGTCTCACTGGAAAGGATAGGGGTTTGAGTGGCAGTTTTATTTGCAGCAAATAAACGAATCAAGATTGACTATCCGAATATCCTTTTCTGGAAATAAAGCTTCAGATTACTAACTATTGCAAATTCAATGAAATTGTAGTTTACTGAATAGAAGACGGTTTGAAATCAACAATGTAATAAAAATGTTCATGTCGCTGGTTTCAATAAATTTACTTAGGTCTCGTATACACAAATTTACAATGGTTCATTTCTCACCCTTCAAATGCAAATTTTCCACTCCGTGCAGGATTAGATTTTTAAATGTTTAAACCAAAGTATCCATTACCTTCTGACGCACGCCCGCTGAACGCCGAAACCGAACCAAGCGTTTGATCCTCTCAGCCTCTGATGATCTTTGTTGACAGATTATTTCAAATCCTTCAGCCCACCTTACGCAGCGTATCACATGAACATTTAAATGTGCAATCCTTTCAATCGGTGGTGTTGAGAAGGAAAAAAGGACGTACAATTATACGACAGGGAACCGCGTTTTGTAGTTGTGGTAGTTGTGCGCTTTCGAACGCCTCGCCCAGCTGCTGCTGCTGCTGTTACTATGCTGGCCGAGGGCTTCATGCGCTACCCTTCCCACCATCGATCGCGAGGACCAATTTACACCTCGCCGCGCGAGCAGTGGCGGTTGATTTCTTTACTCTCGAGCAATCGACCGTGAAATAGAACACATTGCACATTTGCAGCTTATTGTAGCCGGTTGCTTAGCCGGCGAGTGAGTGTCGAGAAAATAAACGAAAAAAAAAGAATACATGCGCGAAGGGCAGGGGCACGTGCTCTTGGTGGGGTGAGAAGGTGCCCGGGTGCTACCCTGTCGGATAGCATTAAGACCTCGATTTATTCATTGTGACGGGATTATTGCTATTTAGTGGCTCATTGGGAGGAATGTTTTCATTCGAGGCTCGCTTTTTGCGCCGCATTTTGCATCGCATCGAAAGGACATTTCGCTCGATAAAGGTTTGGGCTCCTGCCCGGGACCCGCATTGACGATTGTGTGCGTAATTCCAGCACAAAGTACCGTTCCGTGGACGGATTTCTCTCTTCCACCCCTCGGCCAATCTTCGTTCCGCCTCAATTCGGTGAATGGAAGGACAACAAAAACACACCCACCCCATCAACTTTGGTATTTGGAGCGATAAAAATCATGAACATATGATATAAATAAACTATCAAGCAACACAGCACTCCCTCCGTCAGTGCACCGTTGCTTCCCACCCTGCAGCGTTCGATTCCTCAAAAAAGGGTCCGTTCTGCGCCGCTGCTATCGGCGTTCGGGATTTCGGAAGGATTTCGGCCCCGGCAAGCAGGAAACGCTTGGTGATAATCGTTCCGGTTCGCGTACGCAGGCGAGATACAATCTGGCGTAGGGTTTTGATTTAATGTATTAATTATTTGCTGTAAACGGCCCAATGCAGACGTTTCTCGGGGGTGCGAGCCCCGTTCCCCTAGCCGTCTGTTGGTTGGGTTTTGACAGTTCGTCCTGCGCCGGACGACGGCGACATACACACACACACACACACACACACATACCGCCCGAAAGAGGGTGATTTTAATTTGATTTTATTATTGCATCCAAATCCACACCGTACGATGTTGATAAAGCGATGGTACTGATTATAAGCGGTGGTGTTGGTGGTGGTGGTTAGAACGCCTCGGGTCGGTAGAAGACCGCTTGTTCCTCACGGCGGGATCCGTGAGGGCCGACGAGCCACGGGACGGCGACAATGTGTTGATTGATCTTTCGCGGGGTGAATCGGGCGGGTTCTCCTTTTATGGATCTTTTCTTTGGGCTTATATCGTTAATTGAGTGCTGGTGAGTGTATTGCGGGGTTGTTTTGGTTCTATTATTATTATGTTTCCCTGTCCGAACGAACATTTGGCCCTTTCCACGCAGGAGGGAACACGAAAAGTGAAGGCGAACCCGGGAAATCTGATGAAGTGAATGAACAAATGGAACGAACGGAATTAGCACGCTTATTCGGTTGCGGCCAGCGATGAGCCGGTTGATACTATTATTCACCACATGAATGGGAGTAAAAGTGTGAGAAATCAATTTGTATTTGTTGCGCCCACCGAGGCTGACGCGGTGGTTAGTTTGTCGGCTTCATCATTATATCGATATCAAATTGTCATGGGTTGACAATCTATCCTGTTTAAAGTTCTCTGACAGTATCATATTCTTTTGTTTTTCGAATAATAACCTCCCTGGTGATCATTTGAACAAGGTTAAGGCGGAAAAGTTAAATGAAAGACATGAAAGGTCTAAACGAATATCATATAGTGAGCGATAGTGCAGATTCCATCACTTGATGTATTTTACAACACTAAACAGGTATCTTAAAGTTAAAAAAAAGGTACTGTGTTACAAATAGAGATTTGTTTTGCATTCCATTCGTAAATCGAAAATTAAAAAAAAATAGATTAATTTATATAAATTGCATACCTTTAGGCTTCACAGCTCCCTCCCATTTCCATACACAATTCCCACACTCAACAAAGCTATACTGTATGTTGTAACAATATAATCGTAACGATAATTTGTTTTGTTTTAAATAAACAATTCTAATCGAATAAAAATCTCCTTCAAACTCCGTTATTTTATCGTCCACACATTTTCTCTGCGGTGCAATTTTATCGTCTGAGATCTTCATTTGCTTCACGGAACGAGCGAATGTATGCACCCTCTAGGATCTCCACCACCCTGCTCGACTCGATGGAACAATCGATTAATCACCCAATCAACAATTTCCTCCCTGTTTCCATTCACCCTACGCTCAGCACATGACGTCTTCCGACCACCGGTTGTGTTCTCCTACAACAACGCGTTAGAGTTCATCCCATCTAACCGTGTCTAATCATATGCGAACGCATCCCTGCCTCATCGGCTCACGGCTTCACTTTGCACCTTTATTGAGCTGCCAGGTGACTTTTTCACCCACCCACGGCCCGCCTGGCCGTCGCGTAGAAAAACGCTTCCACCGAGGGAGCGAGTATATTTGATTGAATTTGCTTCCCATGTTCAAACATTCGTTCATCATCACCGCCCATCGTCGTCCTCGTCGGCGTCGTCATCGTTCTCATCATCACATGCGCATCGGCGGCATCGGAAAATCACTTCGATCAGAGGACTAGCGAATACCAAAAATAAAAAGGATGTGAAAATGAAAACCCCACGCCTGGAACATCCGAGAAAGGCACCGAGGCTGAAAACTGGTTCCGATCGGAAGTGAATGAAATACAACCGGGTGGAAAAAAAAGCTCCCCGAAAGCATAAAATTGAAATGAGTCAACCCCCGTGTGGGGGTGAGCTGAAACGGGAAGATTTAGCGCAGCGACACACGACGAATACGATTGGAAAAGCGCCAGCATCGGTTCGCTCGGCCGCTCGGAGTTCCGCGTGCTGGTAGGGCTCCCGCACGAAGGAGTCGCCACTGAAGCGAACCAATTTGCATGATGAAGCGCACATTACCCGAAGGAGCGTCCTGAGCCCTCCTTCTTCTCCCCCATGCCGTTTTGCATAACTGCCGGCATGTTCGATCGATTGATGTCAGTTTGACGTGTTTCCAGTCACTCTCTGCTGGCGGGCGCAGGCCGGCTTGTTTGCCGGCATAATCAGACTTTTCGAATGCTTGATTTATCAATATTTTCCAACGCTGATTGAATGGCCCCGACACCTTGCTTGGGCCGAACTGGGTCGGTCAGTCAGCGCGGCGCCCAATTGGCTGCCGGCTCCATCGGAATCACACACACACAGCAGTGTCGTGTAGTGTCACTTCCGGCTGCACGATGAAAGCCCTTTCGGGGTTCCCGGCGGTACTAATTAAAATCGTGTTACTTCTTCTTCGCCTCCCACCGTTCGCCCGTAAAGAGTGCATTCGTTTTTCTTTATTTTGTAGTTACTTTCGCTTCGAAGCGGGTTTCCGTTGGTTCGAACTGCAAACTGCAGTCTCGAAATGGCAGCCACGAGTCCTTTCGCTGGCCCATCAGTTGAATCGGTAATATCGTTACGGATGGGCGGGGGTCCCATTTGGATGGTGAAAGGTAAACATTGGGAAACTTTCATTTACGACACCCGCCGCACACCCACACACAAACACACACATGAGCTACGTCAGGACAAAGGAACTTCCGGCCGCTGGACGGTCGCACAGTGGACGCACGGATTGAAAAGTACCAGCCAAGCGACTCCGCACACAGCGGAGAAGAAAACACGCATAAACGATAATTACTTGGGTGTTGGTAGTTGGCTGTTTGGATAGGGCCGAGGTCGCTCGGGAATCGACGTTCGCTTCGGAATCGCACCGTTTGTGGACCCGACCGGGGTATCGGCTGGGATCGCCTTGCCCATTGTGCGACTTGCTGCACTTGCAAATGGCCCGCTCATCCACCCGCCACCCAAAACCTTGTGCATGCGACTCCGTGCATCGTAAGCCTTTTCGTGCCTATCGGGCCTGAACCGTTTGCGCCTTTGTTTGGGGGTTCATTTTAATGGCGGATGGTAATGATGGCTGTTTACCCTTCACACATCGGATGCACCGGCAGAGGACCAGCGCGGCCAGGGCATGCACAAGGGCGCGAGATGGTGCACTTGTTGTCCACGGGTCCAAGTCGGAGTGGCAGCAATGTCCCCGGAGGAAAACGAGTTGATGTGTGCTTGTTTAAAAATTACTGATTAATTTCCTGCTGGCTGCCTCAAACACGGCGATTTAACGACTTTTGTTAACCGACGCACGGATCGAACAAAGGAGGCCATTTTTAATGAGGCAATATTTCAAGAAAGTGTGAAAAATGGACGATTTCCTCGATGCGATGTTTGCACGCTATGGAAAACTTGGTAACAACAATGGAACCCAGTCGATATCTCCAGTCGATTACTTCACCATGTTTTTTAAAAGATAAATAACTGATGTAAAACTGAGATTTATATTCCGGCTTAAAAAAAGTCTGTTCTGGTGTGGGAAACATGTCACCATTGACCTGTGACCGGTATTTTTCTTCGCTTTCTGTCTACAAAACTTTCAGCATAAATGAACTCACGATTGGACTTCAGAATCATTACGTGGTGTTAATTGAAATTGATTGAAATCCAATTATTGTCTCCTTTGTCACATTCTTACTGCTAAGGGGAGGAAAAACGATTCCTTATAATTACCGAAACTTTTCACTGCCGCTAAGTAAGATAAAAAATGACTTGCGAATCATAACGAACCGTGACGGCTGCGATGTTCGGAAGAGGGGCAACATCATTGAACGCAAAAAAACCGCTAGATGGATCTGGCAAATCTATTTAACAACAGGGCTCCAATGACAGATGGGGAACCTCGCATTTAGAAGAAAAAACCCAAGCTCGAACAAATCAAATTATAAGACAGATTTCCCAATTAAATCGGGCAAGTGGAACTGAGGAAAAAGAACAATACTGCGGCTTGGGACGAAGGAGCGAAACATACAGTTCATTAGTTGCCTAATCGTTCCACAATTTTGGTTCCATGTCTCACACCGTGTTCATATGAAAAGGAAGATAACTAATTCCATCATGGATGGGAATTTTTTCGGCTATTTTAAGCGTTTTTTTACTTGGACAATCTTTGCTATCATTGATAAATAAATCATTTCTACGTGATACTAAAACAAGAATAAGTCTACACGATAAGCAAGGCCGTTTTCATAAGTATCCGATTCAATGTTCTTGGTTGCTCAAAAACAGGATAGTCTTCCATTGCCATTAAATTCAAAACAGGAAATCGAACATATTTAAATTGATTGTCGGTAAAAGGAAACTGTAAAATGAATAAACCAAACGTCGCAAAATGGCGAGAGAAGGAGGGATAAACAGAGCATGGTAGAATAATATTTAAAAAAAAAACATTTTAATCTGCGAAGAATGAAAAGTAGAAGCGTGGAGAGAGAAGAGCTGAAAAAGTTGCAAAGAATGAAACGGTTCAACCTAGAACCGATAACGATATAGAAACGGATACGCTACATTCCGGTTCAAACATCAGCAAAGGACGATGACAGGGAGAGGGGCGTTACAAATTTATGCGAATGGCAACGAATCAGCACGGGAATGGTGAAGTTTTGGTCGGTAAGACCCGGCCCTTTTCAGGAAGTTAAATCCATGCCAGCGGCCACTGAAGGATTCGGGGATTTCCACCTGCTGGCATCAAGTCAAAGTTTTTTAATTTTTACCAATCGAAAGCCGTCGGCATGATTTTAATTCCGACTCCACATTCTGAAAACAATGGTTTATTCAACATTTATTTTCGAACATCATAAATGAAGAAGTATTTGGCATTTGATATATTGTGTTACATTCCTTAGCTTTCAGTATTAATTTGAAAATTAAATTGAACATTTCGAATACTTTCTACTATGAAAAACAGAAATAGTTTGCTTATAATTACATACAAAATGGAAGTTTAAAAAACAGCATAAACCACTATTAAAACACACAGTCTCAACAGGACTCAATATTATGACCGTTTTCTAACACCTTTCCGGCGACGATGGAAAACGTATCAGACGCTCGTTTTCGACTACACCTGAAGGAAAACAAACAACCCCTAAACAGCATAGATCTGTCCTTTCCCGAGGTCTGCGGCATACCGTCGATGCAGATCGAGTCACAACGGTCCAGGTAATAGATCGACTACGAAAGTCATTTTATAAAGATTTCGTTTATCACTTTTCAGTTTATTTGGAAATTTTTGTTTATCGAGCCAATATTTGTTTTGGAAATTTTCCCGGTACTCGGACCGGGGTGTATGCTTCCATCCGACCTCGCTCGCCACTCCGTTCTCTCTGTCTCTCTCTCTCTCTCTCTCTCTCTCCCCATATTTCTACTGCTTATGCCGCTGCTGTTGCTACGGAAATACCAGCTGACCGTCCCGGACCGCTCTGTGACCGACTGATCAAACTCACCGGGAGAGAGTCAGCAAACCACTATCATGGAGGCAACCGTCGGAGCGTCGGAATACGATGCATGCGATTAAGGAAACCGACAAGCTTCACAAACAATCGATCGGTAAAGTGAGACGCCGAGATGGAGAAATGGCATCCCACATCCTGTCTGGCTGCGAGTTTAGTCGGACAGTGCGGACGAATGTTTCGGCACAAGAGAAGAAGTTTTCCTAATTAGACTGTGATGGAATAAACTTTCATTTATTTCTTTTGTGAACATTTTAGTAGTGGATTTAAAGAATTGAAGAGTTTTATTAAAGGATAGAGTTAACATAGTTGTTGGTTATTATTTCGAATGTCACTTTGAATGCTTTACCCAAAAAACGGTTGCATTATATTACCCATGAACTTCTTAGCAAACAATCGCATTTCCTAGATAAGCTTGGCTTTGATTTATCGACACTCTTCAGTCTATAAATTTCCTAACCAATTATGCCCTCAACTCACACCGTCACAACTGTAAAAAGTGGAGTATGAATTTACGATCGTTCATAAACGAACGTCCGAAAAGCACCACAGGCTGCCCAAAATCTCAACACAAATCAAGGATTATCAGCTCCAGCTTTCCGTCAGGATACACTGTCTGTCCGGCAACGACGTCACCAATGTTCAAGGTGTGAGTGCTGGAAGATAAACTAAACCTCGAAGGAAACGTCTGGTCCGGTACGGATACACTCGGGACGAGTTGATAAAAAATGCATTCCCCGGTTCGTGCACAAACACAACTGCGCTCCTATTTCTCTCGTTCGATTTTTTCCCGCCCCCCTTCCGGCTGGCCGGCGACTGAGCAAACTCTCCGTGAGACCGTGTCCGCCGACACCTTGGTGCAACGGTGCCGCTCTAGTTCGGGAAACTTGGCCACACACCCCACCACCTAGACGCCAACGACGACGACAACATCGACTTGAACGTAATCTGCGACGACGCCGATGACGACGACGACGACGGCTTCAACGACGTCCTCCAAAGCGACACGGCCAAAGCGACTCCGATGGGACGGAGCCGACGAATCGACTACGATCTAGAGCAAATAGAGCGGGAGATATGGACAGAAACAACTGCAAGCGGTTGTTTGTCGATAAACAACATTTTCTGTTTGGTTTAGAATCGATTTTTGTTTGATTTCTTCATAAAGTTGCTGCTGCGGCTGCCGTTTTGTGGCAGCGTGTCTGTTGCCGTAGCATTGTTACGCCTTTGCGAAGGACACTGGCAAGGCGCGATCCGGCGACCGTGCCCGGTGACTCCGGGACCGTGACATTGGCATTGAATCTGGGCGCTCGGCTGTCGTGCCCTTCGGAAGTGCAGCACTAGAAAGTATAATCGCAACACAAGTGCAACATCCAACGACAGCCTCCAACGGAAGGCCTCCAAAACTCCGGTCGGTAGGCGATAGTGGATTTGCGGGCCCACAGGGGAAATATTGACACACACGAAAGTGACAACTCTGGGCGGCTGCCCCGACCCACGGAGGGGTTGGTGGGTGGCTGGCGGGTCTAGGCTCATTGTCACCTCGGGAAAACCGATCAAACATTTATGGACGGAGATGGTGGCAGGTGATTGTCGCTGCGTGGATAAGATCTATTCCGACATCGATTAGTCGCACGGGATTAGTGTGTTTGCGATGTGCCCCCAGGAAAGCGATTAGGGTTTTCCAAATGACACGCTTCATTCGACCTCCTCCACCTCCTCCGACCGTCCACCTACACCAGTTGCTTCACGCATGATGAGATAATAGATACGTTCGGGGTCGAAGATCATGGGAGGGTCCTAATTCGAGCCGTTATTTATACAACTGCTTGTTTGTCTGCAATAATGGATACTAGCACGATATTTACAAAAAAATTAAATGACCCCATAACCTTTTTCGTAAGTTATGTCAGTTATGTTGATCTTTAAACCACGGCCATCGGAAAGCGAATAAAAAGCTTTGGTCAGAAGTGGATGTGTAATCGAGTCGCTCGTCTTGGGAAATGAATTCTGCAACCTCTCTGCAATGATGTCCGATATTCTGTCCCTGCTGTCCCTTCCAGGCTTAATACGACGTCATGCCTTTGTCATTGTGCTTTCTCCCAATATTATAAATACTAATTAACTCATCCGACCAAACGAGCCTGTTCTCGGTTCTGTGTGGAAACAATGTCTGTGCACTATGGCCGTTGAGTAAAATGTGCTCCATCATCATCGTCATCACCGGCATCATCGTCACCGCACCAGCTACTCCCACGGTAGCCGAGTTATGCAGTCGCATTTCCGTTTTCCAAGCACGCCGTTCACCGACGGAAGCGACCCCTAGCCAAAACAATACAATCTCGAGAGTGTCACTTACAGTTTGCTCATCACACATCTTCGGCTGACCGCATCTTGACTTCTCCGCATTCATCAAGCACTTCTTTCAGCAGCCCGCGAACAGTCTGGCAAACCTCCGCTCCGCTCCGGCCGCCCCTCGATCGTGCCTCCAGTTGGGTGTGGACCCCGTGACACACGGACCCGCGGCACAGAAATGAAATCACCCTCATTTCAAAAACCGACCCCAACCCCAAATGAGCTCCCATTTCGTCCCATCCACGAACCATCGATGGTGTTGAATGGACCGTTCTTCTTCGCCACCGTTCGCTACTTGGCCGCCACCACCCACCCCCCTTCGAACAGAAAGGGTCCCTTGTTTTGTACACTCGATCAGCACCCGCATTCCAACACACAATGGGTTCGGTCTCGGTGCGGCCTGACACCCGCGCAAACCTCACCAGCGTGGCCGTACGTTGGATAATGCGCCACAGACACGCCGATGTTAGACTTCAGTCACGTTCCGTTTCTCCCCTCCGTTCCTGTACCCTTCCCCGGAGAAGCTATGATTTTTATGAATGAAGCTGCGGTCGTGTTGTATAGGTGTGCAGCTACAGATTAGAATTCTCGGGCCGCAATGGGACAACGAAGCGCGTCCGGGGCGGTAAAACCAACACACACCGTTCCAGCGTACTCCAAGTTCTCCCGAACCACTTGACCAGCCGGAACAACAAGCCCCGAAGAAAGTTGACAGTTTTATCTCTATTCTCCCCGGAACCGGCAGCGTACGGGCAGGGGACGTCTTTTGTGGCAACAGACGAGTCTGGTCACGGATGGCGGCGATGGAGGAAGGAAGGCGCACGCCTCATCAATCACCTTTTCTTCCTGAGAAGCTCAGCCCGCGGGTTCGGCGATGAATAAATTCAACAACACAACCTGGCCTCGAGAATCGTCCCCGTCAACCGTAGACCGCGTCGCTTACACACACACACACAGTCACCCAGGATGGCCCTCGAGAACTCGTCGGTGTAAAGTTGGCACGCACTCGATCTGCACAGCCCGCGGAATCGAAATCTGCATGGCCTGGGATTGAAAACCAGTTTGCCTAATTATCACGTCTCGGTCGTTCTGGGTTCGCGGTGCAAAAGCATGCACATTACCGATCTTTTGTGCCGTGCTTGGCCAGCCGCATATGTTGGGGGGTTTCCATTCATTGGATGGCAGCCGCCGACAACACTTTACTTTCCTCGCTTGCAAATGTTTCCGTCTCGCGAATTGTGAAATAAATATAACTTTCAAAATCTACATTTACTTCATCTACATCTCTCATCACATACATTCGTCGATAAAATGTTCGTAATTGTTCGTTCGTAACAGACGAGGAGAAAGTAAAATAGAACATGGAATACGGAGAGCGCTACGCATGAAGCATAGTGGAAACGGGAGAGATAGAAAGACCGAAAAGGAAAGAGAACAGAGAAATGTGATGATTAATATGATTCAACATTCGAAAATCGCTGAACCTATCGAAAAACCGGTAACGGCCGTTTTTGTTGCGAACTTCGATCATTGTGTTCTACTCAATTGTTCATTGTTTTGAAACATCCTCTTTCTACGGCTAGGGCGCGTAGAAGAGACGCCATAAGCACATCAACTACCACCCAACAACTGAAATGTTTCAGATCAATCTCAGGACCTCCACCCCCCGTTGCATTCGACTACAACCGAACGCTCCATTTACGATCACGTCACGTCATAAAATGGCAACAGAGTCGGCTACCGAAATAGGGCACCTTTTTATCGCCACCGACCGGCCAGCCAATGAGAGCGATATGTTAATGGGCTTATGATTATGCATAAAATCAGTGACTTCGATTTTCTGCCCCTTCCCGGTGCCGTGCCGAGGGGGTGGCAGCTCCTGCTGCGGACAACGGCATCGAATTCGTGCATACGTTTATTTAAACGCTAACGAGCAGCTACGCCACTCCGGAAGCCGCATGAAGCGTCAGCAGAGCCGAACCGAGCTGGCGGCTGTCAGCTTTTTGGCTCCCACAGCTTCCACAGCATGCCGTGGAGGAATGGAAATTAACGAAAATTTCTTATCACTCGGCAAACACCTTCTACATTATTTCATGTGCATGTCATCATAAATTTTCTGCGCCCGTCCCTCCCCAGGTCGAGCTTCGGACCGGTGCTCCTCGTCGTTTGCGGTCTTTGTCTTGCAGCGAGCTGGCCGCATCGTAAAATATGTGTTTTATTTATACTTTTTTTTTTGCCCAACTTTCAGCAGAAATGAGGGATGATGCTCGAAGCCTTTTGAATAATGTTTCCCATAACCGAAGGGACCGGCAGTCGGAAGAATATCGACGGCCGTTCCATCCTGTGGCGCTCCGTCCTGCCCGTGACTCGGACGGCTCTAGCCGAGCACCGAACGAAGGGTGTGTTTGGTTTTCACCATCTGCCACTTCACCTCCACCGATCGGGACCGCTTTTATTGTGCTACTAAAAATCGATCCAGCATGTTGTCCCGCGTGTGCCCCCCCACGGATTGGATCCTTTTCATTTCGACAGCTTCACGTAGACCGTCCGACGACGGTGGAGGCCTGCCTGCTCTATCCTTCCTGGTGGGGCTATCCGGTAGTGATAGATCTTTTGTCCACCCATCAGCGTTATTGGCGACGGCCACGATGGGTTCGCCATCTATTCTGGCGCATTTCGGCCACGCTCTAATGTTTGTGCTATGGTGAGCGGGGCCGGGTTCTAGACATAAAACGTCAATTTTGATTGGTACCGCGGTGCGGTCCATTTTACGTTTCATGCACCATTAGGGCCTGCCATTTTGTTGACAACGATCAACGATTGTTCCCCCCATACCTACCCACATGTGGCGTTCCCCACTCCAGCAAACACCACATTGTGCGCCACATATAGTTTTGCAATTCCTGGACACTATCGATGCGAATGGACGCCAGCAATCACCGTGTGGGCATGTGTGTGATTACTCATCGATTTTCCGTTACGAGATCTCGATACAACCAAAAACTGTGTGAGCATTGGTTAACAGGGTGAATCATGAATTCAGTCAATGTTGGAAATGGAAAGATCAATTTGTAATCAACAGAAAGTAGTTGACTACATGTGAACCTCAAACGTCCTTCAATTGTTTCGCATGGTGGATAGGTTTCCTGGGTTCCGTTGGTGGAACATATATGGTCTTATTTGGAAGGAGATTTATTTATGTCAATCACTGGTTCATTGATGAAAGCGATTGCTAATATTTTATGGACAAATCACAGATTCAGTATGTGGCAGAAATTTTGTTTTTCCAAAGTGTTAAAGAGTGATAGTTTTAGATGAACATCTTTTGAAAGCCCCGATGGTTGGGAAATCTCACGTCAGCACGTGTCATTGGACGGCGCGCTGTTTTGGGCACTCGTTATCATCAACCTCCGACTTCGAGACCAAAGAGGCCAACACTAAATCCGTCGGACGCGTGGCAGGCGATTTAACGTACGCCGCCCTATTTCGTGACGTGCCGGGTGACAATGTTCACGCACTATCACCCATCGGCTGAATGAGGCCGTGGTTTCGCTTTCTCGCGTGCGTGATTGCAGGAAGAATGGTAGGATTATTCCAAGATCCTGAGCACCAGAACATGATAGATGTCGCCCGCAGGGAGGCGGCAAGTCGTTTTGGAAACGGAGCAGTGGCGCAATACACTTCTGGAACAATTTTTCCAGAATTTTAACAAGAACTGAAAGTTAGAACCGGTCGATGTTTACTGACGGTTCAAAAAGCCGATGCGTCTGGACGTGATAATAATAATAATTATTATTGTATGTTGAAACTATCCTTTAATTTAAGTCACTATGCTAGTACATACCTTCAACCATTGTTACCGTCAGCGGCTTCATCCCAAGCGTTTATCGAGAAGGTTCGTTTTAAAGCTGGAAGCCAATGAGAAAAAAAAAGGTAAAAGTGGTATAGGAACTACCTATCTGCATTCCATGGCTTTACCCCGGAAACGTGTGATCATAAAAGTGGTGAGGTGATATGTTCATTCCACGGGGTAAAACTGTCACGGATAGGGTAAGCCCTTACCCGTTCACGAAGGAAGGAAATGCACCGTGGTAGATTAGCGAAGCTGAACAGTTCTTTTTTCCATTTTATTCTATTTGCTCAAGCGAGCGTGGCGATAAGAATGCAACCACGAGACCTCAGACGGTCAAAGCAGCCTCTACGTAGGGTTTATTGTGCACGGGCCCGCTTTTCCAGTGAGCTCGTGGAATGGATTGAGCATAAAGGGGTCTGTTCATACGAATTCCGTTTCCAATGCAGGGTTTTCAATCCATTTCGTTCACTTCTTGCTTCGTTACTCTTTCCTCAATTTAAAAGTGAGTATCATTTTGCTTTTCTTAACAAAATTACCTAACCAACACACCGAAGGCTTGAGCGACGCAAAGCAGTACGCGTTATCTTTGCCCTGCGCCCAGCGTCCTCTCATCGAAACTGGTTCGAGTCGGTTGTACCATCCATCGTGATATTCCATGCCATCGTCCTCGCATTAGGTGGTCAGAACGTCCTTCTAATTCCTTGCCGCTCCAAGACTTACGCTGCGCAAAGCCCGCCAAAAACGTGCCTCGTCCGATTGAGGGAATGTCCTGCTCGAGGGCGGTAGTGAGGGGAGGCAGAGTCAAGGAGCACACGGGAGAACAATGCAGAATGGTGTCAGTCTTGTTACGGCTTGAGTGGCTCGATTTCATATTCTAGGGCGGACGATGAAGTATTTCCTCGTTAAATAATTGGGTTGCACTCCATGTGCACTGTTTTCGTGACGGCCACTTCTCCAGACCAGACCTCGCGAACGTTATCGATTGCATTCTGTTGTACACCCATTTCCCGCCCACCCCCATCCAGGCACTGCACCCCGACGCCCCGTGTGTTTTCATGGCAGTTACACAATGACGGCCAAAGATGCACTTCACCGCATATGGCGCACACTTTGGCCAAAAGGTTTAGCTGCACCATCGGCGGCATCGGGTTGAGTGCATTATCGTGTTTCCGGTTTGGTTTCGATGAAATGTACTACAGGATATGATAACAAATATTAAGGGATCACTGGAAAAGGGAACCGAAAAGAAAAGGCTACAAAATATGGCTTGTTCTACGAACATCAACATCTTAGTAATTAAGCATTTATAAAAGTATTGTCAAGGAAGCTATACAATGGGAACCATTCATAGAAGGAAAGAAGAAACTGTACAACGAATTAGTTTGACGTTTTTAGAAATGTTTTCCATTCTGTTTGCCTGTTCTGTTGTCTTTTATTTGTCGACAAATTCATTCACCGTGTAGCAGCGATGTGCTCGTGTTTTGTTTTGAACAACTCTTACGAAAATCCTAGGTCCCCGGCGATGGTGGCCTGAGAGACAGATTGACTCTTTTTTTCCGCCTTTTATTGATTTTTCCCATCAATATTTCATCCACAAACACCAGCAGCAGCGGCAGGAGCAGCACCACGACGACAACAATCGCCCCATTTCCATATCTGCGCGTCGGTGGTCTGCAGCCACCCCAATGAGGCACCCACAGCTGGTAGCGATTCGGCTGTCGTGTCGAACACAATCACCCACACAAGCACTGTCCCGGCCCAGGTCCGCCCCAAGTTGACTACAATATTACTTGCAGTAAATTCGCCAGCGCGTGGTTCTCACTACGCGATTCAACTTTTCCAGCTCGACAGATAGCGCGCCGGTCGGCCGGATGATCCAAAATGGATGCGAAGAGAAACTGAGAGAGAGAAAGAGACAGGGATGCCGCCCGCATTTTCTCGTGGACATGGATGAGCGTCTAACGGACGGCATTTTCCTGGGAAAACGCTCCTCAAGTTCATCGGTATGGCAGGGGAGAAAAATTGCCAGATTCTTCCACCAATACTCGTAAGCTGCACGCCGTAACGCATACAAACTGGAAGGAAAATCCCGTACCAGGTAATCCCGCACTCTGTCTTTGTTGTGTGCTGAGAGACGTGTTGATGGTGGTGAAGAGCGTGGTGGGGATGTTTTACCAGTTAGCCACCCGCAGGGGTCGCCTTTCGTCCTGTCGTTGGTCCGTTGATGGTGGATGTTTCATCCCCGGATGTTGCTTACGACACACTACTATATCGCATCTGTATTTGCGCATGTGGATGTCTACCGTGTCTCTGTAGTATCTTGTCACAGTTTTCCGGCTCCAATGCGACGGGTTTTACAACCTTCCACCTTTCCCACTCCGAGGACGATTTCCTGCCCCCCGGCGAGCGTCAAACGCCGTTGTGTCGAAAATGATGTTTGTTGTCTCTTTTTCCGTTTTTTCTTTCCGTTTTTTCTTTCCGTTCTCTCTATGCTCTCTTGCCGCCTCTTTTGCCCATCTTTTTGCCTTCTATCTCGCTCTTTATTTCTCTCTCTCTCTATCTCTCTCTCTCATTCTCTTCAATTTTCCAATGGTTACTGAATGGCGTATTGAAATGGCGTTTGCTGGTAAAATATTAAAGTTAGATAAAACCGTCTGCTCTGTACGATGTTCGCCTACTGTCTGTGGCTGCTAGTAGTGGCGCTTTTCCACAGCTGCTCGGCTCAAAGAGTACGGGAGAATGGTCGGTGAAGAACCAAGCCTGAGCATGGGTTGGAGGGAGGTGGCTGTTGGATTGTAATCGATTTATGTATGTTCCAGGAAGGCGCCACCGAAGCGGTGAAGGGGTTTTCAAATTGCGGGCAGCATGAGGCGCAAAGGACACCCACACCGGCATACAATCTACGGAAAATGGTTGTGTCGTTTCTACGGTAGGTGCTCCCATCGGCCCCCGGCCCACTGTCGCGGGATACCCTTGAGTGCCACTGGAACTACAGCACCAACTCTCAACAATGGGGAAAAAATCAATTATTTATTTTTCATTTTCGTACGCCAATTTGAAGTATTTCTCCGCTGTCGTCGCTGCATTTCGCGTGCGTTCGGTACGGAGGGATATTATTTTCGTTCTCTTTTGATGTCGGAATATTGGAAACACGGCCACCAGTAACACTCAATTTACATCGCGCACTTGTTTCGTGCAACCATGCAGTAAACACAGTGTTGAAAAGTGAATTTTTCTCTTCGCTAAATTGTCGATTAATAATCACACTTTTTCTTCAGATTTAGAATAAATAATTTGAAAACTTTTAGAAGACGAACAGCTTCATCCTAAAGGGGAATGGGGAAATCAAAACAAAACTCATCTGTTATTTTTAGATCACTTTTTATTATTATTATCATTATCCTTGTTCACCTCGATTCTCATATGCTTCGATCAATAAAAATGAAACATGCCACTAAAGTTCAGAGTTTTCCGGCATCACTCCTCGCAGACCGCGCGACGGTCTCACGAATTGGACGAGGTCCTGCTGCACAGATCCGGTTCGCTGTACTATCTTAAAATATGGTTTTTACAATTTACTCGTATCCCGAAAGCCTTGGACTATGTCTTTCTTTCCCACAGAGTGGAGTGTTAGCTGTTTAAGAGTGTTCAATATAGATTCCGTTCTACAGCGTTCGGTCGAAGGAATTTGATGTTCTGTGAGATATTCCCCAAGTCTGCATTTTGTGTTAGGCTCGTGAAAGCCCCTTTACTAAGGAAATATATGTGACGTTTGTACGGATTCGTTTTTCGAAAACGTCCCATTTTTACATAATTGGTAATGCTCGTCAGCCCCCCCAACATTCTAATTCAATTGGCTTTATGTTTCGTGCTCGCCTCATACGACCAGTTATTTCTTTAGTATTTATCATCTTGATTCGAAGTTCTGAATTGTCCGCACGTGCGTAGAAAAAGAGTTTAAAATAAAAACGAGCATGAAAATAACCTTAAACTAAAAGCTATTAACAAATGTACGCCACAAAGCATGGCCCCACTGGAACCGTCTCGTGCGCGTGTTTCTTACACATTCCTCTAAATAACTAATCGTATCGCACCGAGATGATGTTTTTTCCACATTCTTCTGTCACTGCTTGGTTGTGGCCTTTCTTCCAGTATTCTTAACTCTACTCCGTTGTACCACATCGCTTCCCTAACAGCATCAATCCAAATCGTCACATCTATACGGTTGTTAATTCTAGTTGCAATTTCCATACATTTTGCATCTTCTGGCCACGGTTTTCTTTGTTTTTTACTTGTGCTTCTGTTTCCCTCCATAACGCACCGCATTCTTCACATTCTAGGAAGGAGTGTTTTTATTTCTACAATTCTCGACGATAGCGAACCGTTGGTTCGATTTACTTTTTGTCGTTTTTTTTTTGCTAATGTTTGATGGTATCACCTTAGTTTAAATTTGAAAATATCATAAATATGTACAAAGATTCATTGGAATTGCTTAAAACGTACTAGTTGTGTTTCTTGTTGCATTTTTTCGGTATGTTTTGCGTCGTTTTACTCCTGCCTCTTCTCCGCTATAGGAATGTTGTAATGCTTTGTGTAAAATGGATTGTATTGTATCTCTAGCGTATCTAATCGACTGCGTGTAACTGTTGATCTAGATAGAATGGTTGAGAAACAAACTGGCTAATGCAACCGCCCAAGAGCACAACTACGAGAATGGAGCGATTGAGGAGTAGTATAGGCCAGGAACCCATTGGAGTCGGGATAATTGCTGATTCCTTAAATTTATAAATTCATGTTTTTGCCTACATTAAGGGAAAATTAGTGGGGATAGGTGGGGAAACTAATACCATAAACTATGTGAAAAATAGTAAAAATAAGAATTTAGAAAAAAAAATAAGTGGTACAAACTAATACTCGATATTCGATTTGTGATTTTTTGTTTCTGCCATACAGCGTTGCGAAGAGATTGATTGCACATTTCGTCTTGGTTTTGGATTCATTTTGCTTTCTTGCGCTTTTTCACCGTTTTCATTTCGGTTGCACTTGTTGCTTCCCCTCGTGGGGTTGCTATAGTTTGCGCCGGGGTGTTTCGTATTAACAAATCGTGGCCTGCTTCGTACAGCAGTTTCGAGTAATTTTCTATACTTCTCACCTTACGTCTCCTTCTGCGTCCCAATTGAAACCGGGATGTGTTTGTGTTTTGCTTTGAATGTGTCGTTTCCGTGATACAATATCATTTTGAGGGAGTTTCTATGTTACTTTTCGACGAAGATCCAATACTTGTAACGCTCGCCGGACAGCACCACCGGTTGCGGGAGAAGCAACGCACCAACGTACAGGTAAGATGTATTTTTCACTGGGCCACAGCAATCGTTCCGTAGCTGCTGCTTTCATATATATATTTTTTTGTGGTTTCACGCTTTTCATTCCTAACAGCGCATCGTCTTACGAGTTGCTGGTTTTCGGTGACTCTCGTTAGCATGCAGCAGCTAAACAGCTAGGTTCGATTTTCGACCAAAAATGAGATGACACAAACCGAAAAAAACCCACCCGATGGCAACGGCGAATGGAATTCACACCTGCAACATCCGTCGGTAGTGTTCGTGGGGCAGTTTTCTAAACCCCCGACAGACAGTTTCCACCCGTTGCGATTCCACACAAATACCGAATAAGGTGCATCGCTGTAAGAAGTTCGTTCATCTTCGAGATGAATTTCGTACATCTCTCGTACTTTGAGAGATGCTTACAGACCTTTGGGGAATATAATAGAACGACTTGTTAAGATAATTACAAGCGTCGATGCTACAATTATGAAAAAACTCGGCATTTTCCAACAGGCAAGTTTATTCCATCAATGTTCAATTTTCAATTGGAATTGGATCCATTAAAAGCCCACCCCTCCTTGCAGCCGCAGGGAGTTCCTTCTAGTAAGGTAGTTGCTAGGTGCCACACTAGAACCGAAAAGTAAATCAAAAGCCCATCAGCATCAATCTATGGAAGTTAAATTGAACTTCTTTCCAAACTCTCGAATACCCCCACACACCACTACCCCTCTCTGCCCTGCAATGACCACGACAACGACGATGGAGACGGAGACGGAAGGAAGCAAACCTAAACTATTGACACAAACTCAAACTCCCACAGATCTCGTTTGTCGAAAATGAATGTTTACTTGCGCGCGTTTGTGTGTATGCATGTGTTGCTATGTGTGTGTGCATGTTCGAGAGGCAGAAGATCGACACTTGGCGACACTGACTTGCTCACAAAAACACGAGAAAAAAGACCGTAAACTAAAACCGGTCGATCCGAACCCCCAAATGAGTCGTACGCGTGCTCCACGAGCCATATTTCCACTGTGTGTTAACAATTCCACGTCTTTTTGAAGATTTTTGCGTTGCTTTAATTGACCTCTTCTCCGGGAGGAAGCAGAACGGTGGGCCCCAAAAGCGATCCCTCTCAAGTGACATCTTAGCCAGGGTCGTTGGCGGACGACGAGGGTCTCCGGAACATCGGCGACCTTTTCCCTTTGCACGCGCACGCGAACACAAGTGCTGCCCTGGGCCGCTTGCCATTGATCTCCCCCCAATCGAGGGCGTCCGGGAGCTTCTCCACGGAGCTTCGATTTGCCGCTGCGGCTGCGTACAGTAGTTTTCGCCCGACCGAGAACAACTCGTACCATGCAGTCGACGGAGCCTTCAGGGAGCGACCAGCGCTTGAGCCTTTGACCAAAATGAATAACTGGGACGTACTACGTACGTGCACACCCGTCCGGGATCAAAATGCCGTCGGCTTGAAGGGTTGACAGGTTAACGACAATGTACCATAAAAACACACACACACACACCGGAACCGACGGCCGGAGCCCCAAGAGCCGTGCGGCTGCCAGTCCCCGTGGGTAGCGCTCTTCATGAAGCGCTCTTCGGACCGCACGTCTGGCGAGCGTCGGCGTGAGCGTAAGTTTGGTTAGCTGGCGTGGACAGCACTCGAAAATCGATTTCGAGGACGGGACGAGTGGCGTATGGTGTACGATGTTTTCGGTTTCCATAGGGGCTGCTCGATGGGGCTTTCGGTTTTATCTCTATCGCCCGGGCCGGTTTACGTTTCGCCGTCGAGCGTCGGTTTTAATTTGGACATTGAGTTTTTAGATGGCTTATTCGAGTCTTGAGTGGTGCATCCGAATGTATCCTGGACGGTGCGATGATTTTGTAGTTAGTGAAAAAAACACGCAGCCCATGCTAGATGTATGTCGGAGACTTTTCCTTTAGAAAAAATGTTTATGGATTCATTTGAAACATTAAGTTATATGGGTCCACCTCTTAAATAAATGGAACAGGGTTTTGAAACCCTTGGTATAAAAATATTGAAAAATACTATTTGTATGAAAAAAAATTCTATATCGGAATTCTTTTATCGATCAAGGTTGCTGAAGGTTCAATTGAAATCACAAAACACTTCCAACAAAAAAGGATACAAAAAAAATACAGTCAACACCCGCTGAAGAAGAACACTGTAGTGTGGACGACAAAGCCACAAGAGCGCGAACACACGGAGAAGCGAACCGAATTCTGAAGGTCGTCTACGAAAAGCGTCGTGTCATCTTTCAAAAACTTTACCCACACATCGGACGGACGGATCTCCGGGGCCGGGTGCAAGAGATCGAGCTGCCCCCGCTCCCCTCTCTCCCCCCCGGGATGGACTCGCGGCCCACAGCACCAGGCGTACACACACTCGAAAACTCGACCAACCGGCCAACCGTTAGCAGCTTCCGTTCGGACGGAACGGATCGTTCCGTGCCCGTGCCTGCATGCTGCGTGTTTCTTCACTCGACGCTGAAGAGGAGAGTCCCCCCCATCTGAAGCCCATTCGGAGCACCGTACTTGATTCCTGCTCGAGTGTTCCGAGCAGCTCCCAAATGGGCCTTCTCAATCACCGAGAGATGTTGTCACCGATCGCCGATCGTGTTCGGTGATCTTCACTGCGCTTCCAAATTCCTGACTGCTTTGGTCCACGTGCTTCTATTGCGCGCTAGGGACGATAGGCGAGTGGCGTGATAGTTTTAGTACATCGATTCATTTGTTCCAACGCACGTTCAGGCTCATATCTGTACTAAAGTTGTTGAGATCGTTACTAGTGTGGTCGACGGACATTCTCTCTCTTTCCAAGCCATAGGTTAGTGACCAGGGATCGATTGTACTAAAACTATCAGGCCATTCGATCGTCTGGATCGTTCATACCGTGTACCGTGCCACTGGATGGTTGCAACTCCCCGATGGCGGTGCTGTTCTACGGCAAATCTCACTGTCTCCAAGGACCCCTCCCTCACAGGTGAAACGTGATAACATAGATCCTCTCTCGCGGCCCACACTTTAAAACGCGATACTTTGCGGCGGCGCCGTGTCCGAGGTGGTGCTGGGCGACGACGCACTGCTGCTGCAGCCGTTCAACTCCTCCTCCGTCGCGAACTCCGTCGCACACTCGGTGGCGCACGCACGGCTGACGTCTGCGACTGTGGCCTTCCCGCTGGGCAGTACCGCACGCGGCTCGACGAACAAATCCGACTGCTGCTGCTGATGTTGCTGGTGACGTTGGTATAGGTAGCGACCGGTGGTCTGCAGGAAGCTGTCCGACTGCGCGTCGAGCAGCTGCTGCTGCTGCTGCTGCTGGAGCTGCATCTGTTGGTGCTGGTGGTGCTGCTGCTGGTGCTGCTGCGGCTGGTGCTGGTCCGCCCGGTGGTAGTAGCCCTTCAGCCGCACTTATGCCAGCGGGTACTGATGTCACAAGCTGGTGGTGCCGGTGGACGCGTGGTGGTAGCCGAGGCTCTGGTGGTAGTACGAGTCCTGCCCGAGGGCGGCCGCGGCGTGCGAGTTCGGCAGCGGGCTCAGCCCGTTGTAGCCGGCGTACTGGCTCATCTCGTACATCTTGATGTCCGCCTTTGACTCGGTCGGCAGCAGCCGCGTGATCGAGAACGGGTGACTAGAGGGCGTGTAGCCGGCCGGCTCCTGCTTCAGGTGCATCGAGTGGTATTCACCAAGTAGCGAAGGGTGGCAGCGGTTCACCATGGCGGTCAGCTCCTCCTGCTGCAGCTGCTGGTGCGTCGGGTGGTGCGACGGGTGGTGGTGGTGGTGGTGGTGGCCCGCCGGGTGGTGCGCACCACCATGCTGTGAATGAGATTGTTGGGCTAAGCATAAGTCGGCGGTGGCGTGCAGCATCGCTAGCGCGTCCGCGTCTTTACCGTGCGCACTGTTCAGCATGCCGTGCGTGTCGGCGGCGGCCACCGCGGCCACCGAGGCCACGCTCAGCTTGCCGTGCTCGGCGCCCCGGTGGTGGCTGCCGTGGTGGCTGTGGTGGTGACTGTGGTGATGGTGGTGGTGGTGCGGGTGGCCCTCGTCGGATGGGTCCTTCTTGTCGGGGCTACCGACCGCGTCCAGGCTGCCGCCGTGAGCCGGGCTCTTGTGCAGCGACCGGAGCACCTCCTTCTTCTCGTCCTTGAAGCGCTTCTGGCGGCGCAGGTAGCACCCGTTCTCGAACATGTTGCCCGAGTCGGGGTGCAGCGTCCAGAACGAGCCCTTGCCCGGCTTGTCCGGCGTGCGCGGCACCTTCACGAAGCAGTCGTTGAAGCTGAGCGAGTGCCGGATCGAGTTCTGCCACCGCTGCTGGTTCTGCCGGTAGAACGGGAACAGGTCCATGATGAACTGGTAGATCTCGGCCAGCGTCAGCATCTTGTGCGGGTTGTTCTGGATGGCCATCGTGATCAGCGAGATGTACGAGTACGGGGGCTTCGCGTGCGTGTAGTTCCGCCGGTACGTCGCGGCCGGCTTCTCCGTGCGGGCCCGCTGCAGCGCCACCGAGTTCGGCGAGCCCGGGTCGCCCAGCACCTCCCGGCTACCGGCCACGCTCGTGTAGCCGGACATGGCCGCCATCGTGCTCATGCCGTTGCCGCCCATGCACGAGCCCATGTTGCTGATCGGCGACCCCATTGAGCTGTAGCCGAGCGGGGTCGACGTCAGGCAGTTGCCCGCCATGCCGTTCATCGCCGCCCCCATGCCGCCCATGCCCGGGCTGCCCAGCACCGACGCGCCGAACCCGCCGCCCTGCGGCGACACCGACGCCATGCCGCCCACCGCCATCCCCATGCTGTTCATGCTGCTGTACGTGCTGGCCATCGGGCTCATGTTGCCGCCACCACCGCCACCGCCCCCGCCGCCTCCACCACCACCGCCCGCCATGCTGCTGCTCGTGTTGATCGAGCTCTCGGGGTAAAGCTTCTGCATCATTCGGGACGATCGAACGATCGGACGCGCGTGCGATCCGTCGGACAGAGTCGGGTTTCACTAATCAGCAACTCCTTACGTTTCTTCACCACGTGCGCTTTCCTCACATGCACCGCACCGACACTGTATCCTTATCGCCTTCTTCTTGGGTGGAATTATCTCTCGTGCCTGACAGGACGGATCCTCTTCTCACCGAGCGCTTATCACCTCCTCCTGGCGCCCGCACTGTCTCACGCATGAATCACGATCCGTGTGCACCCTTATCGCACGCACTGCATCACATTTTGTTGTTGTGTCGGATGTCACAATGGAACAACACACATCCACAAACACACTGAGCACCAGCGAGACACAGCTCGCAGCTCTCGATTCAATTCCCTGCGCAAGGATGCGCTCACACTTTTCCCGCAAACTGTGTGTCCTGCTGAGAGGGAAGGAAGGAGAAGCTTTTGATCGGCAGATTCTTCCGAACAGATATCCTTTATCCACCGCGTTGTTCTTTACTACACGCCTTCGCACAGGTGTTGTTCGTCTTTGCACGCAACAGGTTCGTGCATCAGCAGGACACTTCACCTCGGTGGCACTCTATCCTGGGTATGTTTTTCTTTCCGATTCAATACTCTTTCGTTGCTCGTTGCTATCACTACGGTGATGAAACACAGCCGCACGAATGAAGTTGACAATTCTATGTAGAAGTGAATCTTCTACCGGAGCAGACCTTCAGACTTGTCGGAAGCTTTTCCACTCCGTCTGTACGCTGCTCAAGGATAGGTCCTTCGATCAATCGAACACAGGGCACAACTGGGCGATACTTTCACTGTGCTTTCAACACTCGTTTCACTGTCCACTGGATCACCGATGATCGCATTAAGGATCGTGTGTTTATTATCGATTGGCGCCGTCAATTTCAACGATCACTAAACATCAACAACATCTCCCTTCCGTCGATCGAAAGAGATCGAGTTTCGCACGATCGATCACAGCGAGCACCACCAAACCGAACCGTACCGTACCGAAAACAGATCCTCCAGTTCGCGAATCCTTGCGTTCCTTGCCTGCCAGCAGCCCCAGAGGACCAGCGAGAGCGTAGCGAGACGGTTCACTTTTGCGCGGGTGAGAGAGCTTTATTATATTGAATGTTTATATATTATAATGTTGAACAAACTGCCAAGAGTCCAACCAGCACGGAGCCCCGTCGTCGTGGCCGTGGCATACAAGCGACAAGATGCGACTGTTTGCAGAGGGGAACAGCAACTATTTGGCTTTCAAACAGTGTTCGAACTGAAGTGGTGCCTAAACTTTAAGCACACACCGCCTCGTCGTCGTCGTCGCGTCGTTGCGCACGGTGGTGTGCGTGAGTTCGTGCTGGTGCCGCGTGCTTCGTGTGGTGGGTTCGTGTCGATCGCGCTGTATTGTGTGCTGCTTTGCCAGAGCATAAGGGTGCAGGGGGCCACTATGGAGGGTGCGTTTTCCCGGCCAGAGTAATCGGATCCGATGTCACCTTCTCGCTCTGGCCAACGCACATGACGACTTCGCTCGAGTTGTGTGTGTGGTTGCGTCGTCTTGTTGATGCTTTGTGGTGTCGTCGCACACACGCGCAAATCTTTGCGTACCGTCAGGGGGTTAGAGCGATGTCAACCAATCGCTGAACCGCTGCCGCTACACACACCAAGCCGCACACAAAACGAGATAGCGCGAACGGGCGCTCACCAACACACTCGCGCGCTGTGCGCCCAATCGATGCTCGTACGGCTCGCGCTGGGGGCGGAGTAACTGCATCCACCCTGTGTTCAATCCTTCTTACTTTCCGTTCGCACACCAACACACCGCCTGCTTGGAGGCACAGTTTTCCCCCATTTGCCATCGTCCCTCGTTTGGCACGGCACAGAGTGTGACGGAGGATTTTCCACGCATGCCCTCTCGCGCGGTGGAAAACCGTACGCCAGAGCCACACGCTCATCCCGGACGATGGGCCGTCGACCGCACGCCAGCACAACAGAGACCGTGCGGCGGGGAGACGAACGGGGAACTCGCCGCCGTTTTCCGGTCGCTATCGGGAAAATGGGCTTGCGGTCGAGCGGCACCGTGCAGAATGACGCCGCAATAAACTATGCGTTCCGGTCGTGTGTGGATGCGCCGCGTTTTTCCAGCCGCCCAGCAACGATGCCGACCGACGGCGCGCTGCCTGCTGACGAGTGAATGACAGCGTACCGGGTGGAAAAATTTGGTGAAGAAAGGTCGCATCTCGCATCTCCTCGCAACAACAAATGGAACGAAAAGCAGAGGGAAAACGCGAGCACCCCTCGAGTGAATGAGATGAGCCTGCATGTCTCTTTGTCATCCGACGACCTGGCCCGGCGCCCTCTGTGGTGTTGGTGCGGAAAATGGCTGTCTCGTGTGGACGGGCCACCAAATACGCACACACAAACACACGTACCATTTCCTGGCAACCCCTCACGAAGGTGCGCACGTACAGAACCCATCGCCATCCCCCCTTCCCCGGCTCCCTTGACCCGAGAAACCCTTGACGGCGCTCTACAATACCAGCAAAAACCGGGGCAACTACGGGCCCGCACCCCACCGCCCCGTGAGGCGTTCTCCTCTAACCCCCCGGTGTGTGTGTGTGTTTGCACAACCGCGAGGGCCATCGGGCTTCGGAAATGCCGGCTGACGATGTGCCCGCTTCGAAGAATTGACAGTTTATCGATGGAAAAGACGCCAACCGCACTCGTAGTGACAATTTTTACGGTGACAAAATCGGTCGCGAATGGAAGGTAGGAAAATCGCGCGCGCTATCGGAAAATGGCCGCCCGGGAGGCCGCGCGTTGCGAGACAGGACGTCTTCCGTGTGTCATTTTCTAAATTCTAATCGGGTCGCTCCTCTCGGTCTCTGAGAAGACCACAGAAAGCTCGCCATAGAAAAGGATTATGAAGGGATGAAGAGAAGAGCACAACACCAGCGACGACCGAATGGCGCCTCTAGTGTTTCCGGAAGCGATAGTGGCCGCATCAGGCGAGTGTCAGAAATGTCTCACGACCGGAGACACACACTCGATCACGCTTCCTCTTCTGGCGCGACCTCAGGCGACATGAATCCGTTAGCCCGGGCTATAATAAATTGCTGCTCTTCAGTGGCACCGCGAAGATTCGACAACTGACCAACCCTGGTCGATATTGAGATGGTAAGTAAAGTGTCCACAGCACTGCTAGTTTGTGTTCTAGTTCGTGCGAGAAAACGTTATCTTATCGCTAGTTTTCGGTGTGAACGCAACACGGAGGAAATCGGCCTCGAATGCAACGGGACGAAACTGTACGACGCATTAGCGTGGACGGGGAACATTTCTTGCTTTGATTTCATTCCTACATATGTATATTTCACTTGTGTCTGTGTTTAATCCTTCGAAGGAAATGTTTCTTGTTTTGGCATTTACACTGACGAACGAAGAAATTCAACAAAATAGAGCTTTCTGCTTTAGTTCTAACTCCGTAGTAGTTAATGAAAATATGTACAATCATTAAAAACAGTTCCAACACAAATTTTTGTCAATTTTGTATAAAAAATTCGCTCCCTTACTGTACGATGCCACATGGTTCGGTACTGTTTATCGGCAAGGTTTCGAAGTGTAATGGGTAGAAGGAAATCATTTCGTGAAATACATCAACACGTTTTGTTCTAAACCTATGTTGCTTTAACAAAAACGTTCTGTGTAAGCCATACTTTTCCTCCATTTTGTTCAAAATATGTTATCCTAGTGCAAAAATCAATGAAATATAATTTATCTGAAATTTGTTTTAAACTCTAAATACAATTCCGTGCCCTTCTTTTTTCATGCCTAAAGATGCAAGATTCGGTGTTGTTCAAACAGGTATATGGATCAAGACATTCTATTAGAATCGCTCTAGTCGTCGTTCACGCGATAGAATCGACCAGATAATTTATTTTTATTTATTAATTTATTTATTTATTTAATTTAATTTAAACGGCCAGGTCTTATTGTATAAGGTATACCTACACATATTTTTAAATACTTATATCTAGTGTTAGTAATAATTCAACTCAGTCTAACTGTTAGATGTGTATTGAATGTTGTACACTGTGTTACAACATAACGAGTCGGATTCCATTTTCCCAACTCTCTGCTCTGCAAAAATCACACACAGTAAATTGATGAATATTTAGGAGCAGAAGCAACATCTCGGATGTCGATAATTTATATATTCATTTTGCGACCCCAGAGTTTCTTGAATTCAAGTTTTCTTCACCATTCAAGCTTTAAGGAAATATTGTATGACTGAATACATTTGTGGCATGTTGTGCACTATTTGCTTAGTGTGGAGATTCTACACGACTGTGTCGATGGCCTGGATGAAGTGTTCACGCTGTTCTAATGATACTTTTATTCGGTTAGGAATAAGATAGAATTACATATTATAAAATTTTAATAATGCACATAGCAACGCCATTACTCCAAAAGCTGTCGAGACCCGGGGCTCTTACTTCGTCCAAATCTTTTGTGCTGAGCTGCTGAGAATCTTTCCAATCCGTCGTCTCAGCGAATCACCAAAGATGCGATGAAGCTTTCTTATCACTTCCATTCCCGGAACCTACCAGAATGACGCCAGGGATGAGAGTTATTCATTCCCCACTATCCCAAAGGCACGGAAAGTGGAAAAAGATGACACTGTCAGCCCACCTCAGGCTTCAGCCGCTAGCACCGTGGCCTATCACCGCACCACGCACCCGGGGTGGACCCGTTCTAGCGCTTCCCTTATCACTGTGCACACAGAGCTGCGCACTCGGCAAATACTGCGACAGAGCGACATCACCATTACCTGAAGGGACGGGCGGGCGACCCCAGGGAGGGAC
>JAOEFI010000003.1:6945820-6957278 GCA_034621735.1 Anopheles plumbeus
GAAACGTTTGGCTTCCAAAAGGTTTCCGAAATGCCACTTAGCAGCATAATAACCGGCTGAACGGTCCATGAAATTGAAGGTATTGGACAATGGTGGTCCCGGACGGTGATGGTCAGCGGAAGAAATGAGCATAAAGTTCCTGTGCTGGTATTCTGATGTTGTTGTTTTTCTTCTGGATGTTGTTTTCCCCCTCCGTCCGTGACCTACTCGCATCAGACGTCAGCCTCCACCGCGGCCGGACGGCATGACCCGGCTTGTGGCGGCTTTCGTTTTCACCCTTGATGGACATTACAGTCAGTGCGTGTACGGGTTTATCAAATTTAATTAACATGTGATTGTTAAAAAGAAGAAATACGCTTCCAAACCGGGTCCCGGGCCATCGTTTCGTTAGCTCGAAAAAGTCGCTATACTGCGATAACTCGTTCCTTTTTCTCCTTCTCTCAGGCACTCAGTTGATTGCAATCCGCGAACGACGGACCTCCGACGGTGCTTTCTCACTTCGGGTCTTGATGGGGCCGGGGTGTTCGGCTTGAGATAAAGGGTGTGAATTTATTCGTAGCGGGATTGGAGGAAGCGGAAAGACAAATCGCGGCTAGCTGACTGAGAATCGCGGAGTAACATTCTTCTTCAGCTACACGTTCGAAATGTCATAGTATCTTGAACCGGTAGGGTTAGATAGGAAATGGGATGGTAATGGAATTGACGTGTGAATAAATTTTCGAATAGCGATTCTTGAATTGTTTGGTTCTTAACTCGTATCTGAAAAGTGCACCAGCTACATTGTCTCAAGTCCGAAATCCCAAGAAAAACATCTCGATGCAATTCTTCCAATTCATATACATCGAGTAGCCTGAGAAATGATCGATTCCGAGTCACCTTTATCGGAATGCGTTCAAGAACGGCTCGGAAACCACATTCTTGTCGGCATCTGTATCGAAATGAAAAGTCGCTTGATTGCTCTCGAGGGGATCTTGGACCCCTTTCGCTGCGGCTGCTTTGTGATGATCCGGGACGGGATGAAGGACCCTCGAGACGTGACTCATCACGACTAGCAGATTTAGCTCCGATGAGCGGGAAATGCCCGCGACGAGCGGTCAATGAACGGGCTCCGACGTAACCTGGCTCAAGTAATAACTCTGCTCCACCGCGAGTGACCCGCTGCGTGCGTGCGTACGAGACAATGAGTTTGATTTAGTTTGGAGGGTTCTAGAAGTGAACTTCTACCGGTCCGGGACCACCCAGGTTGATGCCCAGGTTCGCATAGTTCGGCCGGTGGTCGGAAAGATGAATAGTTGCAACCAGACAGCTCGGATTACCGCGGTAGCTCCTGTAAAGGTGATTATGCCTTTCGGCACGGCTCTCAGACGGCCGGCGGGGTTTTGCCCCAAGACGTAGCATGCGCACATCTTGACTCGCCTCAATGGGACCCATTCATAGTCGCGCGCGGCTCGCGGCTCGCGGTCCGTTCCTGTACGGCGCAGGTAAGTGATCGCCAGTAAGGTGGGAGATTAATTCACGTTGGGCGTTTTGCAATTTCCTTCCGTGCGGCCCGGCATGATGCAAATGTCCAACCCCGATGCTCCCGGCTGCTCCTGCCTGTTTACTCAATAGGGAGCATGGTACCGACGGCTGCCTCGTGGACAAGTCACATCCAGCGGTTAAAAAGGTGACCGATTGAGCGTCAATTGAAAGACGTGTGCGATGCTGTCCCGCCGGAGACACCGGTTCGGCCCGGATCAATGGTGGCGATTGTTGCACCCGGTTGAGCGGTGACCCCACAAGCACCGTTCGTTAAATGGATCCGATTTAGACCCTCGTGTCGTCTGCTTGTAATGTGGGCTAATATTTCAACTCATTTAATTTTATTTTTTCCAGTGAGCGACTGTTGTGTCTGAGATCGGAAACTGTTCCGTTTCACTTGCGAAAAAAGCTCCGTTATGCTATCGACATATGAATGGGTGATGATGAGAAGTAAAAGGGTACGCGTGGTCAATTCCAACCGCCCATTCTCTTTTCTGTGGCAGTATATGTTCCACACGACTCACTGGTCAGCGCAAATTTAGAATTATTTGTTCAATCTGTCTAGGAATCAATTAGTTGAATATTTGGGCTTTAATGTTGAACGTAGACTTTCTTTCAAAAGTCAAGTTGATTGGTAAAAGTATTTTAAAATGTTGCTTGCTGGCATAAGATTTCGTGCACCTTTTAAATAAATTCCGATTCGAAGCATAATCGAATAAGGACATAAGGAATAAGGATAAGGACAGTTTTTACAAAGGTCCGATTAGAACACTTGAAAGCGACCATCCAACGCAGCGAGGGAACAACTTCGATACTTAATTTAATCCACCCTTTCAACTCTCGAAATCTTTCAGCTTTCACCTCTACCCGAACGCTGTGCCCCGCAAGACATTTGCCGTGATTGCCGTTCCTGGAACGTGATAATCTTCCGATTCTCCAAATCACAACCCGACGACTCCGAGGCGGCCCGAGGCGATAAATCAGCAGCCAGCCGCAAAGTCCGCAATCGCTTCTTCGCCTAACTGGCAGGACAATCGGGACTCCCTCCAGGAGCAGGATCGTTCGAAATGCTAATAAACTTATGCGACGGCGGGGATGGATCGGTGCCGAGCCCACGGCGAGGGTGGTGAATTCTTTCGTCCAGAGAGTTTGTGAATTTGTCGGAAAATCCTCAATCCAAACCGAAAGTGCACACACGGCGAGGGTGCGCGGCCCGGCAGGACCTTCATGCGTACGTCCAACTTTCAAAAAGGGGGAAAGACAAGTCGGCCGCCGTCGCCGCCAGCAAACGGCAGTACAGGATATTAATAAACGTTTAAGGATACGGCCAATTGTGCAAGGAGCAGCGGGCGAACAAACGGTCGAACATGGGAAGCAAATCGTTCCACTGCGCCGTATAAACTCCCTTCGCGCGGTTGCTCCTGGTAACGGAGGGGTGCCTGATAGCCTACTATAGAACGAGGCCTGCTACAAGTCGAGCACAAACAAAAATCGCTGCAGGGGTGCGTGTATTTGTTACGCCTGGTGGGGTTAAGGTTTCAACGGAAGGATTCAACGGTAGTGTGAAAATGACGGCGGGTCGTATTTTAGACTGGTTTAGCAGCATGTTTTAGTGGGTTGTAATGTATAACAATTGATTTTCACTCACTGAACAATACAATTGATCTCACTTTACGTGGAGAAGAGAATGTAAACGATTTTTGGCTTGTAACTGAGGAAATACATATTTTATTCTTTATAGTAAATATTTAATGGTAACTTGCATGTTCTGCCATTGCTCTTCCCCTGGGCATCCCCTTGTTTCCCTATTCGTTCCAACCTGCTTATCGCAATCGAACCACAATTTCCCATGAATAATGCACCGCCGGGATGGAATTAAATCAAACTATTCCACAGGGGACGCTAATAATCGGCACGGAAAAATCTGCCGATCGTTTGCGGTAACAGGTTCATTTTACGCACGAGGCCCTCCACCGTTAGACCGACCGGACCGTTGTTCGGCCCACTTGTTTGTGGTTACTTGCGCATGTTTTGATGGGATTTTTCTGCCATTCCGGTATTTTTGCAGTCGAAAGGGGATGATCACATTTTCCCACGCACAGTTTGCTACTTTTTGACGATTTTCGGAGACGATGATGACATGCGAGAATGAATTATCGAGTGCATGTGTACGTCAGCTCCGTGCGTAAACCCGTTGGGTGGGAATAAGATGGGAAACGGAACAGGTTTTCCGCCTCGCTAATTATCACCTTCGCGTGTAGTTACGATGCTGAGTACGGGATCTGAAAGCCGTCGCCTCCGTGGGGCGACGGTATCTTACCAGTAGTGCAATGTGACAGCAGGTTAGTCGTAAATGTCAACGAATTATCTTTACACCGATACCGAGATATCGTGGCATAATCATTCCTAAATATAGCTCCATTTACCGAGCGCGTCCGGCTCCGGTTTGTGGTTCCTCGAACAACGCACACACATTCTTCCTCTACGGGATGGACAAAGGGCGACCCGGAATGGGCAGACCCTGGCTAGGGACCCCAGCGGGAGCCGCGATTTTGTTTGGCAAAAGGTAATCGACGCTGGAAAAGGTGTTGGCCAGGTCTACCCAATTACTACCATGATTTAATTCTAATAACATTCGCAAATAGGCACGAGAGGTACCCGCCTGTAAGTGATTGAGCAAATATGTGTTCGTTTGTCGAGCAAACGAGCGTCAAGTTTAGCCGAGTCCTCCCCACGTTGCCTCGCGGACGGGTCGGGGCAGCTTCCAAGGCGCTGCTGCCGCAACAACCGCTGGATGGCTGACTGGCTGGGTCTGGCCGGATTGACGAGAGTTCGTGGACCGCAGGCAGGAGGAAGGCGCAGATTTGCTGAACTCCGCGGGTGGACCAGGGGGTTTCGGAGGAGGGGCGTATCTGGGGAAGTAAAAGTTAGCTGAGCAGTTTGTAGCAAATATTTTGGTGTCAAACACATATTTGTCTGGCGACTCTCCATTCGGGTGCTGGATGTGGAAGCCGGCGAAGAAGAAATGTCAAGGTTACACGGGGACCAGGTTGCAGTGAAAGATGACGATTACGATGATGATGATTGTGGTGATCATGAGGCTGATACACTATCTGCGGGATTTTACAGTGAACGGTGGCCATGATATCCGCCTCAATGAGTAATGGTTTTATAAGAAAGCATTGCATCCGACGCTCTCTCTGTTCTTTGTCTTCTGGTGTAAAACAAGAACTGTTCTAAATTTCCTATTTTATATTAGCATAACCACCGATCGTCGTACAGCCGCAAAATAATTGAAGGTAAATAAAATTGATCGTGTTTTTAAATCAAACTCCAAACCCATTTCTTTCATTCTATGTAATCATATCGAAATCACAATGGCCATGAATCAAGGTCATCATATAACCACTATCGTGGGCGCATATTGATTGACCTTTGGGCAGCTTCCAAGACACGGCGCCTTCTTTCTGGCATTATTTGGACGTAACTTGTTGTCTTAGAAGCATTTAAAAGTGTTCTCATCCCAATCAAAGAATCAAGATAGTCAATGGGGAAAATATAGAATATGAAACAACTGTGAAACATATCAAAACATAACAAGGTAATGTGTCGATCATTTCACAAAACAACTCCTAGTTCATCACAAGCGGGCCACAATAAACTCTGCCGAATGAACTAACACCGTTTGAATGGGAAGTACATTAATTTCGTGTAGATTCGGGTTAAACAAACAATTACCGGCATTCTAAATCCAAGTGACTAACGTCGGCGGCGACGACGTCGGCTCGGATACGGCTTAAGCCATTGTAATGAGGCAAGGGGTCGTTTTCCTTAGGTACGGAACCCGGAAGGGGTTTGCCGGCAAACTATAGGCCGGGAAAACTCCAAACTGTTCCTCCTACGTTGGCCGGACCGGCTACGGTGTGCCGCTGTTGTTGTTTTGATTCGTTGTTCGGCCACGTGTTTTTACTTGTGCACGTTTTTCCCCTGCATTCGGCGGCGGCGGCGGCCGATCACTTCGACACGGATGCTGATTGTTATTGCAAGCGTTTTTTCATTCTCTGTCTCTCTCTTCGTTTCAATCCACATCCGAGCAACACGCTCGGGGAAAACGGGCAAGTGCACAAGAAAAACAGACCGCCCGAAAGGAGAAAAAAACGCACGGCGTTCCGAGTCCTTCCGAACCGAGTTGATGAGCGTTTTGCAATGGTAGTGCTTCGTTCCCTCTTTCCACCCCAGCCCGTTGGCGTTGGTGGGGTGCCTTCGCCCTCCCTTTTCTCGAAGGCATGGGAAATGGTTTTCAATCGCTGAGATTGATTATTATTTCGGCAACATGGCGATATGTTGGGCGATTCTGACACGTGATATTTAAATTGAATTAAATATCTTACCACACTCAACATCGTGCTTTGTTGTTGGTCGTGGATGAATGAAAGTATGAGAAGTAGAACTTATTCGAACACCATATACCTATGTGCTTGGGAGGTAAGAAAAGTGTGTTATGAAGTTAATAAATAATGTACCTTTCATTCCTTTATTATCAAACTAAATCACAAGAGAATCTAAAATCAGCAAAAAGTGTCAATAAATTCATTGTCGTATGTAATTGAGACTAATGTTTCGTCCAGTTGGGAGACAAAGAAGAAAAGAGGACACGACACTCACATAATATTATGCATTTTTGGTGAAAGGACTCCTCCAGAGGATGAGGCCATTCGTACAATGATGGATACACATTGTTACATATTTTTTGTTTTGACATAATTTACATTAACGAAATGTATTCGAAAGTATAACACTCACTAGGCAAAAATGTTAATTTAAATTGTGTAAATAGTTTAAACAACAATACCGATTCCATGAAGGAAAAGTAATACCAAGCAATAGACAATTAATACCACTCTTTCGAATGATCTGTGTGTGTTTTCCTAAACGGCTCATAACGATGTCAACTTCCGTCCGCTCGGAAATCATCACCGGGCCGCAGGAAAAGAATACCTGCATACCTGACCCCAGCCAGCCGCTTGTTTGTTCGCCACAGAATTCTGAACCAATTGTACGTTTTCCAAGATTTTCCCGCTCGCCTGCATAAACAAACGTGTTTACGTGTTCGAGGGCCGTGTGTCCGTCCGTGTGGGCCCCCGGCCGTCTCGTCCGTCGTCGGTCGGATCATTTGAACCGTGCCAGCCGTTGGGACGATGTGGGACGGAGGACGACGATGTTTGTGCGGAACCGTTTAAACGTTTCTGAAATGTCCCCCAAAATACACACACACAGAAGAGGAGGATGCAACCGGTATGGGATGATTATTGTTCCATGTCGCTTGCCTTCCCGGTTCTCAATCGCACCGGGTCTCCATTTTTCACGTTTTAATGTGGCCGAAAACTTTCCTCCACCACCACCAGCACCAGCCCCCGGTTGTGGAAAGTAAGTCGGTTCCTTTCCTACTATTTATGCTCTTTATTTCCCTTTTCCTGTTTTATTTTCACGGTGTCCTTTTAGGCGTTTTTTCCTTCTCCTCCTCCTCTGGAGTGTTTCCTTCCTTTACGACTGTCTTGAGCAGCAAGAGATGAAGGTGTAGAAAATGGAATAAAAACCAAGCACAGAATCCAGAAGTGATTCCGGTTTCGGTCAGGCAATCGTCTTCGAGTGCGGACGAGCTCCTCTGCGCTGCCTGAAGTGCCCCATGAGTGGACGGGGACGGGGTTCGACAGAAAAAAGAAAAACTCCCGCTTAATCATGAATATGTTCTAACAAGAAAGGGTGGATGAGAGAGAGCAAGAGAGAGCGAGATCCCGTCCCTTCCCTGCTATCGCAGCATTCTATTTGTTTCACTTTGAAAAAGCCACCGTCAAAGGCACGTCCAGCAGTCCTCAAGTGCCTTCGCAGGTGTCGGATCCGATCGCATCCGATCCGTCGGTGTGGTCCTTTCGGTGGACTTTATTTCCTTCCCTGTTCCTCAGGGGGGAAGGATGACACGGCACATCATTGCCGACGAGCCAGAACGCTGATATCAAAGTATTCTCCGTCGGTGGACGAGAGGGCGAAAACCGGTGGCGGGGGGAAGGATGAAAAATCTCGCGCGTTAAAGGATACGCGCCGTCGACGGGAGTTGTTAGAGTGTTTGTGCTAAAAAGGATACAACCGTCGGCACGGACGAACAAATTGGACATCGGATCGGTGATTTTTTTCTTCCGCCTTACGAACCCATTGGCCCAAGTGGATGAAGTTGTGAATGAAAGTACAATAAAAGAAGGATTCGTTCAAACGAGTCAGCCCGCCAACTTGGACCACCCAAGTAGGTTGGAGTCGGTCAAGGAAGTCTTTCGCTAGACTTACGGAAGGATAGATTTACATTTCAGGTATTTTTGTGCACTGATGAAAGAAGGAAAGTGATCGTTTTGAATGCAGCGTTGGATTGTCTTCTGTGTGGAGCCAAGTGTGGCCTTCGCCATCCAAACTATGATTCGGTGCTTCGCGTATGATATGGACATTACTATTGAGACAGGGTTGGATTGAGGATCAGCAGCTTGCCATTGGCTCTATCCGCGATAAGATGGTAGTGTCCACAACGACGACGACCAGCTTCAGCTGATAGAGGAGTTTGTCTAGCAAGACATCGTCCATGGACATCAATGATCGACATGAATTTTGGACCATGCTTTCGGAGGTCAATTGTTATGACTAGAAGCCCCCTCAAGAAAATGCTTATCAGCGATCCGTTCGGAACGAGGCGAGCTTTCCAGAAAAATAACTGGTGACCATGCCATGTCGGCATGACGTGCGCATCCATGTTACGGCAAGAGCCAGAGAAGCGTAACCAGTTGTTTTTGTCATGTTCATTAGTGGCGAGTGAACTGTACGCCATAGACAAGAAAACAGTTTTCGTCAGCATGGTTTAAAGTTTAGCAGCTACTTTTCCCAGAGGAAGTAAATAGAGCACCTTGTACAATATGTTATGTACCTTTCGCTCAATGATGATAAATTAGTGCCTAATGAGCCAAACCTGAGTTTCGGTTAATTTTGTTCCATTTTTTCGCCCAAAGTTAAACACACTCATGCCTTTTCTTCTTCGTTTCCGAAGAATGCAACTCTTTCTTGGGGTGTTGTGGGCGATCCGCGAAATTCCCACAACATAATCATCGGCCGTCCGGTGCGTCACGTGTCACCACAATAAGCGTCATTGTGCCACGAGCCGGTCATGTCGGTAGAGCGATGATTAATTATGCATATGCTGCACTTCGTTTTCGTACAGTTTGGATTTTTTTTGCTGCTGCCGCTGCTACCGAAAACATATTCTCGATGAGGCATGAAGTAACAAGAAGGAAAAAACCACCCTCCCTCCCCCACCGACACACACACAAACGGAAACGGAAAGTGAACCAAACGCAACACTCATTGAAAATGCGAGCACTGGCCCCAAAATTAGGGTCAAACGGAACTGCTTTGAAGTCGCGTGTCACAAATGAGCCCATCTTCTACCCCGCGTCAACTCCACCTCCCGGTTTCCACCCGCAGTCTGGAGTCCGGCGTGTGACGGTCGGTCCGCGATGCCAGTCAAGGCGGTCAACTGTTTGCCGGGGGGTTAACCAGGTTCGGGAAATCGACCCTATAAAGGTTGTCAGCTTCGATGCGCATCGTCGTCGTCGTGGTCGCCGTCAGTGTGAACGTTTTGGGATCCAAGCAACCATTGGGTGATTCACATAGAATTAATAGTTTTGAATTGAAATATTTCGCGACAAAAAGGGGAATGATATGTGTCAAGAAAAATCTTCCCCTTAATGATGACGTAGAAGAACATTCAACAATCCGCAAAATGAACAACTTTTTGACTTTTTGTGACTATACCAACCAGCATCTACAAAACTGAATAAATATTTTCCTCTGATAAGCTGGCTGGCTCATGTTCAACATTTACTTTGAGTTTTGTTGAAGAACATAGCAAACATATGATAAACGCTAGCCATGTTTCGGACTTTGATCAATTTGCCATTCGATTATTTATGTTTCAAATGAAAAATTACCTAAAAAAATGAACGAATCATCCTTTTCCCTTCAAGAAAAACTATCAAAAATGACTCAAGAGTGTATTGATGCATCGATCAGACGATCCGGGACAGGCCAACGTTCGCCTATCTGGCCTCAAGTTTAGAATATGTAGATAATTTAGCCCATTATACCGCAATTACTTGCGCACGGTCGGCCGACCAGGACCGGCACGCAACGACGCTCCTCGAGACCGCGGATTCGGGTGCATCGATTACGGCACGCCGAGGCCACCGCGTGCATGCATGGCTTGCATTTCGGGGCCACCGATATATAGCAACAAGTCGTTCACTCACACGTGCCACACTCTCACCTTTCGCCGGGAGTTGAGACAAATAGAATCATCAATTATGCCCCGAACGAAGGGCCGACCCGGACGGAAAGGGTGAGTACTTTATGTCACTGGGTTGCTGGTTTTTTTTTCATTTTTTCCTCCTTCTTCAGAACATTTCCCTCGTTTTTTCCCGGTGTCCCTAACATACTGCTTCCGGGGCACGCGAAAGGAGGCATCGATGGACGGACCTCTGCAATTAGTGTGGAGACTCCCTTCCGGTCACGTGTCGATCGGAACTCGCGAGAGGAAAGGAGACCGGCAGTGGTGGTGGTGGTGGTCGCGGTGGCGGTCTCGTTGGCCACACGTACCACTCCCACTGTGGCCGTCGGGTGGCAGTTCCCTCCACGGGCAAGATGGGATGGGTTGTGCGTTTTCACACTCCTGTGTGAGAAACATGCAATTTGCTAATGCCCAGGGCCCTTTTGCGCATTTCCATGTCTTAACTGTATGGGAATGAATTAAAAGCTTGTTCTCGGTATGCGAAATATTTGCAGTTCCGTTGCGCTTTTTTTTCACTCCTCACTTTGTTCAGCACTTTTGCGACGATTGATCATTGCTTCTCGATACACAGTTTAGAAAACCGTTTACCCAAAGACAACAGAACAAAATTGAAATCAGTTACGGGGTGTTGTTTTATCTTTTTCATTTCTTGCAATCATTCAATCGTGACCGCATCTTGGTGGACATTTGTTGATAACATGGTGGCCCCATTAGCTCGGGCCTGTTGTATAATTATTCGCATGTTCAAGAACACCCTGAACTATTGTGCCCACCACGGGTCGCCGCATCCTTTCCTCGACGAGCGTCATGAAGAAGGAAGGAAGGAATAAATCCCCAATAAAACAGTCACTTTGCACCTTTTGTCACCTGCGCCGTGCGGGCGACGGTGTGCGTTTTCTTGCCCTGCCGTACAATAAAATGCATCCCTTTACTGCCACCAAGTTACGCCGTCGAGTGGCCGACCCGTTCCATTCCATTGATGTTTGAAGGCATTAATTTTATATGAAAGAAATTCCGTCACCGATCGTCACAGCAAGATCCTACTTCTCACGATTACACACTTCGAAGCACAGCCATTGGGGGTCTCTGGTGGAAAGGGAAGAAAGAAAGAACAACTGCTCAAAAACGCGTGTTCCGAGGTGTGAAAGAAGCTTCTGCCGGCTGTTGGAGTGCATTTTGGGCTGCATTTGTCGGCAGGCAGCCCACCCTTTACGACCCTTTCCCCCGAGGGCATAAGAGGGTCATAAAATTCGTGTCCGATCCACGGCACCCATCATCAGATCCCACGATCAACGCGGCGGATCTGATTGATACTTTTTGTCTTCATTCTTGGACAGGTCCCGGGCCCCCGGGAAGAATCTTCAGATCTGTCAATCCCGCTCGAGAAGGCCGGGGTAGGGTCACGGGTCGAATTTTGTTTGATTAATTACGAGCGATGTTGTTCCACTTTTATGGACATCAGAAAACGGATGAAAAAGTCGCGACCGTGCGCTAGGTGCTACCGGTCGGCCGCGTCCCAGCCGAAGCCATCCGACTTCGACCGGCGGGTCGGTGTTG
>JAOEFI010000003.1:6957378-6992647 GCA_034621735.1 Anopheles plumbeus
CGGTGTTGTTGTTTGTCCAAACGACGAACAACGCGTGTATGTTTTGATTAATGTTCAAGAGATTAATAATGGGGTGGTTTTAATCGTTGGTTAACATTTTCCTTCACACACACTCACACATCGTTCGGGTGAAACATGCAGCGTCCTTGTTGTGTCCGCAGCATTATCACTCGGTTGACGAAGAGTTGCCAGAAAGATACTCGACCGTCTCGACAGGACAGTCTATTGTCCGAAGGAGGAAGAGTATGATGGTAGCTAATCTTGAAAAGTTAACATGATTCGAATGAGGTCCTTTCGTTTCGATTTCGTCGGAAACGAATCGTTGAGGAAATGAATACATGCTTTGTGGTGACATTTGATGTAGAGAATTGGATACTTAGGTGGTGAGGAGAGAGCGAGAGAAAAATGGACAGATCTTTCTGATCAGACGATGTGTGAAGAAATAGATGAACTATTATTATTTAGTTCGTGTTATGGAGTTCGTGGGTGAGCGGATACTCGCTGGGAAGGAAATCGACGTGTAGACTGGTTTTTTTTCCATTCATTGTACGTCAAGGAGCAAACGATTTGTCTCGCTGCGACTAATGGCGAGATAACATTTTGATCACTTTTATGCAGTTAAATTTAGAGAGTTTATCTCCTTTAAAACCCCTTTCTGCAGGGTCCCCAGTTGACGTGTCCTTGAAGCGATGCATCGATACCAAACCTGACCAACATAATACCAAGGAAATGGTATTGACCAGTCATCGTTAGTAGCAAAGCACGTTCCCATGTCCTCGTCCTCCTTTAAATATTGCTCTCGGCGCGGAATGGTTTTTTCAGCATATGATAATAAATTATTAGCAGCATTCCAAATGTGATAATAAATAGCAAATTCGAATTGTAAACGAACCAACGAGCAAATTGTAAACGAACATTCTTGTTTGGAAAGAACACAATTTTCCGATTTCCTCCCAAATTCTCTTCCTACATTACTCCAATCTGTTACAAAACAAAAGTATATACATCCTATTTCATCAAAACGAACCTCAACCATGTTTGACAGTTATATGCTTTAGTAAATCTATAATTACCCCTGTTTGTGTCTCACCAACCAAAATCAGTGGATACACGTCATTACTTTGCAAAATGGCAGTGCCTACTTAGATTAAATGTCAAAACAGTTCCATTCCTCACACTGCATCGCATTTCCATTAAATGGTCTCCTTTTCGGAGTCAATCCATCATCCAATGAAATTCGATCGTAAGCCGTTCCTCGATGCAGGCCGTAGCCGGGAAAAAGGTATGGAAATAGAGTAGAAGGGCGTCCCTACCTCACCCCGCAGGACCCTGCTCGGAAGGACGATGTGCGAAGCAAAAACAAGAAAGCACTACGAAAAACGCAGAATATTAAGCCAATTGCGGGAGGCCACCACCACCACCACCAGCGGGCCCAGATGGCGGAAACATAGCCAGCAGCGGGACGGAACGGATATCGAATTACTTACGAGCCGCTAACTGATGGACGCAGAACTCTCTGTCCCCGGGACGGAAACTCTAACCCGGCCGGTGAAGAGTCATCCGGTGGGCGATTGTGGGTGCAGCCAGGGAGTGTGTGAGTGTGAGTGGCCAAACGATGACACAGATCAATCAGCTCGGACCGGTCACGGGGTCGGGATGGGGCGGTCAGGAGAAGCTTTTAAAATATCAAATTAAAATGGACGCCATCTTGGACGGGGAGAGTCTGCTGTCCGCTGTCCACAGGATCCCCCTTCTCTGTGCGCTTCGATCCCTTTCCGATCGGAATAGATTTTGCGAATTGGCAACGGCCCCCTTCCCCGACCGCCATCGTTTCCGGACGCGGTGACGAATGATGATTTATGAGGGTGGTCCGGTGGCACCATTATTATGACGTCAACAATTGGCCGAATTTTCCCAGCAGAAGAAAACCCAGCGACCGGGGACTGTGGGGAAGCGTGGTGCCTAAATGGAATTGCTTCTGCTTCTTTTGGCCGGGAAGCAGTGAGTCTATTGCCCACACTAGCGATAATTAATGTCCATCGGGCTTCGCCGGCCGGTGGATGGGCTGACGCGCTGTCCGGCACTGGACGTGACCCACCGGATGCAGAATATAAGAATATCGCATTGTTATTTATCTTTCTGTTTGCCAAAGTACTCAGATTCCCACACAGGCGTTCGACGGAGCGCATGATCTCCGCCCGTGTTCTACGGGCTAATCGCAGATGGATATGTATATGCTTTCACTGTAGCGGACGGGAACCGCCGGCCAGCCAACCAGCCAGCCAGCCAGCCAGTACGGAACCTGGAGGATTTGGCAACCTTTCTGTGCGCTTTCAGTGCGTCGGCAGATTATTGGAAACAGGGTGGAAGCACAAGGTGGATAGAGCGAGTGCATTAGCCCGGGAGGAAGGGTCCTGGGATATATTCATTTATTTGATTAAATTTTTGGAGCTCTGTTTGCACACACTCGCTTCCGGTGCGATGCATGTGTGTGGGAAAGGGTCGGCCTGGGTCGGGGCGTTTTGTAAGGCGATATTGGTACGTTCGACGCTCGTCGTGGGCTGTTCCTTACTTTTGTTTCCCTAATTCAATTTACTTCAGTTCGATGATGATGGAGAAATGTTGCAGCAAAACGCTTTCTAAAACGATGATATATTTAGTTCAGTTTATCAATGTGTTTTCAAGCTGTTCATTATTGATCTTCCTGATCCTGCCTTCGGCTTTCCATTCTACCTTGTTCACGAGCATGGAATAAACTTTTAAATAAAAAACTCTTTCAAAAAACTGTTAAACTTTTTAAAACCGGATTGAAAGAAATCAAATTGATGTATTGGAATTATTTCTTTCTTAAATTTTTTATGATCCATGACATCAACCACTTTTAAATATGTCAGAATGTTCTTAATGTATGCAATGTTGTACGCAATAAATGATGGATACAACTTGTTGCGCGCAACAGAACACACAGCTTGTGCTGAATTGGTTTCTACTGTCGACAACAGACGTCGCGCAAAGCGCATGAAAGATTTTTCAAATTTGAATCGAATACTCGCTGGCATGCTGCTTATCAAATCTGATTTTTTTTTCGTTTTAAATCATAGTATTTTAATGATATCATTAAAGCATCATATTGTTCGGATGAAAGCAATAAGCAATAAAAAAGAATAGTCGTGTTATAAGATTTACATTCACGATACTTCTGTTACATTATTTATTGCAGAACACCGAACTAGAGATAACATATATTTCAGGGGGTAAAGCTAATTTGGAAAATACATTTTCTTCAAACTTGTAACAACAAACAAACGCCGCCCAATGTCCATTTGGCGGATTTCTCTTTCGTTTTCAAATTGAACGTCCACACATACGTCGGGCCGCGAATTCTGAAAGTGGAAAAACATATGGAATCATGTTACCACCAGCACAGCACTGTAAGAAATGCTGCCACAATGCCACACCGCAAGACTGGGTACTTACCTCGTTTTGTACACCGGACACTCGTAAATGTTTTTCGTCTCCTGCTTGTCCTGCGTGATGGCCTTGATATAGATGACGGGCATCTGGGGAAACAGCTCCTTCATCAGCGAGTTGGCGATCGACCCGACCTGCACGTCCCAGCGGGCGCCCTCCATGAACAGGCCGTTCACGTAGGCGCCCTCCCTCGGCGGGGCGCTAAAGTCCTCCTTCCACTTCTTGGTCACGTCGCAGCTCAGACACATCTTGTCCAGCGGCCACTCGTTCTTCCGGGCCGTCTGCTGCATGATGGCCGTGAGAAAGCTCTGCGGATTGAAGAACCCGGCCAGCCACACCGAGGACGGGAGGTTGAAGTCGTTCGACCACGCCTCGAGCTCCTTGATGCGCATCAGCAGGTCGGCGAACCAGGACTGCAGCCCGTACATGGACGGGTAGGCGCGCTTGGTCCAGTTGTCCGGCACCTGGTCGAAGAAGAGGGCCTCCTCCAGGCGCTCCATGTCGGTGGTGATGGTCAGCTCACCCTTGAGCCCGAGCAGCAGCTCCCGGAGCGAGCGCTTCAGCTCGCGCACCAGGATGTTCATCCGCTCGCACTCCTGGAAAGCCACGATGATGAACGGCGACCGGTCCTCGACGCGCGCCATCAACTCCACCATGTTGAACTCCTCCGGCAGCTTGTCGAGGAAGTCGTCGATGGTGTTCTTCACGACATCCTCGCGGCTGATGGAGGCGCTGCTGGCGGCGCCCGAGTCGCGCGGCTGCAGCTCGAAGATGGTCTTGAATGCCTGCTCCGACAGCGTGGTCAGGAAGCCGATCTCCGCGTTCGGATGCAGCCCGTACAGGTGCGGCGACTCCGAGGGCAGATTGTCGTCGATGTAATTGTGGTAGCCCACGTAGTCGAGGTTCGGCGGGGCCGGGAAGCCGGCGCACAGATTCAAGTCCCCGTCGACCAGCTCCGGCTGCATGAACTCCTCCAGGTACGTGCGGCAGAGCCGGCGATCCCAGTCGTCCGTGATGTGGCCACCGTACATAATCTCGCCGAACAGGTACCGCAGGTCCTCCCACGGGACGCGATTGTTCGCCTCCAGGTAGTTGTACAGCACGTACACGCTGATGGTGAGGTCGCCCACGTTGAACGGATACACCCGGTTCCAGCCCTGAGGGCCGAACTTGCGGCGCTCGGCAACCACCGCGTGGAAGTAGCAGAGAGAGAACAGGATGGCTTTGAATTCGGCCTCCTTGCCGCACATCTCTAGCGTTTCCTGGTTGAAGTTGTCGAGCGCCTTGTGCACGTTCGCCAGCATGCCCGTCGGCGGCTCGTTGGTGATCTTGATGGCCGACTCCAGGATGCCCTGCGGGATGATGTGGTACTCAGCGGACGGCGCCGGCTCGCCACTGATGAACAGACGGTAGTTCTCGTGCGCCCCCTCCTGGGTCGCCTCCATCTTCTTCTCGAGCGTCGGCAGCCACTTGGCCACCAGGTGGATGTTCTGCAGTATCACCCAGTGGCCATCCCGGCAGGCCACATCCATGGCCGCCTCCGCCACCACCTCCTGGCCCTGGCCAAGCGAGACGTTGTAGAAGTTGCCGTAGTCGGACGCGTACTTCATCCGCTTGCCCAGCTTCTCGACGTCCTTGAGCGGGTCGACACCGGCGGACAGGATGAAGAACACCGGCGTCGAGGCGCTCGTTTCCTCGAACGACTTAGCAAACTCGACCGTGCGCGCCTCCACGTACCTGGCTCCCAGCTTCTCCTCCACGAAGAACCGGACGGCGTAGGTCATCCGGTCCGGGCGCAGGCATCGCATGATGCACAGCCGCTGCAGGGCGTTCTTGTTCTTCCAGTCGCCCGGCATCTTCTCCCGCTCGGGGCACTCCGACTCGACCAACTTGCGCCACCGCTTGGCCGACCCTTCGATGTCCTTATCCAGCGCGCGGAACTCGTCCATGTTGGCCAGCGCCTTGATGCCGCCCCAGCCGCTGTTGGACAGGAAGTCGAACGGCGACGTCAGGTTCGGCAGGTACGGGAAGCGCAGCAGGAAGTCCAGCTCCACCGGGTCGATCTCTCTGGCGTGCAGCAGTATCTGGATCGCCATCTGGGCCATGTAGATGAGCTTGTCCTTCTCGAACAGGCCGCGCGTGGTGTACATGTGCACGGCGAACGTGATCGACTCGATCAGGTTGGCGACCCGCTCCTTCAGCCGGTCGGCCGGTGGCGTCTTGGCGATCGCGTCCTTGAACACCGTCGTGAACGCCTTCAGCGAGAACTGGTAGATGGGGTTGATCTTGTGCAGGTCATTCAGGATGAAGTACAGGATGGAGGCGCGCTCCGCCGCCGACCGGTAGCTCTCGCGCGCGACATCGATTTGCTGGGACGTTTTCCTGCTCTCGCGCACCTTCACCTCCACCTCGGCGGCCGTCTTTTTCGTCTTCTCGAGGTTCAGCACGAGCGACGCGTCCTCCAGGACGTTCTCTCCGGCGGACGAGAGGCGACTGAGCAGGTCGTCCTCAAGCAGCTTGAGCGTGATCTTGAACTTGTTCTGCTCCGTCGTCAGGTCGGCCTTCTGCTTCTCCAGGTCCGGCCGTTCCGCCTTCACAACCTCCGCCAGCAGCTGCTCCTCCAGGCCGTCGCGCGTGACGGTGAAGTTGATGAGCGTCGTTTGCGCCTGCATCTCCGGCTTGTAGTGCGGATTGGCCAGCTTCGTCTGCAGGATGAGCTGGAAGGACGGATTGTAGTCGATCTCCTTTTCGCCCATTCGCAGACAGCGGCCCTTCTTGACGAGCATTCGGCCGAGCAGTGGATCCAGGACGGCGTCGACGGACTCTCCGATGCTTTCGATGAGCAGCGTGTACCCATTGACGACACACTTCTCTATCACATCCAAGTAGCCGCGCGCTGTCAACCGAAGCACCGTAAGCTCATCGCCGTACTTTTGTTTGATCCACTTGATTCCTTGTCTAGAAGGGAGAGAAGTAGAGCAAAAGAAAAGCCATTGACCATTGTGGTTCTCGATTTTGGGATAGACGATTGCTACTCACAACTGAGGATCAATCATCAGCGGCCAACGGGAGGAGTATGTCAGAATGGTCGCATTCTCGGCCGACATCCGGTCGGACGGGAGGCCCTCGTTGTTCCAGGACGCGATCATGGCATCGTCGCAGATCAAACTCAGTGGATCGACACCTTCCGTGAACGGTATCATCGGTCGCGACATGCGGAACGTGGGAATCCACAGTTTTTCCTGCAGCTCGACGCGGTATCGCCTGGTGAAGCAACCGACATAGCTGATGAAGCAAGCAATCAATAGCACATCGCCCGGCAGGGTCACGGTCTGACCCTTCAGCGTGGCTATCGATTCCCGCCATCGCACATTCTCTGATGCCAGTCCGTTCACCAAACGATGCGCCAGATCGATGGTAAAGGCGGTCTTGTCGGCCTCGTCCTGACACTTCTGCTTCTCGGCCAGCGCGTTGTTGAAGGCCGCCTCGATCACGCCCAGCTTGTCCTCCAGCTCGGTTATTTTCGACGTCAGCTCCATCAGCTTATCTTGCGCCTCCTTCAGCTCCGTCTGCGCCTCGTTCAGGGCGCGCTGCTTCGGCTCGACCACCTGGTACACCTCGTAGAACCGGTGGATGTTGATGACCCACGCGGACAGGCCGGCCGCAGCGATCGATTTGGCCCGGATCTTGTCCGGATCGAACTCGGGGTCCTTCAGGTAGAGCTGCAGCGCTTTGATCACGTCAGGGTGGATGTGTTCCTTGTCGTAGTAGAGCAGATCGTTCAGGAAGACATCCACCTTGTTCATGATCATCTTGCATGACTTCCAGCTCCGGTCCTTCGGTATTTTGCCCTTCGGCGAGAACAGCACCAGCACGGCCGCGCAAACGTTCACCACCGCGTCCGGCGGCGAGCCGAACGACTTCAGCTCGGTCAGGTTCGTCTTGTCGAGCGTGTCGAGGGCTTCCTGGGCCGCGAGCAGCGCCGGTTCGGCCAGCCGCAGATCTTCCTCGCAGATCTTCGCCTTTGCGCCCACATCCTCCTCGATCACACGCACCTTCAGCTCCTCCTCGGCGGCAATGTTCTTCTCCTTCTGCACCTTCTCGTTTTCGGCGCCCACCACCTTGATCAGTTTGTCCGCCTCTTCGTTTTTCACCTTCAGCACTATCTCCTGGTCGGCCAGTTGCAGCTGCAGCGAGTCGACTTGTGTGGCGCACTCGGCCAACTTCAGAATGCCGCTTTCCAGCCGGTGGATGCGGTCGTGCAGCTCGAGGGTTTTATCGGTCAGCAGCTTGGCGTAGAGGGCAATCAACTCCAGGAACGACTTCGGTGTCGTGTAGTTATACCGGCGCTCGTTCTGCAGATATGTCTGAGACATTTCATTAACCGTGCCGTGTACATACGACATGAACACGGCTATTGGTTCAACCAACTCAGGCTGAGGGAGGGAAAAGAAAAAAGGTTATAAGGGCTCAATGATAAATGATAGAGGGACATTGTTTTCTTACCGGCAAAACTTCCACCTCTGACAGGAATCGCATCGAAACGGACTCTAGCGCGTTTTTAGGCCACTCGTGGAACCAGTTGATGGCGGTACAGTTCACGATGGCGGGAAATTTGCGCGCACGCACCCGCAGGGTCGAGCCAACCGGCGAGAAACAGAGCACCAGCTTCAGTGACTTGCGCACTTTTTCGATGAAGTGCTTCCAGCAGTTTTCCTTCGAGTCCAGTATGCCCAGCTGCTTGACTTCATTCCGCAGCGCGTTGATAATGTTGTCTATTTCGTCCTCGGGGAAGAGCTCGGGAATTTCGCCCGACGCCAGCAGATCGTTGATGAGCACTAGGAACGACTCTTCGGCCACCTGAGCGTCTGTCATGAGGAACAAGCAGGGCACGTTCTTGACACCTGCTTTCATGTACATCACTGCCAGGTCCGCTTTCAGATCGACAATGCCGTAACCCTTGCGCAGCTGAATCTGGAACACCTCCAAGCCGGCTATGAACGCGGCAAGGCGCGATAGGGACTGCTTTCCGGAGCCACCGACGCCAATCAACAGTGCGTTCCCGCGCGGTCCCTCCAGGATGCGGCTGATGCGACAGATGTGACTCATCGCGTCCTCGAACAGCACCAAGTTCATGGCACCTATCATGTCGTTGTAGTTGGCCTGGGCTTCTTCCAGCGTTCGGTTCAGCGACTCCCAGCCAGCTACCGGCATGTACTTGGGATCGGTGAGGCCTTCGGCAAAGTGCGAGTAGAGGATGGGCTTGTAGAACACCTTCGTTTCGTCGATTTCCTCGAACGACTTCTTCACAACGTCAACGACCAGCTTGTTGAAGTTATCGATGTCCCGATCCTCGACCAGCTTGTCACCGTACACCCGGGTTGCTTCGTGGGCCCAAAGCCGGATGAGCTGGTTCGGCTCCTGACACGTTTCTCCGTTCCCGAAAAGCATCCCTTGGAAGATGTTCGCCAAATCGCGCATATTGAACACGTAGTGGAATTTGACCGCCGTCGGCAGGAACATCTGCCCCATCTTGGTGTGCAAGTTCAGGGCGCACGTGACCAGGGCGGCGCAGATTTTCTGCGTGGCCAAATTGAACTTATTCAGCGGGTTAGAGAGGTGCTGCGACAGGACCGAGTAGTAGATGTGGTACAGTGGATCGCCGCTCGGGAAGCTGACCGCAAAGACGCAGAAGTGGCGCTGAAGGCGCGGATCTATCGTGAACGAGCCGGCTGTCGGATTCATGCACGACACAAACTGGCAGTTGTGAATGTCTTTCAGCGACAGCTTGGCCCGATCGTACCAATGGTGGTAGTCCATGAACTGGCGGATCAGAGTGTGCGGCTGCACCGTTCCGTACGCGTCAACCTCCGGCATGTTCATGTCGTCCACGAAGTACACCATCGTTTTGTTGCCCGGTGGGCCGTAGTTACGCCCCGCCTTTTTCTCCAGCGGCTTCTCCAGCACCCGCTGCAGCATCTCGGAGGTGGTGTAGAAATTGAACGGCACGTTCGTCACGGCGTACTTGTACGACAGGCTGCTCAGCTTGTCTGCCACGATGACGCTTTTGCCGGAGCCCGCTCCACCGACCAACATGACCGGGTGTTTCTGTTCGATCAGTATGTCCATGAACCATCGGAGGCGTGTTGTCTCCGTCGTCGGAACCAGCATCGACTGGAGCGGTATGTCCGTGTCCAGCTCGAACGGCTGCACCAGATCCGTCCAGGGGTTGAACTTCTTCGTCTCCGAGTCGATGTAGTAGCTGAAGATGGTACCGCCCGGCGGGAAACGGATCACCTTGAACTCGTTGATCCACCACTTGTGGAACTCGTTGCGCCAATCCACCAGCTGATCCTGGTACAGTGCCGACCCAAAGCCCCAGATGACGGCGAACACGTAGTAAATCTCGTACCACTCCTTCGGGCACTCGGGGGGCAGGTTCTGGGGCGTCAGCAGACAGTCCAGCAGGTGGCAGGTCATCTGGATCATGGCGATCTCGGATATCGGGGTTATCTTCTTGAACCGTCGGTGGGCATCCATCAGCGGTGGGATGTACTTGTCGAACAGCACCGAGAGGATGCCCTTCTCGGCCTGGGTGTCTCGCGAGTCAATCCACGACGCCACGAACGGATTCCAGCCCAGATCCTGCGGATTGATGTAGAGGATGCCAGCACGCGAAACGGTCGCCGGCGTTGCAGTGCGCAGGTTGGATATTTCGAACAGCAGGCGCATCTCTTTGGTGAGCGCTATGCGCTCGTTGCTGGCCAGCGTAAGCACCTTGTTGTCGTCCATGACGGTGTTCAAACTCTCGATCCACATGGGATCGATGTCGCCGTCGAGCACAATCCACTTCGGCCCCGTGCCGGGCATGTTGGCCTGGTCGCGCATGATGACCGAGAAGAGCCCATCCTTCCACTCTCGCGTGGCAGGGTTGATGATTCCGAACAGTTCGTCGTTGGTCACCGCCTTCGGGTTGAGGTCGTTGAAGTGTGGCTTGCGCTTCTGGTTTTGGTACGTCTTGAACAGAGCCTTCCAGACCTGCGTTTTGCCCGTGCCCGCATTGCCCACAATGAACACGGAGTGGCGCACCGCGAACAGCTCCTCCAGCTGCACGACCTTCAGGATGAAGTTATCCTCCGGCTGTAGCTTCATTTCCGTGGTGGACCGTCTGATGAGCTTCTCGAAATCGGGAGACCGTTTCCGCGGGACATCCAGCGCGGGGAAAAGATCCCCGATGAGCCCCATGAATACCGGCACATCGTCGGTCACGATTTTCGGTATGTTAAAGTCACGCAGCGCTCTCATCAGCACCTGGTCTTCGGGTCGTTCACGATCACTTCTCTGCGGGAAACCGGGGTAATGGATAAGAATAAATTAATAAATTAATTTAAAATTTACACCAACCGCGTTCACTTTACTGTCCTACCTTCAAAGATCCGGCAACAACCAGCACCGACTTGATGGCTCGCAGACCCCAGTCGTAGTGATCCTGCTTCGACAGGAGCTCCTTGCACAGCGTGTACAGTGTAATAAACTTACGCGCCAGTAATCGAGCCTCCTGGAAGCCCTCTGCCACGAGCATGATTTCGCAAATGAGCTCAAAGTCCGGCACGACCATGGCGCAGGGGCGGAACAGCGCCTTCAGGTTCTCCGGCAGCTCCGTCCGTCCGGCGTAGCCGGGATTCATGGTGATGAATATTCCCACGGTGGGCACGAGCGAAATGGCCTCCCCCATAAAGTTAAATACGGTTTTCTTGCCCTATTTGTATGCAAATTTAATTATCATTTCAAAGAATCGTTACAGCAGCCGTTCGCGGTGCGTGGAGTTCAAGAAGGTAGCGATATGGTGCGATTAAAAGGAGTGAGTAAAGCGTAAAGAAGCAAAGAGAAAAAGGAGACGATTTCAATGTTTAACAATGGTGTGACCTATGCAGATGCACAAGGAATGAGAATATATATGAGTTCGAGATTGTGAGAATAAAAAAGTCGCGATGCAAAAAGGTGGTCAGATGATCAAGAGAAAAATGTCAACGCTGGATAAAATGTATCCCAGCGTTTGCGTTTTGTGAATTAGAAAGTTCCCATGTAGCGTTTTGTGAATTAGAAAGTAAACATGCTGTGCAAACCCTTAGGGCGTTTAACGTGAGTATAAATCGTGACTACGTAATATAAAACAAACCGAATGCCCAAAACCAAACATTATGACCCAATGACACAGCCCGTTTAATGTATTACATACTTTTCAATGAGCATACTTCTTTGAAATCTTCAGTATTGAATATTCAATTGTGTGATTGACATTCTGAATGCTCAAAAAGAATGATTTCAAATGCGTGCTATACAGCATTAAACATGTGTAAATTTCATGCAAACAAGGAATCATCATTAATCGTGCAGTGAGAGAAATGTGATTGGATTGAATTTCTTATTAAGTGGAAAACTCAATGTTCACGACAATGTGGCGGTATACTAAATTTTTTGACATTCAGTGACCATACTGGCTACGGTTCCGTTTCCGGTCATCCTAGAGTGCAGTAGTTACCATTGGCAAATTACCTTGCTATCGCTAAGGGTTGCATACTTTTTCCCACCCTATTAATACCACACGACAAACAAAATGTTACCCCCAAAGAGAAAAAACAGTTCACAGTTACACGACGGCTACAGCGACAGTCTGTCTCAACGGATTTGGGAAATCGAGCCAACCGTGTCCGAACCCCTTACCTTGATGGCGTCCTGAATCGACTTGACCTGCACCGCCACGACGGACAGCACCTCCACCGAGATGCGGTTGAACTCGTCGAAGCAGCCCCAGGCGCCGGTCTGCGATAGGCCCTTGTAAATGTTGCCGCACGATTTGTAGTCCATCTGTTCCGAGCAGTTGAACACGTACACCATGATGCCGAGAGCGCGGCCGAGATCTTTGGTCGTTTCGGTTTTTCCCGTGCCGGCGGGTCCTGCGGGTGCACCGCCCATGATGAGATGGAGCGACTGCAATCGAGAGAGCAAAAACCGGATCGTCAATGCGCTCAACATAGAATCAAGGGCAAGGATTTCTATTGCGTTGACTGCTCACCTGCGTCAGGGTGATGTAACAGCGATCCGTGAGGGGGGTGATCACCAGCCGTGGCGTATTGCCGAGGTACTCGTAGTCGTACCGGAACTGGGCATCGCAAATGTTGGCGAAGCAGTCCAGAAGCTTGTCGTCCCACCGGTGGCGCAGCTGGCTCTGCCACTGGAACGCCTGGCCCGTTTCCACCTTTTGCTGAATCATCTTGGCCACCACGTCCCGCGAGTGCACGTCGATGGTACAGATGGTCATGATCTTCTGCCGGTCGCCCTGGCTGAGCTCTCCGCACAACAGGATGATGAGGGCGTTCAGCTGCAGGATCTGTTTCTTCTGGTAGTCCTTGAGCGCGTTCTCGTAGCCTTCCTCCAGCTTGGCGAACGCCACGTTCACCTCCGTCGTCCACCAGATTTGCGTGGCGCACAGGGCCGGCTGGGCGGGCCAGTCGAAGATCCAGGCTTCGCGCGGTTTCTCCTCGTACGCCACCACCGAGCGCTCGAAGAGATCCCGCAGCGTGACGCGCATCGAGTCGGTGATGCGGTTGAGCCAAATCTCCACCTTCCCGTCGCAGTCGCACGCCTCTCGGAATTCGACGAACTCTTCGTTCTCCTTCGATATCATGCCGGTCGCCGTTTTGCATGAGTCCTTGTCGAACCGCAGCTTGGCGACCGAATCGTACAGCTTGGTGAGGTGTTTGGCCACCAGCTCCGGCTGGTTTCCGTTCGACAGTATGTCCAGCAGGTCGGCCGACGACACGAAGTAGAACCGCGGGTAGGCCAGCCGTTTCGTTTCCAGGTAATCGTTAAGTGCCTTCTCGCAGAGAATCAGCTGATCGAGCAAGCCCTCCAGTTTCTCGTACAGTCCCGCCCGGTTGGTGGCTTTGACAATGTTCGGCGTAGCCAACACAATGGCGAGCAGTGACTTGAACTCCTTGTCGATGTTGTCGAACCGCTTCGAGTCCTCCGGCAGCTGGTTGCGAATGTCCTCCGAGCCGATGAAGATGCTCTCCAGGTACATCCACTTGCGCTGCACCTCGAACCAGGCCGTGATGACCTGATCCGCGTTGGACAGGGACAGCTGCCAGCGGGACACCTGGTCGAGGAAGTAGGCGATGTACTTCGACGACAGCAGGTTTTGCAGCTGCACCTGGTTCTCTTCCAGCATCTCAATGACCTCTTCCGACACTTTAAGCAGCTCCAGATTGGTGCGCTCGTGTCGCTCGAACTCGAACGACAAATCTTTCCACGCGATTTCGAGGTCGTTGAGCATCTTCTCCATCGCCATTTCTTTCACCGACTTGTCGACGATTGTTTTCACCTCTTCTTCGTAGTTGTGCAGGTTAAGCTCCAGCAAATCGGCCAGCGTCGTGGAGTCTACCATTTGGAATCGAACCTACCGCAAAAGGTCGAAAGGAAAAGGGTTTAAAATCGGCAGGAGCAAAAAAACGAATACGAAGGAAAATAATTGAAACATTTGCAAAATAAAAAGAAAAAGTAAAAAGTAAAAAAGTATCAGTGCTGTCCAACTTTAAAATGTGGAAAACCAAAAAACAGGTCATTCACTCGCAGCGTCTCAAAGGAACGAAACCTAATGTGAAGTGATTATTTTTAATTTCATGCATGCATTTTGAGCATGTCGACTAATGGACTGCGACGGAAACATAAACACAACACTAAACGATGTTAAGGGCAGAGAGAATTCGTTCAGCGTAAACAACACAAACCAGCATTTCCTTTCCGTACGTTTGAATCAACTGTACGTCCGTCCGTAAACAATTTGCAGCGTTGACGATGTTAGCAGTTATCCGAGTGCAGCAAGGTGAAAGAAAAAGAAGGATAAGCAACATTTTTTAAATGCACGTGTGTGTACTCAGAGGCAGACGATTTTTTTCCCGCTTGATACAAAAGTATTCAACGGTTTAGAGCAGACGTTTTACACAAAGTACATCTTCCTCGTGCGGACGAGCGGATAGAGTACAGCCGGAAACGTCGAAACCGTGGCGTAATCGCGAAACAGGTGCTCCTGAAAGCATGAGCGAACTAAATTCACACGGTTTATGGGTTGTTGAGCAAGTTGTACACCACAAATCCGCTCGTTCTGGACGGTCCTTGGCATATTTTTTTTTGGCCGGAAGTAGAGCTTGAAATCTGGGAGTTTAACGGAGCTGGAGCTGGAAAACCCCTACCTAAAGACCGAGGATAAGGTAATGAAGATTTTCACACGTTCGTGTGTTTATAGTTTGCAATTTCAATTGTAAAATCGCTATGTTAACAAACCTTTGTAGCATGCATAAGCTCGAACCAGTGGCGTTCCCGGATGGCCGGGTTCTGCAGCTCGGTGATAGCACGCAGGGAGGTCATAAGATTCTTCAGAACCGCCTCCAGATGCAAATAGGGTGCCCAGTTGCGCATATCTTTGTCCAGCATCCGGATTTGCTTGCCGTAGTTCTTGCATTCGACGTCCATGGCTTCCACGTCGATCTTCTTCCAGGATGTTTTCTTCCAGTCGTTCACGCACGACTCCACGCTGTACACAAAGTCCCAGATTTGCTTCAACATTTTCACCTCCTTCCGACAAAGCCGGAGCTTCGTGTCATCCGGCGGGCTCAGCTCGAACAGTGCCGCCGAGTCGGTCAGGTTTTTCAGCTGCGTCTCCATGATGTTCAGCTCCAGGTTGACCTGGTCGCAGATTTCGTACACGCCCTTGCACGGCACCTTGAAGCAGGACAGCTTCTTGAAGCCGTCCCGGTACAGCTTCATCCGAATGTCGAAGAGACTGATGCGCTTACGGATAAGATCCACCTGGTACGCCTGGGCCGGCGCGATCTTCTCCCGAACCTTCTGGGCCGTTTTCTTCATGTGCAGCCACCGCTCGGGCAGTTCGGTGAATTGTTTATACACGGTCTCATTGAACTCGACGTTGTACGTCTTGAGCAAATCGACGGTGGCTTTCAGCGGCTCGAACATATTGTCGGTGGCCGATTCGCGTTCCTTGATTTTGTTCAGCACGGAGAGGATTTTCAGCAGCGTCGGGAAATCCTCCTCGGCGGCATCGAGCCCGAGCACTTCGTCGCATTCGATGCTGAATTCTTCCAGCTCCTGCAGGCTAACAACGACTCGATCGATCAGCGTTTGCTTGTAGATGTTCGACCACGTACCGATCTCGTGCAGCAGCTTATGCTTGAAGTGGCGAAAATCCACCAGCAGCCACGTGTCGAAAACGTGCGACACTTCCGCCTGGTAAACTTCGTCGAAAAGATCGATGTAGCTGTCGATTTGTGCCTTGAATTGTTCCAACGTGGGGGCCACCTTCCTGAGCGGCGTTTCCGCCGACAGCAACATTTCCATTTCATCTTGGGTGAGCGGTCTGCCATACTTAAGGAACTGGGCCAGAACGCTGTGTTTGTCATCGAGCCAGAGATAGTTGTAGTTGTCGAACTGTTTAACGTACTTTTCTGCGTCGGTTGTGGATTGGATAACCATCAGCATAATGGAATGCTTCATGCGTTCGATGGCGTCATTATTTCCAAGATGTGCTGCAACACGAAAGAAAGAAAATAAGATTCTGCCGTTATTTAAGGGCACAGCTTCGTCAACGTAAAGTGTATTACTTACAAATGTACGTCTCCAAGAATACGTTTCCTTCTTCGTCAGTACGCTCGCTCTCCGGCGGTTGCGCCACTCTCGGAATCATGTCGGACATGCAATAGATGTCGGTCACCATGCTTTCGACCAGCGCAAAAAATCCCTCCGGATCGTAAGGGTTCAGCGTTGGGCAGAAGCGCGTGTCCGGCGGGTGTAGCTCGTACTTGATTTCGAAAATGGGTTGATCGTGGCGAAGGCGATTCTGCATCTCAAACTTGATGTACTCCACGCTGCGATGTACCGCGTCCATAATTTCCTTAGACACGATGGCATCTACATGCTCTTCGTACGGGCGGAACAGCTCCAGCTGCGACAGGGTCTTGCTCAGCTCGAAGTGTTCCAGCGATGGAACATCGTCCAACGTATCGGCAGCGGAATGTTCTTCGTCCGCCGGCTGCGTGTCAACCGCTATGGTGGCCGACAGCTGTTCCTGTTGCTCGGCCGCAGTTCCGAGAGCGCCTGGCCCGACACTACTTCTTCGCTGTGAGCCTGTGCCGCTAGCGCTGGCCAGTTTTTCTTCGCTCGCTGCGACCAGATAGTCAAAGTAGAGCTTGAAGTTTTCATCCATAAGCTTATCGATAAGCTTTTTTGAGTCCAGGCACGCCTCCAGACGTCGCTGGACTATCAGTGTACGGTTTTCCATGTTGAGGAGCGAAGTCGTGTCTCCGTTAATTCGCTCGTACAGAGGCGTCCGACCCCAGCTCCGAATGCTGTTCTGTATCTTGCGAACGTTTCCTTGGGCTTTCAGCACGCGCGAATGCAGATTGAACAGCTTTTCGTACAGCCCGTCGATGAAACCTTGCTTAAAATCGTTCCAATCCATGCGGCCAGAGCAGACCTCATCGATGATGGTGTCAATTTCGTTGATTTCCTTTTGTATTAGTTCAAACTCGCACGGCGCACTGTTTTTGCATATTTCGTTGTACCACTCGACGATGCGCGACAATTTCATCCTTGCTGCCTGCAAGTGTAAATTGTTCATTCGTGTTATTTCTGAGAAGCCACTGCCACAACTCGACTCACCCAAAGCGCTTCGCCGGTAGCGTAAAACTGTAGTGCTCGTTCCGGAATGTTGGCAGCAGCCATGCACTTCAGGTAGCGTACTTCCGCCATGATGGTTTGCAGCGCCTGGTTGAAGTTCATCTCCAGCAATCGAGGGTCGGTTCTGCTGAGCAGCGATTTGCTCATATAACTATCGATATGCTTCGTTACATCTGCGACCCAGTTGGTGAACAGTTGTTGTTCAAACTCTTCTAGTTGTTCCTTCACCTGCTCAGCTCGATACAGCACACGCTGGCCTTTTTCGTGTTCAAAAATGCTAAAATAATGACAAACAAATAATTTGTTTTAAAATTATCCTATCACAGTTTGTTGACGGAAATGGAAAACAATCGTACGGTAATTCAATCATGGCAAGCTCCGATATAGGTTTTCGAACACGATCACGCAGTTTATGCACCCAGGCGATTGCCCCAGCAACCGGAGGAAACCCATCGTCTACCGGGATACCTTTCAGGCCCTTTGCGTTGAAATCATCCACGCCTTTCTCGAAGATGTTCTGTACTGCCGAGAGATCGTCGTCGAAGAGATCCACAATGCTGGACACTTTTTTATCCACGTCTGGCTGAATCAGGGGTCGAACGAGCAGATTACCCAGCACCTGGACGAGCTTCATCAGCTGTTCCACGTTGGAGCACTCCTCGAAGGCTATGACGAACTGGGCCGCTAGGCGGCGCTCGAGAACGCTCGCCTTTTCCAAATATCTCTGTCGATCCCGGTGGAAGCCCTTCACCCTTGGGTCGGGATCCAGCGGGTCGTACTGAATCGATCCCCAGCGTTGGTAGAGTTTGTTATAGTCGTCGTAAATTTCCTGAATTTTACGACTTATCGCGCGACCCCGCAGGCCACCGATTTCGACTTTCTCCAGTTTCTTGAACTCAGTCGCCGTGTTGAAGATGTCCTTGATTTCGTTCAGTCGCACGATGTACATGTCGAGACGTGCGAAAACGTCCCGCGGTCTAAACGTCCAGTGCATGGGTTGGGTATTGGGTTTCTCGTACTCCGCCAGCCGGGAGCGGAAATCGTTGAACTCAGATCTGAAAAAAAAACAGTGCATTTGTTTTAGTGGACACTGTACATGTCCAGGCACAGTCTGCAGGTATCAGCGCTGAACGTCCTACGAACATACTTGAAGAACTCCAAAATATCAATGATGTCGCTGATTTTAATTAGAGACTCATCGACCTCTCCTTGGAAAAGCGACCCCGGATCGAGCGATTTCGTCGCTTCCGCAATCATCATGTTACTGATCATCTTGAAGAGATTAACCATTCTAGCATTGATGCCGTAGTAGCAAGAGTTAGCCCACACCAGGCACACGAGATGGAGCATCGGGGAAATCAGTTCCGCCGAGTGAATGAAATCGGTATTTTCAAATGTTTCGAATGTGCCGCGCTAGAACGATAAAAGGTAACATTAGCTGTGTTTGTTATATTATTCTTCCCGAAGAATGGTTTACCAGTGGTTTCAAGTAGAGAGAAATGTCATCCGCCTCGTGAACCGCCTGAACCACGCTCTTGAACGTCGACTTGAACGACGTGGAATAAACGGAATCGATTCCCTCCAGAATGACCCCAATTTGGCGTGATTTGGGCTCGGTCAGTTGGACGTAGATGTTGCGTAGATTTTTCTGTCGCGATTCCCAGAAGGTAATCTCCTCCGCCGGAGTTGGGTGGCGACCGTCCTTGAACGCCTGCGAGGAGTCTTCCTTCAGCACATCGTTGATCTGGCACGCCCACTTAATTACGATACCTTCGAGGGAATTTTTCATCTTCAGACTGCACGCGTCGATGTTGCTGCGGGTGCGAAATTCCACACAATAAAACAGTGCGTGCCGGCGCCGGAAATGGGGAAAAAAGTTTGTTACACCTCAGCGGAAACCTTGAGGCAAAGGATGGCAACCGAGCCGAACACTACAACATACCCTTCAAGCACCTGTTCGCCGACTTGCATAATGTTGTCGATGGAAATGGGCATCGGAAGGAGCGTTTGATTTATGATGTTGCCTTTCACCTGCGGAAAAGTTAGCATAATGGGTTACGTAAAATATGAATAGTTTAATAGCTTTTTTTTCTCTTTTCCAGAAACGTTCCAGTCCTGTATATCCTCAGGGATTGTGGAGGGGATGTATTTAAGCTGGACTATCAATTGATCTAACACCTCATCGGCGAACTTTTTTCCCTTTTCCCCAGATGATTACATACCTCGGAAATGATGTTTCGTAGCTCTTGAACGTGATTATCGATGTCCTTGACGATTGCCGATGGCCAACCTTCCTGATTTTGCGGATTGTTGATCATTGGATAGAAAATTTCATCGACCAGAATGGAAAGATCATCGATTGGGTTTGGAGTAAGGTCGCCGTATATGATTTGCTGAAATATATCGTATTTAAATGATTATTACATTAATGATAAATTTGTATACATTAAATCGTTATAGCATAAGCCACAATGTACTGCCTAGATTTACAAGGCTACTTTTAAATAATTATAATACATGATAAATGCATTATAAATCAGTTAAAGTAAATCGTTTTGTTTAACATGATAAATAATACAGTTATTCGAGCCAGAACACGTGTGCTGGATGTATTTTAAGCACATGACCATGAAGAACAAGTCAAATTTCAACAAACGAGCTAACGACTACAAACACTGTAATTGTTCGTAAATTAGAAGATTTTATGGTCGTTGTTAAATACGATGTTTTTTTTTTTGGTAAAGACCAACCTTGAAGGCGAAGTGTGAATTAAATGGATCTCAACACGCAATCTTTTACTCTTGCCGTAGTGCTAGTGCCACGTAATGCCCTGAGCTACAAACTGTAGCCACGTTTGTAAGCGCATTATGTAAAACCACCCTGTAAGCTTGTCGATTCGAGCGAGCAGCATTAAATATTGTTTGAAGTGTAGTGTTGTAAGAAGTGGTTGGTGTGATAAGCTTCACTATGACTATTGCTTTTGAATGTAAATATGGTCAGGTTCAGATTACACACTTTAAAAACCGGCGGTATTTTTCAACTGTTCACCTTTTACAAATTACATCCATCTGTACATCCACGCGATTCGAACTGCTTGCCCGTTGGAACTGATTGTCATTGCCAGATGAAAATAAACACATTTCAAAACAGTTTGCTTGTTTTTGACGCGTCTAGCAATCAAACGCACAAACAAGTCAAGGGCTCGTAGTCATGGTCGTCACCGATGGCAACCGACGACGCGCTACTGTGTCCCACGTATTTTGGCGGAAAGCGATGCTTCCGATAGCACAAAGCAGTATGCAGCAGTTGGCGTTGTAACGCCAACTTTAAGCCTACCTCACGAATTTTAGCGATATCCAGCGCCGTCTCCGATATCTTAACGAAGTAGCAAATCTTTCCTTTGGCGTTCGGCGGAAAGTGGTAGCTCGGTACGAGTGCGGCGGAGTTGTTGAGCGTAACGAACAGTTTCATCACTCCAGGTTGCAGCACCCAGTCCATGACGGTCGTGCGCAGCTCGTCGTTGCCGATCAGCTTCTGCCACTTTTCGTCCTTCAGGCGCATCGTCTTGATCAAATATTTTCCGACGAATGACGAGCAGGGGTCTTCCTCCTTCTCTTCTTTCTTCTTCTTTTCCTCCGTCATTACTGAGTAATGATTTGTCCGTCCAGATCGAGTCGAAGTGGCGGATCACTGCGAGCCTCAACACTTGAAATTCTTACACGCACTTATATGCCTCAGAACATTCATAGGACTGAGGGCCGAAAAGCTTTGAACACCAGGAACAAACAACACTGTCACGGGCTCGCTTGGGTTCGAAGTGCGTCTACTCACCGCGAGGTGCAAACGTGCAATGAAGGAGCACCCGGGCATTAATTTCCACTTTAAATCGATCATACTGAAGTTGTTCGCTGCCAAGGCCTACTGCTGCCTCACTGCCTGGTTACGCGCGTTGTTTGGTTTCCGTACGCGGCTGCAGTATTGAAAGAATACGTGTATTTTTTCACCCCCTTGAGGACTTCAATCAACGAAAGGAAATCTGACGAAGGGTGAACCTCGCCCGGCCCCAGTAACGTTCAAAAGGGGAATCGTACCAACACCCAACTGTGCAAACGGTTGTTGCTATTGGTGCAGTGCGAAACACTGCTATATCTGTAGATGCCGATAATTTTCCTCTTTTTCGGCTTCTTTCAACACTGTTTTTTTTTGTTCCAGCCAGCACAATTCTGTTCATTACCTTTTGAGCATAGCATGTTGTTGGCCCGTGTGTTGCAGGCAGAGCCGTTCCGTGCCTGAAGTCGGTAGGGACCATACCGGTGCTTCACAACAGACGAAAAAAAAATTTATTCCCCATTTGCGAGCGAGGAAATTCGGGGGTAATTTATTTTTACACTTCATTCGTTCAGCTCATCGTCGCATTGTTCTTCCATTTCGAAGTGTACCTCATTCTACAATACGCGCGCTTGAACAACATGTAGCGAAGAATTGGTAAATATTTCAAAACCGTTCATTAGGTTTATATGTGTGAGTTTATTTCCATTCGTATGTAAAACACTTAATTAATTTCATTCGTGAGAAAACCAGAAATACAACTTAATATGTCAATGATTGTTCAATAAAATTATTAAAATTAAACATTTCGGAAGGATGAATTATGTTAATAATTTGATTATTTCAACAAATAACATATATGTTGTATGAAGGCATAAAAATTACAACATCTTGCTCAACTCGTTCTATATAAGTTACTCTGCATGCGCATCGTTATTGGTGGAGACGCCCGGTGGTTGTCATAAAGTCAACATTGATGCCACTTTTTATTAATGTAAAGTAAAGTAAATTGTAGAACTTTAAAGTTCAATAAGTTGAACCGCTTATTTTATGCGCGTAATGGAAATTAATAGAAAACAATCATATCGCTATCATTTCATTCCGGCCATTTTAAATATTCGTTTTCTATGTGTCAATCTACGCCTATCGTAAATGAAGATTCGAAGCCAATTATTATTTATCATCGTCACAAAGGTGCAATAAAAGCGTGCCTATAATGCGGCAAACAAGCGAATGATTGCGAAAAGTTCCTCATAAAAAAGAATACTACAAAACGGCAAAACGGGGAGCAAGATATTTATGATTCGGTCGGGCGGCCGTGCTCTTAGTGTATGTTGGTTTCGTTCCACCCACAGGTCGGGCTGCCCCACTGTCGGCCGAATCAAATAGAAACTCATTCGCAAGGTCAATAAAATGCGTTAAGCATTTTTGGTTTTTATTGCCACAGCTGTTTGAGAGCTGTAATTCGATCAACAAGTCCGATATCGATCAGCTCCGCGCATTATGGATGCCAGCAGATGGCATCTGGCAGCGGAACAAAATGCAACAAATAGAACAAAGTGGGCAAGAAATCAAAACATTTGTTTACCATAATCATTAATTACAAATCAACGCTCTAAGAAATGTAAGCGTGTTTCATGAGAGCTCTGATTGTATCTTTCGCATCGTCGATTGGAAGATATGATTTCACAGAAGAACATCTCAAGGAATTCACGGAATTCATATGCCTCTGTGTAACAAGCATGTAAGTAAGGTTTCGGATTTTCTAACAAAGTAGGCGCTAATAATTAAACATAATGAATGAAGAATAATAAACATTCTTTAATGTAAATTAATGTAGAATAACATAGAGTTCAATTCTACAATCAAACACAATTCTTCATACCTAGTTTAGGGGGCAACCGTTCGAAAAGTTGATTTGTGAGTCTGCATAAAAAACTCCCCAGAGAATTGCTACTCGAACAATGCGGAGTCCTGTTTCTTCTTGTACTTTTCTCGTACGCGTGTCAACGCAATTCCATGGCCAGTTTTCGGTAACGCAATCAGATTGAATCGCGCGTAAACGGTGCGATATGCGAACGCGTGGTTAAGAAATTTTCAATGTTAATGTCATCTATTCACGAAATCGCGTCTAGCACCCGGGGAGAGAACCAGTTGGGTCTGGCCTAGAGAGTCAGCGTGGTAGTTAGCCCGCTGGGACGTCACTTCCTGATCGTAACCAGATTACACCTGAAACACCTACACTGAAAGGATCAACGTTCGATGAAACGACTGCCTGCCGGAAAGTGGCCCGGCGTACTTGGAGCACTCCTCCATAAGGCGCCGGCGAAGGTAAAGAAGGACCGAGAACTAGCGTCGAAAACCCACGTGAAGTTTGTCGCAATTGCCACACCACGCACGGTAGATGGATGGTAGCTTCCGCCCGAACCTCACAGGCGGGCGTATAAACAAACACCTATCTTAATAAATGGATCTGATGGGAACAGGGCAAAGTAGGAAACGGATGTGCGGGGATAGGAAATAGCGAATGGGCGGGAAATCCATTGCCCATCAAAGTAATGGGCATGGGCGTTGGTAGCATTGACCTGATTTCTCATCTGCCCGTGTCCGTGCCATGATCGATCGGAGCTCGCAAGAGGGAAGCTCTGTGGGACGAAAATAAACTGGAGAAATTGCAGGTAATGCACTTCGATACACTTTGTTATTTAGCTGCACCGGTTCGTCCTGATGGGTGGAATCGTTCGCTGGAATCGGCTGAATGAAGGAACAGATTCACTTACGGTTCACAATTCACCGAAAGCGAAACATCAATCGAACGGTTTACAAGAGAGAAGAAGAGAAGGAACCATATTACTTAACTAAATAGAATACAATTATCACAAAACGATCGTTACTTACTGTACACTAAAAAACACTCCTATATTTTTAAGAGAACTCTCCATTTTTGCCAGCATTTAACTATACAAATTTTCGAATTCGATATATCGATAATTTCGATTATCTGGTATTCGATTAAAATGCGAGCGTTTATTCCATTTCATGTCATACATGAAATACTTCTTGCTTGTGGTAACAATTGTAAACATATTATTAACTGCGAAAATGTCAGCTTGAGAAGTTAAGTTGAAAATCAGAAGTTTAGTTTCTAAAAACTTTTGTCAAGGGTGCGAATTTGATGCAAATCTGTCACAATCTGCGGTTCACACAAAACAGGAGATGAGCTTGAAGGTGACCTGAGCAAAGCGGAAACTGTAAGTGTCCTTGACTCCGGCTGGCGTGCAAAAGGCACGTTTCGGGTTCCGTTCGAACGCTTCTTCACCTTCGGGCGGACACGCACCGGCAAGGCGTGCAGAACATCAATTACAGGCCGACTGGAAACGACCACGGCTGCTAAGCTCACTTTTCTCCCACACATTTCCGGTGGCCACCGTGCAAAGAACAGGTCGTTTGCAGTCGGCATGACGGGCTGAGAACCGAACACGACCTTGACAAGAATGCTCGTGACGGTGGACGCCTCATCATCGCGTCGTGATCTACACGTATTAGTTGTACGATGGGGACGGTTTCCAGCGAGCGGCGATGCCGGGGAAAGTGTTGTCTGTTTTCGGTACTATAAGCCCTACGTGTGTCCAGGTCGTGGACGTGGGCGAAGAAACCCACCTCCTTCCAATCCCGTGTCGTGGGCAGCCCCGGACGATGCATATATTCATGAGCCATCAAAGCTTCGGTTGGGTGTGCACAGTCGCTTGTGGGCACAGAAAAGTAAACTTGACCCGCTTTGCGCCAGCACGGGTCGAGTTTTCGAATCGAATGCACGGCCGCCAGAGTTGGGCGATGATGAATGCACACTGGCCGCGGAAGGACTCTCGCTGGCAATGCTCGCGATGGTTCGCCTAATGACCATCAACAAAGTTGTGCGCCGGGGTGCCTCGGACCGCGGGAAAGCGGGCGGAAAAGCGATCCCGCTGGTGGCAGTTGATGGCCCGGCGGGAAAGTAAAGCAATTCATTTGCTCTCCACTTTATCGTGCCTCGTAATCACGTTGCATAAGTATTTGGCCGCTTCTCGCGAGACGCCAGATGTGGCTTGGCTACTTAGCGGGACCGTCGGGAAAGATGGGCGCGAAACGCAAGGGGTGGTTGGGCAAGGCGGACGCGTGACACGCTTCCGTCCGATTTTCGTTTTTTTTCCCCAGGACGACCAACCGGATGTCGCAGGTGATTGGGGAGTGAGTAGCTTTCGGTGTACCGGTTGTTTAGGGCACGCGGTGTCCTTAACCCAGTTCCGTGTGTTCCCTTACAAAACGTGGATTTTCTTGTATTCAAATCACTCTCGAACTGATTGTCGAGTGGTGGGAGGAAGGGCACTGGGGGCGGGATTCGGCTGGGATTCGGTTTATTTTGGCTTCTACTACGGACAGTTTTACACCGCTCGAGACGGGAAGGGTTCCGTAATGACGACTGTTCGCGTGAGCCCGGCTCGGCAAGGCCCGGTGCTTCCGACAAGATGTAATAAGTTGAACGATCGTCATAATTTTATGTGTGACCCTCGGCAGAGCAATGAGGGCGAATGATGGCACACTGGGTCTGCGATGGTTGGAGTAATTAAAGCGAGCCCTGCTAAGGGGCCGTTCAAGGCTTCTTTAAGTTCATCACGAAAAAATTGGACGTTATTGCGGTATTTTATATGGTAAGGGTTATGAGGCTTTGTGAATAAAACCAAATCTCATGAATTTAATTCGGGCTGTAAAGCGTGCCGTCTCAAAGAAATTCTCCGTCTCAAATGAATGTTTGAAGTTTATATTCTCCTTTTCTGGATTTAAAACTATGCCGTTTAATACCAAAACCAAGATTCACATAAATTCCAGTCTTAATATAAAATTTAGTTGTAATTTCATTTCATTCATTCATAACATGAAAAGTCACAACAATTTTACATACATTCAAATGTGCAAAGGAAAAGTGTTCCAGGAAAGAATATTTCAACGAGATTGGAAACCTCTACCCATTTTTCCAATGCATCAGCGCCCTAAGCCCAATAACGTCCTCAGATAAACCACTCATTTGAACAACAAAGTAAGGATGCTTTGATCCACCGTCCCGGTGGCGTAGTATATCCGCTTCGCGGAATGTCCTTGCGAAGTTACAACACATGCGCGAATAAACTGCCAGCGGTTCCGAACTCGACGGGGCGAAAAATGAAAAATACCAAAATTAATTGTTTCTTCTTTCCGTTCCGGCAGTGTGATGCATTGCTGTCATTTTTATGCTGACAACCCGCATGAGCATTACACCACCGACGCGTACACATGTCTGTCGCAATGGGAAACAAACCCAACCAGGCGAACCTTGGGCACACAAGCAGCTTACGGTCGGTTCGGGACGGAGCAAAGCCTTCGTCCTCCGATGGTAAAGAAAAGCCCGACCCAGCAAGCCCCCACCCCAACCCCCCGCCCTAGACATGCGTGCCTTCGCAGGCGTCTGGGGACGTCTGGATGGTCTTTTTTTTGCCCCCACCGGGAAGGTTAGCTAAATAAAACGGTTGAAAAACTGGAAAGTTTTTAACCGCCGAACGGGTACATTTATCACTGGAAACATTTTTGCTTACCTTTATTTCGACTGGGAGTGGGTGCCAAAAAGGAAAACGCGGCCGCTCTCGAAACGCGTGATCCCGGCTAAATCGAATAAATCATGCCCCACTCGAGCGTGATTAATTTGTTTGCATTTAAAAAGTGCTAATTTTCGCACCTTCGCCCGCTCCAGCGCCACGGAAATCGCCGTCCGTGTGCAGCGATGAAGGCGCGTTTCATCTTCCCGTCGGTACATTTTCCGGGAACCGGCTGACCATGGAGCTGGGGAAGCGGAAAATACCGACCGAAAAACGGCCACCAAGGAGTGGGCCCTGCCCTGCGCGAGTAATTTTAATTTATTTCGCCGCCCGTGAAGCGGTTCGTTCTCGCTTCCTGGGCCCGTTACTGGAGCCTTCCTTTCGCAAGCCTTTCGGAACGGCGCGGTCGGGGTCTCGGGGGGGTTGTACTCCGTTTTTCCGGCCAATTGTGGTACGCCGGTTTCCCCCCGGGGGAGGGAGATCCCACTTTCTCCCGCTGCACGAGCACCGGCGGCGTTGGAAAACCGGATATGGGAAAAGGAAAAGAGAAGAAATCGAGTCTGGCCAATTTTTCGACGAGCCCCGCAGCTCGTCTGATCTGCTCGCTTGGGGACCGCTTGGGCGGCCGGCAGCCGTCAGCCGATAAACCTTCGTCTTATCAAGGATACACCGAATACAAATGGTGATTCATTTTGAGTTATGGTCGCATTATTTGTTGCTTAGCTGAGCCACCGATCGAGGGGGCGCAACAGTGCGGCCGCACCTCGCGCCAGCATGCCATTGGCGGTGGAGTGGCGTCGTTCCTTGGGGGGTTTTTTTAGGTCTTCTTTTTGTTGCCACTTGGGCGGCTGCTGGCGGTGGTGGCGCTATCCTTGATTTGGTGGTATGTTGAACCGTTCGGCGCTGCCGTCCGACCAGCATGACGTGTGAGGAAGGTCCCATTAATGGCCCCGGTGTTACTCGTGTAACCGTGAATTCAACCCATTCGGTGAAGGGGGCCTGAGAATGGGAACCGACCGCAAAGGTGGCACAGGTACGACTTGCTCGTGCGACTGTTCGTGTGCCGCAGCGTCGGTGTGTATGTTTTGCCGTCCACTGGGTCCCAGAGTACCATTGGAAAAAAAACTTGTTCTTTCAATTGTTAGCAAAAGCTTAAAATATAGTATCATGGAACTGTCAGATGAAAAAGAAAGTTCAATAATATTCTTAGTATGAATTTATATAATTTTTTATTGCAAAAAATTAGAAAAAAATATGTTCGAAGCACAATATTTACGGGTGATATATTACTGTACAGCAATTTTTATTTTTTGTTTGTCATTCTTTTGTGGCATTGTTTTCCAATAAGCTCCGACGACTAGCTCCCATAGTTCTACAATCCGTTCTTACCCTTTATAGGGCCGCCGAGTGGACATCGGGCCTATGACTCACACTACGCCAAGTGACGATTCAAAGTCACCGGGGGCGTTAAAGCGAATAAGAAGTGCAATTATCCTTGAGCCGATAGCGAGCAGCTCGAGCAGCTTTTCCGCTGGGTGGAAAGGCGCTGACCCACCTGCAATTGACCTCCAGCGAAGGTTTGTTCGGGTGGTCAGCTCACTCGGGCTTGTGCCCGGGCTTGTACGGTGTCTTGGTATTGAAATCCTTGTGCAGGATCAAGATTTCTGTGAGCAGTTCGTGTGCTTTTTTCACGTCCCAATTCGTTCGTGATTTTTATTTCAAATCCAGCCATATCCGATTCGAGCGTGTGACCGAGTTGCGCGTCAGCTCGCGGCTGACAGCGATTCGCAGTCGCACACCTGCTCTCAGATCCGCCCGATGGCAGTTTCATTTGAATCAAGACACTGACCGGTTCGCAAAGTAAAGTCTTGCTCGAGTACCGAACTGTGTCGGAAGCGGTGAAGAGACAAGCAGCTTCTTACGGCTTTCTAGTTTCAATTATACCCGTGCTAGTTAAAGTATTAAGTTAAAATATAAAGTGCTTCTAGACAGTCTCATCTATCAGTAGGGAATATCACGGAACAATCCTGCAAACAACATGTGTGCCTATTCAGTTCATCGTGGATTAATGAAATGCTGCTGAAAGCAATCAGGCGACAAGTGTGCTGTGTTCTGAAAACCGACTCTTTTCCCTTCACAAGTCGAAACACACAAACAGTGCACTGGTTCGGTGACTTGAGCTGGATACCCTTGTGCGATTTACATCGATAAATCGAGTGACATCGGGCTGATAAGGAACCAGAATGTATCGCAGTCCACAACGATTGCATCGGGTAAGTCGCATAAAGTCCATTGATTTACCAATGATTGTTGTGGGGCAATATTCAAGCGATGCAACAAACATAAGTGGTCGTCATCGTAAATGTCATTTGATACTGACTTTTTAGTGATGGATTGTGGCTTGCTTCCGAGATGGTTTCAGTTGTACAGTACTGGCTGCAAACAACAATGGTTCGGAAGGTTGCTGTCAAAATTGGGAATCGATGAGTTGAGGTGATTTTTTTGCGATTTTTTCTGAATGTCTGCAATCATCCTACATTTATTTACTGCAAGGCAAATTAGCAAATGGTACCATTTTATTTATATGATAAAATACATCTCTGCTGAATTCGGTGGAAGCAAAAGTTCATGAATTATTTTCACTATTTGTTATTCACCTGTTGATCCTTTACAGAGTTATCGGCGGATGAAAAACACATTTGCTGAAATAACACTTTATATTTAGTTTTCTCCAGATGAAAGTATTTGCTCATGATTTGCCCAAATATTGAGCTCAAATGTGATTATAGATAAAGCTGAAAAAGAAAGAAAGATTATTCAACGATTGTTCCGCGTATAAATAGGCCTACCATTCCTGGAATTGAATAATGAAACAATTACAGTAGTGATGCGTGAACACTCGAGAAACTTAATTGTTGCTGAATGGTTGGAAAAATACGAGTATTTTAAATTGCGTGCTGTTCCATGAATTGCTTTATTTTATCTTCCATTACATCCCTTTGTTTCAATCGTTAAATCTACATCACGACAATCCTGGCCACGACTGGCAATTTATAATATCTTCATTTCAATTGCCAACAACAACGCACATACACACGTCGGCGCTACAGGCGCCTTGTCGGGAAAGTGTCACAATGGCAAGGTTAGCACCATATCATAAATGTACGTTTATGTTGCACAAGGAGCTGTTATGATGCACCGTAAAAAAAAAAAGCGAAGCCTTTTCTTTCCGAGCTGCCATCGCGTAGCCGTTTCTTCGGAATTTTCCACCAACGCCGCTGCTCCCGGCGTCATCGGTAACGAAATCAAATTTCTATCGTATATATGATCGAGTGTAACTGTTCCGGTAGGACAATAAAGCCGAATCGACACCCGGTCTCATCATTCGGCAATCTTTACGATCACCTTTACCTCTGGGTTTCTTTCCCTTGTTTGCATTCCGTCCTCAGGAAAGCTTCCGGAAGCTCGTTCAGCCTCGACGCGTTTTGAGGGTTTTCATTTTCCATTCTGTGACACCGTCTGCGGCCGTGCGTGTGTGCATGTGTTAGTGTGTGCACGTTTGAAATGCAAAAGAGCGACTGAATTCATCAACAAAAAGGAGGAAAAAAACTCTACGAAAAAGAGGAAAACAAAACCGCACGCATCAATTTACGCCTCCACTTTGAAGTGGAATGAATCGAAACGTTTTACTCCCATTGTCACTTCCGGCCGTGCAAGGGCGCACCCCGGTTAGGGGTGGTTATGGGTGGGAAACGTGTTTTTTTCATCGGTGGGAATTTTCCCTCTCCAGGCACCACCGCGCCCTCCCTCGCCGGAGGGTAAGGGCCAGGCTGTTTACAACGTCTGTTTTACGACCGACCCAACCTTGTTGCCGCAGGAACGCGTGGAGGCATTTACCAAAAACCGTCGTGTCGTGCAAAATAATCGCGTGTGGCGTTTGTCATGCGACGTGTCCCGGCGAGCCTCAGGCTCAGGCGAGTGTGAGTGCCCGCGTGAGGTTGTGTGTTTTTGGGGGAGTGATTATAAAATTGTTATTTCTCGCAGCTTTGTTGCGATGATGTATTGTGATGAACGATGTAGCCCGCTCCGGTGGGGGACGGTTCTCGATCGACGGATTTTATCACCGTGGGCCACATGCGACAATGTGCGAGCAGCTCCACATCCGAGCAATGGTAGGATGATGATATTTACACGTTTTTAAGACCGATTGTTTTTACTTCTAGGCTGCCGCACGTCGGTGTGTCTGTGTCTAAAAATGCTAGCCCATCCTAGGATGGTAAACGGTTGAACTGTCTGTTTTATTTATTTATTTATTTTTTGTTCGAGGAGGCAAATTATCCCTTTTCTCGTTCCCGGTTACGGGTGGGTGAGGGTTTTCATGTTTCTATTCCGAAGAATGATCCTTTCCTTGGAAATTAAGCAATTATCACCCGGAACGATGCGCCCTCGCTGAGTGCGGCAAATGTCTCTCTCGGCAATTTTTTAGGTTTGGTGTAGCGTCCTGCCCTTCGGAGGCGGAGGAGTTCCAACGGGGTGGGCTTTAATCTACAAGGCTTGGTGAACATTTTACGACCATCAGCCGGCGACGATGGCGGAGTATTTCAATAACTTTGATCCGATGTAGGCAGTCTGGGTGGCAGGATTTGTAACGCTGAATGTGATACGCCACGGCTTTAGGCGCAAAGTTTGGGGAAAAAGGTTTTTCCAAATGATAAGAAACATGCAACAGGAAATTAAATCAACAAAAAATCCAGCACATAAAAAGTGGTAAAACTGAAAGCTCGTGGAAACAATGGTTTCATTTTTGCGGAACCCTTTCTTTGCGGAAATGTTTATATTTCCCAGCAACCCGTCACGAGCCACTGTGATGTTATTGCGACGAAAGGACACGTTTCGTTTGAGTAAAGAAATCCCTCCTCTGGAGAAAGGCCCTTTTCGTCACCTTTTGACGAATGGAATACTGAGCTTGCAAAAGGGGGGAAACGAAAAGCGAATTCTATCGTGATGACAACACGGGCTTGCCCGGAATAACTACTCATCATTTTCGACGGAATGCCTCTGAAAGAGGGCCGAACCCTTGAGGCTTGGAAATGGAGATAAAGTCCCGGCCAGAAAAGGTTGCCGAGTGGACGCACAAATGGGAAAAATATGTATGTGTATTGAAAATGCGAACGGCCCAATTGTGGACCCTGTTTTGTAGGAGCATGTTCTGAGGGTGTATACCAGTATCATGCCATGAGAATTCAAAGTCGCCATTTTGAACATATTTTACAAAACGTGCACCACAGTTTTTCTCTCGAATTGAATGTTTTTTTAAACTCTTATTATTATGAAATTATAAGTGGTTTCGTTTTTTAAACATTGACGTAACACATGTTACATTTTTAGTGAACGAGTTACACAGACATTGCAATGAACATATTTTCCAGGAAACCGCGAGCCATTCCGGCAGTCGTGCATTTTGCTACAAAATGTTCAACTTCAAATCTTTCCACAGCTGCCTGTGGAATGTGGCTGGGATTTTAAAGCCAACGGCAGGCCACCTCCTAAATGCGTTGCTTATCGCGATGGGACGAAACTAATACATCCTTTCAATTGATCTGGCCCGTTGAAATTCGTTCTCTTTTTATCCCTCCACCCCTGGCCGGTGCGTCCCATTGACCGGAAGCTGATCCATCGATGGAGGGTCCGATCGAAAACGCACCATACATGTAGAAGCTCGACTCGTTGGTGCGTATGTGAAAAATGTGACCGAAGGAAAAAAAGAAAAAGAAAAACCCGTAACTGTGGGGACGCTATCCCCACGTGTTGTTACCCACGGAGTGAATTCCACCAGGCGATTGCATGGGGAGGGCGGGGGAGGTGCTTTCGAAGCACACATCGCCCGGTTCGTTTCCGCTCTCAAGGATAAAATCCGCACAGCCAGGATGTCATCAGCGAGTGGCTTGGAAGAGTGGGGTGGGATGAAGAGGAGAGTGAGGTGAAACGTTCGGTGAGGTGTAGCGGCGACCTGTTTGATTTATGACTGAATGCGGAAATGCCGGCGATAAAAAGCTTGCGGCAATGTGGGTGTTAAGATAAAATAGCAATAATAGCTTGGTGGCTCGCGGGGCGGGAAGGTGAATCCGGCGAAAGGGGTGCGGGGTAGGAATGCGGGACGGGTCGGGGGTATCGAAACGAATGAACGATGGTATTCCGACCACCAACTGACGCTTCAATTGTACGCCGTTATCCTTGAATCCTTCCCCCGCGGAATGGCAGCACGCAACAGCCGGTGTCGGAAGGAAGCGGCCCCAATTCATTTTCCGCTCCAAGTTTCAACTCCAGCACACGAAAGTGCGTACGGAAGGACATGCAAAGTTTCGACCTCGCGTGGTTTCGCTTTTTGCTTGCGGGCGGCTTCCGGAGGGCGTTGTTCGGACTTTGGCTTTGTTTCTTATCCACTGGAATCCCGTGGGGCTGATCAGGGTCACCGTCGTCGGGCTGGTTCAAATGTCGTCAATTTTCCCATCCCTCGCCGCTTGTTCGAACGTTCCACACCTGCACATCAATTGCTCGACAGCAATCTTCACGGGTGGCTCATCGGAATCCATGCCTCGACCGAATCGGGGAACGGTTAATTTCTGCCGACGCGTGTCCTGGCAAAGATGTTTGCAGCCTGTGGAAGAGGTGTTCGGTGCTGAGGGTGGTGGGCGGGACTGAGCTCCCACGTACACTATGCACTTAGGACTCAATCAATCCCGAGAGGTATCGCTGGCTCGCGGTAGTCATGCTCCGGTGGACGAGTGCTTCGCGGTGTCACTTGCAAACGGGCGCGTCATCATCCAGCTCTCTGGTGAACGAACGGGCACGAACTCACGTGGTTCCGCGGTTCACTGTTTACCTACGTTCGGCCTACAGAACGGGGTCGTGTATCCGTCGGAGGCCTCATCAGCATGGGGTGGATTGCAACTGACGGGTTCCGCGCCGGTAGGTGTGCAACGTGCCTTCGATGGCGTTCCGTTGGCTTTGACTGTTAATCGCTGTTGTCTCTGGCGATTTACCCAGGCGTTGCATACCCGATTGATACGGCCAATGATCGTGCTCGAGTTGCGCCCGCTTGGAAAGTGGTTGGTGACGTGGTTTTCCGTCGGTGCATGTTCGAAGAGCCGTATTTTGTAGCTCCATCATGGAATGCTGTTGTAGCTCGAAATGGCAAAGCGATTAAAACTTTAAATCGCTTTTAAACAGCAAACTCCAGAATTCTCCAGGTCGGTGTGATTTGAACGGGATTTTATGCATCAATTCATCTTTCTCGCCGTACGAGCGACCTTACCACCGTGATCTACCGCTCGCATGTGACAGGACAATTGACCTTCGGCGGCAAACGAAGTACCCCATTTCGGGTGTCTAGCTTATGCTCCCGTCCCGTCCACCAAGCAGCATTATAAAGATGATAATCACTGCCGCCCTATCGCTGCGCACATCGACCCTAAGAGATCAGTGGTGCAAACATACCTTGACTGGAAGGGGGTGGGGGGGACTGGAGGGGAACCCCGGAGCACCAGCTGCGAACTCGGGCCCACCAGTGTTCTTGACCAACAAAAGGGCAAATTACCGCCGGCAGCGTGGGAAGGAAATAAAATGATGAACGGAAACATTCAAATTACCTCCCGTTGCTGACCCGTTGCTCACCCTCGCTGCGAGGGGGTTGGGGAGGTGTTTTCCACACCCCGGCGAAGGTGGCGATGTTGATGATGATGATGATGATGGGGAGCACAAAAGCGGGCGGTGAATGTTCAATCATGCTTTCCGGCGAGCTGATGGCAACGGCTTGGACCACATCCGTGTCAGCGTTTTATGGCCTGGCGAATGAATTGGGTCAATGCTAACCGGGTTGGAATGGAAGCCACCTGGGGGGTCAGGTTGCGCTGTCCACTTGAATCATGGGTACCCGGTAGAGCGTTGTCCTTGAGCGGTTCAATAAAAGTATATAACACTTGTATTACTGCAGGGATCTAATTGACAAAATTGAAATCCAAGGAAACGAATGTTTGAAAGTGATCTCCAATTGACGTCAAGTTTCCCGCGTTTTGCTTTCCACAACTTTTGCGTAACGTCGAAGTTCTAATCCCAGGGACCTTTGAATCGATGTTGCCAGTTGCATTTTCCGATAGATCGCATCTCGCTCTACTGTCCAAAAATCCGGAACCCACTTGATGAATGACGAGGGCTGCCCTTGACACCCAGAGTCCGGATTTCGTCAGCCTCTGACTAGCCAACCGGAATGCCGGCCCGCCGGAAAAGTCAACCCCGTCGCGTGGGGACCTTTGTCGGTAGGGCAGAAGAAATCAAACAAGTGCCGGATTGGTCCACAGGGTTGACGAGGGGTTCCGACTTCAAAAACCCAGACCCCGTAGCGTCTGGTAGGTATTAACAAACATTTATTAAACGATCTCTGGACCTTCCCCGGGGGGTCGGTTGGGGTGTCGGTTGGTCGGCCGCCCGCCACGCGCAGAAGATGGTCCAGCAAAGGACCGACGGTGGCAGTTCGCCTCATGCACCGGAATGCCATTCATCATTGGTGTGACACTCGGCTGCCCAAGCGCGATTGGCGGGGTTGGCGGGGTTGG
>JAOEFI010000003.1:7013992-7056522 GCA_034621735.1 Anopheles plumbeus
CAGATAGCGTCGCACTTTGTCTCCCGGAAAATGGCCGCCATGGGCATGTTTTCTTCCATGGTGACTAAAACCATCCAGTGAGTATGAAAGAGAGAGAGAGAGAGAGAGAGAGAGAGAGAGAGAGAGAGATAGAGATAGTGAAAGAGTGACCGAGCTCAACTAGCCAAACCATTCAGGGTAGTTTGACCACTTGTTGTTGGCCTCCAATGAGCGGGCCCCTGCCTTCAAGGTATGACCGATTCCGGGTTCGGTTCGTTGCGGATTGCAAAACAACACACAAACACACCGTTTGCCACCCGTCTACTCGTATGTGTGTGCACGTGGACAAAAGTTGGGCAGCCCTCGGGGCAGTGTTGGGCCGACATTAATGGGATTTTATCTATTCTAGACTTCCGAGCATACTTCCACCGGAAGGTGAAGAATTTTCAATTTTCTTTCCCATTCAAGCGTTAAGCATTGGCGAAGAAAAGTGTGTTTCTGCTGCTCTAGCGGTGCTGTGCGGTCTACCAAGTTCTATTCATGCTCCCTCCCCTTGTATTGCTACGCGTAAGCTGATCGCATTATTCCGAGAAATTTGATTTAGAACATGGCATATGTTGAGACATTTTTTGTTTGGGTACTAGGTTATGATTTTGTATTCTATGTTCACTTCCCGTCGTATTTTGAAACGGATCAATTTATAACCGATAGCAGCAATGATTGCAAACATTCCAAAGGCTACCGACGGTGGATTAGTGGGCTTTGTCGTTTGACAATGGTCAGCGCGGGTTGTGTTTTTATTTTCCCTTACTACTTACGGGAAGTTCACAAAAAATGGACACGAATCAATTCGCTGGCAAACTGAAATTGAAAATTGAACAATCTTAAATCTGGCGTCCTCACACACAGCCCCACTGATTCAGTGGCAAAAGATTTGACGTACGCCACAATTGGGCTTGACATTTGATCGTGTGGAGCACCGCTCACGAAAGTAAGCGGGGATTTCGGCCGAATGCCAGAAGCATGTCCAGCAATGTGGCCGAAATCGAGTGCCGAGGTGGGACCCGAAAGCAAGAACGGAAATGGGCAACGAAATCTCGTTTATCCCTTGAGATGCCATTGTGGTGGTCGTGCCCGGGGAGCCTCGAACTGTTCCGTAGACTTGAGAAAAGATTTATTTATTGCCGCCGGCGAATGAAGGAAATGTTGCGTGGACGTATTGTGTTCCGTCCGGCGCCCCACCCTACCCGGACGGCCCACGGAGTCACCCGTGCGTGCGGTGCGTCGCCCGTGACACACACGTGCTTGGCGAGCGAGCCCCGAGGGCGTCTTGGCCTCCACGATCAGCCGGACGTGCCGTGGAGGGTCGTCGAAGACATATTGAATTATAGGCTGTCCGACATAATCGGTCTCTTGTTGATGTTAAACAAGGATGAATGACCCAGTTGACAAGGCAATCCCTACTGAGATGGCGGGTGCGCTTCCGGCAAGTTTGGCAGACCATCACCCGGACAAAAAGGGGACTCATTTATGTCGGCGGAAGTTTTCGGAGAGGTTTTATTTTGTCGTAAATAGTTTTTCTTATTATAAATCAACAGATGTTCCGTTTGACGCGTTCTCGGCTCCATTTATCATCAAACGCCAGGAGGTTTTTGGTGGACAGTTTCAAACCCGAAGGAGCGGATCGATAAAAAGAACCTCGGGATTGTTATCAAACTTTAAATTATATAATATTTCAGTTTTTGAAAGTTTATCCTATACTCGCAAAAAAAAGTTTCCTCTGTCGTTTTAGCCTTTCTGATATGAGTCACTTTTTAATTGGCTGGTTTTTCATGGGTGAAATTAATAACCAGATGCTTCATACATTTTCATCAGCTTTCCATATTCTATTTCTCTATTTATTTATCAAAATGTTTCAAATTAAAATCTCAGTTACATGTATTCTAATTCAGCTGCTCACATGCAAATCACTTTGTGCTCGTTCATTCGACTGACGTATTTCGACTGACCACATTGATCTGACGTACTATACACATCCGTTACTGGAAAGGTTCATCTTTTTTTTTTTGCTCCCTTTAACCACAAATACTTATGCAATCGATGTGGTTCGCAGTGGGCGTCCCACTTTACGGCACCGTCCCTCTTCAGTCCGGTCAATTACTTAACGTAAATTTTTCATATCTGCAGCCGGTGGCCAGTGTTGCACGTGCCGGGCGAGCCCTTTTTGTCAATAGACATTCGCGTGTCGTTTAGCTGCCACTCACACACGCATCATACACTTCGGCCAGCAGCAAATGCCATCGACAACACCGCCAATCATCTCAATTTTGGGGCCAATTCGATTGGCATCGTTATCCGCCGTACGTTTGAGTGTGTAATCTATCGCTGTGAGAGTGTGTGGGTGGGTGGTGGTGCATGCCACTCTCGCATGATTTGACCCGGCGCGAAAAGGGCGCCCCGCTTCAGGAACGATTCCACGAGGGTCTGTGGTTGAAGGGAACCGGCGAACACGCGAAAGTGCATCTGCAATTGATCGAATGCAATCTGCATCGGCAGGGTATGGTATAAGGTAGACATTTGCCGAAAAACAAACCCTCCACAGGCGTCCTTTTGCATTCACCGTTGACGGAGGTTAATAATTCACGGCAGCTCGAAGCGGATCCACCGAAATGGCGAACGGGGTTTGTTTCGCGCGCGAATGGGCGACGAGCGGTGATTCACTCGAGCCAGGCTGCCATTGACGGTGAAACAGTTGAAGGTTAGACTCGGTGGAGACGTGAAGTTTCGAATCTGGGCACAAAGCAATATGAGTATGAAGGGAAGCGGTAAAAGCGGCATTGGAATTTGTAGAGAAAGTTAAATAAATAAAACATTCCGAATAAATATAGTACTCTTCGCATTTATTTAATCTGATGCACCAGTTCATGAATATTGATTTATGTCTACTATTGTGTGCATTAATAGATTCGAAAGCAACATTAATTGTGTATGTAAAAGAAAAAGAAAACTTGGATATAGTATTACAAAACAAATTATTATTGAACAAAAAACGATATTTACGCATTCATCAACAATGAAAAAAGTCCTTCAAATATGTTGAATTGAATAAATTGAAACTCCCGAAACATTCAAATAAAAGTGCAGCAAATACAAATAAATGGAACTTCATTCATCCCAAACTATCGTACCTACTAATAAAAGTCAATGAATCGTACAGTTCGATTGAACCAGCATGAATTGGTCTGGGTCGACCTTATGTTGTCTTTATTTTAAGAAAAAAAAATAGAACACCACAATCAAACAACAAGAACGAAGGAAGAAATTGAGCCAAACGCCCCCAACCGGGAGCATCGTTTCAACCCGTTCAACCCTCCACGACCCCCAACGTTTACGACGTCTGGTCAGGGTCTAGTTTGTTGTGTTTGGCATTGTTTTGACGCTTACCTTCAGCGTTCGATGCTTGTTGTTTTCTTCCCTCCACCGGGCACGGTTCGCTTCCTCTCTTTCGTCCCCCACCATTCTAACGCAGGCACGCTAAGGTTGTCACCAATGGCAACGGTTGCATGGAAGCACAACAGCAGTCCTGACACTTCGTTTCGGGTCGGTTTCGGGAACGGAACGCGGTAACCATGCAGGCCACTACAAAACCCACTACAAAAAAAAAAACGGGAAAACCCAACGCTTGAACGCCCAACGCACACAAACACCGCTGCCAAACGGTTCGGGCCCGGTTCGTGCGTCATGCGGGGTCCCCTTTGGATCGAAGTCATTCCATCGCTAAACGGGGCCCGGTTGTGCTGTTCCGCGGTTCTATGTGTGTTTTTCCACGCTTTTCCACGCTGGTGTGACGGAAGGAAGCTTCACGCGAAACCGAGCACGGATAGTTTACGGAAGGACCCGGCATGGAGCGTACCGTCGATAGTCGGCATCGTTAGCCGTTCGGTTGTCTGCCGCACTGTCGAATGAGGATTGATTTGTAAACCTGGCAACTCGCCTGCAAACGAGCCGATCCTGGGTTGATGTGCGGTTCATTAGGCCCCGCGAAGGCCAGCGCCAAACCACTACGAAGCCAAAAGCCGCCTCCAATTATACCGTGTGTTGTGTCCGTCCGACCGCAGCTGAATGTGTAGAGAAGCCCGAAAGTAATGCTGCAACCGTATCGCCGCATATATCGCCAGCTTCTGCAGCTGGCGGTGATATGTAATATTCTCAAATAGCTGCCACCAAAACAAACGCGCTGTGCAAAACTCCTCCCTGGTGCCACAATCGCCCCTTTCACGTTCTCTTTTCCTCCCTTTTCCAGCCAAGTGCCGTACATCGACGCGATCGGAGCAACAAAAGTGCCTTACACTATTGCAGCAGCGCGCAGGATATCGCAGCGGCCGCCAGCGTCGCCATGGTTGCGCCGGAGCTGATCGAGGCGGCCGACGAGGACGGCTTCACGCCGCTGCACCTGGCCGTGATACAGGGCAACCTGCAGCTGGCCAACCTGCTGCTGGCCAATGGGGCCAACGTAAATGCGCTCGACAACGAGGGCCACTCGGTCGTGCACTGGGCCACCGGTGAGTGCCTAACACTCCTTTTTCCCAGGAACAACATTCAGCCGCCCATCGATCCGTGTAAAATGGGAACATTCTGCTCATAACGATACTCTGCCCTTGTGGCAGTGTGGGGATCGCTGGCAATTTCCCCGTAGTGCATTAGTTGTGGCTATCGCTGGCTAAATGGTCCCGCAAGTTCAAGTTCAAAACGCAACTAGTTTCGAGGGCTGCTCGAGGCGCTTACAAATTACTGGAAAGGTTTTCCGCATGGATTATGGCTGGATTGATGGATTCCGAAGCGCAGTCTGAGATAAACATGTATGGCTAATTTCGTTTCATCCATTCCCGTTGACCACTTCGACAAGTCCCGGCAAGGAGACGAAGGATTTTCCATGTTTTTGTATTAGTGGTTGATAAAGTGCACGCTAATTGAATTCCGGTGAAACTATGGAACGGCATTCCGTTTTAAAAGCAGAAGAAATGGAACACGGTTCCAACGTTCTCGCAGTAATGCCGTACGGGTGGTCCGTGGTACATTATAAGTTCATGTAATGTAATCACAAATGGAAGCACTTTCTTACAAATTGACCGCCTACAATGCTCTTTCTCAGACTCTTTCCCAATATGAATGCAATGCAGTTCGATTGGCATCATGAAATGCACAATTTCCAGCTGAAGCAGATTTTTACAGTTTAACGATTGATTTTCCCCAAATTTTCATCGAAAGGCAAACATTGAAACGTCGTTGTTTTGAACGTTCGTGTTGCAGTGTCAATTAGAACTCGAAAAGAGCGCGGTAATTCTAGCAACCGAAATTGGCGCCCGGTGCCAAGTAACGAAACCGTTAATAAATCGATATCCGCTTCGAGTTGTTTTGGTTCGCTTTAGGTTCGCGAGCAGTTTTCGTGCTCCCTCCCTCCGCCCTTCGAGTTTGTAGGGACAAGCATATATTTCTTTAGGTAATTAACTTTCTTCCTCCACTCTTCACCAGTGTGCGGCGAAGTGGACGCACTCCGGGCGGTCCTGGCGGCCGGAGCGGACGTGTCAACACCGGACATTAACGGGGGCAGCCCGCTACATTATGCGGCGCAGATGTGTGGCGCCAACTATGAGGGCAAGACGGCCCGCGCGTCGGCGAAGCTGGCGCTCGAGATCCTAAACACGCTGCTCAACCATCCCGACACTACGGTCGAAGTAGAGGACAAGGATGGACGGCAGCCGCTGCTGTGGGCCGCCTCCGCCGGCTCGGCCAAGGCTGTGCTGGCTTTGATCAAAGCCGGGGCTCACGTCGAGAGTGCCGACAAGTAAGTGTGGACCAACCATAATCCGCTCCACCGTCTGTTGTTTTCACTTGACGTCTTTTGCAGGGACGGACTGACGGCGCTACACTGTGCCGCCTCGCGGGGACACACCGACTGCATCGACAGCCTGATCAACCTGTGCGGCGCTCACACGGACCAGATCGACTCGAACGGCTGCACGGCGCTGCACTACGCCGTCACACTCGGGCACGCCGACGCGACCTCGCTGCTGCTGAAGCTGGACGCCGACCCGAACCGGCAGGACCGGAAGGGGCGCACGCCGGCGCACTGCGGCTGCGCCAAGGGCCAGATGGAGACGGTCAAGATCCTGCACGCGAAGAAGGGCAATCTGTGGCTGCGCAACGCCAAGGGCGACCTGCCGGTGCACGACGCGGCCAGCTCCGGGCGCCGCCAGCTCGTCCAGTGGCTGATCCAGATGAAGGCGAAGCACATCAACACGACCAGTAACGACGGGCGCACGCTGCTGCACATCGCCGCCGGCCACGATAACGTGGACCTGTGCAAGCTGCTGCTCGAGCTCGGCGCCGACGTGAACCTACTGTACCGGCCGTCCTCCAAGGGTGCCCCCCTGACGCCGCTGGACTACGCGCTCGCCAAGGGCTACCGGTCGACGGCCAAGTTCCTGCAGATGCAGGGTGGCCTGCCCGCGAACAAGCTGCGCCTGTCCGGGCGCCAGCAGAAGATCCTGCCGGACATCGACCGCGTGGAGCCGCTCAAGCTGACCGAGAAGGAGGAGCTGATCGACCTGAAGACCTCCAAGCGCTACATCGTCTATCTGAACTCGAACTCCGACAGCGAGACGGCGGACGAGCGACCGCACCGCAAGAGCCGCCACAAGCGGAAAGGGTCGAGCCAGGCGCGCGGCCGGCGTACGAGCAGCTGCAGCGACACGGTCTATCTGTACCGGGACGGCGCGACCGACATTAGCCGCTCGCGGAGCAACGCCGAACTGCACCGGTCGCAAGGGAGGCACGGCCGGCGCAGCAGCAGCTGCTCTTCATCGGCCAGCACCGGCAGCGGATCGTCCTCCGGTGGTGGCGGAGGCGGCGGCGGTGGCGGTGGCGGAGGCGCCTGCTGCAAGCACGTGCGGCGGAAGCACAAGTGCTACCGGAAGTGCTCTTCCAAGCGGGGACACTCGCGCGACCGGCACAAAGACCGCGAGCGGGAGCGGGGGAGGGAGGAAGCGCGCGAGAAGCAGGAGGCGCTGAAGGAGTACGAGTTTAAGTACGCGGAGAAGAAGGACGCCGGGCCGCGGAAGCCCGGCGAGCGGTGCGGGAAGATAATCTTAAAGCAGATCCACAGCGGCTCGTCGGAGAACGACTCGACGGCGGAGAACGGGGCGGGCCGGGCACCGGGAGGGGGTCTCAAGTTCAGCTCCGAGCGGCACGGGCGGGGCACGCACCTGGGCCTCCCCTCCGGACAGATGTCCCAGTACGGAGCGGGTGGGGCTGGAGGCGGAACGTACGATCCTTCCGGAACGGGAGATTTTTTCGAAGACCCGCTGTGTCCGCGGACGCCCCCGCGCGCCGAGTTCAACGTGCGCAAGGAATCGGACACCAAGAGCGAGGGCAAGTCGTCCGACTCGAGCTCGACGAAGAAGAAGAAGACCAAGGTGGGCACGGGCAAGAAGGCAAAGCTGGCGAAGGCGCCAAAAAAGTCCGACTCGCCGAGCGAAGAGGACAACCGGGGCGGGTCGGTGGAGCTGGTCACGGAGGCGCAGGTCCACCAGCCACCAGCGCCGTCGCCGTCCCCGCAACCCCCTCCGTCGGAGGCAGGACCGATGGCCAAATCGACCGAGGACGACGGCGCGGCCACGGACGCGACGTACACGATCGACCAGCGGACGCGCTCCGACGTCGAGGGGTTGAGCGAGTCGGACGAGCGGGGGATGGCGAAGGGCGGTGCGCCGAAGGCGCGTGGGAAGCCGGCCGCCGAAACGATCGAGGAGGTGCGCGACGAGCAGACGGCGGAGGTGGTGGCGGTGCAGCAGCAGACGGCCGCCTCGTCCCGCGCCAAGGATCGCTCGAAGCTAAAATCCGCCAAGAACGACAGCAAGAGTCGATCGAAGTCCGACTCCTCGGAGAAGGACGTGTCGAAGGGCAAGGTGCAACAGCGGCCGGCCCCCGCCGAGGAGCCCCCATCGTTACCGCCTCCCGCTCCAGCACCGCCCCCACCAGCGCCGCCCACGTCCCCTTTGGAGCCGGCAGAGCAGCACCCGGAACCGGTTCCGGAGCCGCCGCCACCGCCGCCGTCGCCGCTGCCGCCATCTGCACCTCAACCGGACCCGGTGGTCCTACCAGAACCAGAGCCAGCGCCACTGCCATCACTGCCACCCCTGGAAACGCTGCCCGAGGTCGCCGAAGAGCGACATGCTCTGACGGAGCAAACGATGCCGGGGGACGATGAGTCGATGATTGCGGAGGAGTCGATGCCACCCCTGATCGAGCCTGAAGAGCCCGCCGAAATGCGGGTGGACTCGAAGGACACAAAACACGAGCCGGAGGACAAAAGCTCGCCGGAGGAGTCGGCGGAAAGTACGCCGACAAAATCCAGCGAAGACACGGAACCGGTCTCGGTAGTGGAAGATCCGCCACCGAAGCCAACGGAGAAACTCCCGGTTCCCGAAAAAGTGGTCGAACCGGTCCCAAAGGTTGCGCCAGTCGAAGTGCCTGCGAAAGAGGTGGAGAAAGTGCACGCCACGGAACACCCGAAGGAGCGACCTAAGCTGCGCCGCTCGATGGAATCGAAAATGGAGAGCGTCGAGGAGGAGGCGGAGGCTGGGGCGAAGGACACGGCAAAGGATTCGGCCACGCCAGCCCCACTCGACCAGGAGAAAGTCGATCAAACGCGCGGCTTCTTCGTCAGCCTGGAGGACGGGGGCGCTGCGGGTGATCAGGACGAGAAGCGCAAGAAGAAGATCAAGAAAAAGCCACGGCTGAAGGAGGACGAGCAGGAGCAGCAGAACAGCAAGGACCAGGACTCGGGCTTCGAGCCGAGCCCGCAGGCGGTCCGCAGCAGGGCGACGATCTTCGAGCGACCAACGCACACGGCCACGCTGCCGCGCCGGTCCGCCTTCACGATGGTGGAGGAGCGCGCGGTCAGCTCGCGGCCGGAGGGACGGAAGCCGGGCGACAAGAGCGCCGTCAACATGACGACCGTCCAGCAGTCGATCCACCGGAACATCCGCAGGTAGGCAGAGCGCGGCCGCTGGGCACAGAGTGCGTAGAGTGTAGCGTAGTGTCTCTCTAGCAGCCGGTAATGTTTTTCGTTTGTCTATTGTTTATTCTTCCACTCCCGCCACACGAGTCGGACGATCACACACCCGCATATAGATCATCTTACTTACACACAGCTCCGTCCCCGTTCCTGGCATCAATTTCGAAACGTTTGTCGGAGAGTGTCTGCGCCTAGGCGAGTGCGACTACGCGCAATTGCATGCATGCGCTGTTTGAGAGTGACTGAGTTTCGAAGCAACACCCTACCCCGTATCCGCGCAGAACCTACTTCTGCGATCCTGCCCTGTCCCGTAAAACTCCCTATAACTAGTCTCGTGCCACTGTAAGACCTAACTCTGAAGCCGAACCCCTCCCCCGTATTGTTGTTTCAGATAAAATGTTAAAAAGTGTGAAGATGAGTTGCTCATCAACAAACAAACAGACAATTGAAGAGTAAGAACATTGCCCGAAAACAAACAAAAACAAACTCACATTCATCCATGCGGAGAACCCCAAAAGTCAACGGCTACTACAGACTATTCAGAAAACAAACAAAAAAACACATGCCATAAGTGAAAACTCCTAGCCCAGGCAGTCACCGAGGTCGTGTAGCAAATGTTTCGTGAAAGCTGGAAAAATTATTTGATGCCGGAACCGCCCTAATCCTGGTGTCTCTAATCCACCACCACCAAACAGCCTTTGTTCGCAGTAAACCATTTTTGAGGAGCAGAAATTTCCTAGAATCCCGTGCCCGGAAAATGGATTGTATCGCGCGAGCATTCGATTGAAAGCGAACCCTCCAAGCTCCATATTTAATTTCCAAGAACTTCATCTTGAGCGTCTTTGGCATTTAAACTACCTTATTATCCGTGGAGAGGACACGTGGCGTCATCCATCATTATAGCAATCGAGTGAGAGTGTGTAGAGTACAAATTAGTAGAAAAATAAAGTGACAATAGAAGCTTCCACATGTCCGTAGCGTTGTTTGGTTTTGCAAGTGTTGACCAGTGTGACGTTAGTTGTACTTGTTCGAACAACAAGTTTGTAGTTTTAGCGGAAGATCGTAAAAGGTATCTACAATTAGGCGCCCAGAGCACACCCGCGTGTGTTTATGTGTGACTACGTGAGCTAGACGTGTTTTAGAAAACAGTGAGTGGTAGAAAACTGCAATTCAAAGTGTTATAGTAAATAGTACAAGTTTTGCCGAAAGGTAGGCCGTAAAAGGATATCAACACCAAACCCACCGAAGTGAATCCTTCCACGAAAAACCGTAGGACTTTTATTGGTAAAGTTTATCAATCAAATCAACTGTCTGTGTGTGTGTGTGTGTTTGTGGTGAAAATTAGAATTGAAAGAATAAGTCTCGTGAAGGTAGCATCTATGCAACGAAGAATGTTCTAAACAGAATCAGTACAGAACAATAGAAAGTTAGGAATCAATGATTGACGGAATAAGCTTCGAGTGAAAAATCATGGATTTGAGCAAAAGATTAAAACAATGTAACTGTTTCCGTGTCCGTAGCGCCTTGGGAAAAGTACTTTCAGTATTCCACCAAACCCAATCCGTATCCGCGTCCTTTCCTGCCCCATCCCACACCGCGCCTACTATCAACTATCATCTGATTCATGCTGTTCGTGCAATTCTTAAGCCATTGTTTATCTTCCATTGTTTGACTGTATTTACTTGTTCTACATCCGCTTTGCAATGCAGCGTCGTTACGTCAGAACCATGCGATTATTTGCGTTTTATGTTTCGAGAAGTTTTTTATTCCCTCTTCGATTGGTTTTTTTTCAATGATTTGCTCACATCTGTGTTGTTTCACTGATCGACCTCGGCCCGGACACGAGCCGCCGCCAGAGAGAGAGAGAGAGAACAAAGCCATCCATACATACATTTTACATGCTCTAGTTTCTGCCGCGTTGGCGCTGTTTTGCCAAACGGTCTGCAGCTACAAATCGATGCTAATCAAATTTGCTTACAATCGCCACGAGCCATGTTTACCATTACCAATAAGCTAAGCAACGTTTTCATGCAAAAAAAATGAAGAAAAAACCCGACACACACACCCCAACCGAGCTGCAGCGAAACGAATGAAAACTTTTATTGAAGCCACAACAAACCAAACTTAAACCAAACACACAAAGCAAGGAACGCAACTATCAATCGCCCCACCTGCCCGCTCTAATTCCCAGATATTATATGGAAAGAAAAATTTTCCAACACTTGTTAGAACTGAAAAGTTTGCAAATTCGGTCGACGAAAGTAAACGAATCGGTGCTGGTGAAGCGGGCCGTGGACGACTACCACAAGTCGACGATCGAGCTCGGCTACGAGACGGGCAGCACGCTCAAGCGCTACCCGTACACGGAGTACTCGTTCCGGAACTTCGAGCTGTTCCTGTACGACACGCTCAAGAGTCTGCAGAAGCGGGAGACGTACAATTTCCAGAACATCTCGGAGGTGTACGATGAGGTGAGTGTTACCCCTTTCTATCCAGGGAAAATGGGAAAGCTCCGGTGCGCTACCGGTTGGTATGCAATTTTCGCGTGATTGATCGTACTATTTTATAGCTGGAAACGAAATTCTTTATATCTAACAGGATCATCTGAATAAATGTTAAAGAATAAGTTACTGTGAAGCTTCTCTTGCATATCCTTAAAACGCATTTGGAGTTGAATTTCCATTCCATTTCCAATATCATATTTCTGAAACAAACAATTACAATGCTGCTTGCAACGTAGTTTTCCACTCATTCTTGAGTTAATTGAATTGAACGTCATGAAAATCATCAAACTAGCATGCGCCATATGCGACCATCCATCCACAGGACCTCACGGACATTATAATCCACACCAGAAGGCACAGCTCAGTGTGTCTTTGAGTTAAAGTAGTCCGTTGACGTCCGCTCGGCGTCGGTCGATAGTTCGTCTGCGAGTGCGATTTATTCATAAGTCCTTGAGTTCTGTCGCCGTCATTACATCGTAACATCGCCGAGATTCGTTACGTCCTTCCCACGGGGCGTCGAACGCAGCATACCGGTACATTGGCGTTGGCGCGCATAGTGGTGTTGCGGCGTTGGCGTGTCCTTCGCCGTTACTCCACCAGTGAGCGGACGCGTGGACTGCGGATCGAAACGATACTCAAACTGTCAATTGTCACAGCGTTTGCCGGCCGTCGTCTGCTGGGTGACCGTAAAAGTTTATCTTTTGTCCAACCCAACCTGCTTCTTCCGTTGCATCGGTAGATACCCCCCTGATGATCCGTCCAGTGGAGTCGTTGCAAAATCGCTTGCGCTTTCCATGATGGAGTAACTAAATCCGTTACTTCTTTGCGTCGCTAAATGTAAACATAAAAGTAGTGGGAAGAAATGGGTCGCAAAGTGAGGGATCGGGACCGAGAAAGAAAGCACGTCGGTAGCATAAAATGGTGGCGACAATAAGCTTTTCCCTTGTTTCGAGTCGTGAAAGGCCAGTCCGCATACTGACGACGATGTCGTCAAGCATTTTCACTTAGGTGATGAGCCATTCAATGTTTCAAATAGCGATCAATTTAAATGGGGTTTATTCCAGCCAGACTGGACGTGATCGAGAAAGATAGAAGATCGATGCTGGTAGCTGGAAGACTACCAAACAGCGCCATATTCTAAGAAGTTTCACAAAAAGCTGTAAATTCTTTTGAACAGGAAAAAGAGGAACACATATTTCGAAAAGTGATAATCCTGCACTTGTAGTTAATTTAAACATGAAATTCCTATTGGGAACGCTTTCATCATGTTAGATTTCATCAAACATATTGGATATTCTTATTCAATATTCTTTTTGAAGTTAGAGGAGAATTACAAAAACTAAATAAAAAGCATACATGCTGCAGGAAGGAAAAACTAGAGAGAAAAATTCTACTGGATATAAATCCATATAATTCACTGCGTGGAAAAAACCAACATTGTTTATTCTTCCCAGAATCATGTAGATGTCTGCCCTGTTTCCAATTACCTTCATTCAGTAGTCATTTATCATACGACCGTGCGATGAAAGGAATAGACAGCTTCCTCTTCCACTTCCGCGAAAAGAGATTACCTGGAGCCGTAGTACTCTGTTTATGCTCGGTCAATCCAGTTTATCTGGAAGAGCGCGCCCCGATAACTGCGCATTACGCAGACCTCGCCGGTGTTGTTATGCTCTGTACGCAACATTTGCTGCGATACTGATACCGTCCCTTTCTTCGCAGGCCGAACGCCGACTCAGCCCGGACGTGAGCCGCTACGAGCGCGCCCTGAACTGCACCACCAAAACACACCGATGTCTTCATGCGACCCACGCGTACACGGGAATTCCTTGCGCTGCATACAGTGAGTATCTGTGACGCGACGCGTAGACGGCCCTCCGTCTGTGCGTCTGTCAGTCTGCCGTGGCCACAACAGCGCCGCTGGCGGACGAGCGATTACGCGCGTTCTAATGGTAACATCTGCCTTCCCGCCGGTCCACTTCCACTCGTACCCGTAGTTCCGATGATGAACCACCACACGATACCGAAGCTCGGATTTGGGCCGTACAAATCCAGCTCGTCGGGGGTGGGCAGCTTCTTCCTGCCGAAAATACTCACGCACACCACCGACCGCAGCTGCGCCGGAGGGAAGGTCGCCCTGGAACTGACGCACGGTAACAGCAAGCAGGTCATTACACTGCCATCCGAGAAGCTCGATAGCAATAAGCGATACTACGTAACGTTTACCCTCAACCCGAACGGCACGCCTGACGGTGATCCTCCCGCTGCTCCTCTCTCCCCAGGCCCCGCCCGAGCAGCCTCCGCGCACCAGCTCCACGAGCGGCACCAGCCCGATCCTGATGCCCAAGATAACGCTCAACAACACCGACGCCCGCAGCAGCAACATCAGCAGCAGCAGCAACCAGCCGACGTTCTTCAACAGCAAAAGCAACATCAGCAGGAGCAGTCCCACGCGCAGCAGCCACAATCTGCTGGGTCACAGCCGCAGCCCTGTTCCCTTCCCGCAGTAGAGCAGTCCCGGCCCGTCGCCGGTCCCGGCGGGGCCGCCTTGTAGCATCGATGCTGCCTTCTGCTCGGCATGGCCCGAGCATCGCTGCAGCATCGGGCTCTGGGGCGTCCCCCCTCGGGGAACGGGGCCCGCTGTGGGACCCCTGTGCACCACTTGCTTCTCCTCGAGCAAGGAGCGCGTTGGATTGTGTAGATATATACGACCCCGGTTCGCCCGCGGGTGCGAGGGATGAGTTGCAAAACTTTATTCGGACATTAAAGAACCTTCGAGAAGAAGCAAAAAGGAAATATGAAAACCATCAACAAATGTGACGGATGTGTTGTTGTTTCTTTTTTCTCTAAACCATTTGCGTACTTTGGTACCCTGCGAGAAATGTGGCCGAAAGCGTTCACTTCGATTCGTTTCATTCGGTCGTTCGTTCGATTGTTCGTCCTTGCTTGCTTTCGGTGGACCCGGGAGGCGTGAATTATCCTTCCTTGTACGCCAGAGTCGGCGCCGTTGAACCCTTCACCGACCTTCACTCACGGCCTTGAGCGAACCCACGAGTGAGCGGTTTCGTGGGGTCAGTATGGACCCCCTTGCAGTGGAGGACTGGACCATTTTTCGTGCGGTGCTCCACGTGTGCATCGATATACATCGATGTACGCGATATGTGGATGTCCTTGACCCATATACGACATAATTATCGGGGGTCCATTTGCATACGGATACCGAGAACACAAAATGGGCTCGGGAAATAGCGGGCTGTGCATATTTATCCTGGAGGTCATCCTTGAGCTTGGGAGGTTGTGTTTCTCCCTCCTTCAATCATACTTGAAATGGAACACGCAAGCGCCATATGTAACGTTGGGCCGGTTCTCGGTTTTTTGTTTCCACCTTTCCATGTAAAAGTTATTCATTCACACACTCACGTGCTTCAGTGAAAAGCCAGTGTCCCATGTAGATGGTAGGTTTTTTTTTGCGACAAACCAACCGGAAGCAACTGGGTGACAGCTCGGAGCAGACACTAACGAAAGACAACTTTCCCACTAATTGGATTGAAGTTGACCATTTACATCTGTCCCTCGCGCATTCCCTCAATGTTTGCACAGTCACAAACGATTTGTTTGACGCATCGGAAAACGGAACGCGTTTCATGTTCTGTTCATTTGATAAAAATAATTACCTTCCCCCCTGTTGGACGACACCTCACCATCTGCTACCCACATTTTCATGCGAAACCGTTAATGTGAACAGCGTGGGAAACTTTTGGAAAAAATGAGTTTTCCGGTGGAAAAAGTTTTCTGGCCAAACAAGGCTCAGCCAACATCAATTAAAAAACGGATTCATTAAAATGGCCAATAGGTGTGTGTGTGTGTGTGGCTCCTCCAACATCAAATGTTGCTGTAATGATGATTTAACGATGGAAAACGAAATTCATCGATTTTACTTTTTCTACGAACGAACGAACCCAAGACCCAACTTTTGATAAGATGTAATGGTTTCCAAGAGCTAATTAATGTTTCAATTGGTTGCTTCTATATGCCATTTATGTAAATTTCGTCATTCGAATGCACATTAGCGGATAGGATATTTTTAATTCTTCCAAAAGTCTTCCTATACGGCCCTAATTGATTTGAATACAATAGCAACCCCCCTTGAGTTCGTTTTTTTTTAACGGAATGTAAATTTTTTCCAGCAACTGAACTCATTACCCTTGCTACCGCAAAACGAGTCTCGTCTTTTCCATAGCTTTAGTAAACTCCCATTACACGCCTGAGTGCATCGAGCATCGAAAAATAATTTTCCGTTCAGCCGGAAAACGTGTTGAAATGTACGATTCCTCCCCAGCTCATCCACAGAAGCTTTCGATATTTCCGGAAGCACACTTCCACGCTTCGTAAAAGTCGTCGGGCTTACCACTGCTGCTGCTGCTGCTGTTGTTGCTGCTGATGCTGTTTGTGATATGGTGCTAGTTTCTGCTACTGCTGGTAATTGATGGGAAAGGCACAGCCCACAGAATGCGTCGATGCTGGCGTATGGTTACGCTCGCTGTGTGCAACTTGTTCACTAGCAGAACTCAAACAATGATGGGCCTCAACAACGGATGGATCGGGATGGTGTCCGCTCGTGGTGGACTGCATGGCTGCAAGTTAAGCTAGATACTATTACAATTATAAAGTTATACCATTGAACTAGCAGTCGATAATGTGAAACGTTACGTAGTAGGAAATTTGCCAGCTCCCTAAAGCATGGCTATATAGCTCGTAAGGTCGGAGACAACTGGCGGAAGGGAATGGTTCAACGTTGTGCCGGAGTTATTTTTTGTTTGTTTTTTTTTTGTTACTGTCGAATTTACGGCCAACCCAGGTCCAGGTCTCTCGATAAGGAGCAGAACGATATTGCGGCTTAGGGACAGAGAGTAGCCACTATTTTGTTTACCATCGTCGTTTAGAAAACAAACAAACCTTGTAGCTGTGTTGTAAATAAATAGGAGATTGGAACAATAACCTACCAAAGACGCTGTTTTCATCAACTGATAGGGCTCCGAAACGAGGGCGTTGTTCCGTTTGGGCGCGATGTCCACCAGCAGCTGGGTAGACAATGGTTATCAAATTTCATTCTGTGGCTTCCTTTGATATCCATGAGGTCCTTTCTGCGGGAGCCATTTCCCCACTCGGTAACGTCCTACTCCGGAGGACAAATTCGTTGAGACATCGAGGAAGTACTGACACGATGTCGGATAGAGCGAAAGGGTGAACCAACCCTTCCACCCCAGCCTAAAGATTCAAACGATTACAGTTTGCAAGAGGAAAGGACTCCGCTCCGGAGCTCCCTCATCTACCATTCCATTCCAGTGGTCTAGTCTTTAGGAATCCGAGAGCCGAAAGGGGCACCCTCAATGGCATGGCCGGAAGGAAATAATAGACAACAACACGTCGCTCTTCCGCCCGCCTGCCCCAAGGATTATGGACATTGCCGCGTAACCGACAGTTAAGTGCAAAGGGCCAGTGTTATAAAGTTAATCTGCATTACGTCGAAAAATGCACAACGACGACGACGACGACGACGGCAACCGCTGCTTTGTGGATGGCAACGTTTTCCACCGTACCACCGTCCCGATCATCGTCATCCTCGCGCCTCCCGGACATTAGCGCTGCACGGTGCAATTGGCGGACTCATTTTCGGCGGACGATAAAACGGATGACTTCGGAGGTCCTGTGCTTCATCATGGACCGCGTTGGCTGTACGCTTCCTGCGCTGTCCAATGATAGTTGAGACGAGTTTTTATTGAATTTTCAACAACGACACTCAAAATACCACCGCGGAAACTAAAATGGGGAAAATCCAGTTGAATAATTCTCCGACAAAGGTTGGTCAGATAAATTACATTATTGTTTATTCACACTTTTGTAATGTACTTTTCAGAAGACTATACAATGGTTTAACTATTCAATCTTATGCTTAGAAGCTTAGAATTCAAATTTCAAGCACCATGTTCATTGCGAACATTCGATTACTGCATGCTAATGCCAGTTGTTTTTTCCATAACGCTTGTTTTACAATGTAATAGGCAATAGTATGTAAGATAAATTGCGCATTCGATTTCTTTCCACATCCATTTCTTGTCAGCATTTCCAGGTACTTTAAGGCTTGTGCACTATATTCAATGTTTTATTTTATTAAAATTATACGACTTGAAGCGTTCAAGTCTTTGAGAGTAAACTTAAAGATGCCTCCGGGACGTCACGTATAAAAACAATGTAAGTACGATGTAGTTTGATGCCAGAGTTTGGAGCTGTTTACGGTACATGATTAACGATTTTTCACAGTTCTTCAAACTTCTGCTACCGGTTGCCATAAGGTCGATTGTGTTGTTTTGATTTTTTGGCCATGTTGACGGAAGTGAGAAAACAATCATTTCGGCACCGGCTTCTGCTGTCTGACTCTAATTTCAAGCTTCCCAAAAACCCGCCGGCGGAATAAGTTTGATCCACCTCAGCCCGTAGCAGTGCTCCAAATTAATCCAACGAATATAGTTGGGAAAAATATAAAACAAGCACCCAGACACTTTGCTGGTGGCGGTTCCTCGACGAGATGGAGGCCACGGGCGCCAAAACTTGGCAACGGGCCCTAGAAAATGGGAAAAACGGTTTCGTGAATTACTAAAGTTCAGCTCACTTTATTGCAAAGTTCGTTGTTTATGTTCACTATCTGCTCATTTTGATAATGGTTTTCGCTGGGCCCCACTACAGTAGTCCGCCTAGTCTGGTAGATAATCGCAGCAGACCATGCTGCTCCGGTGCCGCACAGCTGTTTTTTTCCCCTCCACAGGAGAATTGAAATATTTCACGAAAATTCAATTTATGCTCGGCAAAAACGTGTTTACGAGGTAGTGCTGGTGTATGTTGTATCGAAGGGAAAAAGCTTTCAACCAGTTGGTGTAGTTTGAGCTGGATCACAAATTACAGGACGATTTGGGAAACTGGGGAATCGTGCAATTCAATAAACGAAGAACTGCTTGTTTAGAAATTGGTAACATGCTTAAAGTTTATATGCGACAAAAACATTTTTTTTAAATATGAAACTTAGTCCTGAGAACGAAGCAAATAAAAACCCTGTCCTATTGCACGAAAAATTCAAAAAGCTTGCACTTTAATTGTTGCTTTGATATAAACCCAAACAAAATCGTCAAACTATTGTGTATCACGAGAAGCTATGTACACATCTGCTTTCGCTCCATCCAACGGCAACATAAGCACTACATAAATGGTGAAAAAATTCTCCTTGACTTTGTGTGGAGATCGTAAGTCGTTGCTGGCCGTTGTGGTCGGAAGCAGCCAATACCCTCTCACGGAACAGTGGAAGTGTGCAAGTGCTTTCGAAAATCATAATAATAATAACAGTCTTCTTCATGCCCGGGACTGCTGCTCGGGGAAACCATATTTTGCTTTGCAAGAGCGGCCACGCGAGTGTTTCTGTCCATATGTTTGGGGCTTTTCGAGATCGTTCAAGTGGCGACTAGAACGGAACGGTATGTTCCAGCATCCCAGGTTCACTATCACAGAGTGGAGAGGAGTCTTCGCGAATTTGGAATTATTTGGCAGTTAGGAAAACGTTCATGTAAAGGTTTAATTTAATAAACTATCTAAAAGGTGATTTTCCTTAACAGATGTGTTTACTGGCATATTTTTACTCTTATTATACATCGCTTCATTCAACTCCATCTTTTTAGTTTTTCCAAGCACTTTTCAAGTCTACCACTTTCCCATCCCACACTGTCTCACTTTCGGCCAGCTAGCACCAATCTTCTATTAGCGATAGGAAAGCGTACTTCCGTACTTTGCACTTTCACCGGTCTTCAAACTTGCCTCACTTTTTTCTGTGTTGTTGCAGAGGAGCGAAGCGAAAAACTATTTGTTTCGGGTTTGTTTTCCCGACTAAACTGGAACACATTTTCGTCCAATTTAGTGACATGGCCGTGTTCGTTTCCTGGTCGAGCGTCGATCGATCGCCTTCAAAGTATGTGTCCACTCGAGGGCAGGCTGTGGGGGAAGTGGTTATCCTGTGTCCTGCCCTGTGCATGAATGTGTGCATATAAGTTTTGCTCGCTGCTCGGTCCGCCAACGTGCGGGCAGACTAGTGCTCCACAACACAGTTCCGTAGCCGGTATCGTTGTTTAAGCTCATCGTGCGGCAGCGAGAGACCGGGCGGTGGTGCTGGCAGCAAACAATGCTGGCCTGAGTGACGGCACACTTGAGATGCTGTTTCCGGCTTTTCCGAGCCGTCAACCGCCACACGGGCACGGCGGTGGCGCAGGGAACGGGTTTAGGGGAAGCTCAAGAGGGGCTCGACAAGTCTTCGGCTCGCGATTGTTTCGCTCCCTGCCAGGCAGCCGACCGCAAGGACAAATGTTCCGCAAGCTGTGGGGGAAATTTATCCGTCATCCCGACTCGTCGCTGCGTCCCCTCTTCCCCTGCGCCCGGCCCTGGCGAAGAAGAAGGAAAACGTTTCCCTGCAAAGTTTAGTTTGAAGCGCAATACTCAAACACTCCTTCGTCTGTCCCATCCCGTCCAACCTCGTCGATCGTTCCAGGCCGAGTCGTGGACGTCCAGGAGCTTCGAACACTGACCCACAAACACTATCACGCTCCCGAACCGTTTATCCCGTTGGCATGGTTTTGCCTTGAAAAAAGAAAACGAATTAAAAACGAAAAGAAACACGCGACAAGGAAGAGGCGGGGGGCGGGGCGTAAAAAGTCCTTGGAAATCCAGTGCGAAAAGTTCTCCCGGAACGGCAGCTACGACGGCGTTGAAATGTTCCAGAAAAACACACACAAGCAAACACAAATGCACAGCCTCCACAAAAGGCGGGGGATTAAGTTGGTTGCGTTTGGTTGAAAGTGGGATGCAAACAATAGTTCCCGAAGTGGGAGTTCGGGTGGAAAATATTGTTCTACGCGCAGCTTCCCCAGCGAATGTTTTGGCAGCTATTAGGGTGACCGTCCGCGAGTGGGATACAGGTGTTTGGTGTTGGCAAAAAAAAACAAAAAAAAACAACCTACACACCCACACACAGTCGATAGTGATGAAAGGAATTCTCAGGATGACAATAACAAATGTGTTGTTTGAATTTGCGAGGAAAACGAGCGTGTTGAATAAATTGAACTGGAGTTTTCGATTGTTAAGGTCGCTGTCGGTGGAGTAAATGGTGCAATTTATTCTCCGAATCGAAACATTTAGTTGCCCTTTTGTGGATAAATTACCGTTCCGAAGAATCCTCCGCAATTACGCACAAGCTGCCGAATTAGAATGAAAAAAAAGGGGCTCCCAGATCCTGGGTGCATGGATGCCGGAAGCGGACATGATAGTTCTGTTCTCGCTGACTGTGTGTGTGTGTGTGTGTACCGCTTATCTAGTGCGATTTTACCCCCACTAAGCAGATTGCACTGGCACGGAGGCATCGTTTTAGGAACATAATTGGATTTTTGTTTTCCATTGTAAAAGGACCTCGTAACTATGGAACGCACGTAGCACCATGTGCTTAGAGGATAAATATTTGAATATAGTATATTCCCCCCACTATCGGCGCATGTTCCCCGGAGGTTCCCGGTTGTGACATTCGTAATCCCCGCCCCCGTGGCGCTCTCCCTGCATCACCCGCACCACCCCACCCGGACGAGGATGGATGGAGCGCAAAGAAAGCTGCTCAGCAGAAAAGAACGATTAAGGTGTTTTAACGGCGCAAACAGTCGTGTCAGAGTGATTTTTCTTCCGCCTTCCGTACGCGCCACGGGTGGGTGCTATCCGTCCGCTACCTACCCGGTAGCATTAGCAGTTGCACGTTTAGTGCAGTGATCCTCAACCTTTTGGCTGCAGTCATCGAAACAAACTACATTATGATTTGCATACGAAATGTTACTAAAAAACTGTGATATTTCAAGGACTTTAAATGAAGTTAAGAAAGGGGAAAGTCATTGAATAATTTAAAAATACCACGAAAGCATGGCTGGAAATGTTGGTGGAACTTTGAAGCCATGACATGAAGCTTGGGGAGCACTGGTTTATGGAAAGAAACTGCAAATTGGAAACTGCGCCAAAAGGGGGACGAAAAATGGAGACAGAAATAAAGAGAGAGAGAGAGGGAGATAAATAGGGTGCAAGTGTACCTTTTAGTGAAAAGTTATTTTTCTTTTAATGTCCGTGCTAATAATTCCAACCTTGACGCTACGGGACGATATTTTCCCCCACGCCGCCCGGTGTTGGTCCACCATTCTTTCGCTTCATCCGGCACGATCGCCGTAAAAGTGCAATTATAAAACGTGAGCACCAGCCGGACAGCTTGGCGCAATGGAGAGCACCGTCGAGCGCGATGTATCACCGGGATTCTGTGACCCGGACTCCCGGGGTGGTTTTTCTGTCCGTTTTTGGAGTTGAAAAACATAGTTTAAATGTCGCTCCCTGCGTGGACGCGATATAAGCTTCACTTTTTTGTTTCCTTTTTGTCGTTTTAGTGAACCAACAAATGGTCCCCGGGCTCGGGATGAGATTGCCCCGGGATAACCGGTGCGAACCAAGCTGAAAGCGTGGCCGTAGTCGAGTAATTGTCACATTTTAATTTTGCTAATTTCAGCACAAACAGACCTACCACAGATCCTCCGAGTCCGCCGGGAGAGTTTTCAGAGAGAGGGTGGAGGGTTCGGCCTCCGGTTGAAGGAATAATTTCCACGGCATGATTCAAACAAGTCGTTTTCTTTTTTGTCTTTCTTTCGCTTTTTATTATCCCAGTGTGTTCGGGGTTTGTTTGCCGGCAGACCTCTCCGCGTTTTCGTGCACTTAACTGCAGATTTCGCCCCAAACGGGTTTCCTCGAGAGGAGCGAAACGAGAAAGTGATAAATTTCATCGAGTCCACTGAGGGACTCCCTGCGATCCCGGTGGTCGTTGTCAGCAAAAAATGCGCAAAGAAACAACACTTGGTCATCGTCCGTAACATTACCGATTGCTGCAGGGACCCTCCCTCCACTCCCCCTCGGGAGTCCTCCTCCCATCCAATGTGGGGCGGTAGTGGGTGAATAGGGGAAGAGAAAATGTTACGACGTTCACCTTTACGATGGTACTCCGGTGGGGATTTTCGCTCGCAATTGGAACCGGGGAAGGAAGGCAAATGTCAAGCCGGCAGCATCCCATAACGGAACTCTTGTTGGAGGGGCAAACAATAACGATCGGGGCTTTTAACCTTTGTTCCCTCCGCCCACCCTGCACGCATCGCTCAACACCCTCCGCTCGAAGACATGCCGCATCATTCAACTGGGCCCGCGTTGATGCCGGATCGTCATCGTCAGCAGAACGACCCTTGGCGCATGTTGTGCGAGTATTTATTTGCGTCCCAAATATAAAAACCAGACTCCAGATTAGTGTCCTAAACAAGTGTTTTGCATTTTAATACTTTGCCTGCCTTTACGGGGGTGACGAAAGGAGAGAAATATTGACCGAACACACGAAATGGACAAAGTTTTCCCCCACTGGGCGAGTGGGGCAAGGGGCTGTGACGAGGGGAGGGAGGGACATTTCCATTTTCTGGCGAGTGTGGTTTGACACGTGGTTTTGCATTTTCCCTTTCTCTACATGCAGATACACCCACTTTCGGAGCGGTCCGTGTGCGTTCGCCGGTAATGAAACTGTTCCTGCTCCCCAACCGGTATGTACTCACCTTCTTATGGGAGGAAGCGGAAACCCGGAATGCGCTCGAGGGTATACGAAACAAAAGGAAGTGAAACACTCCAGTGAACCATTTCATGAAACGGAGTTTTATTCTTCTGTTGGTTTTGCTTTATTCGTTTGATTGTTAGTTCCTTTTGCTCCATCGGGGACTGACTGGTTTTGTTATGTTTTTGGTTTTGTATGCTTTCTTTCTCCCATCAGATCCCCGCGTCTGGGTTTACATTGTTTTTTTTTTCATGCTGCATTCGTTTTTGCTTTTTTCTGTGGATTAATGCACCGACAGACGCGTGTCAGCTGCAGCTCTATTCTGTCGGATTTTATATCCACTTTTGTTTTCACCTTTCTTGAGTCGGTTTTCTTAAAAAACAACTATTAGCTCCCCACACCCGTTCGATGGTGTGTGTAGGTGTATGTTTGTGTTCTATATGATAGCAACATGCTTGCAGTGTGGAATTTCCATTCAGCAGTGATTTTTTCCATTTTCTTTTCAAATTAAAATCCACAACGAACATTGTTTTCATGCATCGGCGTTTGTTTTTGTTCTAATCCTTTCCACCAAACTTGACGGCATCGGTATGCTCTTCGTACAACTATAAATTCCTCTTCCCGCGGACGTCCTGTTCCGCCTGGAACGGCATACTGGCTATGCTCTTTCCCGGGTCACCGGGTCAACTTCATTAGTAATAGATGGTTTTATTCGCTAGTTTCTAAATCTTAAACTTTGTACAACAACTCAAACACAGTAACGGACAAACACTTTGCAGAGCGTGATTGTTAATTCCAGGTCATCTTGATGAGACTACATTAGTTAAAATAAACCTGCCCCCCGTTCGACACCCTATCATTCGGTCTAATAAACTCTGTTCATGGGACGTGGTGTGGTGGTGTGTGTACAATGGAATCACCGTCGGGCAACAACTGTTTCACGACGTCGCACCAGCAGACCATCTCGAAACGCTAAAATATGGTTTTCCTCTTAGCTTTCCACGCTCACAATATTCCCTCCTGTGTCCGCATAATTCATTTGGTTTTGTTTTAACTACTTTTGATTTGTATGTTTTTACGGCCTTGCTGCCCTGCTCCTCTCGCCGGCGTCGTCGCTTTTTTCTAGTCTACCCAGTGTGTCGGCTGCACGAGTGAGTGTCCTTTTTAAAAAGTATGCCCACGGTCTACACACGTTAAGAATTAGTTTTCCTCTATTCAACTATTTATCATTATGTATAGATGCATAGGAGCTGCCGCGTCTCACTCGGCCACGGCGCGCACCGCCCCTTCGGCCACCGCCGCCTGCATGGTCGACAGTTTCTGCTAAGCTCCTGAAAGTGTGGTGAACTCGATGTCTCCTCCGCGGGGCAATATTAAGTCCGGATCTGCAATATAAACTGAAATTATAACGCAACGATGCAACCAAAAATAAAAATAAAAGAACAAATGCAGCACAAGCCAACCGAAGGTGAAAGTGAGAAAAAAAAGGTGAAATTATATTGAGGTCGCTAAGTTAGTGGGGCATCGTTTCAATGACGAAACTGTGCCCGTGTTGCTCGATATGCTCACTGAAACGACTTGCCTTGATTGTGGAAAACTTTTGCTAAATAAATAATACCCGTCCACTGATTTGCTAGAACTGTTAGATTATATTTTCGGGGTGAAAAGCACGCCAGGTTATGCTTCGAGCTTGTCTACCCTTTTCAATCCATAGAATTCATAAAAGCGCTACCAATTCCCAGGACCCTCATCTCTTGGTTGGTTTGCAAATGAGCCTCAGAAAAGAAAGAATGCTCGGAAGACACGACAGATGACGCGAAGATGCGTGAGGGTGTGAAGCTACCTACCGAAGAACGAGCTGAAACGTAGCACAGGGACCTACAACAATACCAGCGCTGCCTTACCGATGTAAGGATGATGATGGAGCAAGTTCTTGCAATTTGTTCGGTGAAAAATGAGTTCTCAGAAGCGCTCTGTTTTCTGCTGATGGACACCCACCAACTGATGGTTCCTATCAGTTTGTGTCTGTTTTCTTTTTTTTTATTGTAGTGTTTTGCTAGCAATCCGACCTCCATTTCAGGAACCCCGACCACGGCGTTTTGTAAGGGCTCGCAGAATAATGTGTGTACGCAAATGGATTCTAACACTTCAAGCCGACGTCCCCCGATTGACCGGGGCACTTTCTCTCTCTCCCTCTCTCTCTCAATGTGAACGAAAAACGCCTCGGTTTCCTCGGTTCGGCATGGCTTCAAATCATCTAACAAACACATTACATATTTGCATATGCACCCCCCGGGACTCTGGAAGACGACTTTCGTCCGGCGGACGCTGGAACACACTCGGATGATGTGGTGTTTTTTGCCTGTGGTTTCGTGTAGGAAAGTTGGCAGGCTGCGACTACCGGTGGCATGCTGGTCCATTTACGGCCATATTAAAACAACAACCCAAGGGCTTCTGAAACCTTCGGGTCTGTGTTGGGTTGTCCAAAGCGGACTGTTGTAGCTGTTCGAACTGGTTAAAAAAGATGACAAATTGCTGTTGAATGCGCAACAGAAACTGGTCTTACAACAGTATAATAACTTAAAAAAAAAGAAGTTTGAGTACATGCTTTTTCAGATATTTCGTAAATATTATGGTACATTTATGGTACAAAAGTCGAGAAATTAGGCCGGTAAATTTAGAACACGGATAGAGTACATACGTACACAACGTAGGAGAACATAAAAGGAAAGTGCCACTTCAACGAATGTTCACCGAGAAACGAACCGTACTGTTGTTGAAGATGAAACATTCGTCTGCTTTAGTGACAACCCAAACGAGAAGGAGACCGCTCCGAGGAGCTCCATTTTCAGTCCAAACGAGAGACGATTGTGTGTAGTCCAGCGTCGGTCGGAGCCGGGCAGAACACGTTGCGACCGACCGAACGGCGGCAAAGTGTGGGAATTTGTTTAGGATTCGTTGTTTGATTGGGTTTCTTCTCGCCTCTGCGGATGTCTGCCCAGGGTGAGGTGGGGGGCCGGAAACCGGACGGCCCGAAATTGCACAGCACCGAGATTCGATCAAGGCGCTCCTGATTGCGAATGCGCGGCTCCGTCGAGCGTCTTCAGGCCAACGGCGAAGGCGTGAAAGGTTTTGGAAGCTCATCAATTTTTCTATTTCCATACAATACACCACAGCACGGCACACACTGGCGCGCTCGCACTCCCCCGGTCGAACGAAACGATCCGCATTGGGACCGGCAAGAATGCTAGCAGAAGGCACAGATAAACAACGGCGGTGTTTGTGCTTTGCCAGCAATCTACGTGCATAAGATTATTTGATGTGATTTTTCGGAGTGTTTACGAACTAGACAAGATTATGTGACGTCGAGCCGGTGCCGCAGGGTAGCGCAATGCGTGGCGGTTGACGAACACCAGCTACGACGGCGGACCAATCACGATGAAAGCTCCTTTTTGATGTCCTTTTGATTAATGTTGCTCGGGTCCGATGAGTCGAGGGAACTTCTTCCATCTGCCATCTAACCGGGGGAGCCATCACGGACAGGATAATAGCATGCTGTACCGAGAGCGTATGTTTGCGTTAGAACCCGTTTTTGAAAATTAATCATGTCAAATATTTCACCAGCGCTGCACTTCAAAGCATCAGTATGTGATGGTTCACGCGATCGTACATCCTGCGAGCAACTTGTGTGCCCAACACTATGAAGTACCGGGCGCCTCCATCTACCATGCTGCTTCTCTTTGTAAACTAGACAGCAACTGATTTTTTTCTAAATTCATAGCAACATTAAATTAATCAGCATAATCCTATTCATTTTTAATTGATGAGATGATCTGTCATGTAATTTAAAATTATATGGTACACGTTGTTCGTGACCTGCATTCCGTGAGGCAAACAACTGTTTGGAAAAAGCAGTGAATCCGACTTCCCCTAAAGAAATAAAAAAAGCATTTAAAATATACACATGCAATGCCACAGTAAAAGGTTGGCCTTCTTGGCCTTATGTGTAGATTTTTTTTTTCTCTGTCTCTCTCTCTCTCCACCGGTTGGCAACAGAAGTAGGTCACATTCCATTGAGACGAGTGCACTCGAGTGGTACTAGGGCACTAAGTTAACTTTTGCCCAAGATACTCTCCCGGTTGTAAAGTAAGAACGATGCAAGTGTGCGAATTAGACGGATCGGTCGTTGGTGCCGGGGAACTAAACAACCGCTCCGTTACAGATATCACGGGAGCAACAGAGGCACCCCAACCGGACGACCTCGCTGTAGAGTTCTTCAAGTGTTCTGCTTCGCACCGCCGACTCTCGTGTCAATGGTTACGGAGGCGTGCAATTATTGCTTCACTCTCCACTGTTTCAAATAAGGTGTCACCGTTACCACGCTCTAGAAACGGGATCCCAACGAATGCAATAATTGAAGGGACATTACACTTCTAAACAGCGTGTAATGATGTAATGCGTTCATCCTCGGAGCCGGTGGGATCCTTTTCTTTCAATCTAAATGCTTTGTCAATCATGGAAAATTTTTCAAATTGGATAAAAAAATCCGATCCGGGCATCCGATATTTTACAAAATCCGGCTTAAGCGAATAATCTCTCCAAATAAACGAGCAATTTTCCCACTGAAAACCCCGAAGGCCCGGCCCGGTTGATATACGAAACCGGCGCCTATGGTTACGGTTACGTCAGGTCAGGGGTTGTCTGTACTCGCTCTACCACAGGACCGGCCATACATTAGCGGCACCCAATAATGGCGACTACTTCTCTAAACATTGCCATATTTTATGATAAGTGACCATCGATCAATATGCCGAAACATTTATTCGCCCGCACGCCTGGCGAAAAGGTGGCAGAAAAGTATCGCCATGTTTGCGAATCACACCCCAAGGCCGTTCGACCAGACATTCCACCTGGCCCCCACCGTCCCGATTCGTGCCAGTCCGTGAACACAAACTGCGAACCAGAACGATATCGATCGGCTCTATCGCTTTCCGAGGTGCCATCGCATAATTTTGTCACCGGCACTGGGAGGTGCGAAAAATGAATATCGCCTCTGCCTATGTTTTCCACTAGGGAACGAGAGCGAAGGCAGGCGGATAAGTGGTGCGACGCCGAGGTGTCATCCGACCACACTAATGGAACCGGTCGGTGAGGCAGGCAAGGGTGGGCGAGCGGACGAGTGAGTGGCTGGCAACAAAAACCACACAGACCACCTGGTCCAGTGTTGTTCGACCGTTCGGCACCGACAAGTGGCCACGATCGGAGCACCGAATCTCATTTATTTATTGATTTGGATTATCATCATCACGTAATCGAATTTGCGTACCTTTGCGGCCAAGGCATCCATCTGAAGGTGGAATTCTTTTTCTGCGTGTGTATGTACGGCCGGTGGGGTCACAAGCACCCACGCTGGTTCTTGTAAACAGAAAGGAAACTCGAGAAACTCGTGGCAAGGGAGCGGAGTGAGTCGGCAACATGAGACAGAAAGAGCGATGGATGCTGCGTTATCAAACTCCTTCGCCTTCTGGGGGAGGAGAACGGAGGATGGGCACGAGTAATGGAGGTGAAATTAAGTAAAATGAGACGGCAAATCTGAATTCCATTTGCTCCATTCACCGATTATGGTTGCCATGCCATGCGGGGAGGGAATAAAGTGGTGAGGCAGGCGGTGTTGCCATGGGAAACACACTTTTATCCCATCCGAACCGTGTCGAGAAGGGTCCTATTTTCCATCGGAAAAGCAGCGCCTGAAAGGATGTCGAAAAAAATGAAATGAAACCTCACTAAAACCCAACATTAACGCAACCGATACCGCAAGGCCGGAGGCCGCTCGTTTCGTGGGGCGGGGGTGGGGTAAAATTTTTGGCCCCAGACGGAAAATGAACACCGACGGCCGGTGTTGTTGCAAGTCGAAGCAAATTAAAGAGTTGATGCTCGACGGGGCCGCCAACCTCCGGGGCTTCGGGAAAGCTTTCCATCTGTCGGTCGGCGGAAGGTAACGAGCCATCATTTCGAAAAGGTTTCCGGTTTTTTGCCTCCCGCGGCATACCCTCTTCCCGGAACATTGTTGCGTTCCGTTTCTTCCTCCCCGCTCCTCAGCAAACACAGGAAACACGGGCGAAGAGAGATTCTCACATTTGCAGACATCCAAACTAGAGCAGCATTCGCATTTGATTCGATGCTAATGCGGTGCGGGATAAAATGCGGCTTTTGGATGTAAGAACTTGGAAGATGTAAGGAAGAAAGAATTTAGAAAGTGGCAGATGATCTTTGTGTGTGTTTGCGGGAGAGATAGAGAGCAAGAGAAGAGCGAAGTAGGCAAGCTGATGAGATGATACCATCACGGGTTGTTTATCGCCTCATTCATCTTGTTGATATATGATACAATCGTCATTGATTGAATCGAAGGAAAAGCGGCGCATTAATAGGATCGAGCATCAAATGCCCGCACACACACAAACACACACACACTCATCTACACTTACACACAGTGGGTCAAATCGATTGGTAGCGGAGTAGGGCGATGGCAGAAATTTCCCTACAAGTGAAAACTCACATTCATCATCGGGGCTTTTGGGCAAAAATGTCTTCGGACCGGCGAATGCTTGCCGGTTCATGCTGCCCATCCACCATCCCCTTCCCGACAACAAACGGTCGACGGGCAAATCTGGTAGAGATCCGACCGTGCCAGGAATCGGTTACCGAGGCCCACGGGCAAAGATATCCTTATGTAAGAGAGATAGAAGGAGAGAAAAAAAAAGTCGTCGGCAAAACCTGCTGCCTTCTAGAAGCGATTAAGAATCCCACCAGAGGAGTGGAGAAAAGAACGCCGGCGGACACGGTGCGGGAACCACCGCAGTCGGGATGATGTGGGCATAAGGAGTGGAATTATATTTCAGGGAACTTTCGGGTACTTTCGAGCATCTGCATAACGCACACACCCTCGCGTCGTCCACCATGGCCCAATCCAGGGCCTGAACCCATTTGCTACATCATGCGCCTGGCCCTTAATGGCCCGGCCCAGCTCGACCAGGAAGGTGCGGGAGGCGGCGGGAGGGCGGTCGGGCATCGGTAATCAACGTGGAATTGAGTTCCCTTTAAATAATACATCAGTCCGCTTATGATTTGTTGGATACCGGACGGGAACGGGCTCGAGCCATGGGCGGGTTATGTCTATTTGATACATAATTTATAGCAACGTCGAATGGTCTAGGACACCATTACGTTGTCAATTTATTTTGGGGACTTTTTGGAGTAATTTCATTGGTATCGATGCGGCGTTATTGCAACGGTTGTTTACGGTATCGATTGCAATATATTATAAAAAGTACCTTTTCCCTTTTTTCTATGATTATGCTTCCAGCTATTCTCTCTACTACTTCAACAAAAGGCGAAATATATTATTAAAACAAAACAATCGTTGCTATACAGATACAGTGTGCCAGCTTCCTGTTAATAATCGAACAAAGTGTCAAACAAGTGTCAATGATAGTACTATCGGTTCGGTAAGTCGTTTCAGTGGCAACATCTGAGCGCGTTGATAAACTTTACTGTGCTTTACAGGCTACGGCATCCCGCTGCAAGCCTTTTCCGCACTCGCACACACACACACACGCTCCCGTGAAGGGATAAATCTTTCCAGCCCCCCGCGGGACCATCCGGGCGCTACTTACCGTTAAGACTAGGCTGTGAATACTGTACAAATCCTTCCGATACGTAACGACTACTCCTAATGGTGGACGAGGCACGGCTGCAGCGTACATCCAGCTGGCGCTGATACTCATCATCGAATACATCGTCCTCGGCGTACATCGATGGCACATCGGTTCGGGCCGGTCTGCGAGGATGGAGAGAGGGAGCAAGGGAGAGAGAGAGAAATGGACAGGGAAAAGTTAGTTACAATCGTCAACGTACGGCAGCGGATCGGTTGTAGCGGTTGTGTGGCCCTTGTTTGTTGCGTTCAGTTTACAAGGACACCCAGGTCTGTCTGCTGTACGGTGCAGCGATAGCGCTTTTCCAGTTTTCCCGGCACGTTTCCCTTATCACTTTTCTGCCCATTACGACTAATTGCAGAATCACTTGTAATTGTTCCACGCATCGGGTCGACGTGGAGTAGAGTGTAGTTGTGAGCTTTACGGTGTGAAAGTGAGCCGTCGGGTCGGGGCCGTCGTCGTCGCCGTCGCCGTCGCCATCGCCGTCGAGTGTTATTAACAGATCTATCAAAAGTCACACGCCACACGGTCGCTTTGAACCTCGAGTCCGACCCGGTTGGCGATGGCGTTGTTCATCACGGTGCAATAATTATTTCCTCCCGGGGGTCCCATCGGCGGGTGCCATTCGAATCGATTCGATACAGCTCGGCGCACCGGTCGTCAGCAATTCATTTTCTTCCGCCGAAAGGGCTCCCCCCTCGGTACACCGTCCTGGAAGAAATTCTTCCTCATTCGACATTCTCCGGCAAACCGGTGGCGGGTGGAGGTGGAATCTCTGGAGCTTTCCCGTTGACTTGCTCCAATTGAACCATTGAACCATAAAGTCACAGAAATTACGTTATCAATTTAAACAATCTAAGTCATTTGTCCCCGAAATGCCGCCCCACTGCAGCAAAACTTTGCAGAGGAGCAAAAACCGACTCCAAACGAAGGAGCGATGCTGTCCCCAAGGAAATCGAAGTCAGAGAGACGAGAATAAATAGGGAGCAAGAGAGAGAGAGAGAGAGAGAGAGAGAGAGAGAGAGAGAGAGAGAGAGAGAGAGAGAGAGAGAGAGAGAGAGAGAGATAGAGAGCGTGAGAGAGACAGCAAACCAACCGGGTAGATGGCGTTTGCAGAAAGCACTTTTCTTCGGTCCCTTGAAAGAGCTATCGTAGCGCCCGGGCGGAATCGTTCAGGCCGTCCCTTCGTCAGGCAGCCTAATGGCCCCAGAAAAGCGCCCATTCGACGCCTCCACCGGGCAGCTGGCTGGGTTCCGCTGCAGAAGGAAATGAAAAGCGGAGAATCATTCGCCAATGGCGAAGCGTACCGCTACACGCTGCTTGCGGACGCAAACGACCTGCTGAGGGGTGGGGGGAGGGACGGAAACAACGAGCATACCCTGCTGGCCATCCAGAGGGCCCAAGGACCCCTTTCGCCATCCGTTGTTTCACCGCGCCTTCCGCGATGCCCACCGGGCGAACGGCAGCATCATTAACCCTCGGGATTAGTGAAGACGGAAAAATGACGCATATCATTATTTCTGCCCCCGAGTTCGTGCCGTTGCCAGCTCCGGCGGATCTGTTTCCGATTTCGAATCATTCAAATGAGGGACGGAGAGAGAGAGAGCGAAATAAAAATACGCTGAAAGCGGAGAGACGAAAAAAAGGCAAACCACCACGATCCGTGCTGTGGTGTGGATCGGACCCGAGGACTCCCACCGCCCCCAAACCTTTTTGGGCAGCGCACCTCCGAGGCATGGGGTGGGAAAAATTGGAAAGAAATGGGAATTTGTTTCCTTCTTCGCCTCTTCATCCCCAATGGAAATGATTGTTTTGCAGCTTGTTACCGTCGTGCAATGGAATTTTTTTTCGTTGATGTTCGACGAAGGAATAAATGATTGACCAATGAAATCGAAAGGAAAATTCAAAATCATTTCTTCGATCGTAACAATTCGCAATGGAGCAGAATGGTGGTTTCCTTCTCTTATTTTTCTTTCTATTTCCTGCTGGAAATAAGACGCTTGGAGTTTAAGATTTGATGATTTTATCATTGAACGAAATAAAAATGGTGGGTTGATTTGGAGTACAGAGGAATAGTTATTCGACGTACAGGGTTCAGATATGCAAGGAAATAAATTAAAATTTATCCGATCCGCATTTGAAATGGAAAATTTGTGAACTCATTGAACTGGGGTTCTTATAACATCCAATGTTTGCTAAATGTTATGAAATAGTAGATAGAACCTTCGTCATTTTACAATAAACTCATTATTTCACTTTCACTTCGTGCACTTCGCTAACGATGTTGAAAAGTAAACAAACAAACAAATATATGTCATCGACTATTGGGCCAAACCTGTATGGAATTACTTTAGCATGAAGCCATTCTTATTTTGGCCATTCGGTAACAGCAATCATTTCGTAAATTAATCTCGTCGGAACGGAACCAAATCCAAATGTCACGTAAAACGAAATCATTGGCAAGGGGTTTAAATGCCAGACCACAGGAACGTTCCACATGCAGTGAGTTCGTTCCACAGAGCGTCACTAAATGGCGTCCGACGATGGCCACCGTCGAGCAGGGTCCAAACTGCACCGGTCGAATAGAATGATTAACTTGATTATGGCTTTGAGGTTTACTGTGTGCACTCCGGCCGTTTGGCTGCCTGCTGGCTGCCAGAGTGCACTTGTCAAAGTCATGGAGCGATCCGATGATCCCAGCGGGAGATGCCTTCATCGTGTTGAGTGCCATTTATCGTCGTCGTCCGGCCAAGGAGTCGGCGTGCACTATAGTGTGCACCCGGTGCTACTGCTCGTACGCCGAAGCACCCGTACCACCCAACAGTGGTCCTTGCCCGCTGGCAGAGTTTCCTTACCGAGTGAACACATGTGACACTAGTTCGGGACATTGCGATCGACACAACGGGACTTTTCACACTCACGTGTCGGATCGTTTCTAAAAAAAGGGAATGGGTATTTTTTGTTTTTTCCACCCCAACATGAGCCACCCCAAAAAACAGCTTACCGCATGCGCTTCCGGACTTCCTGGGGCTCGGGTGGCTTCGGTCGCTTCAGCCGGCATATCGCCACGAAGCCGGCGACGATAATTGAGGTTATGATGACACCTACGGCGGCCGCCACTGCGGCAAACATGACCATCTGCGACTGCTGCTTCTGCTTGTCCTGGTGTGACGTTTCCGCCGGGGTTGGGTCCTCCGAGATGATGGTTTCGTCCACTGCGCGAGAAAAGAACGAACGTACGTTTCATTCTACTATTACTGGCCGTCAATTAATGGATGACCTTTATTGGAAGCGGAATTGTAGATGTGTCACAACTGCTTCCGTTCTGTAGCGGTTTTATTCCCTTCTTTAGTTCTTTTTACTCCTACTCCTCCTCCTCCGTCGTCAAAGATAAGGGCACAGTTTGGTTTAATGATATCAACAGTTGGGTCAACGGATGCAAATTTCATTGCTCACATCAATTGTGGGTTGCTAGGGTCACATCGGTTTCAAAGCTTTACGATTCGAGTGCTTGAGTGCCTCTTAACACTACGGAAAAAGTCTTCAAAACGGTATCCAACTTCTGCAGTATCCGACTGTATCGGATTGTGATTTGGTAACATTCTAATGATAAATAAACTCCACATCACACACACACACACCTGCTGTTTCGTAAGGAGGGATTATATTTCCTCGCTCCTTAATCTATCCACTACTCAATCACCTCGTGTGTGCCGAAGTTCGAATTGGTTGGCGGGAAATAGATCCGGCCGTTCTCTAGTTTCTCCTTTTCGTCCATCGCAATGTGGATGCTAACGGCTCGATGCTTGTTACCGCAAACCACACGGCCACGTACGGACACGTCGGATTGAATTGGGGGAAAGGTGGGGTGGGGTTTCGTTTGAAAAGGCTATTCCCTCCGGTCACGGGCTAACAGCATCGCCAGAGGCCTGTCATGAGCTTCGCTCACAAATGAAAACATAAGATTGATGGTTATTTTATACCATGACCGATCGATTGGGAGCGAAGAAGTGCCCTCACTTCCTTGGCGCACTTCCTTGTTCGCACCGTTGCGCCGGTCGAAGAATCCGTCGGATCGGGTTTTCCTTCTTTGTCGTCGTTTTGGCTCCGCAAAGGGCGAGGCCCGAAATTGATTCCTCCAGTCGAGCATGCCAACAATCTAGGTACGAGATACCGGTGAGGTCGGCTTGGGTGGTGGTGCGTATGCAAAACCGATCCCATTCCGACCCCTTTCTGGGCCGACTGTCGACTTTGCCTCCGGGCAAAGAGTTCCAATGGACTCGACCGTTTCACATCTGAATGAATGTGTACATGTTTCCATTCAACCCTCGCAATCACTCAAAAAAATCTATAAAAGTAGACTGTGAGATACAAAAGCGAACAAAAAAAAAAACGAACAAAAAAGCAAAAAGGGATCAACATTTTTCTCCCATCATCTGGTTTCCGTTTTTGATCGCTTGCAAAGCTTGGGAGGGAAACTGTGGCTGAAGTGGCGTTGAGGGAGCTAGGTGTTGGAAAGGCAAAAAAAAAAAGAATCATTCACACTCAGCTCTCGGTGGTTAAAGTCACTCTCGGAAAACCCCCCCAGAAACGAACTCCGGAACCCGGAAACGGATGAGAATGATCCTGAAAAAGTAAAAAAAGAGGACGAAAAATGGAAACTAACACCCGCCGCGTCGGTGTGGAGGCTGCGCACATAAAAAAAAAGCACACACACTCCCAGTGAACGGTTGATCTATGCTGGGATCCCGGGAAAAACTCACTGCTCGTTCGCACGTGTGAATAAAAGCCCCGCGGTGGGGGAGAACGGGCAGGAAGGGATGAAACTTAATTCCGGTTCTGTCGCAAAGAGCCCCGTTGCTCTTCGCCGGATGTGACAGAAACATCGCATTAGCTCGGTGCGACGACTCCCGCCTGATCCCCGTCTGATACGTGCCATTTGAGCACGCAAATCGGAGATCATATGTTTCAGCATGATTACGCCTTTTTTATTGACTCGTGCGCGAAACAGTGGTGGATTTGACGCCACTTTTGTTTGCTAATACACCCTTTTCCTTTTCGCCGCCATTCGTGAAGCGTGACCGTGGAACTTTCACGCGAGTGCTTTCACACCCGGGACGCATTTCACTGGGCCAGGACATTTTTTTTTACCCATCTATTTATATCTTTATTTGTAAGCTTTTTTTTTATATGGACTTTTTCCTTTGCGATAAATCCTGGCATACGATGCGTCATGACACGTTCAGAACCTATGGTTTATAGGATTTCTTTGTTGGTCTACATTTAGGAGAAATTAGTTTAAATTTTCTCTCAAGTTGCGATCAAAATGCACACGGACAAAGTCGGATTAATTAACCAGAGTTTGTGACACTCAAATGGCCAAATGATTTAAATGAAAGAATAATGACATTCAAATGATCTCGTTTTTTCAGCGCCGAACACGTGCGTCGGTAAGAACAGCGAATAAACTGAAATTTGTAGCTGCGACACCAGGGGCGATACTAGAACCGCATAGAGCAGGTAGCCCAGCAGCGATGCGGCCATACACCGACCGCAGATTGGCAGATTGAAGCATCCGACTTACCGACCGGGAGAATTTGTGCTGCCGCCATACTTCCCTGGTGTAAAACTGACCACTTTGTGATTTTGCATCCCGAGCGAGTCGAAAGAGTTGATCGAGAGAAACGAAACCGAACCGCACCGTGGAAACAAAATTAACGACGTGAATGAATAATTTCGAAATGAAATAAATAGAATAGAAAGAATGTTTTCGAAATAGGAAGAAAATAATATTGTAATAAAAAGCCCTGGACGTGACGAAGAAGACGGGACGTTCATCTCTCGCATTGCTTCAACTTTGGGTTTGATAGGTCGAATAGAAATGATAAATAACACAAAAAGAAGCCATCCTGAATCTATTATAAATTTCCACAAGGCGACCACATAAATCAGGAAACATTTCACAGTTTCATGTTGTGCAAGCTTGATAAACAGGACAGCAGTTCTTCCACCATTCACAACCAGCTCTCCTCCTTCTTAGCCTGTGTAGCAGGTTTTTTCACCCAAAAGTTGAAACCAAACTCAATCGTCGGCCCATGCGGAACATCTGGTAAATATGGCTGTAGTTCCAGTTTGGTTGCTTTTCGACGGCCCCACATCACAGAGGTTCATTTCCACAGACGGAGGAGGAATATGATTAAACGCAGTTCCCGGAAAGACCCATGTGGATCGTGCCCGTAGGTTGCCGTTGCCGGCGCTCCCTGACGTGACCCGGTGTGCGGAGAACTTACCGTACGGTGGAACGAGCGCCGAACCGACGCGCACCTTATCGATAACGAACGGTGGATCACTCTTGCCCTTTGCGTTGACGGCGTACACGAGCAGCTGATAGTCACGTCCCGGCTCTAAGCTGTGCAATTTAAACTGCGGTATCTGCTCCTGGATTCGAAATAATGGCGCTAATGTGGCCTGCGGAGGAAAATAATAAACGAGAGTGCAGGATTAAGTTTTAATTGCTGGCATTTTCCGACATGCTGTTCCGCTGTGTGTGTGCGTGTTCGATGTGGGCGTGGCAGGAAGGGCAGGCCAGGAAAGAGCGCGTGACGGGGGAAAAGAAACCATGCTCCAGGGTTGGCGGTTGGCGACCGACTAGCGCTCTGGACTGGCAACAGGGGCAACAAGAGCGTACTAAATTCTAGCGCTGTTATCGTGAAACCTGGAAACTACATTCACCTGTGGCTTATGGGTAGGGATGTAAAGTTTTTTTTTTTTTTTTGACTCGATTGTTGTGCTGTATTGTTCGCTGTTCCTACTGTTCGCGAGTCATGATCTATCATTGCATCTGCCCTGAGCGGGTTCTCTTCGAAATTGACATTGAAAAACTTTTGATACAATATATGAAGACTTTTCGAAACCTGTTTCGTTTTACATTTGCCATGAAGTCATGTCCTACTTACACCGTAAACCTGGTGCAGCAATCCTGCCGAAATGCAATCTCATTTCCATTTCCATTTCCAAGTTCGCGGGACCACCGTTTCGGTTCCATGTCCATAGTTTGGAGCACATTCTTTTCCCGCTTCTATCGGACCGATGGTTCGTCCACGAAATCACCCTTCTGGCACCGGAAACCAACACACACACAGTCAAACAGCGGACATCGAAGGGGACTGGGCGAGTGGATGGATGCGAACAAACAAATGCCATTACCTGATCGTTCATGGTGGAAATTTCATTATCGATCTCCGTCGGCGGGCCCCGGGTGAAGTCCAGATTGTAAGCCAGCGGTGCCGAGCCACCGACGACCTCGAGCAGAAACGACTGCACCAGTCCGCCGTCGCCGCCCGCCAGGCAGACCACCTCCGGCACCGTGTCGTTGTGCAGCTCGCAGTTGCGGGGCGTATCCGGAATCTCTGCGTTTTCCGATTGGGCAACAGCGTCATCAGTGTCGGGCGGAAATGAATCCGTCGTGCGGCCAGGCAGCAGCAACACACGGCCAGGGAGAAGGGAAGGAGAGTGTAGAAGACACAAACATCAGCATTTTTAATTAAAAGCCATGGCAACGACCATATTTGCCGGCATAGTAACCGTGGCCTGTCTCCTACGGTTGCACTTGGACCCTCCGCTTGAACGACCGACCAACCCGAACCGAACCGAGGCCAGATCGAATGAGTTGAGTTCCACTGTGGGTGGGTGAATGATTTTTTCCGCTCCATTGCCAAACAAGTCGCCCGATGGGGTCGCTGTTTGATTTGGCACTCCTCATTTATGGAACAACTGTGGATCCTTTTTCATGCGGATTGCCGCCGCATTGCCGCAGGTGGAACTGCAGCCTGAAATCCGGTCGCTCGGTTCGGTTCGGAAGACGACGCGAGCAGCGAACAGGGAAAACCTACTTGCGGGTAAAATATGTATCAAACAGGGCACCGTCTGCCGGCCGACACTGTTGATCGCCCAGCAGGCCAGCGTCACCAGCTCCGAGTCCGTCTGGGGCAGATGGGTCATGGTGCTGACCAGGCCGTGCGAGTTGATCCGCGAGTTCAGCACCGGCGACACGTTCCGGGTGTTGTTGTACGTCCAGCTGAACCGCACCGCGTCCGGTGGGTCCGCTTCCACCTCGCACTTGACGTGCAGCGAGTGCATGTTCAGCGAGCCCACCGATGTTTGCTCGGTGCCGGGTTTGCAGCGGGGCGCAACTGGAATAGAAGGGTGGCGAGAGAGAGAGAGAGAGAGAGAGAGGGAATCAAATTGATCGTTTATCGTCATCGGAAGTGCCGCCCGCGTCTATAACACCTTCTAAAAACGTCCTGAACCTCATTGCACCAGATGACATTCGGGCCATGGCATCCTTAGACGAAATATTGTACTCATGCAATAGTTCACTTGTGTATGCATTTTTCCTGTTTTGGATCCTAGTTTCATTTTATTTCGCATCCCGAGCGAAGAAAAGGAATCCCCTGCAAACACATTGTTCCGTTGATTTGAAAAAAAAGAGTGTTCCTTGCATGCATTCAATGAACGTCCTCCCATCATGTGTACGCGCGGTCATTCATGTCTCTCGTAATATGCATCATTCCCGCAGAAAAATGATTCCCGTTTTGTCAGCGAACGATTGTGCCGGCACAGTGAAGGAATCTGGAGAATAAAGGGAACTTTTTTCGCAACCATACGCTACAAGGCACGAGTTGCCATGGTATTAAGCCATCCTCCACGGCCATATTGCTTCGGCGACTTTGAGGCTCCGGTCTGGCGTGTGCTTGTTGCATAGCAGACACATATCGTCAATGGAGACGATGGCACCGGCCCTTGTACATAAGTTTGTATTCAAGTGTTCTTATGAAAATCGCTCCTCCCTTGTGTGTCTTGTAAATGCACTCTGTGCGCATTGTGCACAATGCGCATACGATACCGGCTGCAGGAATGGCATTGTTAAAGAATTGAGAAATGACATGGTAGCTAGGTGTTTTGCTATGTTGCACTTATATTAGAACGAACAGACGTCGGTAAAAGGGAAGAGCGAAGGGAGGTCTGGAGATGCTTTAGGAGAAACGAATATTGTGTAGTGTCAACAACCATGTCGATGTGCAAACAGGCAGTTTGTTGCAATTCTTCCAACGGAAGCATCCACTGGACGAACGGACGAGCTAACGAAGGTAAATTACACAGTTGGTCAGCAACGTACAGAACTGCTATGTAAGGAAACGGAGGAAGGGCTTCTTCTCACAACGGAAGGTAAGTGAACTTAAATTTCCTGGAGCTACAAGGAAAGACATTTAAGCTGATTAAAAAATAATACTGAACAAATCACCAAATGTTTCAAGTTTCAAGGAGAAATACATTTCATGAAAGTTTTCGGGTTTAATTGCGAACGCAAGTAAACACAGGAAAGAAAATGCTACATGTATTGAAGTGTGTAACAATGTGGAGTACCCGGAATCAAATAACAATGTCGGTTTGGGCCAACCACTTTCCAAACATTTCCCCAAGAATGGCCCCGAGCCGAGATATGCATGTCCGACCCGGGAGCGCGCGGGAAAGTGTACCGAAAAATTATCCTTTCCGAAACATTGTAAGGATCGAGCGCTGAAGACAAATCTGGAGTGTACGCCAAGTATCTCTAATAAAAAATGGAGGAACTTCTCGGCCGGGCTCCCACGGTGTGCGCAAATTGTTTGAATTTGTGAAACAAAAACAAAACAAAATCGCGTATTTAGCGGAAATGCTTTCACTTGTTTCCGTTCCGTTGTTCTGTGCGATTACGGAGAATGGGCTGAAAGCGGTCCAAGGGGGTCTTCGAGTACGCTCGGGACGGTACACAAACGGCAATGAAAGGATGGCGTTAAGTGTGTGCCGAGGCGTGGGGCTGCACGCCACCAGCAACCGTCCCAGCCATCCCCGCCCCGGTTAGGGACGGATGGAAATCTTTTCGGTCGTCTCCGTTCCATTCATTCATTATTCAGAAATTTTAATTCCATCCCTTTTGCCACAGTCGCCCGGGCCTTTGGTCCTCTGCGCCGGGGACAAACTCGGTAGTGGTGGGACGAATTTTTCAACCTCCCACGAAACCGGGGGTTGGGATTTCGCTCCCGCCGGGAAAAATCTTCGCCATTGTTGATGGTATGCTAAATTCTGCATGTAGCACCTTGATGATTGCTTGTACGTTGGGCACGTCGCTAAAGCAAACAAAGGTACCCGAGGCGAACCCGGAGCCTTCGGGTCAAAATGCTGGCCATTCCACCGCGTAGCGAAAGGGCGAGTGTCAAGATAAGGGACCGAAAAGCTCGCCGGAGAGCGGGCTTCTTTAAGAAGCTTTTCGCTTTAAAGAGCAAAGCTCGTACCATATCTCCTAATGTGCTGCAAATGGCATAATGCTTTCGAGACATTTTCTGGCATGTTTGGCCATTTAGTATGTATGTACCGTGTACGGCAGCACCTCAAATATGTATAAGATACGAACGCTGCCCGGGCTCGGGGAGATGCTTATGATTTCAGGATAAAAATCTCAAACACTCCACCACTGTCGGCAAGATATGACGGGGACGAAAAGAATAGCGAATCCCACAAAAGCCGAACACAAACGGCGCAGTCTTTAAAAGGGTAGACGTCTACATTCGGCGGCGGGGGAAAAGAAAAACCTGCCCGAACGGAAATATTATTATCTCTTCTGCTTTCCTTTCTCCCAGCGAGGGTGGGAGGGATAACACGCCTACATACAAAGCAAACCACCCCCCGTCCGAGCTGGCTCAACAGGAGCAGGAGCGGCTCCTTAACGGTTCCTTGGAGAGGACGGAATAAGCGCACTAACGAATAGGCAACTAAGTGGCACAAAGAGAGACCCCGTGCGCGGGGCAGAGACTACGTCCTGGCTGGCGACCAAGCGTTCCACCCCGGACCCCATACGGAAGCTTCCGACAATACCGACGGAAGCGGGTCCTGATTATAGCCGGCGGGAATTCGCTGCGCCCTTTTGTTTGCCTTCTTCTGCCGGTGCAGATGAACCGAGTGGCCATTTCGCCCTGATTCATGGCAATAGGCAGTTCTGCTGCTGCTGCTGCTGCTGCTGCTGGGGCTTTCTGCTTTCCTTCCGTCATCCACCTGCCGAGACCCGCCGTCGCTCAACTTCCGATAAGCGATGGCGCTGGATGAACTGTGACCATTTCGCTGATATGTTACTGATAGCACACGAGGAAAGCAACAACGCCATGTTTTCCATCCCCTGGTGTGCGATCACCCTCCCCCCACCATTCGATGATTATCGTTTGTTATTCTTTGTGCTCGGATACATTTTATTCAATTATCTTTATGATGTGCACGACGTGTTTCATGCTTTGCTTCCAGCAGGGAATGGCTAATTCAAAAGCGGTCGATCGGAGCGAGGGATTATTGGTAATAATATAATAGTATATTGGTCTGAAAGCAAATCTTGACGTCGTTGAGTTAGAATGAAAATAGGCCGGATATGTTTTCTTTCTTTACTGCTACAAATATGCACCCATTTGGAGGTCTTTAAAACATACAAACAGATTTCTATGAAACACGAAATGCTAGCGATATTAAAGTTTTAC
>JAOEFI010000003.1:7056622-7067217 GCA_034621735.1 Anopheles plumbeus
GCACCCATTTGGAGGTCTTTAAAACATACAAACAGATTTCTATGAAACACGAAATGCTAGCGATATTAAAGTTTTACGTAAGAACTGTTGCTTCTTGGTCACGATTGGTGACACCATTTAAGATTATTTGTAACAGCTTCTGATCAATGATTATGCTGGGAGGGATAGAGGGTCAACTCTAGCAGCAGCAGCAACGTTGGAAGAGCTCAATTTAAAGCGTTCAGCCACTGCGAATGCCGGCACAGAACGATGGGTAGAAAAGGGCGCGCTGTAAATATCTTATAGCAGCCACGCGGCCCAACGGAGCAGTTGTGCCCGGCCATAAAATCCTCAGCCTGGGGTGTCATTTGTATCCGACTCCGAGGGGAGAAGCTTTAAAACCCAGCCGCCGGCTGTCATCGGCGTTCGCGTTCTTATCAACTAGCCCTACGTTGTCCCCATCGCAACACGTTCCTGGGCTGTCCAGATGATGATGATGATGATGAAAGCAACAACACCACGAGAACACGAGCCGGAAGATCTTTTATCATGAATCAATTATGTATTTTCTAGCCGCGTCTCTGCTCCACCGCACGACCACTAGGACCATCCAATTTACATTTAAATAGGCTCCGATTATGGGACCGGATCCAATTCCAACCCCCAAACCTCCATTCCTCCCTACCTCACTGTGACCTTGGATTGCCGGGGCCAACTTATGCTTGACCGTTGACCGAGGTTATCGAGCATCGAACATTTATGGGAATTTTTTTTTTGACGTTGTTTGTTTTTTCGACCATTTCGAACACTTATCTTCCCACGTGGGAAAGCTCGGAGGCCACATAAAGGGAGGGGATGTAAAATTTTCATGGATTTTCAATTATGGTAATGGTCGTTGGAGGAAAATACGGCCCCCATAATTACGATGAGTAAATGCAATCCGGGTGAGATTGCAGGTGTTTTTTTGGGGTGGTAAAAGCTGCGCGCAAGCAAGAAGTGACGGCAACGTGTGCCCTTGGAAAGCGCTGTAAGGTAGTACCGCAACCAATTTCAGCAGGAAGTAGAGGTGGAGCATAAATAATCTAATTAAATGCTTCGACCGACGCACTTAAAACGCATAACGTCATTTCCACTGCGTTGAGCATCACGGTTGTAGAATGAAATGAAAGCGCTCAAAGCAGCATGTAATCGGAGCAGAAACGGGAACTCGACCTGACTTATTTTGAAGAATTCATGTCTTTCTTTTTGTTTGCTTTCCTTTGAACGTTAAACGCATAATTTATGGTTTTTTAAACCTTCTCCACTCTCTTGACGCTACACTGGGCTAATTACGAGTGCAAAACATCGCAAACAAAAAAACCTTTTCGAAAGGCAAACAAAGGCACAGTTTTAATTATGAAGTTATTTCGTAGTGAAAATAACGTCCATTCATTCGCGAACCATTCAAACTACCATAAAACGTCCAGCTACTGATACTGATAATGTAGAATTACGTATTTTTTCTTGCTCCCAAGTTTTCTATTTATAGGTAAACAAAAGCCGGAAGTCGTCAAAATATTCTTCATGTTAGGAGTTCGACTATGAACGTTCGAATCATAACATTTTTACAAAGATAAACCTCTAAAAACTCATTTGAATCTATGTGCAGTTATCTACCGTTTCGGTAGGTTTTGAGTAATTTTTTACCGCAAATAAAAGAAAGTCGTTTTCTCTTTGTAGCGTTTGCTACAAAATTGCTTTAAGAATAAATTTATTCAATGATTGCGAAAATGACGAATTTAGTTAAGCAGTCGCAAACAAATCTACAAAAACGGACCCTCCAGGCAACTACCAATTGCAAACGGGTTGAAATACTCACACTGTATCTTGAGCGTCAACGAGGAACTGCGCGTTTCCCCTTCCGTGTTGGACGCGGCACAAGCGTACGATCCGGCGCTTTCCCGTTCCAGCTGAGTCAAGTACAAGGTTTCCCCATTTTCACCGGACATCCGCATGTTCTGTGGAAGGAGGAAAGAGGAAGAAAAGGAAGAAAAAAGCGATAAAGAGCACGGTTGTAGAACATTCCAAGATTCGCGTGGACGACGACTACTACGACGGCGACGACAGCACTAGTGGCGTTCGGGGCGACGCCCGAACAGATGATGATAAAATAAGTATGTTGGCAAAGTATGCGAAAGTACTCGGCGCCCTCCCGCGGTGACATTGCGGATTGCGGAAACAAGAGCATCATTAGCGCCGTTCGCACGGTGCCGCGTCCTAACCCTACCCAGGCGTGGGGGTGGCTGCGACAAACTCCAATCGATCTCGCCAGAACCAGGCTAATGATAGATCTCGTTGCGATAGATGAACATTTGTTACAAATCTTTAGCTGCCATGTTTGGAGGAAAATGTGCTTGTTCCGTCGTTCGTTGGATCGTGTGCCCTTTCGCTGCGTCCTTGGACGCGAACAGCGCTTTGCTATTTGAAGGTCGTTTCGGATGAGAGCAAGCGCCATACGTCTTGTAACACCCCGCCACGGTCACGTGGTCGGCCGGGGGAAAGCAGGAGGACACCCACCTCCACTAACATGCCATCGATGAAAGTGTTTTCGTGTGATAGTTCACCCCGTCGAAACGGGACCGTCGATGGGAATTGCCGCAAACATTGGCTGAAGGTCGTCCATCGGTGGGAGGCAAAAGGAAAAAAGAAAAGAAAAAGGGAGGTTTGAACCCAATCCTAGAGGACGGGTGGATCGGGTGTAAAAAAACGCGCCATAATTGAACTGTCAAGTTCGTGTGCTGCAAACCGGGTGCATTGGTTGCGTGTTCTCTGTAGCCGTCCGCCATAGGTTCTGGATCGGTTCGTTCGACTAGGTTCCCTTTCGCCAAACGCGACCAGGGCCAAGTACATGGGGCGGGAGGGGAGAAAAAAAAAGCTTCATCAAGTTCTGCTACCGTTGGCCACCATCGGCGAAACTCCCATTTCTACCAATTTATCCGCACGTCGCACCCGGATTATGCTCGTTACCGGTGGAGTTGCGAGTTGTCAATCGGTTGATAGATATATACCGTCGCTCGGATCCGGCACCGACCGAGTTGCAACTGGGACGGAAAATTGTTGCAAATTTCCAAACAATATATCATGCAACCGGCAGAAATGTAAGGCAACCAGTGTACATGGAGAGAAATATGTTCGATACCCTTATGCCGTGCCCTTGTCAGGTGAAGCTCGATTTTATTTTATTTTGAAAATATGGCAGACGCAAAACGTTGCAAGAGTTCAAACATTGTACTACAACAGTTGTTGATGTATTTGAATAATCTGCCAGATGCATGGACTCATGTTTTTCAAACGAGAGTTTTTCATACACACACTCTCCTACAAGATCAGTGTCGCTTGGGCGACTTCCTTTTCTGAATTCAATCATGAATTGCCATTAGAGTCGTCAGGACAAGCTAAAACACAAACAGTCGATTACCGAAGATTGACTTCACACAACCGTCGATTCCCTTAATCGGACAAACTTCTGGCGTTATTCTGGTCACCACCGAACGGACTACGTGCTGGTAGTGCTGAAATACAAGAGAAAAAAGAACCACCTCAACTTCAAGCCATTCGTTTTCACTTAACTTTTGCCAAAGAGTCCGAATCGGTCGCCTGCGCTTCGGTAAACTCAATCCGGCCACCAGAGGCGGGTTTTGGTTGAATGGCCCCGGGGGCGAACTGTGCCCGGCACTTCATCGCTGCCCGCCCGAACACAGCTAATAACAATTCCGTTTGACACCGGGCGCCAGATGTCGGCCGGGGGACGCTTGCGGGGGATAACGAGGGACAGGACCCGAGTTACGACTGGCCGACGGCCGCAAGCGGACAGTGAAGCAGCCCGAGGCCGGGGGGACACCCAGCAATCACTGGGGAAATTAATTAGTTTTATCTTCTTGCCATCGAAATGTCTGTCATCTATTTGATCCTGTGCCACCGCCCAAGGACACGCGATGGAAGGGTGCGAAGCGGGCGCTAGAAGAAAATACCCTCGAACGAATTACGAGATCGTTTCGATCGATCCGAAAGTTACACATCCCAGGGAGGGCGCACTCGACGAAGCGAAAGATGCCACCGAGCAAGACGAGAAGGTTAGGAAAGGCGACAACGCGAATGGTTCCGAAGTTTAAATTACGGCGAAGGACTCGGAGCACAGCCGCGGACATCCGGCTCGTTCCGGATTCGGAAAGCAATCTTACGGCGGAACAAAAAGCCGCGGGAAGGTTGTTGAGTGGCTCGAAAGCGCCCGCTCCAGCAAATTGCACACACAAGCTCAAGATGATAGTCGAGGTGAGCGCAAGCTTTTTGGGCACAAAGTTGACAAACGCAGTCAAATTCAAGTCCTCCCCGGGACCGGATTTGACAGCACTTTACGTATGCTCGATTACGCGTACGGTACAGCACCGTATAGTGTCCCCGCTCGACGAATACTCGGCGAAAGTCCACTTTGGAAAACATGTATGCTGGTGCGTGTGTGGTGCGGCCCTGGGCGCTGGCTCAGCTGTCATTCGCACTGGTCCGCTGGAGGTTGGAGTGAAGCGAAGTGTGGGCCTCCCCGTGGCGTGTCGTTCGAGGGAAAACACTCGCGTGATGAGGCCCTTGCCGCGTGAGCTGCTCGCCGTGCTTGGGACTAATTTCGGAAAACTACTTGGAGGAGAGTGGGTCAACAGCACGGTCATAGTCGAAACGTCACGGCCGTTCTTCTGCACCCCCATCATGGGAGTGATGAATGGTGCCCAAAGATGGGATTCGGAGTGATAATTAAATTTAGTCTAGTCATCTTTGTCATCAGAAGATGACCGGAGCGTTGCTCTATCAGTGCCGGCGGATTCGAATGGCAACCCATGTGCGGTTCCATGTCAGACAGAGAGCCAGAGAAATACATTAGGGTAAATCTTTTATGCAGCCAAGCTGTGAATTTTCCACCCACATGATGTGGATTAGGACAAAGAGGATAACATCGAAATCCGTGTATGATTTGATACGAATGAAAGTTTCTGCGGTTGCCGAAAATGTTTGCTAACTAATAAACTAGCTTCAAACATGTGAACTTCCCTAATTCTGTATCGGAAAGCTTTTAATATTTTGGGAAAAATACAAGATTCATAAGTTTTCCTAAAGAAAAGAATAACCATTGTATGGTACTGTTCATTAAGCTTATGTCCGTGAAACTTGTTTTGTTGTTTTAAATCGGTACTAACGAAATATTTGTGTATCAAATATTCCAACATCCAGGATTCACAAACACCCCAAGCACTCATGCACATCTAAGGCCGAGATGAAAATGTCAGTTCATCCTCCCCTATGCGACAGTCAACAACTCTATCCTTTTGCCTACCGAATCCCACCATCGCTTCTGCCTGAAAGCACATTTTACACAAATTGAATTACGGTCTGGATTGCTTTAATTGGATATAAATTAACCCTTCCATCCCAACCGCACAATAATTACTGCCATCTTCTCAAGTTGGCTGGTCCAAGAGAACGAAGAAAAAAAAAAGAAGACAAACCCGTCGAACGACAAGCTGAAGGATAAGCTGCCGATTGAAACTCCACCCATTCCGTATTGTACGGATCGGGGCAGGAAGAAAGTAAGAAAAATGTATGTTACTATGTATGAAAAATATGTTTCCAAACTGAAAAGCTACCCGCTTTGTCAGATGCAACGCCCGAGGCTCCGCATCTACTTCTAAAGAAGTGCCCGAACGGTAGTAAAACTAATTATTTCTGAAGGATTGGGGGAGTAGGTAATAAGATTAATTTGTTTGAAATAAGGGATTAATGATTTAATTACGTGCCGGAAACCGACAACTCCGGAACCCCCCCGGCCCTACCGGTCGCAACCGTCGACGGACGTTTCAGTCGATTCCACGGTCGCCGGGATGGTACTCCAGCCAGCCAACCCGGAGACATCGTGAGCGACATCGACGAGTCGGCCACCGGGTCACCGGGATCATCACGAGCGAAAACCGACCTATGATAGCTCGCAAAGGCGCTCTCATGATCCTTCGGCTGATTGTGGACCCCTTCGTACCCGCTTCCGGTGTTGCAATGGAATCCTTCTGGGGTGTACGTACGACTGTGTGTGTGTGTGTGTGTGGTACGGGAATTGTGTTATGTCACCGGAAGAGACACTGCGGTGGCTTTCCGTTCGCTAAGCGTCCGGCAATGGTGGAGGGAGATGCAGGATCCTTATGACCTGTCCCCGCTGGAATAGAAGCGCTGGTGGCTGAGCTAATGAAGGTGCACGATGTGCCAGCGAGCACTCCATATTTTCGAAGTGGTTTCAGCTTCCCAGGCTAATTGGCTGAACCCGGGGCTGAGGCAGCATCCGAACTGAACGTGAAATAATACTAATAATGGAGACGCAATGTATTAATACTTACGTTTTTGTACCAGGAAAAGGAAGTCACCGGCGGCCGCGCGTCCGCCCGGCACTTCAGCGTCACATTTTCTCCCTCGGCGCGCGTTATCACTCGGCTCGGGTCCTCGTTGGCCAGATGCACCGACACGACGGGTTCGTCTGTGGAAGAAGCACGAAAAGTTATGCCAACCGGGACACAGAGGGAAGGTTAATAAGCCGGCCGCACGACTGCTACTGTAATGCGCTTTCGGAAGGACTTCCCGAGTGCACGGAACAGATTGTTTCCTCCCATCCCATCCGCATTGGTCGTCGCGTTGGTCAGCCGCTGTCCCAGCATCCGCTGCGGTGCATTCATCCCGATCTCTTTAGGCCACGGAACGGGATGCGCAATCGTTTGCGCTCGTTCGCAGCCGTTCCCCGTACCGCCGGGCATCATAGAGGAAACTATAAAATTGAATTTATCGTTCCATTGCACACGCCCCATTCGTCAGATGATTAAAGGACACGCGTGCCTGGACCGCGGTGCCTAAACCGGCTGCTGCCCGGCAAAGTATGGCGAGTGCAGATCTCGCACACGGAATCGCTTCCTAGTCCGCTTCCGACCCCAGCGGGATATGCTTTCCGGCGCATTTCGCATACGGATTTGCTGACGGGTCGTGGGCGGGGAAGTAATATCGCTTTAATAGTTTCGTTTTTGTGACACGATTGATCGCAATAACTTTTCGAAACTGCCATAGCAACGAACGGCCAGGACAAAGGATCAGCACTGGCTGTGACTTTTCAAGCGAAAACTGAATCCTACACGCCTACCGATCCTTCGAGAGCTTTTAAATAAATTGCAGAAACACAAATGCCTACTATTTCTGCTTTACTTTGAACCGGTTTGTTAATCATAATGTTTTTCGAACGGGCCAGTAATTAAATTTAAAATGAACTTGAGCTACGGCGGGACAAAATTGCTGCAAGCGACATCCCTCAACCCATCCCCATCAGTTCATAGAATCCGTTGTAGTCGTGCCACCGACTCCGAGGTTCTAAACGTGCCCTCGGCTGCGTATGGCGTACTACACTCCCGGCGCGTGACCATTTTCCGACTTGATTCCTTTGGGCACCGCGTGTAGCTAAATACAGCCAACCGCACTGACCACTCGCTAGCTTTAGCGAACGGTTCAGCCGAGTGAATTACTGGCCGAGGGCCGGAAGGCCGAATGAGATCCCAGCGGGATTTTACAAATTTACCGAAAAATAATTAACTCTTTCCAGGGTGGCACACGGGAAGCGTTTTATGGTCGGGTGAATATTCACCGAAAATGGAACTTGTCGCGTAAAATATTGATACACCGCGCCGCCGCTGCCGATGCCTCTTGCAATCCGCGCGCCTGTTTGGGGGGGGGGGGGGGGGACTTGGAAAAAGAAGTGCCAAAATGACGGTTACCTTTCATGATGGCCCACCCCCGCTCCGGACACTGATGTTGATAACGCGCCTGAATACAACCAGGAGGGGTGGGGTACACGGGGCGACGCAGGGGGTTCACTGGAGCACGTAATAGAAATCCGGTAAATTATTGTGCATTGGCCGCACGATTCCGACGGCCATTGGAAGCCATTTTGGATGCATTGGGGACACGGACTAAAACGTTTATCGAACATAAAATAAACAGCACCCAATGCAATTTCAGTCTGCGCAGGGTTTGGCGGCGGTGTTGTGTGTCAGAGCGGTCGGATCCATTTGGGTGGAAAGTTGTAGTTCCAGCCTTGCGAATAAATTACATTTATTTTAGCATTAAGCCTAAGTGCGTTCAACGTTTAAGTGTGGAAAATTTAATAAAATCGAATTTTAATGATTTAATTGAGGCCCAGCCGTGGACGCCCGGCACCGGGAAAAGCTAATGCATGACGGGGCAAACCACCCCTTTTTCCCCGAACTTTAATGGCTCACGTAGTAAAACCAGGGGGGGGGGGGGGCATTGCTGACATGATTAAAGCTCATCAGCGTTCAGCAAGCATCGCGTCAGACCGTGGCGTTCATAAATCAATGTGCAACCGCAAAAGGTCAGAGCGGGAAAAACGATCAGCTTTGAAACACACACACACACATATATAAAGTGTGTGCACAGTCAGCCTGGTGGTGCAGAACCCCGTATCGTTTTCCGGTTGCCGTTTTTCCGCCGGTGCCGTGCTGTACGGAAAGCTGCCGTACTCCATCGGAACCGGGCGGCCGCATTGCACTGCAATTTCTTCAGTTTGCTGAGTTGCAATAACGGTCGGTCGTAAGTCACCTCCGTTGCGCCCGGCTCCGGAGTCTTTCATCTTGTACCGCTGGTGCCCTCGGTCGTTCTTCACCGTCCGTCCGTCTTATCCGCCCGGACAGGGTAGCGCGTCATATGGCCGCGCGACCGTCGCCAGCCGTCGTCGGCAGCAAGTTTCGCCAGTGATAAATCGTAACATGTACTATTTTTCATCCGAGGCAGCCGCAGCCATTCCTCCCCATGGCGGAAAGGGGAAGCTTCCCGGATGCTTTCCCAACCGAAAAAGCCAAACGGAAAAAAAAACCAATGACCAAGGGGTTGCAGCATGCGCGCCGCTTGTAGTAGTTGTTTTGAATGATGAGTTGTTGAAGCACAAAACCCGACGACGACGAAGACGACGCTGGCGATGACGCCGGAAAACGACGAATCTCTCGCACCATTTCAGGCGAGCAAAACATTACGAACTCTAGGGGAAGAACCTCGTTCTTCATTGGAAGAGATGGGAAAAGGGTATCTCCGCCTCACCCAATGCACATCGCATAAATAACAGGCCGCGAGTCGGTATTTGCGGAAGTCGTTAAAGATTTCATCACCTCGCTGGCTAAAAGGCTTCACACATTCTCATCTGCCATCTGCTAGGCAACCCGTAATTCATTCGAAAGTGCCACCACGAGCAGCGCCACGGCACGGAGATTCCGCACCCGTGGGAAAACCACCCCGGCGGCCGTACTTACATGCAACACTTATGATGCGCTTGTCCTCGAGGGCGCCTCCGGAAAACCACGCGTTAGACGCGCGGCAGCTCAGCTCCGCCCCGTCGTTTCCTGCCGTCACGCGCAGGGTTAGTATGCTCGAGGTCAGATTGGAGTCCTGGCGAATGGGAAAATTAACAGCGTTCGATTACTGGCGATTACAGCGATCGGTGGGGCCGGTGGTGGTGGCAGCCAAAGGACACCGAAGGGGCCGTTAGTTAAACTAACACCTAGCGAAACCAATCGCGATCCGAAACGGGTACTTACGTTGCCATCGGTGTGCACCGTGATGTCGGCACTGCGGAGCGGTTCTCCGTCGAGCAGCCAGACGATTTTCGCCGCCGGATAGGAGCCCCACGCTTCGCACCGCATCGGGATCGGGCGGCCGGCCGTCAGCAGCTCGTTGGGCGACACGATCTTCACGCGCAACGGTCTCACTGATGGTTGAGGGGAGAGAGAGAGAGAGGGAGGGAGAGTTAAAACCCGTTCAACATGCTTCATTTGCTCATCGATGTCCCGGAGCCCAGTTCCCGGAGTTCGCTTTGCTCCTTTTCTGCAGCGAAGATTAAAGCACCACTTTCCACCTCGACCGCGAAGGATGGGCGAACTGTGGCCGGGGAGGGGTGGAGGGGGGCGGGAGGGGGGGAGATGGGTTCTCGCCTACTCACAGTGAACCTGTATGGCAACTTCCTTGGACACCGCGGGGACCAGCTTCGAGCCCGCGGCGCGGCACTGCAGCTTCGAGCCGAAATAGTCCCTCGTGACGGTGTGGATGAACAATTGATTAACCATGGCCGAGGTGCCCTCGACGGCCGACGGGTGGCTGGTGTTGGAGATTTCGACCCCATCTCGCCACCACGTGACCCGCGGCGGTGGACGACCTAAAAACGGCGGACGGAGATAATATCAGCGACATTAAAACTGAACAATGTGTTATATTCTAAACCACTGATTGATTTTCTTTGCTTCACTTCAGTGAATGATTTCTAAACGCAATGTTACAACAAAAATGAAAAAAAAACTATTCTACTCAAATCGGTTGTTTGGAAAAATAAATAAATTAAAATATACTTTGTAGCATGTACCAGTGCAATAGAGAATGGTTCATCTACCAGCGTCCAACATAATGTTAAAAGAACGTAATACATTCTCTCGTTCTATTGTATTATATGTTTTTGTGTTCGATGCTCGTGCTATAATCTCGTTTAACCCTCACACAACTCCCCCCCC
>JAOEFI010000003.1:7085303-7100294 GCA_034621735.1 Anopheles plumbeus
AATACGATTTCTGAATAGGAAATCCTTCAACCATTAAAACCATGTGCGGAAAATAACGAATTTGGCAGATGCAGTTCTCCCAAAAAGATGTTTCCCTCCATCTAGATCGTGTGTCTAGATCCTGTAAAACCATGTTCGCAATTGTTCGTTTTTCCACGTGCTGCAGTAGTTATGTTGGTAGCTGAAAACGTCTAAAAATGAAAATAACGGTCAGACAAAGATAAGTAAACGCGCTTCTTCCGGTAGGAATTAATTCTCTGCACTGGAGGGTGTGCAAACACACAAACCAACCCCCGACGCCACAGCAGTTTAGGAAAAGCAATTTATTTCGTACAATTCTTTAGTTTCGGTTTTAAATTCCACCCGCCCGGTGGCAGCAACTGCAGCGAAACCCAAACTATCTACTATTTACGCAAAAGTTTGGCCCTTAATGAGATTTGAAGTTCTGCCCCGGCGCGCTGGGAGAGAATCGATTAAACGTCCCGCGGTGCGGGGAGGCGAAGTTAAATGAAGCGAAAAGGGAGCGGGCTTTCCGGCAGTTTCACCAGAACTTTTCTCCACCGCCAGCAGTGAAGCGGTCGAAGTATATTGTGGCAACCAGAACCCCTTGCCCCGGTAATGTTGTGGTGGAGCCTGCCTCTCTCCCTATCTCTGTCTTTAGTTTGTGTGCATCACGTTTTGGAGTGCACAAGGCGCCGAATGGGGCGATCGAAACACTTGATAGTTGAATGGACCGAGTAGTAAAATTTTGGGCAAACAAATCATGAAACGCCTTCCGACCAGGTTTATGCGGACCGATTGGGTCGGTCTGAAAGTGGGCGACTGTCCAAGCGGAGCAGGTTTACGAGCGAATCTTAAAACTGGGCACCAAACTCATTGATGCAATTGATTACTTCAATGGGGCGGGAGGGAAACCCGTGAAAAGGCCCAACAACGACTCGACTCACTCCACTCCAGCCGGCCCTCTTATCCGTGTGATTTGATTTTCTTCATCAGCAGCATCTTTTCTCGAGTGGAGACTTCACTATTGCGCACCGGCGTTCCCCGGCTTTCCGCCCGGCCCCAAATCGTTAATTTCATGTACCTTGATCCTATAAATATTAGACACACTTTGCTGATTTCCGACGTCATTAAAATTTTATCGGCAGTACCAGCTTAACTGAAACATCTTTCCACTTCCGGCGCCACACGTGCATGCTGGTGGGGACGGAATAGTGATGCCATCAGTTTTCCCGACGGTGCTCCAGTTCCTCGACGTGTTCTCGGGGCTGTCTTTTCCAGTCTGCACCACGGGCGGATGGGGAAAATGTTTCTCCAACAACCCGGCAATGGGCCAGCCGGGCAATGTTGTCCCCGGAGCAGTGTGGCCAGTCTAGCGTACTGCCAGCCATTAATGTGACATATTTGCACTCCAATGGCGCCTTGCCACCGTTCCGGGGAAGTGGTAGTGTTTGGTCTTTGCTTCATTCGAGCATTTTTATGTACGGCGTTTGATGAACATTGAAAGTTACGGACATGACGGTAATAATTATAAGTTTGCTTTGCCAACCGAAGCCATTTCTCGTACTATCGTGCACGGTGAAATGTGGGTTAATTGTTTTCGAAACCTAATCGAAACCGAACACAGTTTATTTCATGCTCTACAAACCTGCGAAGGTAAAAGATAATGATAATTTAAAATGATGAACTCGGGGAAACAATTTTTATATATAAAATGTGCTCCCTCGTGGGATGGAAAAACAAAATTTCACATTTCCACTGCCCGCTCCATCCGAACGGTTGGCGTTCAGTGTGCGTTACAAACGGAACATCTTTCCTTCAAACTGCGTCTCACTAAGACGCAATCCCCAGCCAGATATTGCAATCCATTAAAACAAACATCCCCAGTGCAGCCCCGACCGGCGGATGCCCTTTGGCGGCCCGACGGCGAGCGAATACGACGACGATTCCGCGGAAAGATGCCACTTTTATCGTTGTCGTTATTGCCGTATGGGTGCATTTGTGTACGGATGTGTGTGCCAGAGTCTTCAATCTTCGGAGTTGCACCACCAGAGGGACGACAGTTTAGCAGCGCGCGGCAGCGCGGCGCAACCAACGACGACAACGACAGCGACATTATAGACCGTAGCTAATGGCAACGCAGAGGAAAAATGCATCGAAGTGGAGCAGGCGAATGCGAAGGTCGGGCGGACATTTGTGACGTCTATAAATATAAATTTAATGTTCAGCTTCCTGCGACGCTGCGACCGGTGCAGCACCGGGGTCCGTTCTGGTTCCGTTGCATACTTTGCATCGTTATTTTTTATGTTGACTTTTTTTTACTGGTTGGTTTCTTTTTTTGCAACGGCCTACAGAGTGGTTCTATGGTACCTTTGTCGACCGTACTTCTCTCTGGGGCTGGGTGAATCGTTTACACAGGCGACGTTGTTTATGCCTTTCTGGCGAGCCAATGTTTACTACGATCGAAGCCGCTTCGAAATGAAACTTTTCATGAGAAAAAAAAACAGAATCGCATAAGGGTTTGTTTTTCAATCGCATAACTGCTTCGTCGTTCTTCGCAGCGCCTAATGAAAATCAAAAGCCACCAAAACGTACGAAAGCTTTGTGTAAGGCCCTAAAAAAATGGACCGGAACGAAACGGCTACATACGGAACTACGACAAATGGTAAATAACGACACAAAAAACCCCGAAGCATTCTTGTACTACAAAAAACGACCCAGTAGACTAGAAATATTAGTCCTGGGGCACCGATTGGAACGAGGGCATCAAACTTTTTCTTGATCGCACCGCCATTGACGGTTATGGCGAGAGGCCAGATTTCTCCTCCGTACGGTGAACCCGGAACACCGGAAGGTGAAACACATCCACCATCGAGTAGAGGCCCGTACGCAGAACAAAATGAAACTGCACACACGAGAGAAAAAAAACAACAACAACAAGCAAGGCACACAAAAAGAAACAAAGCGATGTTTTTCATTCGAACGGAGATGGAAACCGAGGTGCATGTTGCACGTGTGGAGTTTATTTCAGTTGTTCCACCGGCACGCCATGTTTTACGGCCCCAAAGAATGAACTTTACTTCAGTGAACGTTTGGCTCTTTGGGCGGCGAAGCTGGCCGGGTGGAGCAGAGACCCCATTCCATCCCCTGATGCTTGTGTTTGTGTAGTCTACATGTCTGCCAGCGCATGCTGGAGTCGAGATCAAACGCAGAAACAGACGCATGACGTGGAAAGTACGCTCCGACGGTGAGCATTATTCTTACAAATGAAAACGAATCGCTTACGGAGTGTAACTATTTATGTTTGTCCTGCCTGGTGTGCCGTAACAACGCTCACTGGCACGACGATTCTGGAGTGTGTTTGCTCCATTTATATCTAAATTAAGACTCCTAATGTGTCGTGCCGTGCCGTTCATCAGTTGGACTTTTCCGTGCACAAACGGTACCGACGATATACGTTGTGTATATTATCACCAGACTGGCTTAAGAAGCTCTGCATTATGTCCCCCCCCCCCTGATGAAGTAAAACTCTACTCAATCACCATCTGTTTCGTATGGTCTCCTCCTGAGCAAAGTTCCCAAACCAGAAAATAATTAAAATCAAGTACCAAGGCCACCCTCATCCTGCGGAGTGTACCACAATTCAATGACACTCGACAATTTCCGGCGCCGGAGCATTCAAACAATGCACACTTTCACCGCCCAGTTTCCCTGGCTCGGTGCTCGGAAAAGTAGCGAATAAATTCACCCGTGCACAAACTTTTCACCAAACTCGTTAACACCAGCCCGGGTGCAAACTAATAACTAGCAAGATCAACATGTACAACTTGCGCTACGCCGGAAAATCGGTCGGCTCACACCCCGAGCCCAGTGGGGCACACACGCACACAAAAAAAAACCCCACCCTTTGTCGTTCTGTGCAAATCATGTTTATGGCAAAGCTCCCGAGTCTTCCTCGTGTTTTTCAGCGGCTCGCACGTCCTCCGGCGTCTTTCGCTGCAACGCCGAATACTTTGTTCGCAAGCTCACGATAGGGACATGATAGGGAACATACAACTTTTTTTCGTCCGAGTTCCTGCTTCTGCGAATCCTTTTTCCCAAGTCATGTTAACTTTTTTTTTGCTTAGCTTCTGCATTCCCCCGGTTTGTATGAGTGCTCCGACACGCGTTGAGATCAGTACACTGGGGCCGTGTTGCTTCGTGGAAGGAGGGGGTTTCCGGCGTGAGGGATTACACGTTTTCACATCCTCGTCACGTAGTTTTGAATAGTTCCGTAAAGATTTGGAAATATGCACATCCATTGCGGAGCGTTTGCTCGCTCGGAACATTTTCCCGAGGATCATGTGCGTTCCCCAGAGCGACTGGTGGTGCATGTAAACGGTCTTGCGATCTGTTTTGTGTTGCACTTTGATTGACGAAAGTGTAACGCAAACCACACAATTTCTCAATATTGCGAGGGGTTCAAAGGAACACGGTATTACATTTATTTCGTCCAACATGCTTTGTGGTTGCAGTTGTAACATAAATTTATTTTTCCTACTTCCAACACTACTATTTACATTTTGCTACTATACGAACACGCAACTATAAGACTTCTTTTATTTTTCAAATTACCATAACTGGCGGAGGGGGGACACACAGAAACTGCATATACAAATTTTTGACCGCCTTACACATCACCAACTAAGCTTTGCATGAGCTCCCGAGGGACTTCCCACAGCTTTCCAAAGCCAGCGTGTACAAATAATGCCGGAAAAGTGAACCAGCCAGCAAATTTTCGGGTTGTTATGAAACACAATATTTTTTCCGGATGAGCCGAAAATAAAGTTAACACTTCCTGCAACTGCCCGGCCAAACTTGCCCGGCGAGTGGAAAGTTTAACAAGCGCGAGGCTTTTGTGCGATACTGTTAAAAAGTTAGCAAAACTTTCCCGTTCTCCAAAGTCCGGATGATGGCAGCGTACAAAAAAGCCAAAAAAAAAAGGTGAAGCAAAAAAAAAAGATACTATAAACCGCACCACGGTTTAGCGTGGCTTAGTTTCCGATTTTCTACACTGCACCCTGCTGCACTTTTGTCAAAACGGGCGCATACAATCCTTCGCCATCCTTCAGAGGAAGGGAATGGCAGCTGACGTGAGTCAGGGATTTCCACCTTCCGCTTCTCCATTCGCTTTGTGCAAAGTGTGTACATTCTGGGAAGGTTATTTGTAACCGAGCTTATACTTTTCAGAAGGATGTTCGAAGGACGGTCGTTCTTAACGTGTTCCTTATAAATCCGGCGTTTGCTGGCCGAATGCCGAACAAAGGGGGAATGGCGTGTAACGGGAGTCTGGTACGCTTGGAATGGTTTCAAATGTGATTTTACGAACATTTGGCAAGTAAAAGAACACAGTAGATAACAAAACAAGTTTGAAATTAAAGATACATAAAACTCCATTGAAATGATTCCGGTTGCTTGCATCCGTAATGTACCGCAAACGGCTGTCAATCGTATCACACTTTAAGTAATACAGTACGATGAAAACGGTGGCCATTATGGAAAGGGTTTGAATGAACCTGCAAATGAAAGACCGAATTCATCATCGCATGGTGCGTCCGTAAAACATAAAAACATTCCACCATCAATGCGCGCCGGACCTTCCGGGAAAAATGGAAACAAATGAACAAAAAACAAACACACACATCTCGTATTATGGATATTATAACACCCCGCCCTTGTGCCCTCGCACCAGAACCTTCATTTCCAGCTGGAAAGGGGCCGGTGTTTAATTAACAACCGAATCCCGAGCAAACGGTTTGTAGTAGCGAAACTTTTCCTCACGTTTGACACGATGAACAACACCATTGGCGTTTTTTTTTTTGGTTTATTGTGTCCTTCCGGAAAGTTTAGTGGGCATACAACAAAGCCCAAAAAAAGGCACCGGCCCAAAGATCCCGGGCGCGGGTTTGCGGGTCCCACCCGGAAGTAATGACTGCCGAGTGCGGCGAATGGCGTAATTATTTTTTTATCATTTTTTACGCACACTTTCCGGGAGGCGAGTGCTGATTTACATTGTGTGGTCCCTTTTCTTCCACGCTCCGGCATCCGGGAAATGTTTAGCACCCAACAAGGCCACACTGTAACTGCCCGTTATCGGGATCCGGGTCCCGAAAAGCTGTTAGGTCGAGACGGAAGAAGATGGTTTTCTGGCCGTTATGGGCTGTTTTATACCACCCTCTGCCTCCCATCGCCAATACCACTCCCATCGCCTATCAGGCGTCGGTCGGGGGTCACTTGTGAACTTTTTACCGCAAAGTTGACTCACTTCGACCGGCCTGCGGGTTGGCTGCGATGCTGCGATACTGCGCGATAGACACAATCGGTGAGCAAGAAATCTCGGAAACTTCACGGAAACACGTCAACCAGAACGCGGCCATACCCTGCAGAGTTTGAAAGACCGGCCCGGATCGCCCTTCGCAGTTACGCCGTAGCGCCGTCTGCGGGTGTAGCGAAACAACAATAAATAACATGAAACTCCGGAGGCCGTTAGGCGCTCATTTAAAGATGGCGCCCTTTTGTTTTTTTTGTTGCCTCAGAACAACAAAACTTCACCCACAAACAACAACGACGTCGGGCGTCGTATGCGAAAGAATTTCAAGATCCCTCCTCCAAGAGTTCATAAAACTCAATCCCGACTGATCCATGGGGAGTCAATTAAAATCACTTGAAAATGCTTACATCGTACGTTCGCTCCCACGCACCCCACCCGCATCCGCGTAATCGAAGGAAAATCTCCGATCCTCTTTTGCTATTGGCCATTAAAACTGTGGACCCCCTCCCGAAAGTATGTGTGCAGAACCGTCTCTGTCTTAAAGCAGAACCGGTCCTCGCCGGAGCTGACCAACAAGATGGCCAGCTCGTGCCCTCGCCCTCCCCGGGGGGTTGCCCTGGCACGCCGCACTGGGAGCAGAGGTTTTATAAGTTCAATTATAGCTTTTGCGATGAGTTTTTGCCAAGTCATATTCAAGGGGAAGCAATCCTGCTCGTCCCGCTGCGGGTATAACACAAGAAAATCATCCACTCTGACCACGTCGTCGTCGGTTTCCGTGCAACAGGGGACGGGGCAGGGGGCACCGATGGTGTCGGTTTAAATGGTGGCACGCAGTGTAGCATGCAGGGCCAACCAAGCATCCAGTGGTTTTCCGTTTGATAGCAGCTTCTTTGTTTTAGCCTTCGGCCCTGGCGCGCTCTACAAGTTGGGTGGGGGGACGGGCGGTTGGGGCTGACTTGTGCTGCGCCACGACCATCGCATGGTAGTGCTTGCGATTTTTGGGAAGTTGGCTATAAAATCCGGGCACTCCGGGGCTGGAAAAGAGGGGGCGGCGGTTGTGGCAGCCAAAAACCCATCATCGATGGGTTGCACTGCTGCGAACACTGAAACGTTAACCACCGGCCATGTTGGGTTTTCCTCCCATCACTGCAACGAGAGAACGGTTCGCGCAGAGTACGAGATTATCCTTCCCCGGATAGCCTGGACCACTCGTTCGGCGCATGCAAGCCATATTTAACCACAGCACCGTGATCAAATGTGAACCGGAGCTTTTCCACATGGTTAGAATGTAATGTTGGAAGATTTGGTTTTTTCCTTGTTGCTGTCCAAATGTTGCAAATCTTCAACCCGTTCTTCTTTTCCAATGTTTTCGATATTGTATGAATTTTTATTTTGTTCTAAAATACTTTTCCCTGATCTGTAATAATTCATCAAACTGCTATTAGCAATACCACCGATTCCTGGCCTCTCGGTGTCATTCAAATGCAGCCCACAGTGAACGTTCCGCCGCCGGTGCCGGGCGTCAAGTTTCGCTCAACTTCGCTTGGCCGTAAAGAGCGAAAGGATGTCGGGAAAAACTTTCGTCCGAAGCAAAACCCATCGTTAGCGGGCAAAGATTTCCAACGGATTTTCCGTCCAATGGGGCCGGAATCCATCGCCATCACGAGATGGGCTTTTATGTGCGAATAGCGTGTGCGGTTCGGGCTACGGAAGAGACGGGAAAATACCGTGCGATCGGTGTGTGGGAAATGTGTCTGCGGTTGCTGTCGCTGATGCTGCTCGCAGCAAACTTCTTCCTCCAAGAGGAACATAATTTTCCAGCAGCGCGCGTGTACCTTAACCACAACCGGCGTGGAATCGTGTGCATGATTTTCGGCGAACGTTGTGGCTAACATCCGAACCGAATGCCAGCCGTTCAATAACGTATCCTTTTCCGCTGGAAAATCCCCACACACTCCGCACCCCCACCCACCGGATAAGTGGAGGTAGGCGTCCGGACCTGATTCACGTGCGGTGTTCCGGAGTGCGTTTGGCCGCGGGCGGAAAATTGACCCAAGTTTGTGCCCGGTGCCGCGCAGCATGCGAGTAACGTCTTTACCTCGCCTGCCCTCCGCCATCATTCCACTTCTGATCTGAGAAGTTTTCCCATTTGCCATAGTCGCATTCCTGGCTATCTGGGAGTATTTTTTTTTTGTTTTCGATTTCCCACAAGGCAGCTTCGCATATCAAACTTTCCAGATTTTGTTCACCAAGTAAGCCGTTTCCATGCCAACTCGGGCGAAATCTGGTGGTTCTAATTTTCCACTTTTTCAGTCCCGTTCGCTTCGTTTCGTGGAAGAAAAAATACACCGCAACACACGAACACGCTGAAGGTTAAACAATGTGCGCCCCACGCCCGGTATCTTGAAGGTTCCTCTTGGTTTTCTCTTCTTCTTTCTTTTCTTTACTTTTCTGCCACCCGAACAATTGCTGTTCCGGACGTTTGTCCTCCCGAGTAGGCCCGAGCCCACATTCTTCATCGAGCGAATGGTTTTCCATTTGCTAAAAATAACTTTCCCTCGTGGACCAAGATGTTGCCTTTTTTAACAGCTTGCCTAACAGAATCGCCGGAAATTGCACCGAAATTGATGCAGAAATTACCAAATACGCAGCAGTTTGACACCAAATACGGGGTCATTCTGGACTTTGGTCATCTAGCAATTACTAATGATCGGTTGGAAGTAATTTTTTTCCCCATGAGACTTGAAAATATCTTCGAAATAATAGCATTAAGGCAGCGTAGAACTCGGAATAGTAGATGTTTCATGTTTGAGTTACATGGCGTCCAGCGCACATTTAATAGGCCTTGCTGTTGGTGATGACGCATTCCGATTTTATTTCGTCCCAACTTCAAAACCTACCCATCCTTCCAAGACATTCACCAGTTACACCGAGGCACCATGGGGCTATTTTCATAAGAATACTTTTTCCGTTCGGTTTGCTAGAATCTTATTCTGCTGCACCGCAGGCCGAACGCGCCCTGCCCGGCCGCCACAAACTGCCCTGTGGATATTTCCCGCAAACCGGTACCGGCGGTAGAGATTCATTTTCTTCTTTATTCCACCTCTTCTGGCAGGCGTTGAAATTTCCTCTCCCGTACCCAAGCAACGCGTCCCGACCGTACTCGACGTCTCTCCCTCAGTTGCAGACAAACGGGCACCTCTCGAAAGAAAGTCAAAGGAAACACACAAAAAAAAGGAAAAAACAAGATGGAGGGAAAAGCGGAAAAATGGAAGCAGAGGCTAAACAAAACGGTCGTGTAATTTTCACAAACAATTTAGTTTATGTGCTCATGTTTGCCTACTTTTTTTTTCGTGGCGCTTTTTGTTTACCTTTGCCATCCTTTTGCGTTTGTGTTTTTTTTTTTTTGGTTCTGCTTCCTCTTTGGTTTCGTTTTGAAGTGAAAAGCGTTGAAGGTGGGGTGGCCTTCAACACGCCTCATCTTACCACCTGCCAGCGAGCGTTAGAGCCTCGTTAAGCGTCGTGAAAAATCGCTCCAAAGTGGTGTTCCGTTGCCCAACGCTGCTGGCCGCCCTGCTCAGGTGCGGAGATGGATGATAGGCTGACTCTTGTTGCTCCTGGACTGGAACAGCGACGGAACTAAAGACCACGGTACACCATCCCTGCTAATGGAGTGTGGCGAACCGGGACGCCTGGGGGTGCCGGGGGTAAGGCCTCGAAATGAAAGTTAGTCACATGTTGCAAGGTTGACTCCTTCCTCGTGCTGCTCCCACCTTCTCCCGCCCTGAATTTCGTCGCTGACGGTGTCTTGATTTCATTTCGCCATGACGAACCAGCTCACGTGATCTTGCTTTTTGATGTCGGGATGCTCTTCATGACGGCAGAAACATGTTCTGTCGGTCCCTTCCGAACATCCCTTGCACCGCCACCCTGGACACCGGAAACGCATCCACACACACAGGCACACACCGAGCAGCAACCGAGGGCTGATGCTGGAATGATAAGCATGAGTGGTGGCATTCGTGTCTTCGCTCAAGGGTACCGTCTTCTCGGTGTAGGAGGGCGCCCCGGCCCGGCACACGACAAGTCCTCGCAAGTGGTGGATGTAATTGCAGACAGTTTCAACCGGTTCATGAAACGCTCCGGTGTGCCGGGAAATGGGTCCGCCCGCCCACGGGCGATCGGCTTACGGAGACGGCGGTAATACGCCATTCGCCGGTGTAGATATTCTCCTTGATGAGCTTTTGAATAGCACGAAACTAAGAAGCGTAGCACTCACTGGCCTTACAAAGCATCCCCCCTCCACACTCTCTAGCATGCCGACGGAGGATTAAAGAGTTGCCAAAGAAACAATAGCGAATGTTTCATTTTGATCATGTTGATGGCACCACAACGGTGCCGCTGCAGCTGACGTGCAGCCGGCTATGGTGAGTAGAACTTTTGCCCTTTACCTCACTCGCTGATTCCGCCTCTTCCCCCCCGGGGGCCGTTTTCAGAATAGCACCCACAAGCGCGGCTCAGTGTCTTTTAGAACACCGCATGTAAAGCAGCATTATGGGATGTGAGCCCGATCCCCCTGGAGGGGTGCATCGGATCCGAGAACTGGGAACTGGGCGGAAATGGAATTAGGCAGAATTTTGCTACGCGTTCGTACGATAATCGCGTCAGTGAATCAAAAGCAAACCTGCTTCTGGCACGGAATCTAATTAAACTGCAACGAGCTTATCAAGTATCATTATATCGTTCGGAATGCACAACGCGCTAATGAATATGTATTTCTGTGCGGTGGACCAATTAAGCGACGGAAAACTGAATGTGGGATGAGCTTCAAAGGAGATCTGTCGGGTCTGAGAAAAGCAAATACTTCAATTATTCCCATTCATGCAGGAATTGTGTTGCACTAAACACACAAACATATACAAAGCGTTCTTTTTTTCTTCTGAACCTCGCCTGGAGCATGTTTTCCGAACATGTTCATTAAATTTGCCCAAGAATCCTACTCTTCGCACATTCCAGTGTTGTTGTTACGCATACACTCACAGACGGCCACTAGGGGCAAGGCGGCAGCTAGCGACGGGAAAGTTACCGTATTCTATTTGCCCTCACCGGCTGTTGGATGTTCTCTTGCAGAACTCCACCGGCACCTCGGAGCCCTTCCCTGGACACCGTCCTAAGGTAAGGCAAGCAAATCTTGGCGCAAACTTTTCACATGTCGGTTGGATAAATTTGCTCGGTCTGACCTCAAAGTATCTGAGAAACGATTCCGAGAGTCTTAATGTATGCCCCGGGGGCCCCAAACCGCAGTAATTAAAATGCCTCCAATATTTTACTTCACCAGTGTATGCACGTCAGTGCAAACCGACCGGCCGACTCCCACAGAGGGCAGCCTTTAGCTCCAGCCGAAGTGGTAGAGAAGACGTGAAAAAAGTGCCCTTTACAGAAGAAGTATATTTAATTATGGTACGGACTGAGATCAAAGTTTTCGGGCATTCGGAGACCCACAAAAAAAACCTTGGCAAAGGAAAGGTCGGTGGAGTCGGAGATGTGCAGCATTAGGTCAACACTACCATATGCTTCTACATGCGCCAAGCAACTCTATTATCCCGGTTCGCTGCCCGAAATGTGCCTCCGGTCTGGCCAAACCGTGCCGGGACGCACCCGGAGAGACTTTCAATTTAATCCATGTGTGGAAAACAAACCCCCGTATTTGCCCCGCTGTGGAGTTGTTTAGTTTAGTCCTGTTTCTTATTGCTTTGAATATGGCGTAACGAGTGGGCCGTGAAATGCCTTCAGAGTTTGCTCTAGGCTACCAGGCCCAGGGGCCGGTCGAATGAATGTGTGCGAAAAAATCTTTTCCGTAAACTGCTCCAGGAATCCATCCTCGGGCTAGGCCGAAGGAAAATGGGCGATGGGGCTGAAAAACAGTTAGGCCCAAGTGCGTTTGATCTAAGCCCTATCATGTCCAGGGAGCTTTGTAAATGGAGGCCAGCTCGAGCAAATATCTCCTTCGGCTTCTATGACTTGAAATTGCTTTCCCTGATTTCCCCATCTTGGCGCAAGTTTCGAACGGAGAGGCCACGGAGACCCTCGCACCCTCGAGTGGTAGCCGATCTGGAGGAACGCGAAGCAAGGACTCTCTTCAAGGCACAAGGTCCCCACCAAGAGCCGTCGGGTGCGAGCGATCATCCAGCCCAATTCCCGGTTGGACGAAAGTTTGCACCGACGGGACCAGCAACTCGTGGACCAATTACCCAATGCCCCTAATGAAGGCTAATGGATTGACGCACCACCGCGCAGGGCAACGAGTCGATACAGTGCTTGACAGAGCGCAAGAATGGATGTGCATAAGTCATGAAGTTCAGAACTTACACCGCGCTTAGGTGCTGGCGCGGATGCAGCAGCACCGGGGTAGTACCATAACTAATTTATGATATGCTCCTGGATGCTGCGGCAGCGTACGCTCGTTAACCCCGAGCGTATCCCGTTGGCTTCAGGCTGCGGTGGTGGTTCTCGCCCAAGAGGAGCGGTCCCATTGTTCCCACGCCTAGCGCTAGCTACGAATTAATTCCGGAAATTGCCAACATTTTCAATAGGACCTACTCAATCCCAACCCCACAGCGGGATGCGTATCGGATCCATTTCAGAAGCCATTAAATGCATTGTTTTACCAAATGGAATGGAAGACTGAGCGCACCGGGTTTGTTTCTGGATGCTAGAGAATGTACAATAGAGAAGTTTTCCCCCGTGAAACATCAAACGGTACAAGTAGGTTCTCTCCCAAAAATATGGAAATTTCCTGTTTGCTTCCTGCTGCGAATGAAAGCGCAACGCCCTGTTGAAATTATTTATATTGCTTTTTACTGTTGAGGAAAACAAAACTCAAACATTCTACACTGATCGAACTGTGTTCCGACGGACTCCAGCTGGGTATAGTGTTCAAATTAAATTTACTAAACTGTTCCAAGTTCAGAGAAAATGTGCTGAATTCTGCCCAATATATGGTATGTTTTGCTAGCTATTTCGTAGTTTTCATTCCCCATACACACAGCGCAGTGTGTGTGCAGTCCTTTACAATCAAATCGTAAATTCCCTTTAAAAATGAGTGCTTTCAACCATAAAAATGTCTCTCCTGCTGTTGCCCCTCACGAGGGCGGAGACTTGCACCGGCGGAGACAAAAGCATGCCATCGCAACACCGTCACCGACACCGTGGCTTTTCCAGGGGAATCATATTTTTATGCATGGCAAAAAGATGAACAATAGAGATTTATGGCCACCCACCCGGTCGGATCACATTTTATTCTGAGGCAAACCCCACCGTTAGCGGTAATTCTGCGGAAAGCTTCACCATAATGCCCGGCCGTACCATGGGTGAGAAGAACCGAGAAGTTCGCCGGGCGACCCACGCTGTGCTTATCCATCGAGTCTAACTTTACGAGTCAAACACAATCCAGCCGTTGGCTGGTCAATGTTCACTCCGACGCCGACCCCGACGAGGCACTATTTCATCATCAACTAGTAAAGGGGTTATGCGAAATGTGTATTGATTTGTGCTGGCAAGTGTCACCAGGATCAGCTAGAATGAAAACGTGGCCGTAGTGGAAAGCTACTATTCTCAGCACGTTAAACCACCGGCTGCCACGCTGGTAGAGTGAGCTTGTGATAGCGACCAAAATGCGTCCAAATGCCGCCCAGAGGAAACATATAAAACCGGCTAACGGTGCATTCGTCGGTCAATCCTGCGGGGACTACAATCTACCCACGGAGATGGTCTTACTCTGGAACTCGGAGCTCGATGCAGCTAACTGTGGAACGTGAGGACGCATTGAACGTGATAAAAGCTCTGCTACTGAAGATATAAGTTCACTTTTTCACTGTTCAAATGGCGTCAATTTGACGTTGACTTATGGTCAAGACAATTTCAAACAATTTCAATAGAGACAACATGCAATTCAATCGTATTCTGACGTAATGAAGTGATTAAGTATTGTAGAAACATTCCCTATTAGCAGAACGGCAGCGATCTTCATACACTTAATTTTCCATACCGTACGGGATGCGTCTAACAAATACCATCATGGGAAGGATGCTTCTACATCACGATCCTAAGAGAATCTTCCTCCTCCGTAAAGTTTGCCCGTGCTAATGCAAACCCATCCATTGATGCGAAAGTTTCGCAACAAGTGCACAACTCCCCGCAATGCCCGAATTGGTTGCGCGCGAAGAGTCGGGCGGCTGTCGGGGGAGACATTATTATGAGTATCATGTCGTAATTCGCAGCAACAATATATTATATAATGCGAAATTCATAGTTCAAGAGTGTGCCCACCCCCGTTCGGTTGCCTTTTTCGCCCGCATTGCACCGTAGCATACGGAGATGCTGCACAGGAAAAACCACATCGGCCAACAGCGTAAAAGCGCCACCTTTTACCGAACCAAAAAAAAAAAAACATCACGAAACCGAACCAAACCAACTCACTAAACAAGCTCCCGAAAACCACCCGCCAAACCACCACAGGAGCCAACCAATATATTCACTCCAGAATGATCGCGGGCGCGCGAGGGGAAAAAAAGAACAACAACTCTGCGATGAGAAGAGGAGAGAAAAAAAAACTGATCCCCACCGACCGATGGGAAACTTTGAAAAACAGCCGAGCAGAGGCAGAGAGCCGGGTATAAACG
>JAOEFI010000003.1:7101859-7112494 GCA_034621735.1 Anopheles plumbeus
GAGAAGAAAGTATTTCAATGTTAAGATTTGCACGCCCGTGGCATATGTTGGCATAAATCATACAACTTTTCGTACGCAAAGTTCCCGGCAGCCGGCGAAGGGAGCAACAGCAGCTGTGTGGCAACATTTGCTAGCCTCCAAGATTTACTGTTTACTCCCGGCGACGAGCTGCTGCTTGCGCGGAGGAGCTCGTTGAGAAAATTTAAAACCCAAGGAGCCTTTGAAGAACATTGCAACGAAGCAAAGGACGCCGAGTGACGGGGCGGGGTTGGCAAGCTACAATTTTCGTGGAGTGCTGCATTGGAGGACGATTTCGCTCGGAGGAGGCGGCCCCAACTAGCAGCACACCCGCCGTGGACCGAACGAAGAAAACTCATTAAATTGTTGTGGAAGTTGGTTCAAAAATAGCACAGAACGATTTATGCGTCCGTGCGTCACATACATACACACAAACATACACAGACGATTTGGTGCCTCCCCTCAGTTATGGAGAGCAACTGCTTCTTGCGGAACCGAAGTCTACATATTTATGTTTTCCAATTCGTCGTGAAACCATTTTTCGGTACTCAGCACCCCGGGGCGGGAGAGAGAGAGAGAAGTTGGGCCAGGTATCAGGTAGCAAGTTTGAACGCAATTTGGCGGTATTGATTCTACGCCTTCTTCGATGCGGTGTTCCCTATCCTTTTTTCTCGCTTCCCCCAGTAGGCGCTGCCCTTGTGCATTTCCATATCCCTGCCACCGCCAGCCTGCAGCTGACAGCTGTCAAATTGGAAGCGGGAACCCATTGTGCATCGTGGCGTTGCGCTGCCGCACTGTGGAACGCAACCCTGGCGAGTGGACGTTATGTTTCCTTTTTCTTCTAGCAGATTGCGGGATGTTTTCCACGGTTTGGGTTAGTTTTGGGTCCCGCTGGGGTCAATCTAAATTGACGCCATAAAAATGGCAAGAAAAATGGAAACACGCTGATTTCTTAGATTGGGGATGCTTTTCGACCTTCGTCCCACTGTGCGGAAGAACAATTTTCCACTCTGCTAAAGGGAACGTTCGGAAGCAAACTCATTAGGGACGCAGTTCTTTAAAGTATGGGATTATTTGATTCCAATATTTTTCCCCCCTTCGACTCTGTAGTGGCGAAAAGTTGTTCCCGGAAAAGCCTCAGGAGAACGGAAACACGTCCTTCGCAAATCGACCAGGGCCGTAAACCTGTGGTCATTATATCGCATATGACGGTGCTCGCATATAGTGCTACGTAATGGTCGTCGGGAAACGTAGTCGTGTTTATTTCGCTACTCCTTTTTGGTACATTCAACCACCATTAGCCTTCGGAGCGGCGACTCGTCGTGTGCACATTCTTTTGTATTTCCCGAACAAATTGATTTTGGCGAACCCACTCGAGCGCTCTCGCCACTCGAACGGTTGCTTGGCTGGTGGAAAAAAAGCTTTCCATTTCAATAGAATCCCATCGGAGGCGAAATCAATGGTAGTCAAATCAATCACACAATGACAACGCCATTGGCACATGTCGAACGGAATGACACGCGGGTGGCGGCGCAGGTTTCATTATCTGCCCCGTCCTCTCCCCTCTTCCTCCTGTTTTCTGTCACGTCTTTTCGTTCCTTTCAGTTTGATTACTTTCCTGCTCTCTTGTTCCGTCCTGTTCTCGTCAGCTTCCACGCGACGGACTCGCGGATGGACTGATGCCGAAAAGTCACATTTGCAATTGGATATTGAGGGCCAACCGTTCTTTCCATTCATTTAATTGAAAGCTCCAGTGCAGAACCCTGAGCTGGTGGAAAAACGGTGGTAGAATTTCGCTGGCTCCGGTTGCCATCCCGGAGTTCTTGCCCTCTGAAATAAGAAACACTCCCGGGTGCTCGTTTGGGGCAACGGTTGGTTTTGAATTTCGAAGCCTAGAAGAAAAACTCCCCGCACGGGCAACGAACGACACGCGACAAACGCACCGAACATTCCAGCGACGGCGGAGGGAAAATGTGCATATCAATCGATCCCATAAATCGTCCAAACTGCCATCCCCATTTTCTTGCGCCTTGCGTCGGGTCGCCCTCGGAAGGGTGAACGAAAAATTAAACCGATGCCAACTTGATCCGCGATCGCATTCTCGGGGGATTCAATTTTCCGATTATATCGAAATGCCATCATCGAACCCGATTCCGATTTCACTGCCCTCCGGACGACATTGGTAGTCATTGAAATTCCCCGAATAGCTTCGTCTCAGTGTCCCGTCCCTTCTCCCGTCCCGCACCACTTTCCATACATTCCGAAAACGGGAGGGGCAAAAGTTGCCGGAAAAAGTACTTGGACTGGACTAAAAATACTCACTGTTTTTCTGGAACTGCTCCGTATCGTCACATCCGGTTCGGGTGCACAGGCCAGCGCAGAGGAAGAGCACCACGGTCCACAGGAGCTGTCGCGGGACGGGCCGACCCGGGCGCAGGCCGAGCGCGGCAAGGACATTCCGCACCGGGCCGGAGTAGGTGCTCCGACTTCGCGCCCCACTGCCACCACTGGAAGACTGCAGCCTCCGGAATGCCGCCGCCGCCGGTTCAGCCGCTCGCTCGGCGACCGCCTCGCTCCACCCACCACGCCCCAACGTTCTTCGGTAGCTTTTGCATTTGTGGTGTTGCTGCTGTAAGTCGAGCCGCTTGTGAAATCGATACATCGTCGAGCGTGATGGATCGCATCTTAACGAGCCACCCGTTACATCCTGATCGGATTGCGCCATTTTAGCTATTTTTATCGGACCCACACCTAAGCACACGCGCCGCACACTAGCACACACACACACTCACCGAAACCACGGCTCGGATTTGGGGTTCAATTTAACGACACGCTTTCACCGCGTGCTTTGATCTTTGGGTTTGGGAAACTGCGGCACACTTTTCTGCTCTTTGGCCGCTCCCCACCGTGTATCTTCTCCTTCGCGTCACTATAGCTCTCCGGAGGAGGTGTTTTAGCACACAACACCACGACACGCGGTCCCAGGGGGATTTTAACGTTACCGTTTCGCTGCCTTTGATTATGCTTTAATTTTATTTATACGATCACCAGCGAGCGCGCGACGACGACTTCCTGGGATCGTCAGCGTCCCTTCGGGAGCGGTGCGCGTGCGATCACGGTCTTTCACTTTTCCTGGAACGAATGCATTCTGCCCGCACACCCCGGCAAGCACTTAACACGCACCCTTACACCCGAACACTGCCCTCCACCATCCGTCACTATCGCGGAACCGTCGAGGAGCGACATCCGTGCGCACCGTCGCAGCGACGGCGGAAGCGGGACCGATGATCGCGGAACGACGTCGTGCACCATAAAATCGGAGCAGCTGCTGCCGGCAACATGTCGAAGAGTGCAGAGGGTTGGGGCGAGTATTAAGAACGGACCGTCCAAGAAGCGGAATCCCCCAAGGGACGATCACGATCGCGCGGCTTGCTTTCGTGCCTGCTGCACGACTCAACGTCGTTCACTTTTTATCCGGCCGCGGCTGACGGAGGTCTGCTCACTCACGCCCATCAAAGGACCGCCAGCTGTGCCTGTGTTTCGCCGCGTCTCACTGAAGACCGCTCGCTCCCTAATGTTTCAGTTACCAAAAACCCACAAACACCATCCGACGACGAGTCGCTGTTCGCGTATAGTTTTAATTTGAATTCCCAGCACTGAACTGGCGAGTCCGGGGAGCGGACGGTACAGTCACGCGCGGGTTTTTTGGGTGCGGCGAGGGGTTCAGTTCACTGTCGCGGGACCTCGGTGTCGCCCGTCTCGGTGGGACTTCCGGCGTCCGTGCGGTGACTCATTTCTGGAAAGGTAGCAAGCGGAAACGAAAAACAAAAGGAAACCATTAGCATGGCGCTGATTGACGCTTGATGGTAGTTGCCATGATTAGTCATCCACGGCCGAGCCGGGCTGGGGTGGGGGTCGTACGGAAAACCGGTGTTTTCCCGCGGAGAAATTGAGAGTAAATGAGTTACAATCACGATACGGCGCGGAGAGGGTGGCACCCAAGTTGTCACGCGACAGGTTAAATACGCTTTACGCGGGTCACGGGAACGAGCAGTTAAGGGTGAGGGTGCCGGTTGAAAACACAGCGATCCTTCCATCTGTTTGCTACCGCGGTAATGGCACAGCCGCTGTTTACAACCACATTCATCAAAAACAAATCAAACAGCAACTCGCTGACTCGCGAGTGAGGACGTTGGGGTCGCGGGGAATACAAACAACACACCGAAGGTTTCCGCCAACCCCGGGATCAGTATCGCCATTGCGGGCGCGGAATTGGTCGATGTGTTATTCGACCAAGTGTTTGTGCAAAGCCGTGTGTCTCATCATTACAGCGTAATTTTGTTTCAAGTCCAGTCCTTGTGGCTTATTAGATCAGCAGCACAATGTAGCTCAATTGGTAACAATGTTTCACAGCCAAGGATGAAACACTAATCTTCCATCAACTTCCCAGTAAACGATTCGTGTCGATCTTCTCAAGTACATCTGCTCGCCGTTAAATTACTGACAGTTGGTGATTTTGTTACCAATTTTTGAAATTTTTCAAGAAATATTTAATAAAGTTCAAAATTGTACTTAATTTTATTGGACAGGATAATTTTAGCAATAGAATTGAATATCGGCAGTATATGAATGAGCTAGTGTGTTATGGGTTCCTAAGGATAGTAGCAACTTTCTGTGATGTCTTGAAATGAGGCCGTAGTAAATAATCGAAAAGGCAACAAGAATTTAATCCACATCCGTCTCTATCTTTGTTGATAAGATTGAATATGTGGTATATTTTATAATAGTTCTATAGCCGGTTATACTTTGTGTGAGATTGTAAACATATGTAACCAACCGTCAGAGTGTTGGAAGACAGGATATTTTCTTGGAAAAGCCATCAACGCTGCTGTGCTGATGGCGACGCCTTCACAGCTTGATACATTGTCTGGTAGAATATACATCATTAGTGAAGTGAGTATTGCGAAAATAATCTAAAAGCGTAACTCATCCCTCCGTAACCGACCCACACGATCCGCACCAACACCACCGCCGTTTGCCCATCTACAAATCCGTCCACCTCCGCAGTCGTAACGCAGTCCCGCGCCCCATACGGTGACGAACGATGCTGGCCGCATAATTGGTGTGAATTTGATTCATTTAGCATTTTGTCCTCATTTAGCAGGCGCCAGTATCGTCGCAGCAGGCGCCATTGAGGGCGCGCGAAAGGCGCGATCACAACCAGCCGGCCGGGTGACCCAGTTTACAGAGAGGGAGATAGAGAAAGCAGCCATGGTTTAGTAGGCGAATAGGAAAATTATATTTCCGCCAGCTTATGGACCGGGTTCGTCATTCAACCGAGCGCGGGAAAGAAAAAGGTCTGCGAATGAAAGAGGCGAAATAAAAAAATGGGCAAGCCGTACAAATGCCGCACACTCTATTAGTCATCTTTTCGCCACCGAAGCAATTCGCTAGCCTCTCACATCTCCGGGAGCCTGTTCCGTGAACCCGGGGCGTGCTTCGGTCGCTTGAAAAGAAAAAGCGGACCCATTTTCTCTAAGGATTCACTGGTCCTTCCACTTCTGGCATCGATTTTCTACGATCTTCCAATGCCGCCCCAGTGTTGCCGGTGTCGACGCCCAACGTCGTTCCCACGGCGCTTTCCTTCTCCGCCTCCGCCCCCCACCTAGCATGGCGTAAGGATCAATATCGATTGACGGAACTGTGCCGGAAATACCGCTCCCAGTTTTTGGGGATAATGATGGGTTTTGTTTGGAATGCTGATGAGCTTCATTGATGAAACATCGAGTGGCAAAAGTCGCAAAGTTTCGCCTTGTGCCAGAGAGATTGTGTGTCTGTGTGTGTTAAGCGGGATAAAGGATCGACGCGAGAGACAATGTTTACTGTTTCGAAAAGGGCGATACTCGAAAAGGCCATCGGAGGAATGCCAAAAGCCGTGCACGAACCTAGCGACGTGACATTGAAGATAATTCCGCCCCGCGGGTTCCAAGTGGGTGGAAATGGAATGTGCAGGATTTAAGAAAAAAAAACCTCGCAAGTGTCCTTTGTTCGGGGGAATGAATATCCAAACTTTATACAATGTAATGGGTCATATTATTTTGAAAGGTCACTTTCCTTCGCATTTTACGTTTCCCCAACTCGTCGTCTTTTCTTAGAGTCACCAGCAATCAAAACTTCGGACAACCACTTATTGTATGTGCAACCAGATACACGAAAAATATGTCCTGCGCAAACAAATCCTCCCTCCTCCAAGCCACAACTTCCCGTGGGTCAATTTGATTAGCATCGCAGCACCGTACTGTTCCTCGTTAGGCCAACAACTGAACTCAGACGGACCCGAAATACATAATTAAAACTTGGGCCCGTGCCCCGAAACGACGGAAAATAACACGCCTATCAACGCGGCACGACAGGAATCGAACTTTCCGGCCAAGAATCCCATTTTCGGCAAAAAGCTCCCCCGTATTGGAAACTGGAACCGTACCACCGATTCGAAAACCCAGCCCCTTTCCCCCCGCCACGGCGTGACTGCACGTCGGCGAATTAATTACAGAACCCTTTCGTTTTGAAATTTCTTTCGAAATACTTGTAACTCTTGTTTCAATGCTGCTCCACCCGTTCTTTTAGGGGTATCTTTTTTTTTTTGAGTGAGAATTCCCGAAGCCATGAATTTATTTCATCTCTTATTTCACCTGACTCGACACGAGTCGACACTGATTAGCGAACGGAAACTTGCCCTCGGCCACGGCCCGGGGGCCCGTTTCCTTGGGAGCTATCTTTCATTCGGTTTTGTTGTTTTGTTTCCTTTTTGCAGTCGCTGTTTTCAATCTGATTGGAAAAATTGTAATCAAAGACTCATTTCCGGCTGATGAAACTTCGGTCCGGCTTTTAACGAACCAAAGTTAATTTAGGTGAAGGTACATAGAGGCGATTTTCGTCCGCCTCCCCGTCCCTCGCCCAGCCTCCGGCATTGGAAATGAATGTTGGTTTTGGCCCTCTGAGCTTTGGACTGGTGTTTTTTTTTTTTTGGCTTTCGTTTCGTACGAAAAGTCCTGGAAAACATCCTAGGGAAGTAATCCCCACAAATACCCTTTTCACTGGTTGAATTGGTGGCCGAGCGGGAAACGCGGTGGTGGCCAAGTGCTGGAATTGTTCGCGCTACACAATTTGTCTTGCTGTCAAATTTTAATTGGCAACGATGGAGAAAACGCTCCGGAACGATTTCCCTTACCGGAGCGCGGGATCCAGATTCAGTTGGGAAAACAAAAATAATCGTTCGGCTAAATGCTAAACGTGGAGCGGTCGCGGTTCAACCGTCATTAAACAACGTGAGCCGACGGCCTTTAGAAAGCTGCCCAGGTATCTGGCGATTCACTGAGAGATTGGTGGTTTGGAAAATCGTTCCTCTTGAGCCTTTTGACTGGTATTGTGAGGTCCTTTTTCACTTCCGTTTCAATACAAGATTAACTGGGACGTGGAAAAAATAGTATTCATGAATGAATTTAAGGAGCAGAACTTCAGTACAATGGTTGTTTGAAAGCTTTTTTTATATTTTTATTTACTGTTTACGCACAGTAATGCAGTCAGTCAGTCGCGCAAAGAAATAATATAGGAACAAAATGGAGAATGCCAAACAAATATCGAATGTGCTTTCATCATTGAGACAAAATTCAAAAATACCTTCATAGTATTCAATTATAATCAACCACGGATTAAAAGGACGCGCCTAACGGGAAAAAATGGAACGAATGGAGAATAGGGCGAAAACGAATGAAAATCTTTATCCATCCAACATGATCTCTTCTATCCTCGCCCAACTCTGGATCAGAAATTGAACGCACCCGATAATTGTTGACAAATGAATGAGAACGACAATAAGCGTCAATTAAAAACCATTTAAAAAAATCCTAATATTGATCCTGTATTCATATTGGACATTAAGGATAACGCACTTTAAAAATCTCCTATGCGAAAGGATACTGATTTGAATTGATTTTTTCAAGAATCATACACACACACTCAGGTTAATTTTGCTGTTGGCTTGGGTAACATAAATCATCCCCCTCAAAAAACGGAAAATCAAATCCACCCGATGTCTATTAAATGTACACAGTTTTTCCACAAATCCGTTCTCTGCCTGCAGCCAACCTTGCACCGAACATTTTCCTTCCGGATTCCGGACGGTTCCAATTTTAGCTTCTGCATTCCACCCTGCACCTGACCCCGTTCCCCCCTTCCCGCGCCAATAACGCCGCACGCTTCGGCGTTGGGCGGAAGCAAGTTCTTAATTAGCAAATAGCGTTGATCCCATCGCAAACAGCGTGTGGCGAGTGTGTGTGTGTGTGTGTGTGTGTGTGGCAGACATTTCAACGCCAGTCGTTGGGAAGGTGTTCGAACGCCCCTGCCACCGTTTTCTCGCCCCACTACCCGGGGAGCGGGAATTATGGCGAAAATCGGGCGGACTTATGCATCGTCGAGCGAATTGGAAATGCACTCACTCGCACCGCGTACCGGATCTTTTCCCTAATATCAATCCATCTCTACCTACGCCGTCGACACGGCATTGGACTCCCTCTTCTCTCGGTCTCACTCTCCCTCCCTTTCTCTCTCACATTCCCTCTAATTCCACCGGTACTGGGGCAGCGCGGTTTCGCCGGGGTTTATCGTTTCTGTGGCAACCAATGATCGACGGTTGCCTTTGAGCCATTTGAAATGCAATAAGGAAATGCATCGCAAATTTTCATCCATGCGACGATTTCGCTCGGCGTGACAAATGATGCCGCAAGACGGGCAATGCACACATACTACACCGCTAGTCCGCGGCTGCATGTGCCGCTGGCTCGTGTACGCCGTATGTGTACGTTAAGCTGCGATTTCTTGTTTGGTTGCTCAGTAAATTATCGACAAACGCGAGCCCTCGCGAAACGACGCTGGCGAATGCGGATGCGGCGGATTTATGCTTGCGCACTTTTGCCCTGTACCCGTACTCAAAACGGAGGAAACGGACCGTCATCATAACGCGCCTTCAGCAACTCTTTCACAAAAGGCAAGCCAGGGTGGACAAGAGGCAAGACCTGATTCGCGGTCTAGAAGGGGCGATGCACTTCTGTGCATTCTGGTAAGACCCATTGACGATGATGTATGTCTTTAGCTATCGAAGACATAAAATCCCCGCTACACTTTGTTCGTGTCTTTACTTACTTTTAACCAACACCTTTTCAAACCTTTTAAGAATTAATTGCATAGAGTAGAATTAATTGAGAAAAAAGCAGAATTCCATGAATACGTAACTGTCACTTTCTAACTACAGTCCGAATAGTTGCAATTGTCCAGCCTGCTTTGCTTGACTACATCTTTGAATGGGAAAATGATGGAAATTTTTTCCCCCGTCCCTTTTGAAGCCACATCGCGCTCTACGAACGTCTCCATTGGCGAATTCAACAGATTCCCTTCGAAGGCGTCCCCTCGATACGGTCCCCTCTGGCAGCAAATTTACGACGAATATGATGACTCAGTGCCCATTCGGCCCATTCAAGATGACAGGCAGCATCCTCACGATAATGAAACGCCGCCGCCAACGGACGCCGCAACGCGCTTAGCGTTGCATTCCGGGGGCGCGCACTGATGAGGGTGCTGTCCAGCGACATAAAGCTTCTGGGAAGCTGTCGGCTTAATTATAGCAGCCACTACTGGCGAATGCCTGCGAAAGCCCACTTATTGCCAACGACGAAGACAATAATTGAGTTAACGAAGGCGTACCTCGGTCGCACCCTCTCCCGGCAGTCGCCAGCCCGTTCGCCACACTTGCTCCAAATGTATGCGTTCTGCTACGCATAAATTGTGATTAATGTATCTGGGACGGGTTCACCAGCTCGACGGCCACTGATTCCGCCCCCCGCTGGTACTGGTGCGCCATGTGTCAAAGCAATATTTTACCAATCATAGGCCGGGAGCTGCGCAAAGGCTATGGACGGCATTTTTTTCGAACTAAAGTAGCCACCGGTTCAATCTCGAACACTGCACTGTACACTGCGGTGACCCCACAATCCAACCGCTTTCAACCTTCCACACCCCCACCTAAGGGAAGCAGTTCAATTGAGAGTCGATTCAACGCTTCAACTGCACCAACAATACCCGCGAAGACCGGCGCCCCCGCTGGAACTGACGTTCTCACAATCCGTCAGACGTCAAATTTGCATCCACTGGCGGCTGGAGCGAGCAACACGGGGGCACGGAACTGCCACAAGTGTTGATGATAAATAAAAATTAATTAAGCACATCCACTCCGTCCGGCTCGCGCGGCACGTTTGGCACCAGATAAAGTGATAGGCTTCCCTCCCAGCCATGGGTAGTTTCCACCCACCCACACGCCACACAGGAAAGATTTTTTTTTTGGTTTTTTGTTTCTGTTTCGCCTTCATTACGCTGCAACCGCATCAACAATTACTTAGCACGGGTCAATCATGTGCCGGTCTGGTGCCACTTGGTCGAGTTTCTCTTTTCAATTGAAATTGATGCCATTATTCTCGGCATGGTCGGAAAAAGGAATTAAAACCCCCAGCAAAGCATAACTCGTGGAAAAATGCTGATATCAAAAAGTTAAGAAAAAAAAGGTAA
>JAOEFI010000003.1:7112594-7125575 GCA_034621735.1 Anopheles plumbeus
GGCGCCGGGAAAAAAAACACATCTCCCAATGTTGAAAATAGGACAATTTGCCGATCCCAACAAGGGAAAAACAAAAACACAAACCCATCCCGAAAACCCAGAAGGCCCACCCTTCGGGTAATGGATCATCGTGAGAATTGCGATCAGCCACAGGGAGAGTTGTGTACTAGATTCGGCCACTGACGAACGATGATGAACTTGGGCGTCCTGTATCTGTCTCTTTGTTCTTTCAGCCCGATAGTGTTGAGCCGCAGCGCCATGACGAGCATATTATTAGCCGTATCTTGGAAACGTTCGCCAAACGCACCCCGGGAGCTGCAACGAGCGGTCGGCGGTGGAAGGTGGACCCCATCCGGCCATATGTGGACGGCTTCGTCTATTCGTTTCGATCCGACGGCTTCGGAGGGAGGGAAAGCGGGACCCGAGGATGCTTCGGACGGCGAATGACACACACGGAGAACCGCCGCTACTGCTGTCGCATCCTACATCTGATGGCCATGTGGAGGCGGCGTCATAAAATGTAATATACATTCATGACGCACCGAATCCTGCGCGGTCCCCCTCGTGTCTTCTTCTACCTTCCGTGCTTCCCCCGTCCCCGTGCGAGTCGGCTTCCGGAACGGCGTTCCCACACACTCGTGTTAATTACTTTTTGTTTCAATTTTGTCATTGTTTATCCGCCCATATGTTGCTAACGCTTTGCGCGAAGGGTTTCCCGGTGGCCGACGGTACCGCGGCTGTTGGCGGCAGAAAGCCAATCGACGGATTACCTACTGCGTATTTAATGAAGGGCGGACGGTAGTGCAACGGCCAGTGCAGTGCGGTAGAACGAGAACCCCATCGGCAATCGAGTGCAACCGGACGCATGTGTCCGCTCTATGAGCATGGTTTATGAAAAAACTTTTAGAAACTATTTCTAATGCATAAAATGGCGTCTAGCATTAGAGCTAGAGAGTCACATGTATAGGCAACTTCATGAGTTGCCGTTTTTTGCAGATTTTTTTTTTGCAACTCATAAATATTAGTTTTCCTCCGCAATTCCCCGTTTCCAATGAGTATCATTATATTTTTCACCAGTTATAACATATAAATTGCATTTCTAGATTTCGAATTTATCGTGCATGTTTTTGGAATACTTTTCCGATTGGCAGACATTTAATATAATTTCATTTCATTACATTTCATTCGAACAACAATCGTGGGAATTATTTTTTGTAATGAAACACGATCAACACGATCGTTTATTTTTTATTTCGGTTCAATTTAATGCCGAAATAAATCAATCGCCAAAAGCAACTAACATTTCATTACGCTCATTTATTTATTTTGTTTCGCTGAAACTTACGACAACCATCATCATCATCATCATCATCATCAACGTTGAAAAGTGACCGACACGACGAGCCGTTGTTGAAGCATATTAACATTCAATCTCGCGCTGCCACATATGTGTACCAGAGAAAAATACATCAAACCATGGTACAATTCCTCCCAGGGCTTTTCGCATCCAGCAAGAGGTTGGTATGGGAAAAACAAAATGTTCACTACCACCACTCCACCCTTTCTTCCCACCCAGGATCCCACATGTGATGTTTTATCACACTTCACAAAGCTGTCGAAGCGTATTCATTAATTAAAGATATCAAATGAAATCAAATAAATAAAATGATTGCAATCCGTGCAACTGCTCCGCATGAGCGACGGCCGGTGGCCGTGGGTTTTCCTCTTTTTTTTTTCATTTCCAACCGATATTCCGGTTACAAATCACGAGAACAAAGTGTAGGCAGCGGCTGTCATCTATCAAAGTGTCGGAGGAAAAACGCACCGCATGTTGTTGTCTGGGAGCCACAGGAATTTCCATTTTATCCTCCAGCCAACGGCTGGATCAATGTTCAAAACCGCAACGTATTTTTCCATAGCACTCGGATATTCAATTCCAACGCGGGCACATTTTGCTTTCCATCTAGCCGGAATCGATGCGGCCATGCAACGTTATACCTACGTCGCTTCAGGGCATCGGTGGTCTCTGTAAAACACACAACATGCTGTTGATAATTATACAATTAAGGTACATTCAAAAACTATTTAATTTCTTGCAAACAATGGCTGTCAATTTGCAGAATCTCATCGGATTCATTCTCACCGCCGGGATCGTGTTTCCATCATCGATCGGCGTCAGTCGTTCTTCAATTTTGATTCCACTCGAGATGTATTCAGATTGTTCTATAATTATCCCCGAAATTTGAATGAAATTCCTGCAAAAACCGAAACCTCTGTTCTACCATTGTTCAATTGAATAGAAGCAGGGAAATTGCACAAGTGCATTGGCTGTAATGGGTATCATGTTTCAAGCGTTCATTGTAAAGACTTGTTTTTCTTTCCATGCAACTATGCACAGGTTTTTATACATAAATAGATAAACGTAAAACAAATTTTGCATTGCACATAATAATAACACAAACTACAAATAATGTTTACTTCCAGGGCATTCCACACTTTTCTCCCGGGCACTGGAAAATTATGTCCAGTAGTAGAAAAATCACTTTACTCAACTCAATTACTATGCAAAAAAAATAGAACGTAACGCTGTTTGCGAAATTAAAAGCTACCGCTGGACACCTTTGACAATACCCGCGAGATAAGAAGCTACCCAGTTGGAACTAGTGCCACCGTGAAAACCATTCCAATCGGCTGGCAGTTTTCCTGCATTTTCCAAGCCATCCTCAAACCGCCGCCCACTCTAATCTTCTGACCCGTGCGCCCTTTTTCGCTGCCGCGCCATAATTATGATTTTATTTTACTGCACCGACCTCTCGCTGGCAGATGTGGCCGTGGCAATGCACTAGTCGAGTTTCGCCCGTCGCCCTTCGCGTCCGCGCCCCCTCCCGGAACTAACTGACAACTCCTAAAGTGAGATCCTTAAGCGAATGCATTTTGTAATAACATCTCGGCTAGCGGCTCGTAGCGCATGGGAAACATATTTCCCCCCCGGGGCCTCACCAGTAGCCTCTGGCCGGTGTGGATGTTTCTCTGGTGAATTTGTTCTTTCATTGAACACAGCTACACAGAACGGTAAATGTGTGCATACACTTTCACACACAGCGAGTCTGCCTCAGCATATGTTTCCATGGTTTCCTAGGCTGTCTCCGATGCAACCGGTGCATGATGATGTTGGTCGGTGAGCCCCGGCCCCCGTGTTCTAATTTTAATTAAAAATTGAATTTGAAACGGAACAGAAATTGCTTCAGGGAATAGCGCAGTTCCCGCGAACCCGTTTTGTCCTGCCGGAGGGCAATCCTCCTATTAGCCGATGGTTCGCGATCGGTAGGTGAACGGTTTAGCTCCGGACGGCCGCGGGGCGACGATATAGTGTTTACAAGTGCCCGACGGTGTCCGTGAGGCCGCGGACGCAGGGGGCCAACGGCCAAACCGAATGAAACGCTGTTAATAATCCCACCGGATGCTGCGTGTGCATCTGTATCTTGTCTGACAATTTTAATTAATAGACTGGAAAAAATGAGTGTGTGTGTGTTCTGCCCTTTTGTAGCGTGTTCCATTCTCAGATTGGGCCCTGAATGTCGAGTCTGGTCTTGGTGGTAGTGTCGCGTTCGTGCGATGAACATGAGAAAAAAAGCGAAAAACTAAATGAACGATGAACTACTTCTTTAAGCAACTCTCAAACATATGGAAAATACAAAGACATGCTTTAAATATTCCATCAATCGATTCAATTTGAGGTTGAAGATTCAAGAGCATCGTCTCCAAGTTTAACATAAAAAATACAATTTTCTATCCACTTTTCCATTTTCTTATCCAAGTACAGTTTGAATACACATGTTATCGTGGCAAATTTAAAAATGGTTGTTTTGACGCTTCATCCATCGCCTGCATGCTTAAACTTCGTAGTTCACCATCGAATGGCGTGTAATTAATATTGTTTGCAGCCGGCCCCTAATCCCCCCCTGGGCGCTGGAATATTTCCCCTTCTCCGCCTCGCGGCCATTGTTTAGCGCGGAACACCGTTTTGTAACCTACACTTCATTATCCGCCCGAATACTGTCAGAAACTCGAATCAATCAACTGGCTGTCACCGATCGATGGGCCAATGTATCCCATTTCAATCCCAAGACGCCCAGCTAATGGGTAGAGGCAGCGTCCAGCAAGCGAGCGAGCGTATTCCCCTGACGTTGATTTCTGCACGACGTTTTACAGAAAGGAAAACTGATACGAGGCCGCTGTGGCGCCCACCGTTTTCCGCACATGTGTGAAGTAAACGTCCGCTTTGTTCCTGGTTTGAAAGTTTTGCTCGAAACCGAGGAATGGCGTGGATAAGGATACTCTCAATGGAAAAACGGCCGATACACCCTGCCCACCCGAAGGACGAATTTTCTTTCGGCTTTCCTTGCGAGAGTGTGGTGGTAAGCCACACCAGCGGCGTAGCGTAGCTCCAGTCGTCACATTAATCAAAATAAATTGACAGATTTGACGTAATTACATTTTCATATTATATCATTACGCGTCATTATGATCGTGATTGCTTTCCCATCGCTTGTCTATCGCGTTGTATATCGCGTTTGGGAGATCCCTCGACCACGTGTGCGTGCGTGCGTATGTGCCGATGTACGCTGGTGCCGATTTCTATGCCACGTCTTGCGCCCACGTCAAGCCGGCCTTCCATTGCCCAACTTGACGCATGACAGCTTCGTACGCGCCACAATGCGTCTGCATGATGATAGCCCGGGCCGGCGTTTCGCTCGAGTACGCGAACGATTTATTATTTATCGCCAAATTCCCAAGAAGGTTCACGACCCGCCACGACCCGACCCCGTTCCGTCCCGCCAACCTGACACGGCCAAGTGGATCCGTTCGGTGCTGGGTGCAAAGTCGATAGTGGGTTTTTGTCCAGCAGCAAAGAGTCCACCCACGCTGAGGAGGGCCGATCCTGTCTGCAGGATAAAGTATGAAGCACGTCGTCATCGCCATCATCAGTCAGTCGGAACAGTGTCACGCACTGCTCCCGGCGCAGCGAAATCCTCTGATAAATTGCCCTCGGACGCGACTGGCGTTGTAAATCGGGCTCACCTTCACGTTCGAGCCCCGGCGCTGATGAACTCTCGCCCGGCCGGCGATTCGATGATTGTGCTTCCGGATTCGCGCAAAAACCCCCTGCCCCAGAGGCCAGCCTATCGAATGTGATTCCCGAAGTGATCGGATACGCTGTACCGGGACCGTACCTGTCGCCGTCCACTTGCCGAACGGATTGAACGGAGACCCCCGGAAGGGCGCCAAAGCCTCGAAGCCCTCTTGAAGCCAGCCGTGGCGTTTGACATGTGCACAACTTTGACCTCGGCTAGAAATCGCCACCACCACCCGAGAGGGGACGGGTGCCGGACTTGGGCGCCTTTGTCTTCCCGCACACCGGTTTTCGCGATCCTTCGGACCAACGTCAACCGTTCTGAATGGGCGACGTTGAGGCGTTGACAGCTACTTCATTTCCGGCTTCAATTTCAGCCTCAAAACTTGTCCCCCAGATAACTAGCCGAACTAGGCGATGGAAGGGGCGGGGAAGGTGCGCGAGGACCAGGGACCCTTTTATCCCAGCCAGAAATACAGCGCGACGATAAACACAACACGCCGTGGCGCTGGGCAGCCGTGCTCCGAATGGATTATTGTTGGCCGGAACCTGTTTTGGATCGTGCCGTGCATAGTTTCCGTCAAGGGGGCGGAACTTTCACACATGTTTTGGGCGACTTTCGCCATGAGCTCGCTCTGAAAGGCGCGAGATTCCAAAAGACCGGAGGCGGTAATAACCTTCATCATGTGCTGTCTTACAAAACGATCGATTGTTCGGAAATGAATCTCAACTGTGGGTCCTTCGAAAGGTCGTAATAAAGGATCTCACGTGGACCGTGGGATTTATGAAAATTCTCATTTAATTACGTTGAAAATCTAGAGTTGAGCCAAATTGAGAAGGAATATTTCCATTGAAATAAGTTGTTATGTCAAACAAATGGTGTATGTGTGTTAATTTTGATTAATTTGATCACTAATAGCATTTCCAATACAATGATTTCCTGTTTATAAACCATTTCAAGTTGTCGCTGTCAATGAAAAGGAAAACTCCGTTCTGCCGTGCCACATTTCCACAGTACGAAGACTGCCCCAGAAAACAGTCGGATAATTAAAAGACAATTCGTTACTAGACAGCAGAGTGCTGGTGCATGTAACAACAATTAAATTACTCTTTAATGTTCGTGTTTCATGTTCGCAGACTTCGCCTTAAAAAGGGTACCTTTCGTGGCGCAAAAGTAAAAAAATGGGAACAAGGAAAACAAAGTTGACCCAAAGCAACATAACAGGAAAAAAAATTTACTTCAAAAAGATCTAGTTCCGCTGTATTGTGGGACAGAATAAAAGTTTTTTTAGTCCGACTCTCATCGCTATTGGGGCCGGAAGCGGGCATGTTTACTCAGGGGAACATCCCAAACCCGTCTAACTATTTTCCGGGGGGGAAGGGAAAATGAGTTGTTGCATGTTTTTAGCTAATGAAAAGTGTAACAATGTAGCAACTCGACAAACAATTAAACTGCTTTTTAATTTGCAGTTGCACAGTATCCTAATCTGTTCTTATCTTGGAACCGTTTCCATGTCCAATTGCCCCAATCGCACGGTTTGATCGAGCAATCGGTTCACGTACGTGTGCATATTTATTCTATGCGCAACATTCAACTCCACCATATTCCCTTTCCTCTCCCCGCAGCAGAGATCCTGCTGCCTGCCACAAGACGCTGCCGATTGTCCTCGATGCCATTGTGCACTAATCGCACCGATACGAACGCCACTGGCTATTCAATTGAGTAGATTGCTCGAACACTCGGGGGCTTTTTGGCACTCTATTCATTACGCCAGTGGGACCACCCAACACCTCGCCAATCCCACGCCGCATGGCTGGCGGAAATGGTAGAAAACAAATGTTGCCACTTGACGCTGGGCCGGTGTCGAGTGTCGAGCATAGAATAGAGTCACACCGTGAGGAAAGCGACCGCCACGAGATGTGCGACGGCACGATCCGGAAGATTAGTGTGTCAATGGACGTTGGAAGTTGGGAAAGTGTGGTGTCCCCCCACCTTTGGGAGGATTGCACTTCGTCGATAGCGGAACGTCACTGTACACTGCCCGTCTTGTGAAGCAAGTCAGCTCCGGCCGATTCGGTTCAACTTCCCAAAATCTTTGATGACTACAAGGACGACGACGGAGACGACGACGACGACGACGACGATGACCACGAAAACGACTGGTGGTTGTTAGATAAATTAAGTTTTGAAATTGAATTATCTTCTCCTTATAAATGCTTTCCCTTTGTATTGGTTTCGGGCGTTCATTTCAATGTGGATTGTGCTGCCTCCCCCTCGACCGGCCCGGCTACCTCATTTTGCCATGCCACATCTAGAAGGCTTCCGCTGTCATCGGACCGAAGGCTACAGGGTGTCATTTCTGTTACGGCCCCCGAAGTCACTCACACACAGACACACACTTCGATCCGATCGAAAGCCGGAAATAATCACCAAACTCTCCGTCCAAGCCTGCCACCAACGAAGGAGGTCTTTCTGTGGGAGGAGTTGGGGGGGGGGGGGGGACCAGAAAATTTTCAACCCACCGGCCGAACGCCGGTGAAGAAGGAGCAGCCAACCGAGACGAGACTATCGAATTTCCGCAGAAACCGAAACACACAAAAAGCCCAAATGCCCAATCGGCCGGACCGGGAACACATACTCCCTGTGAAGACTGCGCAACTTTTACCCATAAACTCTACACACACACACACACCGACACTTTCTAAGGCCCTATCGGGAGCCCCAATCTACTGTACGCCCTGCAGCAGCGAGCACCGTGTGGAATCCGGACCGCCACGGAGTAGATTAGTCGATCGGCAACCGGGCCGGAAAGGGCGATCGGTCGGAATGCGAAAATCACATTATCGAATGTATCGAAGTTTTATGCTGGAACGTTTTCATTATCATAAAGGATTTAATATATTCCGTGTTTTGGCTACCGGTCTCCGCCCGGCATCGGATTTCAATCACGCCCGGGCTTTGGTGTCCGATCGATTTTCGAGATATTGTTTTCATCTTTCTTTTTTTCTTTTTTGGTTTCGACTCTCTTTTTCCTATCCGCCGCAAAACATTTGCACGTCTTACTCGAATACTGGGTAGGTTCGTATGATGTCCCAATCATAACCGGTGCCTGCTTTGTTGCTTGGCCACAGTTCCGGACTTTCTTCGAGTCTCAGTCAGCCTGTTCCACAAACAGTCCAATCCCTGGATATATTCCATCAATTTTTGCATATAATTCTCTCGATAATAAGAAGAACGGATTGGCGTTTCATGAAAAAAAAAGAAAAACATCCCCACACCCCCCACTCAGCCTGATTGCATTAAGCATTATTGCATGTCTGTGTGGGTGTGTACATGTACGTGGGGCTGTGTGTGGGAGGATGAAAAAGATTCCACACTTATCAACGTTCGAGAAATAAGAGCGCATCTGTGAAGTTGTGTTGGCTCATTCGCTCGGGTCCCGGTGGACAGCAAATCCCGGCCGGCCCATAACGGCATGTGCCGATTACAATCGAAAACAAATTGCTGTCCGCACTCCACGGCCAGCCGGCTGGACTGGGCCGGAGATTTCCGGACTGTCAACCCAGCAGTGTCCCGTGCCACGGAGTGACCCGACAGTAAGGTCAGTTCGTTTGATTGCAATGAAATCTTCCAATCTGATTATGAATATGTGTCTCTGTGTGTTGGGCGAAAGTTTCGATTCCTTCGGCCCTAAAACGCGTTCCAGCTGCCCAGCGAAGCAGAAGCGAGTGCCGCCCCGGAGCGAGTGCGCCTAACGGGCTTCCAAAGAGGGGGGGATTTGGGAACCGTTTTCGCCCGGACCGGGGCTTAAACGGATTCCGGCAACGAATCCACCCCCTACGCCATTCCCGTGAGGTTGTTGGAGGGCCTGAAGGGGAGTGGGGAGCAAATAGTTCCACATTGAAGCCTTTTATCTTCGGAGCGCATCGGCGGATGGATTTTCAATTAAATTTTTACTTAATCCCCCCGCTCATCCTCGGCTGAGTGACGCCCCCCCCCCACCCCCCACCTTCTGCGGGGACACACTCTTTCGCTCGGTACTTCTTCAAAGCCGGCGGGCTCACCGAGAGGGATTCCCGCAACCATTGGTCATTGTAACGCTTCAATCTGTTGCTGCCGCAGTTGCTTACCGCCTCCGGCGGCCGCCCTAGGGAACCGGCCGCCCGGATGGATGAATGGTCAGATGAAATTTATTTATTAAAAGGCAATTTGCATAATCTTCCCAGAACGTACGGGGCACCTAATCCGGCCTGAAAGAAAGCTCGTTTCAATGTTTTCCATCACAGTCGCAAAACGGTTTCTCACAGTTTTCGAACTCGCCCTCCCTCCACCCCCCGGGGGACCGGCCGCTGGCGTTCGAATTAGCCGGGTGCCGGTAAATTAACATGTTTTCTTCAAGACAACAACACATCGGTTGTTTGCTCACAAAACAATCCCCACGGCTGGATGGAAAGGGGTGGGGGTTGCCTTCGGGCACTTCTGAGCCAAGTGCCGAAGGCGGGCTGTCAGTCCTGGGGAACGATCGTTCATCTAGCAACTATTTCAATACCAGATTCCGCAGGCGGGTCTCGAGAACGGAACCGTATTCCAATCAAGTTTTCCGAGCGCAGGTGATATCAGGCAACCGGCACTCGAAATGTAATCTATCCTTCCAGGTCAACAACGCTTGAAAGCGCTCGTCGGGTTTTATTCATGCTTACGAAACAACAACTAGAACCCGGGGCCCGTCCAGCCTCGGGTATGGCGGCTCGGTAATCCTTCCGTTTCCTTTGAAATTCATTGTTTTCCAGTCGTCCGTCGAGGAAGTGAATGTTGAAAAGTTTCATCAAACCTCATCTCGAAATGGCCGCTGAATTCTGTTTGCTATAATTCCTCGCAAAACGGGCACAAACATTAAAGCCGGAGAGAGCTGATGCGGCGGCGAACGGTATCGGAAAGTGGAAGTGGCCATATCTAGCCAGAGCTACTACATGACCCGGCACGGCAGAGCATACGGTACCGGCGGTTCGTTGGCGAAGATGAATTTTTAAGAGCTCAATCTTCAGAACTCTTTTCCATTCCAGGGTGAGGAGACTTTTCACTGTCTGCACGGTTGCAGACGATGGGGTGGGTTGGGGGGCAGGATACTATCTTATTGTCCACCCACCCGGAATCGCCCGAACTGTCATGCTTGAGAGTTGAGAGGCACTTACTCTTCACCTGCTCCGTCTGCCGACGGGTTCACTAGCGCCGGCACTAGCTGGTCCACAATCGTGGAAACAGTCACCGTCGCTGTCCTCCCTTTGCGCCATCCTGCCGGATTTTCATTCTTCTCCCTTGTCGGTGGCATGGGGCCAACGAAAAATCACGAACGTGACTGGCTGGCTGTAGAGGCCGTCCCGGTGTCGTCGCCAAAGGATCCCGCGTCCCTGAGGCAGAATTTCGTGGGCTACTTTGTGGGGACGTTGCGACGTTGGTGGCGTTCGTGCCGTCGCTGCCCGTCGAGGGCGGAAATAAAATAAAATAACAAGTGCACCGTTCTAGTTTTCGGGGGATAAGCGCCTCTAGGGCTACCGAAACCACTAAAGATTGGGGCCCGCGCGACCCTGCCGGGGAGGCCAAAGCGGTAGTACCAATAAAGTGCGCCACAAGAGAATAAACTGCGAGGAAATCTTTCCTGTTATCTTGTTTTTGCGCCGTTTCTATTCTTCACGTCGGGATTTGTGTGTCCTCGAATGTCGCCTCGGTCGGCGTACTAATATTGCAGACAGTTATGAACCGAAGCGTTGGAAAGCCCGGAAGAGAACAAAGTTTCCATCACGATTAAATTTGGACAAAATAATATGATCAACTATCGAGAGGAAAATTTTATGTTCGTCATCAATTGTCCATTTGTAAAGCTTTCAGTAACTGAAAAAGGTATCAAACTATTCATTGGTAGGAGGGCGCTTTTACTGCTTCATAAAACTGATTTTTTCTCCCGATTCCCAACGATACTCTTGCTTCAACCCAACGCGGCGATGAAAGAAACCCGTAGGAACGCTCCACCGGACCGCTTACACGCTTGTCCTCCGGGTCCACATTATAAGGATAAACGAGTAAGTGAAGCGAAATTGCTGGAAAGCAAGTAAACACCCGTCGTCATACGGCAGCCATCTGGATCGATCCGGATCACGATCGCCCGCTCGCCTGGACGAAGCGGAAGAATTGAGAATGCATCCCTCAACCCACACCCACCCCGACCCCCACCCCTTTGGGCTACATCGCCATCGCAAGGGAATGGCCTGCTATCGAAGAGTTAGTTTGTAGCAACTGCTAAACGACCTCCGGCGGGCACTCGACTCGACTCTGCTGCCCCTTGCTTGCATGCATTCCGGGATGGGATATTATTGATCGACCGGGCGGGAAGGTGGATGTGGTCATCGGAAGAAGTGCCACACTGTGCTTCCTGTATTAGCTCTCCATTAAAGTTCTCCGATGACAGGCCATTTTGTAGTGGTTCGACTTCAGATTTCCTTTCTTTTATCGGGAACTGCAAACACGGGTAATGCGCCCGTCGATGGCAATTTATGTATCTCACTCTCGCCCCGATTCTGTTTACCCTTTTATATGAAGATCTCACAGCTTTTATTCGTTTTCGAATAAAAGTCTCTCCTTAGCAACAAGATTGTTTATTTACGCTCGTTGGAGATTCCTGACAGGACAGGACTAAGCTAGCTTACCCGGCGGACGATGCTCAGCACTATGAGCTCAGCACTATCAAAAAAGGGAAACGTTTTCGTCTTGCGACAATTAACATTGGGATCTTCCGCAAGACCTGAAATTAATTAAGTTTTCAGCCCCTACCAGTTTCGAGTGCACTGTCTCGAGGTGACAAAAACTTTCCTGGCGATCAACAATGGGGCCTATAATTTAACGCCGGCAAGAGTCTGCACCGCGCGGCAACTAGGCTCAAGCGTCTGAAGCTGAAAGCTCTCCAGCAAACTGAAAACTGGCATTTCTTTAGCATTCCTTAGCGAAAAGCTGATTCACAGGTCCGAAAAGAAAAACTTAAACTGGGTTGCCAAACAGGCCGGGAGGGAGATCAAGGACAACATCGTGGCAACAACACGCCAAAAGAAGAAAAAAAAAAGAAAGAGGAAAACCGAATAACACTAGCACTGCAACTTTTCCTATTGTCCTCGGCCAAACTTTTCGATAGCAAAAATAACGAACGGCAATAATAACACCCCGAAAAGAAAGCAAAATGGCGTTTGCTTCTCCCACCCCTCACCCCATCAGGCCGCTGCTCACTTTTCCCGGTCAAGGTAACACCCTTTTGAGTGCAGCGCGAACGCCAGCTGCAACCGGAACCGGCCAAATGGCGGAGCGGACAGGCAGAAAGTGGAGCGATCATCATTTGTGAATAAAAGTAGATTTATTTCCGAAACTCCCCAACACCACCCGGCCCAGCAGCTGCCGCCAGGGCTGCGTTGCGTGCTGGCCGGGGTTTTTTTGGTTAAGCAAAGAGCAGTCATAAAACATCATAAATCCGGCCACCCCGACCAGCGTTCAACATTCGGTACGATTTTCGCAAACCGATGGGTGGCCAGAGTGGAAGCAGCTTTCTTTTCCTGCCAGGCGACAGTTGGGAAAAAAAGGGGTGGCGAAACACATTTTGCTTCCGTTTTGTGATTGCTTGAGGAAATGTTTACAAGAAGTAGCATAAGCGGAAAATAATAATACAAATAGTGCCTTCAGAAGGTCATAGTTTTTTTTTTCTATTGTGATAAATTCTATTCCTGAAACGATGCTGATACAGTACATTTTTTCTATTCGTTTAATTTTAATGCTAGCAATGAAACTGTTATACAACGATCAAAGTAAA
>JAOEFI010000003.1:7138119-7157754 GCA_034621735.1 Anopheles plumbeus
GCCCGGCTCGGGCCCGGCCCCGGCGGCAGATTTCGCGTCTCGCGAGCGCACCGAAGCGTAACGTTGCATGTCGCGGCAACGCGACACCGACGTGACACACAGGCGGTGTCTCCCCCTTCGATACCGTAACCGTCCTGGCCGCTCCACACTTCAGCAGTCCACGAATCTTGGATCTTGTTGGCTCGAACCTGCGGCGGAACCATCATCGGTCGGCTGTGCTGTTACTCGCTTTTCGCCAGCACACGCCCACGGTGGGGAAGAGGCTTAAGGGCGGCGGAAAAATCCCCCGAAAACGAGATAACCGGATATATTTGTGTCTTTGGCAATCGTCGGTAGCGCCCTGCGCGAATGCTCCGCGAACTGTACAGCGGACGCGATACGGAATGTGCTTACGGAATAATGCGATGACGATGGTGGGTAAATGGCATTTCGGCGGGTTTTCCCGTTTACGATCGGTCGCCGAAGCGTTTATAATTTTCTAATTGCATTACTTCCAATTTTCGTGCCGTGGACAAATTGACAAAACCAAACGGGCGGGAATTGTGATGTAGTGGCGGTCGTAAGCGTCCACTTCCGTTTCGCATGCGAGGATTTTCGTTATTTTATATCCTTTTTTGGCAAACTACTTGTTTTACATAGTTCCCCGGGTTTACAGCAGGTAATTGAATTATTCTATGAACATAATTCTTTACTACCAACGAATCAAGCAGACACGCCACGATTACGTCCAACAATATAATAATTTGGACTATCAGTACGTTAAGTACGATAGAAAGTTTGATAATAAACTGTGTAATGAAATCGTATCATAATAAAATGTTTGAAATTAAAATTCTTCATTGTAGATTCTAATAGCACTAGTTTTTTGTAATGTAATTGTAATTGTAATAATTTGTGAAGTAAGTTCATCTACTTTTCTTCATCAATAACTTCCACTATGCAACTATTCAAGTATAATTATTAGTACAACTCTCCGTTATATGAATACAAAGATACACATATTTCCTCGTTATATTCATGAACGTACAATGGTTGTTTTTCCAAACAAAATCTCCGACGTTTTGTACAACATCTTATTTTTGGTTGTAAATGCTGGGATCTCAATCCAGGCTATCTAAAATTAACGCAAAATGTTTTGCTGTTCTATTAATGTGCTTATGTGTATATTTGATAAGCTTTTCCATTCAATACAGCTCACTGTAGTGCGTCAACAGCTAATGGCAGCCTAGCGCCCGGGGCATTAGGTGATAAATTTAGCTATAACTTTTTCCGAACTTTGGAAAGTTTATTCCATCTTTTACTGCCTATGTTCCAGTGCCAGTCTTGTTTTCTGGGAAGAGCGGGATGGGCCTTTGTCCAGCGATGAGCAGGGTTCGAAATTGAATTTCACCATAATTTGATTCAACGCTGGTACAGTTACTGTAAACAGGCGAATAAACGAGCCGGCGATCCTTTCTGCGGGCCAGATATGAAAAGATATTCATAAAAGTAGAAATGGCCATTCCGCCCCGATCCAAACCCTTGCCGTCTCCCTCCGCCAGGCACCCACGTGCCCATTCGGTGCGCCGTAGATGTTGTAAAAATAAAAAAGAAACGGACCATACCCAGCAGAAGGGAGAAAAAAAATAATGCTCCCATCTGAAATCCAAAGTAAACATACCCGAATGCCGGCCATGCATCTTTCTGTCTTCATAAAATGACACACTAAATGAGACATCACCGGGGGTTTTCGGTACGGTCCGGCCACACAACACCGACGAGCTCCTCGGACCGTGGCACCATTACTCCTACCGCGACTGTCCGGCCAAAAAACGGGACCAGCTCCCGCATGGGGCAGCATTACAAAAAACATAAATTTTTGGCTCACGAACTAGGCGGCACGACGCGCGCTCCCCCGTTTGGGAGTGGCGCTGGTTCACGGGATGGCGACAGTTATGAGCATCACCCCGGCGAATACTTTATGCGTGCCGTCCTGTCCGGGTCGAGGAGCGATGGTGAACGGTGGGGAGAGGGTTGCGTTCTTCGGTTCCGCGTGTCGGCCGGAGGATAGACTCCAACCGGTTGGGTGGCGGTTTAGGGACGCGCCGCTGTCCAAAACTAAGGGCGATCCGAATTCTTTCGGCCTAATACCGAAAGCCCCCCCGGCCGATTCGAGTTTTCTACGCCGCACGAAAGGGCGCACTGTCGAAAGTGAGTGGTGCTTATTTTTAGCGCGCCCGCCGACCAGAAAACGAGGTTAGCGACAGTGGCACACGCGTGGTTTGATTGTGATTTTTCCTTTCCTGCCCGACCACCGAAGGCCAGGAGGAGCATGTTTTTCCAAGCGAGCCAAGATGCCCCCGGGGGCGTCGTGTTCGGTCGGTGAGTTTCCGAAATTCATCACACTTTATCCGTGCTAGTGCGTGGAAACGGGAACCGGGCGGAATTACTCCGTCGCCAGCCGCCATTAGGGAGGTTGGGACGTTGAGGTTGACCAACGTTTGCCGCTGTCGTAGTGCCGTGCGTGTGATTCTCGAAAATACGGAAGGGAAAAAAAAGAAGAATTTCCCGTTCGAAGTCCAGTTTGAAAAACGAAATACCCAAACTCGGAAAACATTGCAGCATTCTCGGCGCAGATTTGGCCCCACGGTACCTCTCTTGGTCCAGAGTTTCTTCGGCAACCCGTCCGTGTTCTCAATGCCAACTGCCATCCGTTCGGAAGTATCCGTTTGCGTTAGTGGTGCGGAAATCATTGAATCGCTTTCTTTACTGCACGCTTTTCATTTCTCTGCACTTTTTTTTTCTCTCATAGACTCGCAGTTGGGTTTTTGCCCTTCTCCTTTTCGGGTTCTGCGTGCGATTTTTCTGTCCCCAAATCGGTTTTCGGTCGAGGCCCCGGCACTGCATTGGGCGGCCAGTATTTTCCCATTAATGTCCCCCCCCCCCCTCCCCGGGGCTGCATGGGTCTGGTGCTGCACAAATGGCAAATAGTTTCGGCGGTCGGATCCTCATTCTTTTATAAATTAAAAACTTCCCACCGGACGGAAACACCGCAAGGCGCATCGAGCGAACGATGCACATTCCCAAATTCTCGGGTCGAGAGAAGAAAAAAAACCCACCAGAAAAAAAAACCACGGAATAACATCTAACGAGCGCAGCAAAAATCCTCCATCAAGCAATTGCCTTCGCCATGGCGGCGGGAAAACTAAAATGGAAAAATTCTTCCCAACAGTCTAGTTTCCAACGGGAAGGGCAACGAAAATGCCGGGGCTGGTGTTCAGAGTGGCGGTACTATTTGGGGTCTCCTCTGCCACTGCGGTTGTTTCAGCAACGGGTCGGGTCAGGACCGGCGGCAATTGAACGTTTGAACGTCTTTTTCCCAAAGTTGCGTTATGCTCGGGTCAGTTTCACTGGTGTTACGGTGTCAGTTTAACACAGATGCGTTCGTTGAGTCGTTTTTTTTCGTTTTTTCTAGACCGACGGTTCATGGCGGCCTTCAGGCGGAGGAATAAAAAAAGGAGTGTTCATAACACAAAAACTATCAAAATTCGCAACACTTATATATTCATTTCGTTCAGTTGTTATCGGGGCGCTTTGAGCCAAATGGATGTTTGGTCTTTGAAGGGCGCACGAAAAAAAAACCAATTACCAACGACCTAGATCGAGCCAAATGCGTATGAATATACAGAACTATAATAGATTTCCCTGTTGGCTTTTGTTTGGCTTTTAGCTTTCAGGTGGAAGCGCTTTCCTTAAAAACCATCTCAAAATTTTTATGATTCCTGACTTTTGAACAAACACATTACTCTATAGAACTTTCTTGCCAAGGGAACTTTCAGTCTTTGTCATCTTTTCGCCAGCGAAAGATTGCCTGCCCTCAACGAGGGCCGCTGAAAGTTACCCTATTGGACGGGCTTTATGACTTTCGGTCCACGTTCAAATCCTTGGACACGATTTTACATTCGGCTCGGTGCATACATCCACCTACCCCACTACTGTAGGGTGTTGGTGGAGGCGCCCGGTTGCTGTGGCGAATAGCGCCAGGGTCATTTTCGGACGATGGATGAATTTTAAAACGTATTTCAGAACCCTCGCCGACGAGCTTTGTGCGGTGTGGTCATGCGATGCGATTTCTACCGTGTCCTAGCCTTCCTTCCGTTCAAACACAGGGCCACCCACCCACCCACCAGTCGACCGGTGGAAATGGGCCACAGATTCCGTAGCATTCTGCACGTGTGCCACTCCGGACGGGGTCAGGATACCGAACCATGTGCTCTGGAGGGTTGCTGCACGGGTTCCTTTCGCGTTGATCATGCTTTCACCGAATCATGCATCTCGAGGCGACCCTCTTTTGGCCGATGGAGAGTGTTGCAATGTTTTCCAAAACAAGGGCCCGCTCCGAGACAGCCACCATCTCCTTCTGCACCCTCGGAACTCGTGAACAGGAATGAGTTTGTATACATCCTGCCGAAGATTCTTTGTGTGTTTTTCTGCTGCCTTATGATGATGTCCTTGGAGCCGGGCCGGGCGAAGGTTGGTCCAAGAAAGGACTCACGATCCGATGCAGCAACCAGTGAAAAGAAATGCTTCTCTACCGCAGGGATTCAAATTAAATCTCGTTCACACCGAACGTAAAATGATCGCTCCTTGTTATCCCGCTGTTTGTCAACTGGCCAACGGTTTCCCTAGGCTGCCCACAAACGGACCCCTTCGGAACGGACGATAGTTTTGGTACGATAGATTTTTTTTTCTCCTCCCTGTCTCCCTTCTCCGATTCCACACCGCCGCACGCCCAAGAACCCTTTCTGTCGTGATGGGAATTGAATGGGGCTCGAAAAGATTCGAAATTTGATTATTTTAAGAGAAATTTAATAAACAAAACAAAAAGAAAGCCAACCGCACCCAAAATGCGGTGCAATCCAATGGCAAAGGAACCCACGGCGGGTTGGCAAAAGGAGGAGGAGCTCTAAATGGATTAAAATGTCCTGCCCAGTTTTGCGGGAGTCCTGTTTTCTCGCAGTCCAGAGTTCTGTGATTTTTTTTGTTTCCATTCCAGAACGCAGCGATGGAGAGCCGGGAATCGTAACGATGCACAACGTGAACTGGCAGATATTTGTTTCTTCCGAATCTCGAACATTTTCCCCACCGCCTCTCGCAGCCCGGCACCCCGCACCACATGTCCGAGTTCCGAGGCCTGGGAAAACTCGCCTGCCGGCGGTTTGCGTTTGTGAGTTTGCTTTATTCGTTATTATACTCTTTTTTGTTTTGCTTTTTCAAACGTCGTCTTCCTTTCGCTCGCTGCACACACAGAGACTCTTCACTTTTTCGAAATAGCCCAGCATTTTCGGGCGAAAGAATTTCTTTTGCGCTTCCATTCCCCAAAGGAATTTCTGGTGAGTGAGCATATTTTCCTGTGGAAATGGAAGTTAGTCAGAAACATGAAAAGCAGAAAAACAAAACCTCTGAAAGGAACGATGAAAAAAATACCTGAACTCAATTTAGAAAACATGAGGGTTGGAAAAAGGGAGCTGGGGAGGGTCGAAAATGGCCGTACGTGTGCGAGTGTGTGCTCGAGCGCGAAGGTTGGACGCAGAAGAAAAAAAAAAGTAATAATAAGATTCATGGCATGGTCAACGCAGCGTGAGCTGACGGGGCAAGCGATCGTGCTCCGGACTAAAGGGGGGTAGAGGAGATGTTTTCCACGGTCAACCGGGATGTCGATCGGTCGAAAAAGTATGGATGCGATCAGTTCTCGGAGCGCACAAGCGCTGCCTACTAGGTACGCAATGGCGCACTAAAAATAGCCGTTTCGGAGTGTGTGTTTTCCATGACGAAATGAAGCCGTAGACCGAGCTTAGCACCTTGAGTGACAACATACTTTAAATGTATGTTCCCATCTTCGCCATCGCTGCGTAGTAACGAATCCATGGACGGGCATATTTTTCACCGTCTGCTTTTCGGCTGTGGTACAATTTAAGTTTTTGAGCTTGATTTCTTCGACGCCAGAAACAAACGCACCAAAGGTGTTTAATATTCGTCCGTAGTTCATTTAATGTGGCTTGCGCACATGGACAAATTATCGTCGGATCGTGCCAAGGTTAATCACTTTTGAAGTTCCCGGAAAAAAATCCAGTTTGGGGTTTAAACAACGCGTATGATTATATTTAAATAAACCTTGGCCGAGCCACCGGCAGCTTGTGCAGATGCTGCTGCCTCCGGTCATATTTAATGCGCCCTTAATTGAGCTGTGTTAGCTTCCGAGCGATAATTACAGCCAATTAGGCTAATGATTCGAGAAATTTTGCACCCCTCAACGGGGAACCCCTCGGACAAGGTGCGACCACGTGGAGGTGCGCTAAAGAATGGATATTAAATGGTTTGATCTTTTCCCCCCACCTCGTCATCGAAGAAACCCAATGCCCCAATAATGCTTAAAGTCGGTGTAGTCGTCTTTCCCTATCGCGCCACCTTCCAATAACGCTGCCCATTAAAACCAGGAAGCGAGGAATTAGCGAAAATCGGAGGGCGAGCGGCTTTCGTTTGACCGGAAAGTTGATCCACCCGCCCCATCCACGGGTCGAAAGGGAAACGATAGCATTTGGGGAGCGGGGAGTGGTGGTTGAGTTATACAAACACAATTAATCATTCAATCAATCTTTATTTGCACTGCCATAATTATAATCAAATAAGCCGCACACCATTGTTTGCCCAGCGACACCCCGAACCGTTCTCGTCCTTGGACTAAGACCGGCTGGCTATTAGGGCCTGTCCCGTATTTTCCCGCTGTACTATCCCATTTCAATCGGTGGCGAATTAGAAACGTGGGGGGAGTTTTTTATACTATGCACGGTTAATCGTGGCCAGTTGGTTTCCCCGTTCCGCTCGACCAGAGCGCGAGCGCGCGAGCTGTAAACAAACTCCATTCTGCTGGCGTATCCTTCCGACGAGGGGAAAGGGGAGCGGCACATAGAAGCGAATGACACCGGGCGCACAACAAAGCACAACACAAACACACCCACACACACCGTCACGCGGGAGCGGCCTTGCGGGATTGGAGTGTATAAAAATAATAATCATAATCAAGCACCCTTCACGAAACACCGCCACAAAATTATCCCCACACCGACCGTGTATTTATTTGACTGCGGTCCGCCGTGGTACAAATTATTATTATCCAATCGTGCGCGGCTTAACGGTCGACACCGTAGGACCTTTCCGGACCGGTGAGCTTTTCCACGGCGACCTTTCATGAAACGGAACACAAATCGCACAGGCCAGGCAGCATTCGGTGGCCTCGTTCAGACGGTTGTGGCCCACACAACTCATTGCCAGAAGCACGGCAATATTATTCCAATAATTTTCGCGATCAAACATAAATACTTAAACAATTGATTTTCCGTTTTGTTCGGCGCTGCACACTCAGACCTTCTGCGTCACCGTTTTCGGGCCACTCAGACCACTAATTTGTCTGGCCAACAACATCAAACAGACGGGGGAGGGCGGGTTTCATTTTCCTACACTTCCCTCATCCCGCTGAATGCAACCCATCGAAGATGGAACACGGAAAGACCTTGTAAAAATCCAAACTCCACCTCGAAGGCTACGATCCAGTTTTCACGTTTTCTGCAGCGGAAACTTTCTTCGCCATCCGTTGCAACACATTGTGTGCGCGGACGTAAACCGTGAACGGAACGTGAATGCGGACTGACAGGTGTCTATGGTGTGGAAAATTGTCCGTTTTGTATCGCCCAAAGTGGCGTGTGCATGCATGCTGTGGGCCTGGGAAGGGATTGCCACAAATAAACAATACGTCAAATGCGGTCGAAAGGTTTTTTCATCACGTTTTCAAGTGCGATTCCATTTTTCCATTTTCCCGATATCTTCTCGGTGTGTATTGGAAGTGGAACACTTTTTATTCGCACCGGACTTCATACTTGTTCGAACGCTGAACGATGGAGAACAGAAAACATAGTGCGTGTCGAATGCTTTGCAGTGATTTGTTTGAGGTTTATATTTATTGAAAAGCTCAAGGGGAAATAATGTGAAGTGATAGTTTTTCAAAATGAGTTACATCGTCGAAAGTACCCTACATGTGCAACCTAGAGAAACAACATTCGCTAACATAACGTTTATTTCCACACTAGACAATCGGCTTGGTACATAGAAAGGAGCTATTCGGCATGTGAACTCATAATGGAGAGCAATTGTGAATAGTATTTTATTTTGTCTAGAAGCATCATCGTAGTGCTCGTAGTTACTTTGGGGTGGTTTGTGATGTCGAGGATATGTAATTCTCCCACTTTGAATTACATTCCCTAATAACGGTTCTTTCCACAGCTCAATTCATCCTCAATTCAAAACTTTTACACTAGTTTTGTGAAAAGGTGCTTGCATGTCAAAACTGGAGCATTCGTATAGCGATTTTCGTGTTATTTCACTGGCAACATACAACTTGCACATGTTTTGCGGATATATTGAAAATGAATAACAGATTTTGTGTTGATCGTCTCTTAAGGCAATTACAACCAAATGTATCTTAGCGATGCAAACACGAAACATTCTTAGTCACGTTTCTTGTTTAACAAATCCCATGAATTTCCTTGTTTGAACACCAAAGAACCTTTTTCTCATTAACGCTTAGCGAATGTAGCGATTGCCTGAACTTCCGTCCCGGCAGAGTAAGGAACGAAAATAAGCTAAATGTGAAAGGTACAAAACCGAACACCAAAACCATAGACTGGAAAGAAAACAATGAAACCAAAGCAAACCCTTATTCACCACCCTTCTAACCAACAATTCCGTTCGTAGAATGGTTTTTAGGTTATGAAAATTCAACAACCGTTGTGACCATGTATGTCGAACGACGGTGCTTATCAGCGAGGGAAAGTATGTACCTTCATTGGAGCTGCGAAATAAATTGGATTTTTTTTTGATGTAGCAAACAATAAAAATCGAAAACGGGCGAAGTTTGAAAGGCCGAGATTCGTGTCCATTTTCTGGTTTTGAGATTAATGTGAAGGCCATAACAACCGTTGGTATGGGTTCCGCTCGACTGATATCGTTGTTCTGTAAAACAAAGGAAAACCTGGTAAAATAAAGAATGTCTTGATTGTTTTATCTGCATCTGCTGATTATTAACTCAAAGAACATGAACGCTGTTTAGGACGACTAACTATTCCGCAATTTCAAAACTTAGGCAAAATATACTTTGTAAGCAGCTGTCAAAATGTGCTGAACTACCACTGACCTCTCCGAAAACCCTGAAACCTACCCAAAACCAACATATCACACCGCTCCCGATGGTGCTATGGGTTGACTTTACTCTCGTTTCGCTCCTTCAACTCGAGCCCCGTACAAAGTGCACAATGGGTCCGGAGGCCCTGCCAATGGAAAAGCATCCAATTCAAGTACGTGCTGGACGGTGGTCAATATTGGTTCACTCTCAGCATACGCTTCCGATGAAACCGTAATAAAACCAATTCGCCAACAGTCGCACGCCCGAGCATCGGATGATGGATTTCCCCTCATTTCATCCAACGAGTGACAGACGGCCGCCCTGCTGACCACATGCTTCTCGAGCGAATGCTGCAAGGCAGAAGAAAAATAACTAGAATTTAGTTCCGAAATGAAGCCATATTCTGTTCCATTTTCGGACCGGAGTCGTCCGGTCCAGCATATGCTGTTACAAACGTGTTCCATTGAAGAAAAAACAAACTTTGTATCAATTATCGAAAAACCACTTTCCAACGTATCCTACGTGACGACACAAACGCAATTTTTGTAATGGGCCGGAACTCTATTATGTCTTTTTTTAAACATGTCATTGTAAAACAATCGGTTTATGAGTTGACCCAAACTTCGTATTATCATAAGGTTACCGACTCTACCCTTAATTTTTGCAGTTTCACTTCGATGGGTTGCACAGGTTTGCCATTGAACTCGAGTTCTCTTGATGAACCGGTCTTCTTGATTAGCTCTTTGCGCAAGGAACCAGTTATGGAAGGATCAAATTTCAGCTTCAACCGCATGACGATGGGCTTGTTGTTGCTACCACAAATCGAGAGGCTTGAAGTGACATGAAATGACAAAGAGGGAAGTATGTTTGCACTCATATTGCAGCTTAAGATAAAGCTCTCGCTTCCACAGCTGTGAACATGTTATGTGGATTTATTCAAGTTTTATTTAAAAGAAAACCACACAAAGTTTGATAAACAAACTTTCAATGAAATAAAAATATGCTAATTGGAAACTCAAAGATGGCTCAAACTGTTTTCCTCTGTTAACGCAAATACTCTCAAAACAGTTTTCAACAAGTTGCCACAGAAAACAGGCCACCCGTTCTCGTCTCGTGCTCTTTTTACCGAACCTCTCGACACCACTACGTTCAAACAGTGCGGAGAATTAGTTTAAATAATCCACAACCCACTGCCGCCGGCCGCAGTCAGATGATGCACAGATAATTTAAACCATCCGTGTACGGTAGTCATTATCCTCACGATCAGCCGCCGTCCCGCCGTCGGCCTCGTCGTCGCCGAAACCCTCGCCCGGATGCGTGTCATATGTGTGTCAGGCCAGGGCACGCGTGCGCGCCGAATCGCACACCTTCACCTTTCCTAGCCGGGATCACGTCGGTCGGGACGCCGGGTGCGGACGCGGGCACAACTTGCAGAACTACTTTTCAAATTAACCACACTCGAATGGGCCCATAACCGGATACGCCACGCTGACCGTGACGCTGCGACTTCGTCGTTCCGTCGTTCGTGCACCGAGCATACGTTTGCCAATGGGTTGAGCTCAGTCCTCACTTCCTTCCAAAACTCCGGCGGCGCCAGCGAAACACGTCGCCCGGATCGTTTTACGGGAGGCTGCCTACGCGGCGGCGGGGTGGCTTCCGCGAGGGAGGAAGAAAAAAGGGAGAACATGTTGGCAAACTCCAGCCGCTGGCTGGAGCCGTTGCACCGGGCGCGGAATGTCAGCACATAAAAAAGCGATTATAGGAACCTGTCTGTCGTTCACGAGTTCTCCCCCCACGAGTGCTGCCCGGCCAAGCCGTGTTCTCATTGCACTCACTTTATCGGGCGCTTTTGCAAATTTCCGCCACGTATAGGACGAAAAGGTTTACGATCTCTTTCTCTGCCCCCTCTCTATATCTTTCTGTCTTCCTCTCTTGCTATCTTGGTATCCCTAAGCACATCTGCCATCCATCCAATACATGCCAACTCTCACGGATGAACGGTTGATGATGTGTGCCGTGAACTTTTGCGCTCCAGCAACAGCATCCGACGGCGTATGGCTCTGGAAAAGCTTTCTTTCGCGAGAAAAGGACCGCATTTAGCCCTCCCTCACACACTCACACACACGTGCATATGGCACCCGGTTGCTTTCCGAGGGAAATTAGAAAAGCGTTGACAAAACACGCCAACTTTTCCGACGCCACGGACGTCAATGGGAAACTCTCCCTCTCTTTATCTCTCTCTTTTTCCCTTTCGCTTCTATCCTTCCTGCTCAAACGGTTGACGCTTGACGATTCTATTTCTTTTCCTTTCTTTTTTCCTTCGCCAAAGTACACCAGTGGTGCTAATTGAATTTTCTACAGAAATCTCCCTTTTAATCGAAATTTCAATTTCCGCTCCCGCGCAGAGCCTTCGCTGGCTCCTGGCTGGGCTGGCGGACACTCGTCGCTCGGGGCGGGTGTACTGGTGCTTGCGTGTGAAAACAAAATAAGCCACTGTTTGAAGAATTTATCATCTGATAAAAAAAGAAAACAAAACAACAAGAGTTATAAAGAAGTTGTTTGCAGAAAACTGTGGCTGCTGTACCGTCCTGGAGCGAACTGGCACGCAAGAGTCGTGACCGTTTCGAACCAACGCAAACCCCGCTATCGAGGAGGTTTTCCCAGTGTTGCATTATGAAAATGTTATCGTCCGCGGATGTCACAGAAACGGGCACGAACACAACCCTGTGGGAGGATGTGCGCCACCTCAAACAACCACCCCGTGTGACGGGAAGTGGGTTCGTAATGGTATTATCAAACATTATCATGTCTCTCCCAGTCCGGTCCGTCGCGTTGGCTTCACGCAAAGGACGAACGATTTATTTCTTACACTTCCCGGGTGCATGTTTGCATTTGCAACATTTCTCGTTCGAAAGAAAGCTCCACCCCGATTGAATGCTGATTAAGAAATAAACACCAAAAAGTACGACACGTATTCTCTAAGACGATATTTTAACAACATCTTTGGTAAAGCGCGTGTTTGCGACGGATTATACTTCTTAATCAAAGCTAATTCATTTATTTACCATCGTTGGGGCAAGTTTCTGAATAATGTCACGAATGATGCGGTTATGTAAAATCATGCAACCGAATCCTTGGCCACATGATTTCTTTCCTTCCAGTTGGCGAAATACTGCGCCCCCAGATTCGGGCGGAGAATTCACCCGCTGTGACGTGCATGTCCGCTTCACATTACCGCTTATCGTTTGGGCTCATTTTTATGTCATTTAGTGCCCGGCCATTCTTCTGGTGGACGACACTGCGCCAAGCTCCAAGCAGCCGGACCACCGCACAACCCAGCCGAGTCCTCTGGTCTGGCGGATTGTGTACGCGGCCGCACGTCCACACGTATAAAGGAAATGCATCGGGAGCCGGGGGTTACCGGACGACCGGTGCCCCGATGCAGTCCCGACCCGGTGCAGTCTAGTGGAATGAATTTCCCAAGCCATTATGGAACGATAGATGCCAGCACGGATGGTTTATGCACGTTGCCCCCATCTCCCCCTCCTCCTCTCACTCTACGGAAGAAGTCAATCTATAAAAAACTGACTTCCAAAAAGCCACAGCCGGCCATGGTGGTGTAAAACTGTGGAAGAAGCAGTGAGGCAAGAAAAAGAGTGGTGGGATATTGAAAGCATAAAGTTGTCAGTAGGGGAAAAGAAAGGCGAAGCTCTAAAGTAAGAGCCGTCGAGTCGACACTATTTTTTTCACCCCATTCCAGCTTTTCACTGCACACTCTTTCTCTCTCTCTGTCGCTGAGTTTATCTAGGGCTAGCTGCGGCAGCGGCATGGAAAGCAGATGGAAAGCAGAGCGAACTGTCTATGAGCGAAGCGTATGAAATTTCATGGCGAGGTAAAAAAAATAAGCGAAGCGCAAATAGTATGGATGTTGAATACCTAAAGCTAGGTCAATGTAGAAGAAAGAATGTAGAACTCCATACTGTTCGCCATTTATTTCCTTTTCTTTTTTTCTCTGTTGCTCCTGTAACACCCGAGACTTTCATGGCTTGCTTTTACTTACGTCAAAACAAAAACCGAATAATCCGAGTCGTTGGTAGAGGAAAAAAAATGTCCCTCTTTTTGTTTGTCCCCTGCCATTCCTATTTATTCATGTTTGGAATGGGTGGAATTTTCAGCCGGGGAAAAGGGAGAAATTAGGCCGTCAGTGACGCTCAATTGAAAAGAGCTCGTTTGCAGTTTGTCCAATAAATTATCGGCCATCGTTTCAGCGAATTAGTGAAAAGCTCTGTAAGGGAAAGGAAGCTTTTGTGGATGGACTTTTTCGATGCACCTTTTATCCGACAAGATTTAAGTAAAAATATTGCTGCTTATTTAAATGTAACATCTTTAAAAATCTATTTCATTAACATGCAGCCCATTCTCGGTTGATCGTATGCAAACGACCGGACAATGATGTGCCCCATCCGCCGACGAGGGCAACAGCAAAAACCAGGCGATTGACGCTGACGCGTTCAATTAACGCAAGTACCGTCATCTCCAGGGTAGCGCAAGGTTAATCGAGTGTTGTGGTGTGGACGCAGCGTGTCTCTTCGCACAAACTGATGAGTATTTCGTTTTCAATTGAGTCGTTTAATGAAACGCACTCGAGTGCTTCATCGGTGACATTCGGTGAATGTGTTCGTGATGCGAGTGTTCTATGAAAGCGTTGGAATGAAAAAATGAAATAAAGAATTAAAAAATATGTAAGTTTTAATTATTTTTTTTCACATTGAATGCTGAGTGTTGCAAATCTAATTCATTTCCAGCGATTAAAAATGAAAATTATATTGATTTCATAAATTATTGCACCACCCGGTTGAGATCTCGAAAACACTTGACTACTGTGTGGTTATATCATTAGTAATACCGACCACTTCACTACCGTCATCTCTCTTCCGATTAAGCCCCTTTTTTTCCATACTGTAATTAAACAATATCCCTTCCCCTGCTGGTTACACCCGAGATCCACCCTGTTACACCTTATTCCAATAATCGTAATCGGCCCGGATCCATTAACGCAAACAGCCGATATTAGCTAATAATCCAACCGCAAGCAAAACCCGTCAGACCGGCAAATGTAATGTTAGACACAGCGACCCAGCGGATTGCTGCTGGAAAGGTGGTAAGATATCGTTACACTGTCTTAAAAGAATGTTCGAATCATCGCTGCGAAAGCATCTTCCGAAGAGTGGGGAAAGCATCGTTCGTCCAACTGCTCGTCGTCGTCGTCGTCTCGGGGCCCGAAGCAAGCGGTATTCGCTAATTAAAGTCGATCGGTGGAGGATGGTAGCGATGTTTCTGGCTTTGGGCAAAATTTTAACCCAGATCCTCCGGCCCCAGGGAACTATGTTCGATCGAAGCGAATCGACTCACACACACACAGACACATTGAAAGACGACCCATGTGTACCTACTGGAACACGTTTCAATCTGGCGTACAAACTTGTTCAGTTCGCATTTTCGAGGCAACTCCTTTCGTTTTTGAAAAGCTCCGTCATTCCTAGAACATATTGTGTGCCGAGTGCTGACGTACGAAAATGGCTAATGTTGCTCCATGGCTTCGAGAGCTTTGAAGTACGATTAAAATACGGGCACGTTCTTCTTGCCGGGGGTGGCAGTCCAGTGAGAGAAGTAAAGTTGGCTCCGAGTTACCCCGATCGAAGATTTTAGGGGGGAATTTCGCAAAACCCGGATCGATGTATACGGGCCATTGATAAACGCTATAGTACGTTCATTTTCCTCACTTTCACCTGGTAGTAGGTCGGCCTTCAACGCTAATAGCCCCCAAATGTTTCGCTTGAAATTTTCTTATAATAACCACCTTTACGTAACCGGAATCCGTGATTCTATTTTCTGGGAGGGCCAAACAGCCCAGGATCTTGAAACATGCCGCAGTGAAACCGATGTCGATGGAGGCGCCTGGTGGCATGTTAATGAGCAACCTGCTAGGGCGGCGTTCCACGGTGCGGTGCGGGTCAAAGACGAGGTCAGACGTCGCTGGCGCAGGTGAGCCGAAAAATTGCGATCCAATTTTGGAACCAGCCAAATTCAATATGTTCCCGGTGACACCGTCCCGTGTGTCGTTTGGCAAACTGTGGCTTACCTAAATGCGGGGTTGCGACCACAAACTGTCTGATACTTTTTGCAGCCATTTAGTTCCCCGGTAGTTTGTTCAAGCTTTCGAACACGTCAGACGCTAGTCGGCAGTCGAACGAGCGAATCACAATCTCGGGAACGTCAATTTTCAACCTTGAAATGTTTTCTTTTAATCAAACGAATGAAGGGTTGCTTCTTATGCTCCTCCCCAATTGTAGAACCACACACTAGCACTCTTTAAATGTACTTGTTTTGTATTTTTCTTTAACTTTGAAACAATCTCTTTCAGCACTGACTCTTCGGACTATTAGTGCTTCAGTTTCATTGGCCAACATTATTTGTCTGGATTTCATGCCATTATTCATGCATTTTAAACATCGCCTTATTTAAACTGGCTGAACCCAGGACTTGCACACGTAACAGGTACGATTAAACGACAGCAAAGCATTCGTATATTGTTTGATTTGGAAAACAAATCTGAATCAACGCGGTGTAGTGTTGTTCCAATCGATTTGGCTCGAAAAATTCTGCAAATAAAGTTCGAGTTGTTTGTGTGAATTAAAACACTCCCTAAGTGACGCGGTGACCCTCCAGACAACCAACGCCAACACTGCTGAACAATATACGTACATCAGACGACAGACTTCGGCAAACACATTCGAAAATCAAACGGACCACCTCTCTGCTCCCTCTCTCCATGCTTCCATCTTATCCTACCGCAGCCCCTGGATCGTATACCATAAAAGAAGAACACTCTCAGCGGAAGGACGTTACTTTCACAAACACCCACCAGCACCAACACTCCAACGTCCGCTGGAGAGGCCGTCTTCTACTTGAAATCTGCAACACTCTGCACTCTGCTGCTGGCCGGTAGGTAGGGGGGGCGGGGCAGGGGGAGTGGGCATCAATTCACTTCAGGGCAATGATTGATATTTCGCTGGTAACCGCTTGGGCGACCGTAACTCAACGCCGTACCGCACATTGCGCCCCGATAGATGCGCGCGTGTTGGTCAAGACGCCGTTCGCTCGCATCGATCGTATTTCCCTTTGCCTATGGCGTGGGTGTGGAGACTGGGGGGAGTTTGCGGATAAAAAAGGGATGACAAATATCAGCAGCAGCAACAACAGCAGTATCGCTGGCCGCATCGAATCCAATCGCTGGGTTCGTTCATCAAATTCGTCCATTCGCCCTCGGGCTGGTGGGTAAAATCGAAAACATCCCCACGCCCTCTCTTTCTATCCCTCTCCCCGTGACACACCTCCTTATTTTACCACAGCACTCCTTCCCATCCGTCAGCGAAAGTTTTTTTTTGTAGTGCTCCCGCCATCGGCCTGAGCCATCTTGCATGCGTATGTGCCCCATGAAGGAGCACCCCGGACAGCTCAAGCTACGCCACTACCCGATCCCCAAACCTGCCCCCTTTTAGAACTGACAAACGCAAAGCGAACCCCGGCATCGTTTACAATTCAATCACTCACGTACCAGCTTTTCAACAGAACCCGTGTTCTTGGCCCTTTTTCTTTCCCGTACGTACACGTACACAATCTTCCTCCGGTCAGCCTCTAAGTTGTTCCTTTCCCGAGCCTCCACTCGCACGCACGCAGGACGGGGTCTCCGATTTATGCTTATATATTCGCATACGATCGTGTTTATGTTTATTAACACACCCGAAGCCATAAATTTTTCCCTCTTTGCGCGGGCCATGGTTGAAATTTTATTATTTATTCACCGATCACCATCGTTATCATGTGCCGGCTTCCCTTTGCCCTCAGGGGAGCAGAGGATAGGTCGCGGGGAGGGTTTCGTCGTGGTTTACGGTGGCATACTCGAGCCAAAAAGGAAGAAGCGCGCTTGTTGTTGATGGGAGTTGGCGGTTGAACGATTTTTAACCGTCCTCTCGCCGAAAGCCGCGAACGTCAGTAGGCGCTGAGATGTGGTTTTTTCTTCTGGAGAAAATTTCGAAAATTGTGCTAGATTATTCCACCAGGAGAAGAAGAAGTGGAGCTGGGGGTGGGTTGTGACCAACCAGAGGGGTCGTGAGTATTTAAAAGGGAATGTGTAATCCTCCGTTCCACCAGCTTCCAACACACTTGCACTTGCGTACCGCGGGCGCAGTTATGGAGAGAATAGAGAGTAAGACAGGGAGCTAGAAGGAGAGAGAGAGAGAGGAGCAGATTGGCAAAAAACATAGCACAACCCAACGGAATGATATATTCCAGCCCGAAAGTGATGGGTGGATTGTGGTTTTCTGCTATCAGACGCGCGATCCCTAAATGGTTAACCGTCGCAAGACGCCTCAATAAGCCACACACACTCACACACACATACACCCGTACATACGCACAAAACAACACATACACACATACGAATATACAAGGCCACAGTTTTGCCCGAGGGAGGCCTCGGTTTCGGTTTTCCACAACACCAAAACCAACTCGGCGGACCTTTGGAACCAATCTCGAACAAATCGACCGGAACGGATGCCAACGTGCCCTGCGGGAACTCATCCACACGCTAAAACCTAAAACCGCACGCATGTAGCAGCAATCCACCGCGTATCACATCCTTCTTCGAGAGCATCCTTTTTCTCGATGGCGTTGGTTTGCCGGCATTTTTCGGTTGCGTTGTCGTTATTAATATTTTCTTTTTTCTTCCCACATACATACTGTCCCTTTTGCACTCTCTCTCTCGTTCTCTCTCACTTTATTCCACGCAAGCATACACAATCTAATTCCCGCTGCGTCCTACCAACCAGCCCACCGCTCCACGCTCCCGCCAGACCAAACTGTTCCATGTTTTGGCAACCATCCTTGGCCGGAAAATTGTTACTGCAACGCGGCTTGAATTTGGAGCCAAAACGGCACCCTAAGGCACCCATTGCCGTATATTCCTCCCCGATTCCCAGACCACACGTAACTCTCCCCATCCCGCCCCACATCCCACTCCCTCTCGATCTCTCATCTTTCGCACGTACGCGCACAAGTGGGCCCGAGGCCGGGCTTTCGACGGAAAAGTCCCCGAACCGGTGGACCTCCACCCCGTTTTTTCAGGGGGGCATAGTTCCGCGCACCGTATGCGTACTCTGCGTGCTGCGGTTTGTGCGTCTCCTTCCTTCCTTAACGGAGCGGGTGAATGGGGGCTGGGTATCGGGTGTGCGTTGTGTGTGGTTTTTTGGGGCGCCTTTTTGCGATCACCACCACAGAGACCAAAGCGCCATCTCCGACCCCACCCCCGGAAAAATCCACCCCACGCCAGTTTGGGTGGCGCGAATGGGGGATCATTGCGTTGCGCCATATGTTGATTATTGATTCCGTATTCTGTGCATAGAAATAATAATGGAGCGATTATATCTTCCTTCACGTAAGAGCACACGGGTGCCCATTTTTCCCACCTCCCATTCTCTCTAAGCCCCCGGTGGTTACCGTGGATTCGCGGATTGTCTTTCGCTGGTGGGGCTCCTAATCCACCGGAGACAAAAAAAGAATCGAAAAATTCCGTCCACTGCAGCGGCAGTTTGGTGATACAGAAACGATAAACGGAAGATGTATAATGGTCGGCACCGGCGGCGTAGCATATAAAAAGCACCTACGGCGAATAAATTGCGTTTAGCATCCGTTATCCCTCGTGGCGTGGACCGATACGTGGCCGCCCGATGGCTGGGGCCAAATTATTATTAACCTCAGAACGCGATGGGAACCGTTTATCGACAATGATTAAATTGGGTCCGTCTTGGCGATGGTTCGATGCAGCACGTGCGGCCATAAACTAGCCCTCCTTCGGAGGGATCTTCTTTGGGAAAGACATTTTTCTGCTGGTTCCAAAAGAAATGTCCAACTCCTACAGCCAACCAGCTGTCAACTAATGTTCTATAATACTACTTGGAAAATGTATTAAATCTAACAGAACAAGAATTACAAAGGAAAAATTGAAAGTTATCTAACTTACCACGTTCCTTTCCGTAATGTATGCTAATCTAAAACATACTTCACTCTGTTTTTTTTTCTACTTTGTCTATCATTTAAATCATTCTATTTTTGGTATAAACAGTTTCTAGTGCCTTCTTTGAATCCTTTGATCAGAGGCAGGCGTTATCTCCAGAATAGATTAAACCCCAAAGCGAATGACGCATTGACTGCTAAGAGCCCATCAGCGAACTCTGCTGATTATCTTCATCTCTCCGCATTCGTGTTGTTTTCGATTAAAGCAGCAGCATCGTCAAAAGCTTCTCCACCAGCAATGGAAGCAGCTGGCCGAAATCAAGCTCACTTTTACGCGCGATGAGTTT
>JAOEFI010000003.1:7157854-7168301 GCA_034621735.1 Anopheles plumbeus
ATCTGGTCTCGGGACCAGTTTCGGCGACCAGGTTCGATTCGCTTCGCTTTGCTTTGCTCTGGTGAATTAGTTGAACGATAATTAAGTTCACTTTCAAGTTTAATCTAATGATACGGAAAGTTTTTCCAGCGCGCCCAGTTGACCGTCACCGTTCGCCGGCGTTTGATGGTTCATTTTGGTAATTCAATTTATCTCCAAGTGACTTCCACCACTATCGCGCGAGATGGTTGGAAAACGGCCCGGGGCCAAATGCGGCCAGGGTTATAGTGACGACAAGAGAAGTCGCGACGCCATGTTGGTTGAAAGACGATGAGCGCCAAATGGAAATCCCTCCCTTGCCAGAAATCCGATTGTCGTCACGATGATGGCTTGAAGGGCTTCCCGAGCGGATCCCATTGTCCACAGCATCCCGATCCACACGGATGGTACCAAACAATCGAAACCAATATACCCAGGCCACTCAACTGGTGAACGTTTTGCATCGATGACAAGTAAAGCCCGGGGAAATGTAGAGCACGGAGCGAAGCGTCGAGTGAAAATATGAAAAAGCACCCAACGCCAACGGCACCAACGCAACGATGGTTCTGTCACCATTCCCCCCCGGGGGAAGCAAAGCTGGGCTTGCGCCACCTTAAGGAACGGCAAGAAAGTTTGGCAAAGAACGCAACCCGAAATAGTAAGCCACGGCGAAAATAATCTGATAACGTTGGCCGTCGTTTTTGAAACGAATCGAGCTTATGTCGATGATGGTCTCGTGTCGTTTTTATGGCCCGCTTTTTGACGATTTCCGACGACAGCAACGGCGAAAGCGAACGCACCCTAGCAAGCGATTGAAGCGTCACGCGGATTTGCTCATCAGCGGCTTTCAGCCAGGATCCCGTTTCGAGCGACAGGACAGTCGTCGCTGGAGTTCATTTACATTCGTAACTGCGCGACGTAGATCGCGACGTTGTTGACTGCGTCGGGTTTGGAGTAGTATTAACAAGATGTTTAATGATTGTGGCATGTTGAAAATGACTCGGAAAAGCTTTCGATTGTGTAGCAGCCTTGGTGCTCTTTTTGCGAAGAATGTCCCTTGAGACAAGGGCTCAAAGGTAGCTCAAATAATGATATTATGAATTCTTATCGGCTTCCGGTAAATTGTTAGCATGATTAATTTGCTTACGATTACATTTAGGTTGCATTTGGAGTTGAACATATTGCACACGATCATTTGAAGATAAAATAGGAAACATGCCAAATTTAGAAATTAAACTTATCATTCAACTTCGTTTCTTTTTTCACCCTTAAAATAAAAATAGGTGAACCCGAACCAACATTGCAAAGTGACAATTATGATTTTCTCTCGGTGAATATCAATCACAATAAAATGGTTAATTAATGGACCGCACACAAACGCAAACACACTCTACCTGAACTTTAAAATTCGAAACCGGTAAGTTTACCCTCAGTTCCTGGGACTGCCATGCCGGCGACGCCATCCAGAACACATCAACCGTCGGTTTGCTCTGAAACTACCTTACCTCACCGGAACGACACGTTTCTTGTTGGTGTTTGCATTGCGCATTATGCCACGAAAACTTGCTCTCCCTGTTCGCATGCCACGTCTGTTCCAAGGCAGGTCGGCTGGGCTGGGCTTTCCCAGAACACCGCCAGAACAGCGTCATCCAGTCACGGGAAGTGTAACTTTTAAATCAAATTAATTTCAAGCCGCTCAGTCCGGGAGCCGGCGCCCAGAGGACAACGGTATGGATAAAAAGGAAGCGAAAAGGATGTCTCAGCTGAAAGAATGTCCCGCCTGGAAAGCGCAGCTGTCGGCGGGGTTGGGGCGAAGCGTCGTCGGACACGTGTTTGCTCAGTCAACAATGGGACCGCGTGGCCGGAGGAGAGGTGGATCGGGGCGGATTGGGGAGATGGGCACCTTATTAAATCCCCGTTTCCAGCCTTACTCTAGCTAAGGCCGACAATCGGTGGTGCCGCAGCCATAAACTTCTCGCCGATTGCACAGGATGTCTGTTTTCCCGCTGTCAAAAGGCAGAAGCGCCGGCAGCGCCAAAGATGGCAGCCAATATTACGCGACTGGAGGACGCGGGCGCCGTCGATCGCTGGCGGAACCGGCAGACAGATAAATTGGCAAACTCGGGGCAGCCGCGCGAGACGCGTTCAGCGTAGACATGTTGAAACAAAAGGGATCCGCTTTTCCGTGGAAAATGACGCGAAGGAGCGAAGGGGATGAAAACGAACAAAATCCCACACGACCAACTTTCGGGTGATTTCCAATAATACCTCCGGAAGCCGGCACTGGGTCGGATTCTGCCGCCCGCACGACGTAACAACCTTCAATGGGAAGCGAAAGTGAAAATAAATGGAAAAAAGAAAATCCGAATTAAATGACATTTGATAGAAGCCGATCGTCGTTCGGGAAAGTATTCAACTTCCTACTACCTTTATTTCTTTCTTCTTCATTCATCGTTTCAAGCCATCTTAACCGCCGGATCAACAGGGGGAAAAAATGCTGGGGAAAATAAAATTAGCTGACAATCAACTGTCCGCCCTTTTTCCGTGAACTGGAGGGGCACCCGGTGGGTGGAGGGAAATTGTAATACATTCCTCTAATAGACTTCCTCGGCATCAATTTCCATTCAAACACCCAGCTCAAGGACGAAACAAAAACCTGGTGATTTGCGAAAAACGATATCGAACGATCTCGACAATGAAGGGGGCTCCACCCTGTCCCCGGGTTTCGGTGTGGAAAATTGTAATCCCAAATTTGTCGACTAACCGTGCTAACCTTGCGCCTTTCTCAACGTAAGGGAAGAACAGGAAAGCGCTGAATGAACGAGAATATTTATTATTTTTTGAGTAGTTGAAAAAGGATATTCTCCGCGCGGCACTTGGTGGTGGTGTTTGGTCGGGTGAAAACGGATTGATTGGCCCGACTAACAGAGTTTTCCACCAGCCCACATTTTCAGGGATTTGCTCTCCTTTCCTCTCCAGCGGATTATCTTCGTTGTTGTTGACAAAAAAAAGAAAGTCACTCTCTAAACGAGTGGAGTAGGTTGCTTTACACGCTTACGTGAGGTGGATGGAAAATTCCAGCAGGAAAATTGTTATAACCTCGCTCGGGAACTAGGCTTCTTTTATGTACGGAGATCCAAATACGAAAGGATATTGAGAAATTGAAAAGAAAAAAAAACGATCAGGCTCCATAAAACTTTCAACTGGTCGCATGTGTGGAAGCACAAAAACATGGCCGGATGACTCAGAGCAGCGCCGCTCCGAGGACGAACAAGGTGTACTCGTGTACGGTCCTCCTACGATCGAATGTAAATATGGGTGACATCTTTCGATGGAACCATTTTCGACAGGCTCCTGACACCAATTTGCCGAACCGGGGGCCCATATGATAAATGGATCAAACACGACTTTCTTCGACGCTTCGGTCCTTGGTGGGGTGGTGTGGGATTTGCGCCTCGGAGTCGTAAAATCCGCTCCACAAGTAAGGCACACATACACACACTTTATGCTGTGCAAGAACAACCTACTCGTTAAGCAATAACCGACGCCGGTAATGGTTGTTATAAATTAGGCTTCAGATTTGGTGGCACCGTTATTGATGTACAAGACAAATTTCACATGTTGATTACAAATACCCATCATAAATATTCCCGATAGGAATGGGGGTCTTTACTTTAGGAGTCAGTCGCTTCTAGCCACAGTTGACGATTTTCGTTTCCAAAATGCCAGATGATGCACGGGAAGACAAAATATGGCAATTTAAACTCGATTGCATTTCAAATGTAAACTGCAAACTGGTTTAGCAAATTGAAACACATTTTAACAAGTTACTTAGATGAAAAACCTGACATTTGTTAAAAAATATAACATATGTTTTGTGATCCTCATATCGTCAATTTTTATCACTTTTCCATTGTAAAAGCTTCATCATACATAAGGGAAGAGAGTTTCATTCAAAACGATATTGTGATAAGTGAATCTGTTGGTAATATTACATGAATCTGACACGAAGTATTCCATGTTGAGAATAGATTCTACAATTATGAATATGTAATATTGAACGCTCTCAAACAACTTTAACGTCAGATGTTCCATAGAGAATCATTCTATAAAACAGTAAAATAAACTTTCCCATATTTGAATTACAGGAACATAAACACCAGAGCTAGGAGCGTAAAACTATGTAAGAATCCTTCGCATGGAATTGATTTATGGAACCAAATTGAAATCCCATACCCAGGGTATCGATTTTGGCGCAATACTTTATCCAACCGATCAAATAAACTTCCAGCGAGTTTGCAACCAGTTTGGTGTGCTCTTTTTTTTTTTAAAGGCACGATCCAATTTTATATCAATCCATACATGGGACACTCTGCCAAGTCCGGGTTGGTAAAAACTGCCAAGCAAGCAAAGCAACAAATAGGACACTGCATGAAGCAAAGAAAATAAAACAGCAACTACCAACTACCTGCATGGGGGGGGGGGGGGGGGCAGCGAGTGGCGCGACGGACCAGCCGGGGGAGGAGACAGGACTGAAACAAAAAATATATCGCAACCTTTGCCAGCAATAAATCATCAAAACTCCGGACCGCCGGAGATGCAGCTATCGGTTGATTTAGCAGTGAAAAACAAATATTTCATCGTTAAATCTGTAGCGCTCGGGGGAAAATTTTTCATCCATCTCTCCCGCGTGTCACCGCCGGCCGTCGCCAGTTGTCCTGGCGTCCAAATCGCGCGCCGGGTGGACGACCACCGGGCAGGGGAGACTAGACCGTTCCTCGGTCCGGTATCCAACAAAATCCGGCCAAATCAGCTCGCCCCGAGTACGCAATGTGTACAGGGTGCTCTTTTTTTGTTTTCCTGCTCTTTATTCCACTACATTTTCCTTAACAGGATCAGTGGGAGTATTTTTTATCTGTTTTTTTTTGTGCTTTGTTCAGTAGAACTTTCTCCCACTTTCCATCACCGACGGCACTGCGCCCCGGGGCCAAGGAAATGATCATAAATCAAATATTTACCTATTTCCGGTGTATCACTCCATCCAGTGGGAGAGAGAAAAGCTTCCAGCTCTCAGCATGAGCTTATGTTCCCGAGAACTGCCGCAGAACTGCTGATTGCGAACTCTTCCGATGCATCGCTCTGGCCCCGCCGGGATGGGGCTTGCGTTTCCGGTCAGCAAGAAGCGAACCGATCCGACGTCAAATTACCAATCCGATCCGTCAGTTGCAGGGTACACAACTGGTTTTATTTTCACGGCTAATGTGCACTCGTGCTCGTTAATGGCGTTGCGTAATTCACTATTCCATTGCGCATTCCGTGTCTTCTTTCGTGTGTCGAACACTTTTATCCGCTCCTGGACCGAGTGGGCAGCTTTAGCATGAATCACTGGAGCACTGAATCACTAATCAACAATTTTACTATTTAACGTGCTTTTATCCATCAGACATCATGGTTTGTTTTCACTGGTACTTTATACTTTCTTCATGGTCACGTTTTTTGAAGCATTTTACGATAATCACTGAAAAATTCCGTTTTTATTTAATTGGCACATTTCGCTCAACAACTTCACTTAAACTAGGATAGAGAAATAACAAACAAACATGTAGTAAGGCACCATGATATAAAATCACTCACTTTGCGTTGTAAAATAATTTTTGCAACGAATTCAACAATCCTTGAAAGAAGTGGTTCAATTCCTCAACTTCGTGATGTAAACTTTTTAGGCACGTCAACATTCACCAACCTTCAATTGCATTTATCAATTTTCACATAAATTGTTCCCCGAACTGATGAGATTAAACACGCTTTCAATGATGCGCTTTCAGGCTCTTCGTTGTATTCATTTTCAAAAAAGTAATATTTTCCCGATCCACTGTCAGTGGAGGCCTCACGTTTCAACACTCGTCGCCCACACGTTTTCGCACCGGAGTGCGTGCGCTTTTCGCAAATCGTCAGCAATGGATTTAAATCCCATCACTGAAATCGCGTTAATCCCGCGTGCGCGTCCCGTTTCCACGCACCAGCCTTCGTTCTTCGGCGTTATCCTGCCAGTTTGCCTAGCGGATACTCTTTATTTTCGCTTTGACCGCGTGAGCCTTTTTGCATGTGAAAATGGAAACAAAACTCCGGATATAAAATAGTATTTTCTTCTCCCTTTCATATCTCTACACTTCTTCAGGCCTCACGACCCTCTTCTTTCTCTCCCCGAGTCATCTCAGTCTCAATCCCGCGGCGTGCTCGAGTAATTTCTTCTCTGGCCACACGAAACTACTCTCGTAGCAGCCAGTCGGCATTACGGCCGCCCGTGTGGATAAATGGCAAACCGTCGTAAAACGTGTAGCATTACCAGCAGCGAGATCATGCTGGCGCCAGCATTTCTGTCACCCCTCCTCCCGGGTCCGCCGTCTGGCTCCCACCTGATCCCGTAATCCGACGTCTAGGACGTGAAGAAAACCAAAAAGCTACACCGCGGGATTCACGATGGTACGATCGAGGTGCAATGAGCGATGGCGGCGGGACGGGAAAGTTTCAACGCAAACGGGACGACGGAACGGAAAATCGCATAACTCGACAGTAAAATTATTGCCACGGCAGCAAACGATCAATGGCCCACACTAACCACAAACGATCTGCAAAGAAGAAGAAGAAGAAGAAAGAGGGGGACTAACTGACGCGTTTCCGGATCCGGCATCCGGTCGGTTCGATGGGAGTGTGCGAATGAGCGGAAAAATTGCAGCCCCGTTAAAACCGGCAAACCGAATGTCGACTAAGGCATAGTTCTTTGTTTTTCGTCCGCCACTTTCTCTCTCTTCTTTCGCTTCGCTTTGCACCGTGGGCATTAATACCACGCACGTACACGGAAGACGGGACGAGGCGTGGGCAGCCGCCCGCAAAAAAAAAAACGACGACAGGCCAGCACTTGATCCACATGTTAGGACTGGAATAATCTGCAAAAGCTGCGGCCAGCGGGCGCTGGAGCAACTGCGACTCTTCATTGGTCGGTGTGTTTTACGATTGCGACCATGATGACAATTCATGGCGACGTCCTGCTTGCCATAAGGAGCCGGATGAATGCCATCTTGCACCCACGCCCGACCGCCCGACCGCCCGACCGCCCGGAAGCCTGCCCCACCGTAGCGTGCGCCTGTCGTATATAATTTCCGTCTCGTTTCAGGGCCACCGCCACTTGTCAGCCTTGGATGTGACTTTTCGTGTCGTTACCTCCCACTTGTCTTGCACTTTCCTCCCCCGCACATGGGCGAACGTACCTTCCCCCGAACCGGCTGCGTATGTGCAGAAGAAATGAATTTTCTTTATGCTCAGCATTTTTCTGCACTAGGAGCGCCTTGGCTTCGTACAAGGCCAGATATCGGTGACAGATGTGACATCGTGCTGCTTGGGAAAACTAGAGCATAAAATCACAATAGACACACGCAGCACACACACACACACACACATTCGGAGTGAAGGAAGACGTGAAAAAGGAAACAGAACACGTTCATAACGCACACACACACATACATACACACGCGTGTGCGGGGGGTTGTTGCCTTCTGTTGCCGATGGAGACGATGGGCCAGAGTAGTGTGTGTATTTGTCTTGTAGATCCCTCGCATAAGGATAACCATGTGCGAAAACTAACTATTCCAGCTAACGGAAGAAAAAGGACCATCCAGCCAAGGCTTTTTGCTCGGGGTACTGTTTTTTTTTGGCTTCTATTCGGAGCAGCTTTTCCACGATCTCCATGAAACTTGAGGGGCGCCGAAGGAGAGAAAATGAGTTTTCCCGCAGTTATGATGATGCCGATGATCGCTCGGTTTCCTGTGCCGTTGCGACCGGTTGCGGTGCGCAAAGATAATTCTTCATCCGGCCATTTTCGTCACCATGCCGCCCGCCGTTCGCCCTGCGACAGCGGGAGATGGTCCACCCCCACCCGTGCACCCGAACACGAATGCGTTGCTGATGAAGACGATCCGGCTGAGGATGCTGTAGTGATGATGGCTTTTGTTATTATGTATTTAAACGACATAAATAAAACATTCCACGGTTCACAATTGAGTCATACGCAACGCATCTTTGCGGGATTAGTATCGTGTGGGAGGGTTGGTTGGTTGGTGGGTTGGTGGGTTGGTGGGAGAATTATGAGTTTTTAACATTCGCTTCAAAGGTGGAAAAGAAACCTAATACAGGAAAGCTAGGTAGAGAAAAGGTAAAAATAGAGGGAGAAACACAGAGAAGAAGAACACCAATGAAGAATACGGCGAGTGATGAAACACATTTCCACACTGCTGCAAACGCCACGAGCGTCGGGGCGCCACGGAAATGGCAAACGGTTCGTGAGAAAAACCGTTCGCACTTGATTCTGCCCCCGGATAAGCCGGCTGGTACGCACGCACACGGGGGAAAATGCCAGCGACCAACCGGAGACTCTAAGCGGCGGCTAACACGTACGAAAATGGCCCGATCTCGATAGGGCGTCAGGCGCGAGCAGGAAGAAAAAACAGAAAACAAACCGACAACAGACGATGATAGTAACAATGACGATAGCGCACCGTTGACAGCCCTGTCAAGTGGAGGCGCCCCCCGGTTTGGGCCTAACGATGTTTAAAAAAATCATACGCCCGACGATATAAACATTCGTGCGTCTGCCTTGCCGCATCGAAGATGAAATATCACGTACGCGCATCGCCACTTCAACAACGACGGCAATCGGGCATCCACTTCAGGATAAATTGTGCTGCCCCGCGTGTGTAGGTGGCTCCGGTTTTTGGTCATTATTTTTTATTTTATTCGGGGTTTTTTTTTCTTTTTTGCTTTCCGTTTAACCGTTTCCTTTTCTGACTTTTTTGCGTTAGTGCTGCCCTCGTACGGCTTCGTGGCACTGACTGTGGACGCTCGGGCAGGGCAAGAGGGCACATCCTTCAGTAGAATCTAATTTTCAGCCATCCGTTTGCCGGCTGATGAGCTGCTCCCATCTCCGCTCCACCGTTCCCGGCTGAATCAAGCACGCACAGCTCGTCCGCGTGGCCACCGAGATAAAGCATCCTTTCGGCACATTTATCTTTCGCACTCTTTTTTTTCCCTCCGCACTTTATCTCGCGTTCTCGTGTCACTCGGGCGGCTACACTACGAGCCTCTCCCGCCGCGGAGCCATTTACATTAATCAGCTTTTTTTGCTTTATTTTTCGCGAGAGCAATTAACTGCCGCGGGAACGGCATCGATAGAAGGAGGGCACAGGCATTGGAAGCCACTACACACATACAAAAAACACACATACACACACAGCAACACTCCACGATTGTAAACATGCACGTAGATATGGGATTACTTGTTCCGATCGGTATCCTCCGGCAGCAGTTCACGCGTTGGTCGCACGAACCGTGAGACGGACGCGCGTTCCTCCACAGGCTGACGCACTTCACACTGCACAACACGGCGCACGTACGCATGAAAACCGACGACGTAACAGCACGAATCTCGAACCGTGACTGACCGTGTGTAGGACGGTAAAGAGATCCCTCATCGCGGCTTCGCCGTTCGCGTCCCGAACAACTCGCGCGTCGCGTTGTTTTGCTCGCAGCTGAGCGCAGCGACGCGCCGACCCTTTTCGTGCATTTGGATCTCGGCATACCGTTTCCGTTGAGAAGAGTATGCAACGAAAGGGAGAGCATGTGTGTGCGAGAAGAGCAGCAATGAGATCGAGAGAATTCGGAGAACGCCAGGATTCGGTGAGCAAGATTTACTCTCGTCGTAGTGGTGGGCAATATTCCGTCCAGAACCAGGGATCTGTACATTCTATGCAAACACATGGTCGATACATTCAAATTAACAATTTTTCTACATTAAATTCGACGATTAGTTAATATGCAATAATGTGAAATTTGATGGGCATATTTCTGCAAAAATTTCAGAAATGTTCAGGGATCGTTAATGACTACAAGAAAGTACTGATACTCAACACCATAATCCTACAAAATTTCATTTTCACTCTTAAAAATTAATGTTTGAGTAAACGAATGGTCGACAGTCGAAGTGCACTTTCATATTGCCCTTTTGGAAGAACAGACCCGGATAGTTGATTCAAAAACAGTAGGACGAGGTGCCAGTGTAAAAAATGTCGGCATTGTGTTGTGTCTTACTCATGGCTAACCTCTTTCACTTCGTATTTTTCGTTTCAGTGAATTATCATCTATTCTAACGTGCACAATATGTTGACTACATAAAGGGCCTTATTATACGGAGTACAACGGACTGCACCCAGGTTCGGAGTAATAAAGTTTGGGTCGGATCGGAACCGTTGGTCCTCTCCGGGTGCGCCCTTTACTAATAAGAGACCGAATCTCCGGAGAGCATGAGTGCTGCGATGATCGCACCTCACATCATCATCATCATCATCATCATCGCAGCACAATCTTCGAGCCCCTGAAT
>JAOEFI010000003.1:7173391-7192342 GCA_034621735.1 Anopheles plumbeus
CCAATCCCATTGAACGCCGCGGCATGGCTCTTGGAGTAAATTAATGGCAGCGTACAATCGGCGGGTGTGAAGAAGGAAAGGGAAAACGGCGAGTCGAAACGATCGGCAAAACACTCTCCCGGGGTCCCGGATTCCAAATGCCGAACTCACAAACAATCGACTGACTGACCGGACCGAGGGAAAAACTGTGTAAGACGAACAATAAACGAGAAGCATCGGAAAAGCCACGTTTCACATTATAATCAGTGTGACAGTGGCCGTTTCGTTCCTATTTCGATCTAGTGTTTTTTTTTCGCTCCACGCTACTCGCCATCCTTGGCGCGCGTGTCGTGTCTGTCAACAGTTCGCGCTCCGAAGGACACTCGGCCCTCAACGACGCCGGCCAAATGGCGAACGACTGTTCACTTCCGGGCGGAAGGAAAGCCGAGATTATCACTCACTCGACGACGGTCGGCAGCCAGGATCGCCATTTCGTGCCGGCTTAGGAGCATCGTTATTGTTCATCAAAGGAGGCCGTTTTGTGTTCCACATCCCTGCGCTGTCGCTTCCACATTGTCGTGACATACACTCACTCGGCAGCTTCACAATGAAGCCTGATTTTAATTACCGGTGGACACGGACATGAAGAAGCACAGGGTATAGTAAACAAATAAATATAGCGTCCTTTCCATTCATTACATGTATTGCATCTTAACAATACATCCTTTTATTACATTGATCCTGTGCGATCAAGAATTAAACATTTCACTCCTTTTAAATGTATGTGTATTCACAGCTTCACGTAATCCATCTCGTCTGGAAACGAAACGGTGCAGCTGTCAGTGCATGGATGTACAATGCTCTCTCATTCCGGGACATCCCCGTGCATAGCGCTGATGTTGTTACAAATGGCGCAAGAGGAGCGTAATTCATCGATCGACAGTTTAGCAAAATGGCGCAAACTCAGCAGTCGATCAACAAATCGAAACTAATTACCAGCTCTTCCTCGTTGCAACATCGGCTACAATCTACGCCAACAGGATCTACCGTACCGTACAGCTCCGGGCGAGCTATTGTCTATTAATGGAAGGCGTTCCGCTGGCACTGGCCCACTTACAACAACGGGCTGATGAGTTGATTCAATTACAGGCGCCTTTAACGCCAGGCGAAGACATTATCCTATGCTGGACATGGACAACAATAAATTGATCCCGCTCCTCCACCTCCCCCTTGCCGGGCTGAAGGTGAGCGGTATCCTTTCCGGCGAATGCAACGGTGTGGCGGCACAGATCCGTCGATAAGCGCCCGTCGAGTGTAGGATTCGATACGACTAATTACGGCCAGTTGCAGCCACTGCGGCAACGGGAGTGATAATTGTTGATTGAGTCAACAAACTCACCAGCCGTCCGCCATGAGCTGCCCATCCAGGGCAATCAGGTCCGTGTGCAGCTCGGTGTCCAGGCCTCGGACTGGTCGATGCGAGCGGTAATTAAACAATCCGGTCAATAAAAATCCATCATCCGCAGCCAGCGATTGCAATCGGGTCCTTGGGCTGCAAACCGCAATCAATACCAGCGTCGATTGGATCCGACATGGTGCCGGTGCATCCTTGCAGCGTCGTCTCCTAGCTCACGCGTAACAGGACCATGCAAGTAACGCTAACGATTTAGCCCAAATCAACCTTGTTTAGATTGGGGCGTAAGGGGACGACCCGGACAATTATATCGCTCTGGCACCACCCACGATGGGGATGAATTCTCGTTTATGCCCGCAATCATTAACAGTGACGGAACGTTTCATTTTCGATTGCATAGAGTTGATTAGCTGATCGGGTCGCACCGTGGATCTTATCATTCGAACCGGTTCGCAAGGGATTTAATTTTAATAACCCATTTTCTCGTTTATTTGACAGCCCTAATACATTACGTAAATTTTTGGGGGCTATACATAAACAATCCATTCACGCTCAAATCGGAACCGCACGCTAGCCCGCCAGATCCCCACCCGATACCCTCATTCGGTTCGATATTAATAACATCGGTTTTCAATTGGTCAACCTCATAAAATTGTAATGTATTGTAAACTAAATGATTTCATAATGAAACGAAATTCAATTATAGGACACAGTCCACATGGAAACCAACGGAACTGTTGCCCCCGGGCTGGGCGGAAGAGTCAACGAGGGAGTATAAATAAATGCAGCCCACTCTCTGGTAATGGGTTAACGGTGCAAATGCTCCATCAACGGAAAAAGCAAACACTACGCACAGTAATGTGGCAATGATTGCCACACTAGACGCTTGAAGCTGCCCATGTAGTAAGGTTGGGTTATTTTGTTTCGCAGGCAACTAGATTTTCTACCAAAGTTCGTTGTAAGTCCTGATCGTTGTAAACACCCGGATGCAATTCCCTTCCGTTTCCGGTACGCCAAACTTATTGCTTTGCGAAAAAGTTTTTTTATGATAGTATTATTGGCTAAGTAAAGAGTAGCTGTGGTGTGGTTTATTACAACACCGTGCATCGACTCCATGAAAATAACGCGGAGTAGGCCGTACGCGTGATGACGTATAAGAGGTAACTTGTTCCTGGAATTGGAACATGATTTTGGCCTCCAAAGTCACTGCAAAATGGTATCGGAAGCTGCATTTTAAAGTTTCCAACAATCGAATAATAAATTCCGTGAATGTCATAATTAAGCCCGCTTAGTTCCAAAAGCTTTACATAACCCTACATTATTGAATTCCTAAATGTAGATTGTAGTTTTGAGCCTGCTCGCGCCTTAAACCAACACTAACCAAACCGGCTTCACTTCGACACAATACCTTCTCTGTAAAGCTTCTTCAACGTTGAAACTATTTTAATAAAAACCATACAACCGAAACATCAAACAGAGCACGCCAAAGATAGGCCTCGCTTTCATGTTCGCCCGATTACGTCCGACGATTAATCTGCCTTTGCATCGGCCTTTGGTGGAAAACTATCTTTAAATATTCATCCAAGACGTTTCCGGACGATCCGAAAACTTAAAACTCGCTCGCCCCCAAAACAGACTCTAAACACAGCCGGCCAAAGTTGCCCACCGCGACGGATCGCGTCAATACAATCTGGCAAATATTGGCTAACGGGTCGGACCGAATCGTTTCTGCCCATTGAATCGAAGCTGGAAATCGCGCGGTCGATGGGCCGCGAATTGCGCCGAAGGAAAGTGTAGCGAATAGCGGCGGGACGGGACGCAGAGGGTGGCACGTCAAGGGTGGCGTAATACGGTTTACGAGAGAAGCAGCCACGCCATCCGTAACAGGTACGGATGTCCCCCAGTCGCTGTCGCTGTTAATTTCCGTTTCCACGCTCGCAGACGGGGCGGTACACGCCCCAAGTGGGCTTTTCCCGTTCGCCCGGGCACCGGTCGGGGGCAACACTATGCGCCCACCGCGCTCCATCTGCTGCGACGCTGCGAACTTGAAAAATTGTCAAGCGTCAACATCCTTCCGAGAGTAATTTCAGCGCGACCGTTTATCATGTCCCGGGAGACAGTCACCGCAGGCCGGCGGTGGTGGAGAGGCAAAGGCGATACAAGAAGCCGTTCGTTTCACGTCTCAACGAGTGGCCGAAGAAGGGGGCCCACCATCGACAGCGAGGCGACGGAAATGGATAAGCGCCGGCGAGAAAAGCACCGGGGCAAGCGGGAAAAAGAAGAACAAGGACCTCCGGAATCGGGTGAACCCGCGCCCGCACGGAGATAGAGACGGGTGAAACAATAAATATGATAAATTTTTATGACTTTCCTCTTTCCCGCAGCGGCTTCGATGAACGTCGTTACGAAGTGCCGAAGGAATGGCTGCTGGCCGGATGTGAAATATCTGCTTTTCCGCTTTCGGTTCGGTTCCAGTGTCCAGGTCCAGGTCCAGGTGAGCAAAACAGCGCGCTGTTGCTATTTCCAATCGAATCCACCTTTTGCGCAGTTCTCCGGTTGGACCTCCACTTACATTTGTCACTGGAAGAAGCGTGAAAAAAATCGCCATCCTTTCGCCCCGTGGTTGGCATTTCTGCTTGAACACTCGAAGCGGGCGCAGCTAAAGCACACTGTGTTGCTGCACAACAATCGTATCGTAGTATTCATTGATCCGCGTTCGTTGCTCGCCTCTGGTCGATGACAGTTCGGTAAGGAACTTTCTTCGCCTTTCCGCCTGCTACGTTTTCCACCGTCGCCGTCGCATCGGTCGACGAATTTTCTGCTTCTGCTAAATCATTCGTCGCTTCCGATCGTGAAGAAAATCTTCTATGGACTGACGTTCGGGAGAACGTTCGGAAGGTAGCAAAAAGTGTCCGCTGCAAAATGCATAAATAAACGACACAGGAATTATTCGTTTCGCATCCATCCCGACCCTGTGTCGGGTGGCTGTGGTTCGAAAGGGAAAAGAACGGAAGCGGCTTCAAGCAAGCGGCAAACGGAGAAGTAACAGTTGAGATAAATATTCAAACACCATTTACATCTGATCGACCAACTTGTCGCTTCCTTTTAACCGCAAACTTGGCCTCCGCTCGAGTGGGTGAGAGGTTGGGAAACAGAAAGGTAAAAAAAAGTGTCCACACCCATCGTCATCCTCTAAGACGCCACCCGCGAGACGGGGCTGCAGTATTGATTGATTGTTTTTCCGAGCTGCAGCGATCCGCTGCAAATATGGTTTATGCAATCTGCAACGGCTTGAGCTGCGGTGCAATCGATTGGAATGAATTATTCATTCGATTTGTCGCTACGGTAGCGGTTCGCGGCTGAATTTGATTGCAGTTGTAACTGCAGGATTGGAAAATTTTTATTGAGTAGTGTAGCAGTGTGCGTCCTGGTAGAAGTAGTTTTATCAGTACCCCATTTTGTTGATAAGCATTTAAAATGGTATTTAGAACTCTTACAGCATCACATTCGATGTTCATTTAGACGTTTGTTTTATTAGTCGTGAACAATCGTTACGCTTATGTTGATTATATCATCTAAAAAAAATTAATAATACCAAGTTGTACCAATAAAGTAGGATCGCGCACATGTATATCGTTGTTCCTCCTGTTCAGTTTCATTTGTTTCAATGTGTCATTACAAGCGACTCCCCACGCCACATTCCCACACTCCAGCGAAAAGCAAACGGACCACTTGTCTCATTAAAGCACATGTTTCAATGTTGCCACTTTGCCCATCCACTCAGACGGTGCTGTCACTGCCGCTGGAACTGTCATACGCAAAAGCGAATCACGTGAATCCGGAGAGCGAACCGGAGACAACCCGAGCCGGCCCAATCAAGATTCTTTTTTTATGAAATCCGTAATGACTCATTGGCTTTATAATGGATGGGTTGTTTTTTATGCGCCTGATGGGGTCCACATGAGTCCATCGTTGGCAAGCGCAAGGGAAGGGGCTGCCCCTGCTAGAAGAGAATCGCACGGGGGATGACTTTTCGTTCTCATGTTTCATAGGGCAACTGCGAGGGGCCCGGGCACCCATGAATACTATCGCTGGAAAACAATTCCATTAGCATGATTTCTTTTTGTTGTTGTCATGCGCCCTCTTCATACTGCCGACCAGATGTTTGCAAACACAAACACTGGAAAATCATCAAAAATATCAAAAAATGTAAAGCGAGATAAAAAGAAACGTACACACCATCAGTGATCGAAAGGACTTGACAGGAAGGCGGTGGACGTAGAAAAAACAAAAGCCAAAATACGTCATGCGTACTGCAATTGTATCGGCTTTGGAAAACAACGGCCCAAAACTGTGTCGCCACACATGTCATGTAAAGCGGACTCCCAGAAGGGACACACAACGAGCGGCAGTACTACCAAAAAAATACCAATTCCGAACCCTCCGTGGCAGAATGTTGCAGGTTTTTAAACCCGTTGGAACGCAAGGCGGAGACGGAATAGGCGGAACACCAAGCGCCTGTCCCATCCCCACGACGGAATTCCACCGGTCGAACAAAGGCCTGGCTCGAAGGCCAACAGGGAAAGAGAGAGAGACAGAGAGCCCGGCGTCATAACGCCAGAAAATGGAACCCATCATCCTCGCACCGGAATGGATGCCGTAGGGCCGGGTCGGGTCGGGCAGTCAGTGGAAGGGCCTTCCTGTAGCCAAACGAAACTTCAAACGAAACCTTCCGACGGCGAGCGATCGAGCGAGCGATCGCAGAGTGACATCCATTTCATCCCATTTCGCGGAAATGGGAACCAAACCCCTCTTCCCGCCGCATGGACAACGACGGCGCCTCACGAAGGGTTGTCGCATGTTGACGATGTTGGTTCCCCGGGGCAATGATAACCGTACCGACACTATGCGGATGGTGTTTTGTTTATGATTTTTCGGGGATTCGTCTCTAGTTCATAAAAGATTGTTAGTATCACCCTCACACAACTGAACGCACCGTTCGCGGATGGGTGGGCATCATCTGGCCGGGTTAGCTGACGTCGTGAACTGCGCCCATACGATGAGTCTTGTGTGTGTCAATCTGTCTGGAGGAGCATGACCCTGAGACAGAGCGCTAGGAGTTCAGGAAAAGTAATACAAATGAGCCGCTAACAAACGAAAATGAGTAGCGCAGGATTGTTTGATTTTGTTCCCTCTGGGACGCCTAAAGTGTGGGAAATTGATGCAAAACTCAGACGGCGTGAACTGGCGATTGTCTTCTCGGTGGATGGGGGTGCTGCTACGATTTCATTCTTATGGAACATTTAGCGTTAACATGAAGATAGAATGAGTCACGTCGGCTAATTTATGATCAAATATAAGGAGGATTTCTACAGAAAACAGGAATGAATCCACCATAAGAAAGCTTTTCATGGTCTGCAGGCTCACGATTCAAAAAAACGATCAATTTGTTGTCTAACTCTTAAAAAGTGCTAAGTTCAGTTCTCAAATAATGATAAAAATAATATTAATGCACGATAAAATCATATTTAAAAAGTATGCAGATGGTGCATAAAGATATAGAAATAATTAACTCAGAATAAAATTCCAAGAAACAAATATTCAACGCTATATGCATAATAGGTTGGGAGAATAAATAATGAAAATTACATTGCTATGAACAGAAATTCGAAGAGTTCCAAACTCTACTGATAACTGCGCAGTTGAAACATACAGCATGGGGAGGATTTGGAAACACATGCAGGTTAAAATACTGCTGTAATATTATTAGCCGAGTTTCGATGTTCTACAGAAACATTACAATTACCCTAAACTGCTTTGCGTTTGTAACCGGGTCGCTGAACTGATCATCTTCCCTAGGAATAGAATATCGAATTCGTTTGGGGCACTGCGTAGACAAATGCGCTACCGTCCTATGGAAATCATTCGACGTGTTCATATTTCTGACTCCACTATCCCGGGCGTCGTAAATCGAACATTATTGCAGACGGCACGGATCATATTTCTGACGTTAATGTCGCCGGAAAACTCAATTCAATCAGATTGTTTTTCCAGGTTTTTCATTACGTACAACGACTATCATGGCTCGCGTTTCCGCTGCACATGGTTCGAACGTCGAAGCCGTGGTATCGCATGTTTATGGAAGAAGGAAAAAAAAAGGCTACCGACTGTTGTTACCTCTTTTTATGAAACTTGCCTTAATTTACGATGCGTTTTATTGATTCGACCAAGCCTACGCGCGACCGATCCGTTTCGGGTTTATTCTGGGCATTAAATATTTTCCAACGGCACTGCTGCTCGTTACGAACCATGCACGCTGACGTGTCTTATGGCCATTAAAGGGGGCAAGCCGGGGCATGTTGCCGGCGGGCATTCTATTGGCCCACAAACGGCAACAGCAACTCGGAGCACACAAGACCTGAAGGCCCTTTGCCTTTCTCCCCACTGGAGGATAAAAATCATGAGAATCTGTTGTTCGTCGGGAGGAAAACTGTGGAAACGTGCTCGGGCGACGGTAATGTTTACAGATTTGTTCGTTCGATTCCGTGAGGTTTTCCGCTCGCACGCTTTCCCATTTCCCGGTGGCCACCGTCAGCGCTGGCGGGCGGTTATAGTTTTGGTCCCGCTCCTGTAACAAGCTTACGGCTCTCGACACAAAACGAGTCCGGTGCGATCGCCGGCAAGCAATAATGTAAAAGTGCCATTCAGCCACATCGTAAACGTAAAGCCGTGGTGGCCGTTAGGACCGGGATGGTTTTGATGCTCTCAACCGGAGCCAATACTATCCCCGAAAGCTCCCTTCGTTCTCCTTGGGAGCAAACAATCATATTTATTAGCGAAATATTTGCGCTCGCCAGTTGACGATGGGAACTGAGCTGGATCTTAACTAATGATGCCGTCTGCTTCGTCTGAACCTCAATAATAAAAATTAACAAATAGATAAAATCAACAATTATTTTACCCTTGCGCAAACCATCAAAAGTTGAAGTATTAAAACTTCTTTAAAATCGAATTCAATTTTCTTAAATGGTTCTCTTTACGAACATGCCTCGTCGACACATTCCAACACAAATTCGTTACTAACCCCAATGGAACAAATAAAAAAAAAAAGACATAGTGAGATCCCTAATTCGAGAGTGCCAGCGACGACCGTCCGCCACTCATCCAGTCCTGATGCTGTCCACTCGATGTTGAATTTCTCGCCCCATTAATACAATAACGGGGTCTAATCTACTGGCCCGAAACCGTCCCGAAAAATGTTGACACCAAAAATGGCTTGTCAACCGCATGACACGGCTGTGGCTGCAACAAAACGAACACAAACACAGCAACCGGCGCTTGCATGCACTTGCACCATGCGATCCACCTCCCCGGCATCAGCATCCTTCTTCCTAAGCCATGGGCCGTTTCTAATCCCATTTCATTCGAATGTACGGTTCTGCACGAACAAAAGAGGCAAGTAAACCGATACCCCCGGACGGAAAAAGGAAAACCGGGAAGGATCCTCGCGGGGGAGATGAAACATGAGAATCGGCCTCGGTATCATAACCGGACACGTTGCTAGAGCGTGGACGAAATGCAATTTATAAAACTATTTCATTTTGCAAAGGTACCCGGCAGGCGTAGTTTTTTTTTTTTTTGTTGGATGTGTGTAATCTTTGCTCCGTTGATGTTCCCCGGGCGTCATATCCATTGGCCGGCGGTGGTGCTGGTGTGATGTCGGGTCCGTGTGGAGGCGATCCGGTTATCTGGGAGGATTTCTTTTTCGCAAATATATTTGCGGCCTGCATACACGGCACGAACATGGAGTACGAAGTGGTGGTTGGTGAGAGGGGAAAAAAGGAACAAATAAAATTGGGTTATTTTAATTAACAGGCTATACATACCGGACACTGCGGTATGCGTGTGTCCGTCGGACATTCAACGGTTCACCATAAAAATAAAATATTCTTCGACCATCGGTAAAGTGCATTGTATCGTTGAAGATAAAAGTGCCACATATTGAACAACATGGTTTTCAAATGTGATCTGTAATATTCAAACGGTAGTGTTAACATTACATTACATAACTGTAACATAAAACTTACATTAATTCAGAAAAAACCAAAAAAGACAAATAATTAGTAAGTAGCGTTAGCATGCTGAGGTAGTTTTTGTAATTCTTTTTCCCACAAAGAAGCCACTGTACTGGCGTTGGGTGGAATGGAAAAGCTTGTTCCGAATCTCATTCCCTAGCGGCACATTTCTAACCAGATTAGCGGCTGGGAATGGATGAAATGAAGTGAGTGAACTTAAATATTAATACCACCACCACGAACAATTTATGATGATTGCCACTCGAACATCTTGGACATGCTTTTGAGCTTTTTTTTTTTAGCAGGATTGAAGGAGGAGGAAGGGTTGCACAGAAATGGGGTTTGCGTGCGTTGAACCACTTGCGTGATCAACATTTCCAAGATCAACATTGTATGGAAGCTGTACGCCATATGTAGGAGTAATTGAATTTCGATACCTTACCCCGCTCGAAAGTCGTGCATGAATAGACCAAGTTAAACCATAGGAAGCACCCTGGCGTTAACACACGAGAGTTGTTTTTAAATTGTAGTATAAAAGCATGACGTTTGGGTATTCTAAGCAAGAGCGTCAAACATTCAATCTTTCAATCCTTTAAGTTGTCTGGGTGTTTATTTATTTTGATACGTTAAACTACACAAGGTACTAAATCAAGGAAACTGGTGCAAGATAACTTTCCTAGACATTCCTGAGAAGCTACGTGTGTGATGCGCTTCCGACACATACCGAAGCTTCGAGATGCTTCCCCCAGCGCTAGGAATGGAAGCGCAGCGCACCACAAACGAACCAACAAACAAACAAACAAACACTATCTCGAACCGGGTCGGGACAAAATAGGTCAGGGGATTGGAAAATTGAGTCTTGATAAAAGTTATGGATAACCGATTGTCAGAATCATAGTCGAAAAGATGGGAAAAATGGCGCTCCCATTTTCTTTGCCGCCCTGGCGCCCCTTGAGTGTGTGTTTCTCCATGACAGTGCGTTGTCCTGGGGCATCCTTTTTTCGCCCCCTCCCCAGTACCAACCCCCATGAGTGGAGATAACTTTTCTCGTGTGCCGTGGGTGTGTCGGTGCACGGTGGCGATGGATTCTACGAAGAAAATGATGGGTGCACTAGCGGAATGTGCACACACACAAAAGAATGGAACGGAATCCAATCTAAATTCAAATTATTCTGCTTCACTTGGGTTGCATTATTTTTCATATCGAGTGTGTGCATCCGAATTGGGCTCGACCCTACGTGCGGGGCGTTCTTTCTCGAGACCGACCGACTTCTTAGCGGAAAGGTGCACCACATCCGACGGTGGAGGCCTTTTCTCCGAGTTTTCCTCACCGGCCGTCACGAAGAGTGGCAAACCGATCGCAGATATTTCCTTATTTCGTTCCTCCTGTCCTCGAAGCCTGTGTATCTAGCGCTGCCAACGGGGTAGCTGTTTGTTACCTGCACTGGAAGGTACGTAAACAATCCCGTACGATCGAAACGTGTCGTGTGAATGTGTTAGTTTTCGAAAGACGGCGACGACAGCCATACTAGTGATAAGCAGGTGTTGCATTTTTAAAACTGATGAATTTCTTCCTCCCCTTTTTTTATCACATTTATCAGTGATTGGTATCTCAAATCAACACTATCAGAAGTTTTCCCCGGTTTGTGCCGGGGAAAAAAATCTATAATCCAATCGCATGGCGAGTTGTGGGTGTTTTCCGTTTTGTGGCAGAAACAAGTTTCTCACCTAATTTATGGCATGTTTTTGCATAACTTGTTACTGCTTCCATCAATTGCAACATTTTTTTCTACAGGAAAAGATTGCACGCAGACAATTTAAGGTGTAAAGAAGACGATCACATTCTTTCCCATCACGCTTGTTTCATCAATACCTTTGTCTGGCATAGATCATTTAGCAAATGGGACCCCAGACATAGGCACGCATTCATTCAGTGTCATTCGATCGCTGAAATCAGAAGCTGTAGGGACAGTACTCCGTCTTCCCTTTGAACGTCTGCGCTTCAGGTGAAACGGAGCCAACCTTTCCACCCATGTCAAGCCAAAGGGTCGTTGAAGCAAATCGCCATAGGTTCGGAACGTCGCATGCTTCCCGGGGAGCCGGCTCATTTCGGTCCCCACTACACACTTACAGGGTTCGCTTGGGCTCCGCTGTCGCCGGGAAAGTTCCTATGAGAAAAGTTTTCCAATCGTTTGTTTTCGAACATTTCCATAGTGTAGCCAAGAGGGATGTAGTAGCGGATCGCTTACCGTGTTTCGTGTTACTAAACTGTTTGCCGATCGAAGCGGGACGGCCCGCGGGCCAACGATGCGATTCGAATTCTGTTTTTCTTTCGGTTATCTCGTAAACTTTGTCCCACCAAACCGACGGATGCGGATGGAAGCGCATTGTGTGCATGCTGTCGGTGGTAATGGCTGATTGATCTTAAAAAAAACCGTTAAAACAATGTGCAGAGAAAGTTCAATTAATTCTGCAACATTAAGACCCCTGTGTTTTTGAGATAAATAAATAAAATGAGATAAATAATAAAATATTTTATTATTATTTTGAGATTATGCAAATTTTGGTTATTCCTATAACGTTTGAAGACGGAACTCCGCTGTCTTAGAAGATTCTACATGAACAATCTGCGTGTCCTGTTATGAAACATATCGCCAGGGATGGCTTGCCCGTATCGTCTTGAGCAATGTCTGCCGAAAACGTATCCACAAACTTTACGTTACTAATAAACCCACCCCTTACGACGAGCTCCGTTTCCAGCAAAACCCATCGAACGGTCGGTGGTGTCTTGTGCCGATCGAGTCTACCGGGGGATTACTTAGCGTTCGTGCCGTGAAAAGGGTTTATCCACTAAAATCCACCCCCTTGATGTTGCCCTGCGTCGGGGTAAGCGTCCTGTACATCATAATTAGCATAGCTCCCACCCGTTTGCCGACGCTCTGGGGCTCGAAAAGTTAGCGCTATACATTTCCCGCGCGTGCGGACGTGCCGCTTGTGGATCAGACAGTCGGGAAAGAGTGCACTCACCTGTGTATTCGCAACGCAGCTAGACCTGCGTTTTTTGTTCTCTCCATCCCGCCAGTTGCACCATTGCATTGCACTTCAGTTTTTCGGAGAAGTTCGCGCACTGCCAACACTAACGGGCGGAATGCTCTGGCTCAGTTCAGTGACTTCCTGATACGTGCAGCTTATCCTCTGTCTGTCGTGGACGTTGGCGCGTTCGTCTTCTTTTCTCTCCCTCTCTCTTTCTTTTTCTCTGATGGTATGTCGTCGCCGGTCGCGTGGGGAATGTCTGTTGAGGACATCTAATGAAATTGCCTATTGCGAGGCTATGAACCCAACTGGACTAAATGCCTTCGGTACGGTTGGTGCCTCGCGAAGGATTAAAGTCAGCCTTACATTAGCCTACGGACTGTTCCGAGAGCGGGGGCATTATTCCAACAAGTCGGCCGAATGTGTTTTGCTACTTGAGGGCTGGGGATTCTATTCTAACGAGATTATTTCCGAAACACTCGCCCCAACCTCAATTATTTCATGACGATTGATAAAAGTCCCTTTGGCTTCCCAGTATAGCGTTTTGTGCTGTTTCTATGGCGACCATCCCGAGGCCGCCTTGGAAGACAGGAACGGAAGAAACGATGGCAACGTAAGAGATGTGTCATAAATAAAAATTCGCAATACAAAATGACCCTCAAACAAAGGAACATCGATTACAGCCAATAAATAAAAGTTAGCCGGAGCCAACTTTTCGTGTTGATTCGACCGGCGGGCATCGTGTAGTTGGCCCCCCTCATCCCACCGTGCTGCAATGTAAACTTGGCGCCTTTCTTCCCCGGTGAGCGGCCGGACTCCCGGTGAAAAGCTATAAAATTTAATTCAATTCGAGCGATAAAAGAAAAATGATACTTGCCAAAGTTTCATAAATTCAATTACTTCCACTTCCATTTCCGGGAAGCTGGCCGGGATGCGGATTTTCCTGCCAGTCGCCAGCATTCCGGTGCTTACGCTGGAAGCGCGTGTATCGAAATTCGATCGTCATAATTTGCCCACGCCCCGTGCCACCACCGAACATTGTGCTCTTTTCGTTAGCTCGGGCTTTTCTTTGCTCGTCTTCATGGGTCTGGAAGCCAGTTTTTACATCAATTTTCGCTTGCCCTTCGTTGCGGAATTTATTTTTTCGTTTTGATTCCGTGCTTGATGTTCCGCTAATTCCGGCACACTCGATCCCAGCCAGCCAGACGCCTAAATCATTTTTCGTAGAATCGTTCAGAGTGGATAAAAAAAACGGACAACTAACGTCACTGTTCCGTCGCTATTGACTGCCGATGTCTACACATTGTTGAAGGATGGCATTCTTCTAGGATGGCCCACCTCACGCCGCGTGACCATGACAATCTGTTCTAGTGGGTCATCCGCTTTTGTCTCCCTGCGGACACTTTGCCTTTCAAATCGACTGCTCGTTTTTGTGGGTGCAGCTTCGAAAGCAGCGCCTCCTAGGGACAGGACATCATTACTTTTCCCGTTGCGGTGCTGTGACGTTCGGTTTGCGGAAGAAGGGAAATTAAAATCCTCCCAAATTATGATTAAACAGCTTCTCGCGACTCACGCATTCGATTACGGAAACTCCAATCAAAACCGGAACGGCCGCGGCGCTGGCCTAGCTGTGTGAATATTGTGATGGAATTTTTGGTCCCATACATGGCCGCAGTAGCGACGGTGATCGCCATGCCACCACGCGCACTGCACCGGCGGGATGTAATTTAAATGTTAATTCTAGCGCACACCCGGAAAATCTGGCCGCGGCTGGAGCGAGGCGGCCGGTCGGTATGTTTGCGTTAGCAGATCGCCTAAATAACGCGTGCGTCCGAATGCTAATTAAAAAATAAATTGATTTCCATAGGAACGAAACTAACATCAAAAGTGGTCAACTGGATCCGCAGCAACACCTGGCGTTCCCGGATCCGGCCGGAGTCCGCGGTTGATCCAGCCGGTGCGTGAGCTCGAACCGGCGCAACGGTCGGTCGATAGTGGACCGATGTTGCCCAAGCCTGAGGTCTGAAAATCCGCGATATGGTTCGCAAATCCCACCGTTGTGCAGTTTTACGGAAAACAACCAAACCGCACGCCACTGTCGAGCCCCGGACCGTCGCTCGCTTTTTCGTCCTTTTGACCTACACTCGGTTTGCTTAACAAATATGGCCCCTAATTCAATTCCAATTAACATATTCTCATGAACTTACAAAGAAATTAACATAATTTCGTTTCGTTGGATTGCGTTTCCGCCAGCAGGGCCGGAAGTCGCCATAGTTACACTCACACGCGCTGGATGTTGATAACAAACCCGTCGTCCCGATGCTCGCTGGGGTCCTTGGCGCGGTTCCCGGAATTCCTCACGCCGCACAATTTTCCGTTGACGGTGATGGCGACTGAGGCATACTCCGCTGCCGGGTCTCGCATACGGTTGCGGTCGAGGACGTGAGTGAAAAAATTTACGTTCCATCTCCATTCCTGGTCCGTCCTCCGGTTTAGAGCCGAACCTGAATGGCGGGCCAAACGGGAATGAAATGGCATGTTTGTCCAACGGGGTGGGCATAGGGCCACAATAGGGGCATCCCGTGGGTTGCTGGGAAACACCGAAGATTGAGGATGAAAGACAACGGCACGGAGTTGCCTTGCGGGCTCGAACTCGAAGGGCCTGCGTTTCCGTTTAACAAAGTCATCCGTCATTACAACGAACAGCATCCCAGCCCCCGTGACGTAGTGGGCAAAAACAATGCGGGCCGTACGCAACCCTGTACGGGGCAGGGAAAATGTGTAAAGTTGTGCGCGTGAAAAGTGGTGAGAAAACTATTCCAGGATTATCGCTTCAACGGTGATGATGAAGCTGTTTTAGTACTTTTTTTTTCCACTCCAGCACTCCGCAGGCGAACCGCTGACCACGAACTATGTATTCTCCATTACGGTGTCCGTGGAGAGGGCATATTGTCTTGTGCGGCGGCTTGGTGGTGTCTCAACATTAATTATGGAAGGTCGTAAATCTAAATGAAGCTAAACTAGCTACAATAATGTAGCATAGTGTTACAAGTGCCAATAGAGTTGTGTCATTGCGTTGGAGTTGTTGTTATCCATTTATCCGGTCTTCAGTACCGTTATACAATTACAAGTGTTTTCTCTGCTGCGGGTAGTTAAACGTGGTTTTGTTTTGAAAAAGTTATTATCAATTAGGCTCCATACGCTCGACTTCGCTCTCATGATGAACAAACGGATTATAAATATGTATTGGCTGATAGAGGAATGTTCTTTCGTGGAGCTATTCTGTTAGTTGTGGCTTAAAGTGTTTATTTTGGTTTTATTTTTTTCTGTTTTAGTTCTAACAAACAGCATTACTGTTCACAACAACCACAGAAAAAAAAATCATTCTGTGCTATACAGTTTCAGTTCATTCGTGTTGTGTGTGAGTTGAACATTACTGTTGCATTTAGGGTGAAGTTTATCCATTCAATATATTCTATTTAATAATTTTCACTTCATAATAGAGTCTTTTACTTCTTTTTGTGTTGTCTCTTAGCATATTTTTCCTGTTTTTCCACTTTCCATTAGTGCCTGAGGCTGGATCAATATTCGATACTCCCATCGAAACTTAGATAATTGTTCCATTCAGTCCCTCGCACAATCGACACTCAAGGCAGGAATTGGTCATCCGGTGTTTCACGCTGAGACACCCGGGAAGCTTGTCAGTTTTATGACCCACCCCCTCACAATTCATAATCCGTATCTTCGTCTCGTGAGCAGAAGTAGAGGAGTGTCTCCACCAAAACCACCCAGCCATGAGGATCCGTTTGAGAGTGATAATTAATTTGAATCGCCCCTGGAAAGGGCCACCACCCCACATTTGTAATATATGTGGAAACACACACACGCACCCCTAGAAGACCGATCAAACTACAGGATGGGCCAGGAGGTCGGTGGCATCCGAAACATAACCGATCGGGCGGGCAAACACACACAGCCGTATCGCAGCGGTTCTTAATCACTGCTTAATCATTATCAACATCTGTCACAAATTACAACACGACGTGACGACGTGCGGACAGTTGACGTTGGGCTGGAATCCAATTAGTGGCTCTAAATCCCCTTCACCGCCGAGTAGCGGAGCTACAGCGAATGTAGAACCGGTGGTCCCGATTGCCGGGGGCTTGTCATCACAACAAACACCGCTCTCGGAGGCGGCCGGGCGCGTTTAAGGCGCACATTCCCGATAATAACTTTTCAATCCGCACGCACGCACATGTGTACGGTCCTCCCTGGCAGCGACCCAGAGACAGCGCGAGGACAGCGAGGAACCGGTAATGACGATAATAACAGCCATACACAGCCAGATAAACGTGCCGAGTGGATGGAATTAGTCGGGCTGACCAAACTTGTCTTATCGAACTGCGAACTCATCAAATTAGATGCATAGCTTCCGGCGGCGGCGGCGGCGGCGGCGAAGGCGACGGCACGCGGGCGGAAAACACAACAACACGTTCGATCTTCGGCGAGGGCGAGGGCCCTTTTACCAAAACAATGTATCGCCACCTTTTCCGGGTTGTTCCGGAGTTCCGATCCGAAGCCGATAACGAAAATCTGCCGGTGGCGGGGGTATCTAGATGGAATTTTTCATCGACAGGCCCTCCGCACACACACACGGAGACAGTTTTCTCCGGCATCGGTCCGTGCGTGCCTGCGTGACACGTTTCTTGCGGTAACGGTGCCCTGAGGGTTCCCATTCACCGGGACGCGCGCACCTTTCACGAGTGAATAAATGGAAATGGTTTTTCTCCGTTATCGGTGGCGTTCGATCGGTGTGCCCGCTGTTCAGCAATCGAACTCCATCCCATCCCACCGACGGGTGGCTGAATCGGTCCGGCCAGGACTTCCGGATTCGAGTGCCGGGCATCGAAACACGCCCGCTCCGCCTACCTTTGCGAGCCCCTCCCCGGCACTCCAACGTGCCATAATAAATGTTACGGATTAGAACGTGCCCAAAATCGATCCCTACGGTTCTTTGCTCGGCCCGGCCCGGCCCGTGTTCTGCCGGCGTCAGACGCGCAGGGGACGCACAACATCCCAACGTGGCGACGGAGAAAACGGAACCGAGAAAGTGTCCGAAGCAGGGGAGAAACTATTCGACAAACTTCCCCATGAATCATGATTATTAATCACACCCCTAAACGACCATGACATCATGATTATTCAAGGACTGCAGGACGGCCACCAGCGGGCCATTGTTGCCACTGTGGGCCCTTACCGTGCCCATTATTGATAGTGTTAGGGCACTGGCTCTGGTTTCGGTTTCGATTACGACGCTCGGGTCGGAGCCCCGGCCTACTGCTATCTCCCCGAATCGAAGCCCGGACGGAGACCGCTCCGTCGGTACACGGCGCACAAAAGAACTAAGTGTTAGGCTATTAGCACGACGCATTCCATCCGTGAGCCTGTCCGTGCGTTCTGGTGTCCTGGCAGGGAGGTGGTTGGCGGGAGGGGTGCTGGATGAGAATATTAGACAGTTTATGATAGCACAAAGCTGGCACCGAACCCTTCGAGGAATTGCGCAGCGTCGTTCCAGAAAAAAAGGCGATTAAGTGGATAATTGATTTTCTGAAAGAGGATTTCGTCCCTTTTCCGTTTGTAGATCAGATAGGAATCCTATCCACAGCGTCTGGCCAGGTTGTGCCATCGATTGTGGGAGGTCGCGAGAATCGCTCGAAGCAGTTTACACAATTCAACGGAACGAGCTACGCGCATCGACAGGAGTCACTTGTACCAGTTTATCACTCGCTTCGTAGGAGGTGAACCCCGTTCATCCCAGAGCCACCCTGGAATCGAAACTGCAAGCACGTTGCTAGCTACACACCCTGGTGTACAAGCGTGTAAATGTATTTAATCACGTCACCCGAAGCATCCATCTCGAGGACTCAACACTTCGCCACAAGGCGCTGGGCTGTGAGGCTCGAGGTGCAGAATGTATGAGATTAACAGTGTACTTTGAAATGTTACCAGCAGTTGAACGTCGCCGGAAAGTCGAAGCTTAGCATGTGACATTTCCTCGCCTAAACATGCGTGCACAGTGGGAAGTGGTAGAGAAATCGGCCGGGCGTTTAATTTGCACTGCAACAGTACAAAGTTTTGTAATATTTCTTCATTCGTAAAATGTAATGTATGTCCATTATGAAAACATTCTAAGTTATACAGTATTTAGGAACGAAGTAAAATTACACACTTTAAAACGCTTAATGTAAAAAGTTACTCGCTTTTAAAACAATTTCAAAACATGTACACTACATACTCTTATAATACAGAAATGCTCTATAGCCGCTGAAATGATGTTATATACATGATAATTGCTACATAAAAAAAATCTAAATGTTATGAGGCGGTAGGCGATTAAATGAAGGCGATGCTTTCTCACTTACGTGTCTAAATTTATGCTCCATGTATTTC
>JAOEFI010000003.1:7192442-7215393 GCA_034621735.1 Anopheles plumbeus
TTTCCAGCTTTTCATATGCATTTCTGATCTCGGCCCTACAATGCAGTTTGCTAGGCTCGGTTCGGTTGGAAACATTTTCCCCCGACTTGTCCATATCTTCATAACAATCTGTCAGTGTCAGACGTTAGAGTCCCTTACTCTCTCTCTCTTTTGTTCTCTTTCTCTATCTCTCTCTCTCTCTTTATCGCCCCCTATATCTCTACCTACGCCTATTGTTTTCATTCTTAAGCAAGCTCAACAGCTCCGCTATCAGCTGAACATCGGAAAAGTCGGCAGAGGTGTGGGCAATAGGCATAAACTCCTTTCCAGCCGATGTTGTAGAGTGGAATAATATTTTTAGTGAAGGAATCGATTCTGAAGATCAACCCATGCTCGTCTGGTAGGTACGTCGGCGCATATCACATCGTACGTTTCCTTCATTATGCTTCAACGATCAATTCCTTCGCCTCGGCATGATTCTAGCCGTTCGACATCGAATCCTCTCGTTGTTTTCCTTTCTCCCGTTGCCGATTCTTTGACGGGAACTGCGTAGGCTCCTGTGTTGCGCCGGCGGGATGCGAATGCGTGTGGAGTGAGTGATGTATGCGTGGTGTACGGCTGTGTACGTGTTGTTTGTTTTGATAAATGTGCCCGCATGCTCACGAGCCGAAGGATCGATCAAGAAGCTGACGTTAAAAAGGAGCACCGAGGGAAGAGAACGAAGGTCGTAAGCGCGCGCTCGCACACACACACCCTGGCTGGGCCCACATATGTTCGGCCTGTTGGCTTGCTGGCGCGTACCTTTTTGACGACTGGATGAATGGACGCCGGGGTAGAACGGAACGGGCCCTCCGAACGCGTCCGGGAGCAGGGCAGAAGAATTACGACCACTCGTTCCGACCGAACCCCGGGGCGTGTGCTGACCATTGCCAGCATTTCCACCGGTGAGCCGATCATTCCGCTTGACTGGTCAATCCAGGCCAGTGCTCGCCAGGTCCACCAGTCGCGGCAATCGAGGGAAGAAAGCATGTGTGCCATAAATATTAAACCCTCGGCCGGGGAAGCATTCGCTTAGCATTGGAATGGAGAGCTTCTCTTTCTGGGAATCGGTTCATCGACCACGCGCCCGCTCGTATGGCCGGAAGGCCGGCCCCTAATCCGAGGCGAATGATTAAAATTTCGAAGACAAAATGGACTTCGAATGGCAAACCACCTGGACCGACGGGAAGACAGTTCCCGCGTACGCTTTATTTATGGCATTAGAGGTGACCGCACGGATAGAGCCATATGTAAGACCACATTAGAATCTCCGACGAGTTGTCGGAGCCATCGTTCACGTAAGGCCGATTTGAACGCGAAAGGCAGAACACTGTTTGATTGCTGGAGCACCGGCAGCGTGATGTATTCCTTGTAAATGATAATTCTGGGAATTTGTAGGTAATTGGCAATCTTTAAAATGTATATATCATAAAAGCACAGCGCTAATGCGATATAGAACATATTCCCGGAAAGCATCTTTCCTTTACGCTTTGAGGTTGAATTATTTCTGTTCTCTAGTTCTGTATCAATCATCCATATTCAACCGCTGGCTTGTCCTTTCCGTATTAAGTGTATTCGAATTTTTAGATGAACTTTTAACATTTCCCTGCGTTCCTAATATCCTTACAATTGAGGAACTATTATTTACTGTAGTTCCTGTGCCTTGTTGTTGAAATTATTGGGACTGAACAAAGAAAGCATAACGCAATTTCCTTGTAATTCGCCTTCTCCACTGAATAATGTAATAAAAATCAATCTGACATACGAAGCGACTCACCCACAGGTAGTTAGGAAGGAAGTTTTCCCGTGTCGCACCCAAATTATTTCGTGAGTCGCTCCAGAGAAGACTCACGGAAACACACGCACATAATCGGCACACGGCGGACGAATGCCTAGGAGCGTTGCGCTGTGTAAACAGCTAACCTAAGGTAAACCGCAGAATGCGGACGGTGCCATTCCAGCCAGTCGAGTGCCGTACGCCGTAATCCAAATCCGTTCATTGCTTTATTGCCGTGTTTGTTTTAGCTTAATTCCTCAGCCGAACATAGTCGCCGCAACATAGTAGCAGTCTCGTTGGCGACGTCCTTGCCTGCACTCGTACTAGTCCCATGACCAGATGGGGTCTGATGGTGCAGCGTCAAATGTTATTGGATGAAACATCAAACGCACGCTAGTAGGTACACAGAGAATAGAGAGGCTTTTTTTTCTTAGTAAACAACCCAGCTTAAAGGTGTTCGGAAAACACACACAAAAAAGCACTACAAAATATGTTGAAATGAAACTACTAGATGGAGGGGGAAAGCGGGCGGGGAATAATTTGAACATCCTACAAGGTTCAGGACACCGTACATGGCAGAAAGATTCACATCGAAGGTAAACTTCCGATACCACAGCAATGGGGCCAGTGTGTCGGCTTCTCTGCCACGATGCATATTTCGTTCGGGCTGGAATTTACCCTCAGAAGGACTCCTAGGATTCCTAAGCGAATCCAGCAAACTTCAAGCAAATCGCACCGAGTGGATCAGAAGACTGGAGTCCTGCGGCACACAGCAACAGCAAGGCAAAAAATGCCTCCATCACCGGAAGGTAATGCCACAGTGCCCACCAAATTCCGACAGATTCTCCAGAAACGTCGAAGTAGAAACACATGTTCTACAAACACAGTGTGCGTCTAGCATGCAGCTCTTGAAAGGAAGCAAAACAAACGCACCGCATCCTACGGTGACTATTTTCGGTGCCCCTGTGTGTGCGTGCGGGTGACGGGCGATGGTTGCTGTGGTCGATCTCGGTCCGGCCTGTTTTTCATCCCTCTCAAGGTCCGTGCGGGGCGAGATCTATATATTAGGACACGGCGTCAGCAGATGCTGGATGCCCGATGGAAGGATGCCTTGCAACTGCACGCAATCGATGCTTTGATTTTCGATAGAGGCCTGATAATCCTGCGCCGCGCGTTCGCTATCGTTCGTTCGCTATCTTCTTCATTTCCAGAAAAAGCAAAGACTTGAACGGAAACACGTTCCCGTAGAGAAGTGGATCGTGGTTAATAGGAGAAAAAAACTTATCCGAAGCCAACCATCACGTGTGGGAAGCGAGTCTGATATTAGGCGTACGATCCATCCGTATCTCTGAAGATAAGGCCGCGGGAGGATGGAACGCAGCTGCCGGGAGCATCGGAACGGATTTATCCCTCCTAGAGGCACAGTAATTACGGCGTGTGGGTTTAGATTTTCAAGCTTTGAAGTGCAACATTGCCATGGCTTCCAGCGGAGCATATGTTGTAAGATTTGCATCCGGCAATGAGAGCACTGTAGATAAAAAAGCCTTCGCAGCGAACGATTCAGCAAATTTTTCCGCTTGATGAGAATTCTACATTCAAAAAGTTGTATGATATTTCTGACTATTTTTTCACCATAAAATATTTAACACAACTTTTGAAAGTAAATATAGTAAGTTGCGTCCAATTACTGAAAACCTGCCCATTTAAAAAAAACTTCTTTTTGGTACTTTTTCTCATTGTGAATCTAAGAATAGTACGCCAACCACAACGCTCCCGCGAACCACACGGACGGAATTAAGCAACAACATATCACCACCCACTTGAACGGTGGTGATAGTTTCGGTTAAAATGGCGAACTGCATCCAGAATGGCGCAGCAAATATCACGCACTACTGCGACAAACTACCCCCGGAGTCCTTCAGACTGCCGGAACGGGAGCCAGAAAAGCAATACTAGCAACCATCGACCGTGGGAAAAATCGTCCCTACGGCAACCAAACGGCGGTGCTGTTTTCCACCATGATCAACGTTAATCAAGCTGCACGATTGATTGGAATGCAATTCCTCCTGTGTCTGCTAGATCGGTGCGCTGCGAAACGGAACGAGCCGAATTCATTCGATCTTCATCCTTTCCCGTCGCCGGCCGATTGTGCCGTGTTGACGGCGGAGGACGATTAGTGTACGGTGCAAAACTACTGGTACATCTACATTGTACACGATAACGCGGGGCGTCAAATGAGTAAACGGCGCGCCGTTTCCTAGTGGTATGAATATATTATCACCCAGCGGGGAAGCAAACCGGTATGAATAATCACCTACTCCATTTTCCGTTCGAGTTTTCCCGTTTGCCGATGGAACCATCGTTCAAACTTTCTCTTGTCACTCGAATCCGGCAACGAACAAGTGCTTTGGCGTAGTGTGCGCCCGGTCTGCTCAATCGTTTCGAAATAACTTTACAGTATGAATGTAAAAAACTTTCCCCATTTGGTGTCGAGTGTTTGGGAAGTGCTCCAAAACGCCCACACAATGCCACGCGACGATTGCTACTAGTACTAGTTGGCTCCTCATTAAACATTCCGGTTAGAATTGTGGCAGCATAATTAGCAGACTCTCTGCCACGAAACTCTCTGCCACGAAACTCAATGTCTTAACCACACCTGGGCACACGCCGGCACGGGCGTGATGGTTGGGAAAATTCATTGATAATTAAAATAACAGAAATAGGAAAGGAAAGCCCCGAACTCCAATCTCATTGTAACAAGGCACCCAGTGCTCCCCGAAGCACCTCCGCAGTGCTTGTGGTCAAATCGTGAAATGGAATAAATTAACAGCTAAATATATGAGTGGCACGATTCGACGCCTAACTCGCCGGGCCCCCACCGTCTGAGGTCCTGGTCGGAACAGTTCTCAACTTGTTCGAGGGGAGGAAATTAAAAGCAATTCTTACCCTTCGAAGGCTATCTTATCGGGGAGCAGAAGCACGAACTCCAGATGAGCCCATCGCCAGCCCAGCGGTGGAAAGTATCAGGTGTTCACTCTCAGGAATCACTGACCAGATCCCTTTTCCACGCCGGGTGGGAAGGTCGGAAAATCTCACCCACCCCAGGAGTTACCGGTTGAATGTAAGATTAAATTACTTAAGATGAAGGTGGTAGCATCGGCATGCCGGCAGCCGGAAACGTGCGGCCCGAGCGCCGGATTCCTGGTGTACAGTTCATTATAATAATCTGCAAAACAAATTGGTCACTAAACAAGCGCAATCGCCAGCCAAAAATCCTGCCCGAACGCCCTAAGCCGCAGCAAGGATTAACTCGAAGAAAGTGCTCCAACGCTCCGACCTGATTCGGCCGCTGGTCCGGTGTGCAGATGTTCAACCGGGCCCAAGAACTGAAGGTGTATTTGTTTTTTTTTGTCTGTTGTTTCTGGAGAAAATGACCAAACTCGGTGGACGGGTCCGAAACCGGAACCGGATCGGACAGGAGAGCGGGAGGCGGCAGAACAGGACTAATAAAATGCTATACATGACCGGCTGAAGTTTCGTGGAGTGTGTAGTGGAAACCGCAGTCCGCCCCGGGGATTTGCTATTTAATTATTTCTACTTTCCGTTTTCTAGTGCTTTGCTTCCGTTCTAGTACACTAGTAGTTTCCGTTCTGGAGGGTGCAGATTTTCGCTTATCTTTTGTTTAGTTTATTGTGTACTGAATGGAAGTGAGTTTCTTGATGGGCAAACGATATTCTTTTTGGAGTATTGAGAAAACCAATCATGCAACGAGCGTTAATGGAAGACATCATATTGAATCAAATTTTCTTATAGGATAGTCTATATCTAGGCTGACTTCTTTTTGGAATAAAAATACGTTGTTTTATTTTATAAACTCTTGCTCTTCCCAATAACTTCCTAGAACTATTACCTAGTAGAGATTTTATTACACGAAACATAAGTCGAATTTCATAAACAAATCCTTATACTGTTGGACCCGTCAAAATATACTCGGGAGCTTCGTATCGCCTGCCCCTAGGACCGGTTTCTGAGATTTACAAGCTTTTGCATTAGAAAAAATTACGGAAGATCGAAACAAACGCTCAAAAGGCCAGAAATTGCGTACCATTATCGCGTGCGGATTGAAGTTGTTTGGTTTCTTCGTCAACTGGGTGCGATCAGGGTGGGTAGGAACCATCAAGGACCTCACAACGGTACGGTAAAAGAGCCAGAATGAAAACGATACCGAGCGCTCGAGAAATTCTGATCTGTTCGACTGCATGTTGTTTTAATTATTTTAACCAATTTAATTAGTTCCGCCGGGCATGACGAAAATATCACGATACTCTTGATTCCTCCCGGGCACACTTTCACCCGGGGGCCAACAGAAGTATAGAATTCACACACACACACGCCAGGATTTCACAATTTTACCGACACTCTGATACATCCACCTTCACATTTGTATGCATACAATGTGTGCAGAACTTAGCCCCGGTGGTGGCCTTCACGCTGATAATTAAACCTAATTGTTTGCTCTATTTTAATTAACTGAAAGCAGTTATCCTGGCGAAAAGCGTATCCCGGGTTCGCGCTTCCCTCTGGCGGGCCTGCCGAAGGGCAGTGATGGCCACGATGGCCCCGCGACGTTGCCCCAGGTTGCCCCTTGCGGTGAAGAGAACTTAAACGGCTGCCGTCTCGCCAACAGCAGCAGCGGCTAGGATTTGATGCGAGCAAAACGGAATGGCAAAACTGGCCCCAAACGAGACGGAATGGCCCCACGGCTGACAGACGGACGGCGAGCGAACCACTTTTCTTATTTGCATACAAATTTCCACACCTCGTCGTGCAGCGTCGTGAAAATTGTGTCGAATGTTTACTCCCCGAGAATCTCCCGGCGCTGTCCGCTGCTGATCACCTGGCGGTGGTTGTGGTGCTTCCAGGCAGGACGACCCGCAAGGACAGGCAAGTGGGCAGGTGTGTTTGCACCGAGTCTTGGGTAGCGGCACGAAACAATCAGAGAACGGACACGATCTGGCCGGCGTGTTTCGCCGAAGAATGGTTAATTAACTCCTGTCGGCAGCCATTTACATGTGTCAGCAAAACGGTCGCGAAGCGCTCGCTAAAGGTGCTGCGGTCGGGTTGGCCTAGCAAACATGGCACCAGAACCAGAAGCAGGAAGCCGTGATAATGAACAGATCGAATAGATATTTAGCTTTCTTATGGGCCGCATTGAACAAAATCTCTGTACTGTTTTAATGTGGCCATTGTTCGATTTTCTTTAATGAAATGTTTTTTCGTTTCGAAGACAACGTTTCCTAAGAACCCAAAACCATTACGATTGCGTCATGATCCAATTTAACAAGCTGAATCCTTAAACTTTACAAAAGGAACCACAATGTTGGACGTTCGTTTCCTTTCGATCAATATACTGACACATTTTTTCCCGATCGATTTTAAGTTCTAGAGATTACAGGTATATTGTCCCAGGACCAACATTCTTGGTCGTGTCCTTGCTGCAGTAGTTCCGTTGCAACTTTCAATGCAGTCACATTCCTGCCGTGCCGATCAACTTGTGCATCAATTGCTGACGGCAGCCGTCAATGCAGGCGGAATCCAATCAAATGATCCTTCATCTTCGGAAGTCAACGACGTCCGCTCGGACGCAACGTAAGTGTAAGTTCAATTCTGGGCTCTTTTTTGAAGATTTGTTACAAGACAGCCAATCGAAGCGGGAGTACATGATGTACAAGATTTACGGACAGCATAATGGGTTTGGCTTCCTGCAATAATCCGCCCGATGGGAACCCAATGGCCATGCTCAAGCCCCACTCGATGCACTGTTCGTGCATTGTGCTCGGCATGTTGAAAGAAGAAACCCTTTTCCCCAGATTGAAAGTACAAAAGTATCGAACAAACGGGTATAGTTTTAGCGAATGTCGTCTTTGTGCCAAGAACAGGAAAGTTGGGCTGCATTTCTCAGTTTGAAAGTTTTCTACAAAATTTTTGAACATTTCGATAAAGGACGACGTAGAAAGTAGTCGAGTGCTTTTGAATATATACTGTGCACTCGTGTCTCCATCTTGACTTTCCGCTTATTATTCGGAAATTTTAAAATACATATGGAGCTTAAGAAAACAGTTCCGGCTATAATGTTTGAGTTTACAATAAAAAGGGAATGTCCTAATTAGAATAATGTAATGACTTTAAAACTCCACAATACCTTCTGCATGACCAGGTGCATCAACAATTGAGCGCCATTTGCATATCGATGAAGAAAGAAATCGAAATCTTTTACTGGAGCAACATCGCAAGGATTGAACAGGACATAAGAATTACAACAACACTTTTCTGTAGACAGCCGAACAGCGCACTCACGTGCTTTTAATTTGCCCACCACATTTACATATCTGTGTTTTAATAACAGTTTTGCAAAGAGTTCTTCGCAGATGGTTGGTAACGACCCGATTTGCATATGTACTTTTTTGTTCCCTCAATAACGATTTGTTTTGTCCGACGAGCCAAACTCGAGTGTGTAACAATTTGCTACGGGCTGCTGGTACCACTTTATTGCTCCGGCGGTAATCCTTTCGCGGAATAAAATACCACTTACCGAAGCTTATTGTCCGATGGGAAACTCTATAAGCTGCCCCGGACGAGAGTCCCATTTGATTTCCGAATATTCAAATCGGCCTCCGGTTCGAACCAAGGACGAGCCAACAAGGACTCGCCGTATCGTTCGACTCGATACGATTCGCGTGGAATGCGCCCAGCTCGGTGAGCACTTTAGACGCGGCACAATAAATTATCAGATTCGCTCAGCCGTACGACGGCTAATCACTTCCCTTTTGAGGCGTTGCCGCGGCGAAGGCGGCGTTCTGGCGGCGATTTATCGTTGTTATTAAGATACCTGTGGGAAAGATTAAGCCGGAAAAAGTATGGCACGCCGATAGGAGGCAGGCAAAAAATGGCTAGCTGATTGTGTCTGCCTCGGAGGAGTGATAAGATTCACGAATGAATATTAATGGACTGGCAAAGCTAATCTAGTTCCACCCAACTGTGCCGCCCGCGTTGGGTCGATCGATTTTTCAGATTTTAGAGCTTCAGCACCAGGCTGAACTGCTGAAATATAGACAAATTCTAAAGTTTTTGCAGTGCATATTCTGTCCCCTTGTTTGTTCTCGATTAGGTCGCTTTTACTGCTGAAATACTGGAGGCTCGTCCGCTTATAGTTTACGCAACGAAACGCATGTCCGTCGTATATTAAGATATACAGGAACATGCTGATGATTACTTACCTGTGAGTTCACTCAAATGCACAAAATGTAGGCCAGCTGCTTGCACTCGCTCCATCCGCAACGGCGAGACCCCGGCTGGCGCAATCTCATTAAAACTCAACCCAACTCCACGGAACCGCGATGCGCTCGCCCGACCGCGTATTGTGGTCAATGTTTATTAATTCCCGGTTAACCATACTGCAAGCCCAATCGACCTATATTATTCCACTTTCGCAAAAGTCCGATCCGTGTGCTCCGGTCCTCCCGCACCGGCGCCGGGCAATATTTATTCAAATTCACCAACAGCCGCGGCCGGCGCGCCCGGGCCATTGCCGAAACGCACACAAACAGAGAGAGAGAGATAGAGAGAGGAGGAGTAGGAGAAAAAAACAAATTATCCTGTCTCCCTGGTTTCTGCGCGATGCACTCCCAGGACACCGACGTAGGTACTGCGATTGGCTGCAATTTGCGTGGGGCAGATACGGAATAAAAACAAGATTTTCATCCCCTCCACCGAACAACGGGCGGCCAGCTGGCGGTTAGCGGCCGTCATTCGGTTGGATGGTGAAAATTATTCACGAAAATGATGCGCAACGGTATGGGAGTTCGTCCCGTGTGGAGGCGTTCGGGCACGGGGCGATGCTGACGATAGTGGTGGGTCCGGTGGAATGATGCCACGGAGGCAATCAATAATGATGTACTGCTGCTGGCCACCAGTGATGTGGTTTGGAATGTTTTCACATGCGGAAACCAACGGCGGAAGAGGGACGACGGGGGGGGGGGAGGTATCGATGATACGGGGCCGCTGGATAAACGATTGTTAAATAATGTTATATTTACTGTGGCTTTAGGGGGTTAGGGGGTTGAATGGATGCGAAGGACCCACGGTTACATACTTTTTGAACTGATTCGGTTGTTGTATGTTTTCCAATAAACAATTGCAAATTATTCGGATCACGTTAGGGAAATTCATTATGTTTGATGACCTGTTAACAAAAGCTAATAAACAACCTCTTACATGATAAAAATGAATTAAATTGCAATACAGTTCTATTCTTTCCCTATTTCTAAACATTTTACTTCAAGAAGGCGGCCCACTTCAATGGCACAAGAACTGTTACAACCTAACTTGGCTGTGTTGAGAAATATCAACATACACATCCATCTTCGTCCGGCTCCTGTTGACTTGCCTCGACTCGTCTCGAAACCCGGACCACCAACAGAACCCGACAAACACTTTCGAATGCATTGAAATGGAAATTCTCGACGTCAATGCAACGCTGGATTGAAATGCATTGTAGTAAACAGCCCCACTTGCACTACTCGGACAAAGCCTGCAGGTTTGCCGCCCATGGCACGGGCACCGTATCGAAGGGACCACCAGCACCGGCAAGACCCTGTACTGGGGAGGAGGGGTGTCTAAAGTGCCCTAGATCCTGCATCTTGGCGAACGCGTTCGCACCCAACGCTCATCCACCCCCGGCTTCCATCGCCATTCGCGGCGACTCCGTGACCGAGTGCTTTCTGTCTCATTAAAACATAATCGCCGTTCGGCCATGCAGCCGGGACCCGACTTCCGACATCCAATTCCTGCCCGCCGCTTCGGAACGTCACCGCAAGGAGCATTTTAGCCGATTTGCATAATCCTCACAAAATAATTCCATTATAACGAAAATCACGTTATAATGCTCTCGCCGTCGTCGCTGGCCAGGAAGCCGGGAAGTGGACGAAAAAAGGACGCTGAAGATCCACTACAGGATGTGGTGGTGAAAATGCAACTGGCAAGAAGAAAAAATCCCACATCAAGCAGCCGCTGGGCCCGGCTTCGTGAACGAAAACCGTACAGCGGCCATTCAGCCTCCTCGCAGGATGATGTACGGCGCAGAAGGAAGGAAAGGCAACTTACCAGCAACCGGTGAACCGGCTCAGCAAACATTAGGCTAGAGGCATTAGCACATCCTCTGCTTGCGTACATTCGGTTCGTGGCTCACAGCCTCCAACGATTCTAGCCGCCGGAAATTCAAGGCCAGACTGGACAGGAGGAACAGGAGCTTCATGTTACTCTTCCGGATGAAATTGACCGCAAACACTTCTTCTCCACCCTTCCTTTCCGATCGTGGAAAGTGTGTGGGAAAAAACGGGTGCCTCAGAGTAAACCGTAAAGTCGTTGTGAATACAACGTGTAACTTCAGGTTTTAAGTAGAAAGGAAAACTGTTTGGTAGAACGGACTCCTGGAGCACACCTGTCCTGTCGGTTGCATGCTTCGCTGCACATGTCCGCGCATGACTGAGCGGAACAACTTCTTTACGCTATTTTGAGTCCTAAGTATCAGTATAGTATACTCGATGGCGAATAAAAAATTCAGCAATATTCTTTTATCGTAAAACAAACTCCTTGTAAGGATAATGAATTATTCTGTACTTTTTTTACTAGAACTGCTTGCCTACTTGGTGAAAATCTCCAGTGTCGTATCAATCAACAAACCCAACTTGGACGAGACACATAATTCATGCAAAGCTTGTTTGGCTTTACCTTCATTTTATTTCCCGTTTGAGAAACGACAACCTCGGTCTCAATTTGTCGCAGTAATAAAAGCCAATTGAATCAATGATAAGGGGAAATATAAAACAGAACACAATTATGCGAACTTCGTTTAGATCGAAGAACTCCGATATCATCTCGGTCACTCATAATAATGACAAACCGTTCGTGATTCAGGCCAACGCACGGAAATGAATTATTTTTATTTACCCGTCCCAAATGTATGGCACACCTAAGAGATAAACTTTTTCACAAAAACAATCGCCACCAAGAAAAAGATGGGGGTTGAGACCTCATAAATGCTTGCGCTTATCTTTCGAACCAGAGGCATTCTCCTTGCACTCAACCTCAGAATGTGTTAGTGTCCGTAAGCGGTTTAAGAACTTAATTAATCCGCATTAAGAATGTTACATGTTTTCCAGCATGCCTCGACGTTAGTCCCCCCCACAACCCGACCACAGCACCATCATCATTCTACTGGCGAGTGTGCCAAGTTCTCCAAAACTTTGCCCCAAACGAGGAAGTTAACGACTGGGGCACAGTTAATTTGAAACTGAGTGATCCGAAGATCTGAAACATCACCGGTCATTAAAAGTTATCAATGATAGTGCGGGAAACAGGATCCCTTTTTTTATTGGCCCCGGCCAGGTCGTAAACGAGAGCATTAAAACTCACTTCCACATGTCCGAACAAATATTTACTTCCGCGTGGAAGTCGGTAAGATCTTATCGAAATGTTGGTTGAACTTTTCGTGAAACTGTTCGCGAATTTGCAATAAATCTATTATTTGACATGCGTTCTCCTAAATGTTTCTATTTAGAACGATTTCATCTGTGAATTTTATACAATCATTCTAATGCTTAAGAATCGATTTGCCTCAAACCATAAATATAGAAAGAAGAATAAAATGTATCGTAATACAGTTCTTTGCCAGAATACAGAAAAGGTTCAAGTTAATAGTAATCTTAATCTAATAATTCAATCACCCAAAACCACAGCAATTTTCGTGAAACACGATTCTTTTCAGTTTTCAATGTCACAACACTCGAGCGTGGTGTCTGTAAAAAAAAACTATGCAGCTGACATGTAGGTTGTGGTTTTGTTCATTTAGCGGTCAAAGTCTCTCCAGTTCACCCACAGTGATCTCTCGTGGGCTGCATTTCTCTTTCAACCAACTAGGAGCAGTCGGCGGATTTGTTCGTACTCAAACCCACACACACACCTCCGAATAATGAGATGCGCCGGGTGGGTTGCGTTCTTTGATGAATATGCAATTAAGCAATTATGTGATAACTCGCGGTTAGTACGCAAAATTAATTGAACATTAATGCGCCATTATGCTAAACTCGCTCGGTGATGATTAGTCAACATACACTTTGTCAGACGTGATGTAAATTATCTTGACCACAGGGCTGCCAGGTAGCCGGGGGTAGTTTTTGCCTACCAGCCCACCTACCACCCGGTCTGCTTAACAACCACCATAGGCATAGGAGTACAATGGTAATGGTTCTGATTTCATTTTCATTCATATATGAGCCCCATCGAGGTATTTGATTTGTGCTATCGGTGTATGCGAAAATTCATATCCATTACAGCTCAATGCTGTCAGTTGCAAAAATGAAAAGAATTGATATTTTAATTTTTTCGCCTACTATTGTTCCCATTAGTTTGTATGTAACTCCGTAAAGAAAATTGAGCCTCAGTGCTGAGAACAATGTACGTTATGGACATCTTTCCAATTGTCCCATCAAGTAATGCCCACCTAATTTCGGGAAACTGATCGATGAATTATGTAATACTACTTACCGTTTCACCTCCCCCAAATATCAACCCGACCGGACTACTGAACCTGCGTGGGAACAACGCGCGAATTATGTTGTGCGCGAATTAAAACATTAAACTTTTATCCAACGTTTGAATTAAATCGGCACAAACGGCAATGTGTGCCTGCCGCCGTCAAAAACGAAAAACAGAACGAAACACCGGAAACAAAATATCGCCGACTTGCCGAGTGAAAGCTGTTTCCTTCTCGAGCCACTTTCCGTACGCTCGAGACAGTCGACGTTGCTGATTACGTTGTTTCACGGGGAAAGTTTTCGGCGCTCGGTTTCTCCGCCGATGGCGTGAAAATATGTGTTCGAACGGCAGTCCGCGAATGCGGGGAAAAAATATAAAACAATCCACCAACCAGATGGACGACCTGAATGTTTGATGCAATTTTCGTAGCGCCGGGTTCGATGTTTATTATGGGGATCGTTCGGCACGGAATTTTCGCAACTGGATCGAATGTTTTCATCTTTTTTTCCGGCTTTTGGCTGTTGCGAAACGCTACACACGAACTCGTAACACGTGACGCATGGGGCGAAACTTCGCAACTTACGCGTGGTATTCGTGGCATTAACCACTGCCAGTGGGAGTTCCGTGGGGCTCCATTGGCAGGTATTGGAAAATCATTTCCCCAAAACTGAAACGGATGGAAATTTTACGAACCGCTGTAAAGGATTCCGATGATTGCTTTAATAATTGAAAATTTTCTGAATTTAAACATCATCCATGCCTTTAGGAAAACGAAATCATTGGAATATTTGTATTCCTTATCTTCCACATAGTCTGGAGAGTTTTTTTGTAGTTAGTCTTCAACACATCTTCACACATTTCAGTATAGTTGGAAAATAAACTCGACCGTTTCCCTATCAGTAGGACCAGCAATTATTATTATTTTTCAATTCAACAATCTTCTACTGCAAATGGGACATTGTGCAGTTAGATGGAGTTAGAGAAAGTTCATCACAATAATGACAAAGTTTTGTACCAAAACAAAAAACGCTTAAATGAGTTTTGTGGCAAATTACGTAATTACACGAAACTGTACAACATAGTCATAAAAACCACTACATATTTTAGCCTTTCTTGTAATCCTTGCCCGCACAAGCGCTGTTAGCCTTTTTCGACATGGAATGTAAAAAACACGAGGCAGATTTGTTTACGCAAATGGTCGCCAAGAAAAGTTGTGAGATTGCTATTGAGTTGTTGTTGTTAGTTGATGTTGTTGTTGTTGTTGTTGTTGTCCTGCTTTAGCAAAGTTTTCCAAAACTAATCTGTTGTTCGCTCGGTGTTCCGAAGGGCGTTATCTGCTCCTTACGCATCCCATCCAGTGGTGGGTGATTATGTTTTAAGCATTTTTAAGCATGTCTCCCCGCCCCACCGGGCGACGGCTGTGGCTTATTATGAATTTCACGCAGGCACCATCTCACGAGCACCGGACGGATGTCCTTGCGCCCGTCGACGATGAAGGTCCGAAAATTGCCAATGCTCAATACACCCGACAGCAGCAGCAGCAACATTGGACTGAGCAACACCGTCGGAGCGAAGCATGCCGGAAGCGTTCTCGGTGGTTTGTGGGGAGTGGGCTCTGTGTTTGCCTTTATTATCCACGGCTAGTCGTTCCGGTCAACTGGCCAAACTACGGCGAGCAACCCTTCACTTTCGTCCTCATTCCGCCCGGTTCGCGCAGGAACAGCTGCTCATAAAGTCTGGCTGTTTATTTTGCATTATGCAAAAGATTTTTCTAGAGTCCCGACGAGGCACGAAAATATTCTTCAAGGCAAGTGTGGCAAGACGTCACGCCGGTTCCCGCCGGTTGTGCAAGAATCGGAGGAAATCTATTTCAGGGATATTCCATGTTCAGGCTTTTCGCTCCTGCTGCTGCTGCTCGTCACTCCTTCCTTTCAGGCTTTCTTTTTCCTGCTTCTATTTTCTGCGGGAAACACGAAAGAAACCAAAAGCTTGGCTAAGCCAAGTGTCTAGCTGTGGATGCGATGGAGTCGTGGCAGAAACGGCGACACGGCCAGCAACGGCCTGTCAGAGCTATCTTCTCGGTGGCGGCACCAGCACAGGGTGCACCAGCAGCAGCAGCAGCAGCAGCCATTTCCATTTCCGGAACGTGTTGCAGCAACAGCGACGCAGCGGCGAAGAAGCGTAAGCCCCGGCTTGCAGCCATGCCAACGCCACGATAATTGAGCTGCCTTTCAGCTTTGAATGTTTGCGAAATTGAGAAAAATGGTGAGCGTTGTGTTCCATAAAGAGTCGGTTTATGCTGATGCTATGCTGCGCCCGTACCCCGTACCGTGCCTGCCTTTCCGACCGGAGGACGCTTTTTTGTCGACAGTTTTCCGCCCATCCTCGGCGGCGGTGGCGGTTGCGTGTCCTAGGGTCCACCATTGGTAGCCGGAAAGAACTATGTACTATCCTAACTCCACCTCCCCCACCGCGCTGGCCGAACGGCAACAAAATGAGTGGTTTTTCTCTTTCCACCAAGCTCATTTGCAAACTGTCACAGGCGTCGGTCCTAATGAGCAGATTATGTTTTCCGGTTGTTTTATTTGAGCAATTTAACATTAGTTTCAATCTGAATTAAAACCCCGGGGCCAGCGTAAACAAGGTCAACGGCGAACTGCGCAACTTCGGACCCATCCTACCGGCCGGAAAAAGGCGGTGGAGTCGGGGGCCGCGCTCACTTCGAGGAACAATAGCAAATGGTGTTGAGCACACGGGCAAAGCACAGACGCATTTGTCAAACTGCCTCCACTTCGGGCGGGTTGATTCGATGCAACTAAAGCCTCTAGTGGCGGGATGGAAAGGGGTATTCCGTGGACGATCGAATGGTCAGGCATTTTCCCTTCCCGCGGTATGAACTTTTAAACATCGGAAGCACATTTAAACGTTCAGCGCGTTGGAAAATGTTCAACGATTCGGAGAACCGGTTTTGTTAGAAGAGAAATAATTGGTCGTACCACTTTCGATATCGAAGTATGCCGGAAGCGCATTGCAATGTTTTCCAACATGCGAACATGATCACCATGTTTGGAGTTTTTTTAATGCACAATAATTTGACTACTTTTGCCATAAGTGATTTCAATGTAAACTCCGCTAGTTCATAATTTTAAACGACGAGTTTTACATCTCTCGTAATTTTTCAGAAGAAGCTCATTTTCCGATGCTTTGTTGAATTTGGTTGAATTGGGGAAACGAATCAAAATGTGTTATGGTGTTTTTTCTAATATAAATTCAACACAACAGAATATTCAGGTTTTGCTCGAGTGTATATGAAAGCATCTTCTCTGCACCATTTCATAACAAAACATTTCCTCTGCAACGGTTTCGAATACATTTTAAACAGACTCATCTGTGAATGCTTCATTTACGCCACCAAACCTTGACGATGCCCCAGGGAGCGCGTTCCATACAACCCAACTGGAATACAAGTGAGTGAAGATAAAGAAGAAAGAAAAAAAACACAAACGGCATCAAATTAGTAAAAGTGGAAATCAAGCACCGCGGCGGCGTCTTCTGCCAACCCCCTTTCTCTACACCCCCCAAATAGTACTTAAACATCGGCGAAGTGCGAGTGCCCTTGGCCCGCAGTAGCTGGAACTTAATTTCATCACGAAAAGCAACTCCGCGGAATGGAAGGGAAAATATCAAAAGTCTAATTATGATAAATTACATTAAGCAACACGTTGTTCACAGAGCGTGATTTATGGATGGGAAGAAATGGCGCTCGTTTTCGGCGCTTCTTGATGGATTTTCCGGCGCTGGCTGGTGTTTTTATCTTCGCTCTCGTCCTTGTTCCCACAGATCACGTTACGCTTCCATATCGGTAAGATTAAGATCGGTAAAAGAAAGAGATAGAGAGAAAGATAGGGAGATAGAGATAGAGATAGAGATAGAGAAACACTTAAAGGAAAATGGAACGAAAATCAATGGGAAATGGGAAGAAGAGAGAGAGACCGAAGCTAGTTTACGATCACTTCAGTACAGTTTGAAAAATTCGTACTTCCGGGCAGGTTTTTTTTTGATTCTTTCGCTTTATTGGTAGTTCCATTCACTTGGCGACTGACTGAGCTAAAATAAACTTCACCCGACACGGGAGTCTAAGTCGAAGGCAAGCAGACTAGGGATGGAAATTGTGAAAGTTTAATTCAACGTCGCCCCAGGAACGAACAGCCCTCAGGGTACTACTCGCTCGCCAAAAGAATAAGCACAACATTCACTTGCAGAAGAAAAGGTGACCTAAGACAAGTGGAAGAAGCGATAGAGAAAAAAAATGGGGACGGAAAAGTTCACCGAACCATCTCCCGACCGCGCCTGCTGCCAACTCATTTGGCAAACCCACTGGCCACCCGGGGGCCAATGGTTTGCATAATTCAAGCACGAGCTTATTGATTAAGCACAACGTCTAGTGGCCGGCGGGGCCGCGGTGTGGGCCGAAGAATGTGAGCTGCTCAAGACGGCAGCTTCCATTTCAGTTCGCGGATGCCCCCCGGCAAATGACGAAGGACATTCGCATCGTATTTCGCCCGCAGGAACAGCGCGGTTTGGCGCGAGGTGTATGAAATTCTCATTTTCCGTTTTCCACTCCGGCTCGTGGGTCGCCATGGTCGTGGCGGAAAAGCACTTCGCTCTTCGTGATCATGTCTTCGCGCGGACCTGATGCAATCACCTTCCCGAGCGGGAAACAAAACCCCAACAACTGGGGGCAAATGAAAGGAATGGCATCAAATCATAAGAATAAAAAATGCATTTCTTCATTCGAGCACGGTCGAGTGTATCTGCGGTTGAAATTTGTTCTGAACTTCGGGGAAGGAAACTCGCTTCTGCATTTTCCAGTAGTCGGGAGAATTGGTTGAAGTTGTTGGGTTTCTACGTTGTTGATTCGTTTTTATTCTTTTGCCAAAGTGAAAAACTGTGTTACAAGTGAGGGAAAAAACGTGTTTTGAAAAGGTTTTTCTAGGTCGGTAGTATTAGTAGAACGCTTTTGCTGTTCGACTTTTATTTGATGAATTCCTTGAACAATTGGAGTAGAAATATATCGTAATAGGAAACAACGAAAAGAAATATCAAATTGCTAACCGGCATTAGTGACGACAAACAAAGACCCCAGCAATACTGGCCGCATAAGTGATGTTTATGTCGCCGTCCCAAATATCAGATTATGTCGTACAAGGGAAAAATGGCTAATACCTACCCACGAGCAGCGTCTTTGGGTCAACAGAGATTTAATCCTCTCTTGTTAGAAGCAGTCTGGATGCTGTTGTTACACGCTGCGTGAGTTCCGCCCAAACAACACCCTTATCATCCACGTGCGCACTGTAGTATGGTGCTTCTTTGTGAGGATACACGAGTGTGTCAGTAAGCTGCTGAGTAATCGCTGTTCGGCGAAACCATTTCGGGAGACGATAAAGCGCAATGGGGGTTGCCCCCCATTCCGTTCATCTCGCTAATGAGGTCTGGAGCAGGCACACGACTCCAAGAAGCCACCTCGCCTTTGTTGACCAAGTTTAAGCTTGAACCCTAGACTAAGGATTGGTTCACTTACGGACAACCGACGGTTTTATTTTCCCACCGGGAGGGAAATACGGATTGGGAGATACTTTCTTTTTTTTTTTTTTGGTTCGGTTTGTTGGGACCCTGCACGACTGACGGTGACGAACCAAAACCGAGCTGGAATAAAAGCGTTACATAAATCAGAACTGTCATAACGATATTGGTTTTAAATGTGTCCCATCGCGATGAGACGGTATTTTGGGAAAGTTTCCCGACAAGGGCAAGGCACTCCACTCGATGGAGCGTCTCGAGCGTAACTGGGCTCTCTGCGCAATCAGCCCCATTTACGCCAACGGTTCGAACGGTTCGGGCTGTTAAAAACTTCAAAACTGTTTCCGAAGTAAACTTTCTCCGCGGCACTCCGTTAGATAACTCCGATTGTTTGTCGATAGTCAAGATGGCTCGCGGTTCGAGAACTAACCACACCAATGCAATGGTGTTTGATTTGTTAATTGAGAATTTGCGGCATGCCTTCAAATCACTGTCACCGCTGTTAACGGTGGAGCGTTTGGGCGTGATAAATTATAAAGGGTGATAGTTCGGTTTTGTTCGATTTGCGAAAAGTTTTATGTTTGGAGGGTACACCCAACTGATGGCCTCGAGGTCTTTGGGATTGAATATAAATTCAATATTTTAGATTTTCAGTAAATTCTTCCCTTTTTTGACTCGGTGCTATCACGTCCATCTATAAACGGCATGATGAGGAGCTGTGTCCTTGGGTGGCCTGGAATTTAAAATTACACCACAGTATCAAAGGTAATTATGATAATTATAATATTTCTTTGCATGTTTCTCAGTAGCTTGGTTCTATATATCGCGGTTTTGTGAATTGGGAATTTGAATTAAACATTGCTACTTAATATGATGAAAGATATGTTTCGTCCCTATGCAAGCATACCTTACATTGCTAAGGGGTGTAATAAATATGAACGCACGCGCACGGCAACAAAGCATTAGGTGTACACCACCAAACCAACCCCGACACGGTGTTGTCATCTAACGAGCAGGCAACAGAAATACCGCAAGATGTGCAATTGCAACCGGTAGTGCACCACCCAGCGCCCCTGTCCACTCTTCTCCTGAGCATCCGTTTCTATTAATGTAGAACAATTTCGTCTTCGGAGCGTACGAGAACAAAATGTTGAAACAAACTAGAAAAGCAGTTTTCCACACACACACACCAACACACACACGCAGAAAGTTTCCCGAGTGGTGAAAACGATGTTGAGAGGAGCTCGTTCGGTATGTTCCTCTTATCGGTGCCGCAAATGTGCCGCCGCTCTAAGCAAGCGTGCGTTGCAGCGCCGTTGCTAAGAATAAAGTCGCGCGGACTACAAAGATCTCGAAGTTGCAAAATGACGCCCAAGTAGCGGTGCAACCGTCTGCGGCGTCTTCATCTACATGAAATTAGCATTATTCCGTGGGACCTCGCGATTCAGACGGGGGGTCGCCACCGCCGCCGCCGCGGTCACACCGCACGGATCTTCTCTTCGGATCTCTTCATCAGCCAGTAAATCTTCGCAGGCAGTCGGAAAACGCTGTGCGGGAAATCAATTTCCATCGATGGCATTTGGAAGCCAGTGAGGCGCGCCGTACGCGTACGACGGGCGCACGGTAGGTTCCTCGCGGCCGTATCTGGTTTCGTGTCGTTCGGGCGACGAGGACGACTTCGTCCGTCTCAAAGGAAATTGCAGAGTTAACAAGGCGGAATCATAATATTTTACATCGTCAAGCATGAGACGGACGATGGGAGACCAACGTGTGTTTCTAGCCGCCGTCATGCAATTTGCATCCCAAATCCCATCTTTTCATCAAACAGTATCACACACACACACACGCTCGTGGAGGAAAGGAATGTGGAAAAATGGCAGACGTTGCGCCACTCGTCCCCCTCGCCCACATTCATAACAGTGAAATGTAATCAAAAAAGATATATTTACTTCTCTGGCAACTCTCTAGCTGTGACAATTTCAAAAAAATATATAAAGATGCGCAGTGAAAAGAATAGAGAGACACAGACACCGCAGGAGCATGTATGGGTTGTGGTTGATGGTGCTTTTTTTTGTTGTTTTTGTTCTTTGAGGAAGTTGTGTGTGTTGGCGGGGGCTGGTGGGAGCAGGAACTTAGAAGCACTTGCGGTGCACGATTCCTGGGCCGCCCTCGTCGTACTCGTGCTTCGAGATCCACATCGTCTGGAAGGTGGACAGCGAGGCCAGGATGGATCCACCGATCCACACCGAGTACTTGCGCTCCGGCGGGGCAATGATCTTGATCTTGATGGTGGACGGGGCGAGCGAGGTGATTTCCTTCTGCATGCGGTCAGCAATACCTAGAGGCCGGAAAGGGAGTGGGTTAAAATATGGCAAGGAGCGAACGGTGAACGCGAACCGTACCAGGGTACATGGTGGTGCCACCCGAGAGGACACTGTTGGCGTACAGGTCCTTGCGGATGTCGACGTCGCACCGCATGATCGAGTTGTACACCGTCTCGTGGATGCCGGTCGACTCCATGCCGAGGAAGGACGGCTGGAAGAGGGCCTCGGGCGCCCGGAAGCGCTCGTTGCCGATGGTGATCACCTGCCCGTCGGGCAGCTCGTACGACTTCTCCGACGAGGACGAGGCGGCCGCGGCCTGCATCTCCTGCTCGAAGTCGAGTGCGACGTAGCACAGCTTCTCCTTGATGTCGCGCACGATCTCCCGCTCGGCCGTGGTCGTGAACGAGTAGCCGCGCTCGGTGAGGATCTTCATCAGGTAGTCGGTGAGATCGCGACCGGCCAGATCCATGCGCAGGATGGCGTGCGGCAGGGCGTACCCTTCGTAGATCGGTACGGTGTGCGAGACGCCGTCGCCGGAGTCCAGCACCACGCCGGTGGTACGACCGGAGGCGTACAGCGACAGCACCGCCTGGATGGCCACGTACACGGCCGGCGCGGCGAACGTTTCGAACATGATCTGCGTCATCTTCTCGCGGTTGGACTTCGGGTTTAGGGGCGCCTCCGTCAGCAGCACCGGGTGCTCCTCGGGCGCCACGCGCAGCTCGTTGTAGAACGTGTGGTGCCAGATCTTCTCCATGTCGTCCCAGTTCGTGATGATGCCGTGCTCGATCGGGTACTTGAGCGTCAGGATGCCCCGCTTGGACTGTGCCTCGTCGCCTACGTACGCGTCCTTGTTGCCCATGCCGACCATCACACCCTGGTGCCGCGGGCGGCCCACGATGGACGGGAAGACGGCACGCGGCGCATCATCGCCGGCGAATCCCGCTTTGCACATTCCGGATCCATTGTCCACGACCAGTGCTCCCGCATCATCGTCACACATCTTGAGGCTAGTGTCTCTGGCCTAGGCTGGCTGCAGAATGGAAAAGGGGAAAACGGGGTCACAAGTCCAGAATCGCGCACTCAAGCACTCGGCTTCCAATCCCTTCCAATCTCTCTGCCACGACCGCGCGGCTCGTCCTTCGACACTCACCTCAACTGAACTGATAGGGGCGCGATATAAACCGACAGCTACAAAGCGATGACTGAGGGCCAAACCTGTCGCGTGCCAACTTATATACTGCGGTAGTAAAGATCGATCGTCAGATCGCCATTAAAGGACCGCAGATTCCGAATCCGGCGATCGCGCAAGGGAGCCCGGTCGGAAGGGGACGCGGGGACTAGGCGAAGAGTACGAAAGAGATGGCTTGTACTCAGTAGGCTGCGGTGCTTGGGTGCAACCGGTAGGAAACTGCGCCCGCCTGCTTTTCACCCCAAAAATAGCCAACGGCGAAAACCGTCCTCGCTGCAGTCGGGCTCGTGGTATCGCGCTTCGGATCGGTCGGCACACGACGAAAATCGGTGGCAGCCCGGGAAAACGCCAACTTCGCGGGGGGAGGAGGTAGAGAGGAAAATAGTGTTGCCCTTTGAGGTGCGACGACGCACGAACGGCCATTAATGGAGACGCCATAAAAATAGCGATAGCTAATTCGCATGT
>JAOEFI010000003.1:7219984-7230111 GCA_034621735.1 Anopheles plumbeus
GCCACCAAAAAAGTTGTTAAATCCTTCTTCTCGTCTGGGGGGGGGGGCTTGGGGGGTTGGAAGTGCTGGTGAAAGTGCATAAATCGCATTATGCCACTAACCGATGATGGGTTTTTCGGCTGGGTTTCGGTAATGATTTGCGATGCACCCCGAACATTGTGGGGTGCATTATTTGACTAAACAACGACCCCCGACTTTTCCCGATTCTTCCCCTGGTGTGTGTTGCCTGTGTTTTTTCTTTACTTCTTATGATCATTCTCATTACCCGGCTTCCCCCCTCCGCACCTCCAGACCACCATAATTAGATCTTTGTCCCTTGGAACTTTCGGACCATCCAGGATGCGCGCCGGGAATCATCTGCCCGAACATGCGGCGGCAGTCGCGATTGAATGTATCAATACGCGTGACGTTAGTAGTAATGAAATTATTATCGCAAAGCCACAACTATTTTCCAATAATTAGCCGCTGCTCAGGGATGCGGCTCCCGGCCGTCTGCCTCAGGAGCGTTGCGTCAATGTACGTGTGTGCAGTGTGTATACCGCAACAATGGCGCAACATACGGTCCGGCGCCGGAAGAAAACCAGCGGGGAGCTCAATTTATTAGCGTCAACTAATGACAAACGTTCGGTTTTCGGTGCCGTCATCCGCGAATCCGGCGTACGGTGGACGCAAAAAAAAATTAATATATATTGCCACAATGTGGTCATACCGGGGAGACGCTTTGTTGCATAATTGAAACGCCGTCGTCAGCGGCTGGAACACGACGGAACAAACACTCTATGGTCACAGATGGATGGAGACTTTAGATTCACAGGTTTTATTTTATCCCCCTTTCCCTAACAGCTCTCCGCCCCCCGAAAAACCAACCCCCCCTTGAAGCAAAATGCTTCAAAACATTAGGCTTTTTTTTTTTGGTGTTCCTTCGATCAAGTTCCGAGGCACGAAACGGCTTCAAGCCAGACTAAATTTAGAACCGTCGCGTGCCACGCCTCGCGTACGGTCCCGTTCGCGCTAACGACCGCACGAACACAGACAGGCACGCGCAAGGCACCGCGGGTGCGGTGTAGAGAGATGGCAAAACAAAAACTATTCGATCGCGATGCGTTTCGGTCGATCGCGGAGTCAAGCGCCGCACGTCGGGCGCGTGCTGATCGATGCCGTCGCACGTTCGATAGCATCCGGCGTAACGCAGGGTTTTGGTGGTGAGCAGGGGAAGCCACGGTGACCCTTTGCGAGACTGTCGCCAAACACGCTGCTGCGCGTCGGTCGCCTCGTCGAACGCCAAGCCGGCGTAAAGTGCACGCACTGTGTACCTTGGCAATATACATTTGTCGAGGAATTTGGTAGATTTTCCACTACCCAAGCATCTTGATTAGAAACGATGTCATATGTCAATAAACATTTGTATAAAAAGATTAAAACATAAGCAGAACCGATGCAGGTTCTTCATTCACGGTTCATAGTTCAGTTTGTTTGTTGCAAACTTGAGTACATATGGAGCATCCAGGGTCACAAAAATCTTATAAGTTATATAATGATTAATTATCTCTTCAAGCGGAGAAACTGTTTTGCCAATTGAATTCTATAAAGCAAAATGAACATTGACGTTGAGGAATATTATTACCGACAAATATATTTATGTGGAAAAATGTTGTCTCGTTTATAGGAATTCATTTCCGATAGCTTGTCTGAAATCCTTATGCTCTCAATCCCAAACCCAAAACTTTATCTGATGCTCATCCAGACATCCAACTCCGTTCCAATCCGTCCGGTGGCTCCTGCCGTTCCCTAGCAACGCGTTCCACTCCGACCGAGCTCATTGCAATGGTAGTGGCGATCGGTGTGCGGAAAAGTCAACTGTTTGCACGATAAACACTATCAAACGTCACGGAACGTTTATGAACCGTGCAAATCGGGCCCAAATTGCTCTTGTTGCATGTTGTATGCTCATCGATCATACAAGTGCGGTGCCGGACTTCAAACGGACGGACCGTGATTCGGCGCTGTGTGCCCACAAAAGATCACTTTGTTGAGCCGCAGAAATTATGTGACTATTATTTCCGCCGTTATGTCCCGTATCCGTCCGAGTCCATAGCCGCCCGGGCAGGAGGGCGTTGCGCTTCGCTGCGGCTCCTGCACGCGGCCAGCCTTCGGCATCGGCTTGACCAATGACTCATCGACAAAACGGCAACACTCCAGTTGTGTACGTGATTGCAATTTCCTTCAACTCGACGGCGCTGCACCTTACTCCCCCCCCCCCCCCCCTCTTTTCAAACCCATCCAATCCACCGTGATGTCGTCACGGACCTTCAGTAACCTACCCACCTTTCTGCCCTTTCCACCCACCCGGCGGGGCCAGTTTACACTTGTCAGGAAACATGATGATGACTCATGTTAGCACGTCGTCAGCAACGTTGTTATTGTCCCACAAGCCGACCGTCACTGTCCCGGTTTAACTGGCGGGTCGGTCACTCGACCTTTCGACCGTTCCCGGGAAACAATCGCCCATTCCGGAACCCGTCGGACGCGTTGAAGACCGGCCCGGAGCGGCCGAGGAGTGATTTTGATATTCCAAGCACCGACGGTACATCTCCCCAGAGTCGGCGGTGGGGAAGTGTGTTCGTGCGTGTGTGTGTGTGTGTGTGTGTATGCATACGAATGTGCATCCCAAAACTCGGACTCGGAGTCCTGCTAACAGACCGGGTCAGCAGCTGCTGAATGCTTACACGTGACATCTTCTGCTCCATCGGTCGGGTGGTGAGCTAAGCGGGGCACGCGGGGCACTAACTGATATGACGAAAAACTAACCACCCTCACTTCGGGTCGAGCGTGGGACGTGGACGTGCATCTATTTATACGAGGTATTCGACCGATTCCGAAACCGAAACCGAAACTTCAACGCCAGCACCAGCAGCAGTTTGAAGTCCGCCATGAATAATCACGAATGTCACGGGTATTTGGAACGGTGATTAATGACCACCATTCATTCTCATTTAGAACGATGACCAGCCCCATCTCATAACTTCTGTCTGGACAGAATTTCAAGGCTCATCACCCACCGGACGAACTGAGTTGGTGAGGGTATTCCATTTTTTTCCTCAATTTTTCGAGGATAGTTCCTCCGTCAGCTAGCGCGTCGGAGTGTGGAGGAATTGAATTAGCTTTCTTGACAGCTTCTTTCGAGCGAGTGGCACCACAGCACATTGCCCTCCGCCCTAATCACCTACCGCTCCTCTCCTTCCTGCCGCGGTACTGGGGAACCTTTAATTGCTCAAACAAATACCGGTTCTGGTCCGGTCGGGCGTGGGAAGCAGCCAGCAGAACCTTCGCGAGAATGGCTCCCGGATGGACACTGCTTCAATGCTTCATGCTAATGCAGCATCTTTCACGCCGGCCGAACTATACCGAATGGGCCAGCCCTCGCTTTATGTAGCGTCATAACGATTTTCCACGCAATTGAGTTTCTCGCCACGTTGAACAGGAGCGAAAGTTACCATCCACGTGTCCCCGGTGGAGTCCGTGCTGGCGGGTGTCGGGTGAGTGTGTTTTGTGTGCGTGTGTGTGTGCAACTTCTGTGTGTCTCTATTTGGGAGCGGCAAAGCGTCCTGTTTGTACAACGGAAACAACTTTGGTGAGTAAATCGGGTGGTTTTACAAAGCATTTTTTTTGCTTTTTGACAGACCCCGCACGCTCGTGATTGTGTGGAGGGCCGGCTTAAACGGTGACGCAAACCAGCCCATGCCACCGTGCGCAGCCTGGCTGTCGTTTTTTTTTTTTTGCTATTCTGCCGCCCAACTTCCCATATTTAATTAATCACGTTCAATTGCGCCATGAAAATTTGATCGTTGACGCTAACACCTCCATCTCTGGGGGGAAGGGTGGGGAGGGTGATGGGTTGGTAGGTTGTGGGAAGACGGGGTAGGGGTAGGCACTTTCACGGGCCATTTTCCACTGATCATTTTTGAACACTTTTCTCCATCACTTTCCCTTCAGGCGGGGTGGGTGGGGAGGGCCGTGACAGGGGTGGTGTTTACACTTTACATTGTGTCGGTGCAGACCGAAAGTTAAATATTATTTCGGGAGTGTTGATTGGAGTACTTTGCGCTAGATTAAAGCCGAACCGGGTGCATGTGTTCCTTATTTGCAAATGGATGTAGCTTCCGGTGTTGCTGGAGTGTTGCGTTATTCATCGAACCCGGAGGCATGTGGCTTCGCTACTTTTGAGTATTTTTTTTTATTCCTATTCTTATCTCATGTCTTATCTTTACCAAACACACCTTTAGACACAGTGAACACTGACAGAATGAAACAAGGATGCGCTTTGAGGCTCAATGTGATGGAATTTGCTGGAAAATGGTAATGAAAATGATGGATTTAAAAAGCCAAAGACCTCACGTTTTGGGTGAACAGTTCACCCTCGGAACGATGAGGTAACGGTAAAAAACGTTTGTCCATATCGGAGTACTGGGATGGCAGAGTCACCAGCTCTTCTAGGGCTAGGAATATTCCTCATTCCTATGTGAACCTAACATTCCTACAGAGAAATGCAACAGTCGGAACACAAACCACGCTTGACTTTACAGCAGTTTATGCTGTTTCCCAATAACACTATTCAATTTAAAAAACATGGTTCGAAAACTTGTTGGACAATATTCAAACTGTACTCATCGTTTATGCTTTTCATGCTGACCTCCCTTCAGAATCAGCGGAAGGGTTTTCTCTACTATGTTGATTTGAGTATATTATGAAATGTTTCAACCATCGGATCATTCACAGAGTAATAGCAAATCAATTGCGGACTGCAACTGTTGTTTTGCTGATCGCCTCATAGTTGGAGCAGGAACTTCCCTTTGGTGTAGAAATCATCGTTGGCCAACACATTCATGAGCGTTCCTTCTAAGCAGACAGGAAAAGTATTTTCGAAAGTACCTGCCAGTGTGTGTTCTGCCAGAAACATACGAATCCCCAATGTTGCCTCCTGTCAACAACAGCCAAGGGGTGTTTGTGCCAAGGCAAGTGTCACAAACAACCCTCGAGTCCGCGCCAAAACCGACGTAGGACGCGGGGCGCCTTCTCATCATCAAAAGTTCAATAAACCCCGTAGTCCCGCCGGACCAATTTCTCACGCAGCATATAGCCTCGGCACAGCTTCGATTGGATTGAATTGAAAAGAATAACAACAGGCGTTACGGGCCCTCCGCCGGCCTGGCCACAGCGTGGAGTGGAAAGTGTACGAACAGTTTTCCAATATACATCCGGGCTAACGGTACGGGACATGAACAAATCTGTACATATGCAAAGTCATGAGCGTTAGTTTCCGATTTTGATTTTATTTATCTCTCGTTCCTTCATGCTATCTCTCTCATATTCTCTCTCTCTTTCTTCCCAATCAACTTACGATTCCTTTCTAGCGAGACAGATCCATGCTGCATCTCCACGAGAACCGAATGTGGGGAAGAAGCCGGTTGGGAAGGAATTCCTGGTTACTATTTTTCCTCCTGTTTGCTGGAGCTTCCGCTTCACCAAACGCCGCTGGAACGACGCTCCAGCTCGTAGACGAGATATTCCGTTGCGTTCCTTCGTGGAACCAGACTTATGTTACGTGCGGACGCAGCCCGACGGGAACCTTATTGGCCGATCAGAGAACGGATTTTCCAACTAACCCAATATTGCCTATTTGCGTTGATTTATCTTGGGAAACGTTCCGGTGGGGTCGAGGGATTGTGTTAGAGGACGGTGGGTAGGAAGAAGGCTTCCTTCTACCCCGTTGTAAGCCGTTCGATTGAATTCTGATTTCGGATTCATTCATTTATATGAATATTTGTTTTGCCGCTACCGCTTAAGGAGATAGGGGGTGGTGGAATGGTGGGTGGCATGGGGAAGCGGAGGCACGGGAAAGAGGTGCCGCTTATGATACGCTTGTTGCTGCCCTCGCGATCCCAAAGCGAACCTCTCCCGACTGTCCATTATGCGCAAATAGTCAATCAATCGATGGTAAATTGGAATGATTTGAAACCGATGGCACTAATAAACCAGTTGCCTAACTATTTATGGAATGTGCTACAATCAATAGGAACGACTATTTCTGGTCATTAATTTATATTTCATGTTGGATTCGTGGAAGGATTGATTCAAATGATATTGATCGACGTCTAAATCGTGTTTTATCTTTATGTGGCAAGTCGATGAAGCACTCAAATTGGAACTACTGGAGCATTCGATGGTTCGCCTTAGACGAATCAGTCAGGATATGTCTATTTATTTAGTCTCTCACTTTTTTTTCTTTCTTACAAAGTAATGGTAAGAAGAAAATAAAACAGTTTGACTTTTTTTAAAGAGTTTTGGGATATAATTCAATTTATTGATTACTGAGGTCCCTTTCACTCTATATTTCATTTCTAACGTTTCTCTTCCAAAAGTTGACTCCAAATTTATTACTTTTAATTCTTGGATTCTTCGTCAATTGACACCATCCTGTTGAGAAGAGAATCGAAGAGAATCAAGGTTGGGTTTCCGATATGGAGAGTTTTCAATTTACCGACTATACTCACTCCGTTGTCATCCACATCGTAAAACATTAGTTAATATTTTCTTATTATCGAATGATTCGTTGAAGTACTGTTCAATCCTCATGCGATCATGAAACTGTTGAGCGAATCATAAATTAGAATAAGTCTCCCCAACCTGCCGATATTTGCCATTGCACGAAGAACGCAAGGGAGCACAAACGGAAGAACCGCGCTCTAAATTAAGACCCGCACCATAAATCTTCTCACCGCCGACGCTCACAGCTGGGCTTGATTGTTTTCTGTTTCTTTTCAAACAAAAGTGAAACATTCCGTACACAAACACTGCACCGTCTGCGCTCGTCCCTCCACTCCACCGGCCAATCGATTTCCTCGACGGCAGGCGGGATTAGCACCGAGTTTTCCCACCACAAACCTCCGCTCAAGTGACGCGACACACGTAGCATAGGAAAATGTATAATCCCGCTAAATGTGATCGATTGTGTCGGCTCTAATCACACGTTCGTGAGCGGAATGATGATATTAAATCCATTAAAAGTCTATTTCCGTGCACACGCTCTCGGTGTATCATCACGTGAAGGGGCGACACCCAACACTCCCCACCCTACGGATCCACCTCCCCGTTGGTGCTCCAAATCTCCATCCCCAACATGCGTTCTCGCTTTCCTTCTTGGGGGGCGGGACGCTTTTCCACTCGTCCAGCGTCAATAGTAGCAACCTTAAACTGACAGCCCGATATCGCTCTTGTGCCAAGAAGCAACCGCACGCCAAGGCGTAACATCCACGGCACAACAATTGAGATAACACGATTGTCCCGGAGAAGCCCTGACTCCAGCCGGCCAATGGGAGATGATCGGGTGGGGTGTGCAGCGGGTTTGAAAAGTGGAAAACCAAATTCAAAACAACACTTGGAAAAATCCATCTCCAGCCGTCCACCGGTTGTCGGAAAATTGGGGAAAACAACACGCCCGCACACAGGGCGTCCCAGGGCGATCCCCCCAACAGCAGCAGGGAACACAAAATCCGTCAGCGAAAAGAAAGAATAAAGATTGAAAAAAAAAGCCGGTACCAACCACCAACGAGAGGGGGAGGGGGAGAAAAAGAGCTAAAACCAGCTCAACATAAATCATCCCGGCAGTCGCGGGGACTGGAGGCGGGCCGGGATCTTACCAACCAGGGACACCCGCGCGCAACGAACACGCGAGTGAAAATGACTGGCTGGAAACCACCGTGAAAACGATGTGTTCCCATCCATTTTCCGTGGTCTTTGTTTTACGTGAGCCAGCCACCATCTTCCATGGCCCCCAACTCGTCACCCCACACTGTGTCTCTCGCTCGTCACTTTGCTGTAATACGACGAGCGAACATTGTTACGCTGGAGCCTAATGCACTTTAGCGGAACCTACTTTACCACGCTCCTGTTTTCACGCCCGCTCGCGCGCTTGGGATGCATTCCAGCGGTGCTGGTGGTGGTGTTGGGGGAGTGGTGTTGGTCGGTGGTGGGACGATGATGGTTTCACTTCCAATCGCCCGATACGGAGCAACGCATCCAGCAACATCGTAACAACATAACAGAAACTCATAACAATCATGTTGACGCGCATTTATTTATTTGTTTTGTCTCCCCGAGGCCCCCGAAGGTTCACTGCGCAGTTCGTTTTAATCTATTCAAGCTCTAATTTATTATCTCCCGCTTTGATGGCTCGTACAAGTGAGGGTCGGTGGGTGGGGTGGAGCGGGAAACAAGCCATCCAAGGAACCGTGGTAGGAGACGGGGACGGCTTAAGCGGGAGTGTCGAGAGGTCGCGGGTCGGAGTCGATTTACGATAATAATCATTACGGCCACGCAACACGCTGCTGCCGCTGGGCGTTCCGATACATCCAAGGAGCGCACGAGCGTGCAATGATTTCCCGATGATTTCCCCGATGGAAACCAGTGGAACCGACGGTGGGGAAAAGTCCAAAATATCCTTGGGCTAGCTTCCAAGCGGAATCGGACGCGGGAACCTTCTGCGTTTCCCAACATCTCCCACCCGCTCGCGGCCACTTTCCTTTTTTTATCTTCTATTTTCGCTTTCCCTCATTCCGGGAAATGCTACCTAGTCAGTGGTGGAAACATAAAACTGGCCGTTTTTATGACCTCGAGGAGATTTTATTTGAAACAAATTTCGCTTTGATGATCTGTCGAACGGTTCGAAGTCCGGGAACGAAGGTTTTTCTAGGACTAGTGGAACATGTGAGAAAATGCCAGGCCCGTCACCCGTCCGTCAAGAGGGTCCAATGGAAGGGGGTGGATGGGAAGGAGATGTGGAGGAGAAACAAGGAAGGCGACCAAAGGGCCAGTTGGATGTGCATAAAATTTACTCATACTTCAGTTACGTCAATTAGGTTTGATTTTAAGGCTAACTTTATGGTGCAAGCTGTTTATTTTATGGACAGTTTGGTAACGATACCCTCTGCCCTCAGCGATGGCACACTACACTGCCCAGTGGTAGTTGTTACCAGCATAAGGCATACATACATGCACAGACCGCCTCGCCTTTTGATATTTCGCTGAAATTCGCAAAATTCCCTTTCCGGAAGCCGTGAGTTCTCTTCCCCATAGTAACGTACTGCTGCTGTTCTCGTTAAAATATGTTTTCGCCAAATGTCCTCCGACTTCGTCCAATTTGTATTCAATAAAACAAGCAAAAAAACACATATTTTCAGCATTGGGTTTCAGTACAGGTTTCTTGCGTGGGTCGAGAACCGTGAGGCTTCCATAGTTAAATGTTTCCGATGATTTCGTTGCAAAATGCTTCGTATTCTATTTTATCAAAGCCGTTCATACCTTTTGCACAATAGGCCTGCAGAATAAAAACATGTAAAAAACTTAGGGAGAATAAATAAATGGAAGAAAAATTTCTTTTTCGCTTTGCCAAATATTTAATCTTTGTGAAAAATATGACAGTGAATCAGAAAGTAAGCATTACCACCTATGAATCAAGAAAACGGAGGAGTACTTAAGAACTGTAGATATGTGTAAGTATTTCAGAATCAAAAAACGTCCATTTTCCCTCTCAGTTGAAGCACATTTTCCCTAGAAAAAAAAAACGTTTCGCTTCCATTCAACATACTGACAGTAGATTGAGGCGCTTTTAAAAAACTGCAAACTCATATTAACCAGATTGTTTCCGGTTCGTGCACGGCGGGTGAGCGGACGAATGGTCGTGTCCAGTGTGGCGGAGCCACTTTGATAGCATCGGGTGTACACGTGACACTCCAACGAACAAGGCCAAATTTCCACTACATCCAAACACTTGGGCACCGATAGGAGGGAATGCATTCACGTAAGGCCGCTCCTTCGGAAGCCTCCATCCCCATGTAAAGCCGAAGCCCGAGACCCGGTGTTAGTTTCACACAGTCTCTATGGAGTCGGTTTATTTTTTCCAACCTTCCCCGAGCGTGAAGTGGCCGTGGCATGTTTGGAAAGGGGCAGCACTTATGATGGGTGACTGACAGGACTTGCATTCTGTCAGTGTCAGTGCGAGTGTGCATGCTGCGGGAAGTGTTACCCCGCCACTCCTCCCATCTTCCCAACCTCGGCCGGTTGCGGCTACA
>JAOEFI010000003.1:7230211-7241803 GCA_034621735.1 Anopheles plumbeus
GTGCGAGTGTGCATGCTGCGGGAAGTGTTACCCCGCCACTCCTCCCATCTTCCCAACCTCGGCCGGTTGCGGCTACAGTGATCGTGTCACGCGGTCCACATGCACACATTTTCTGATCCCATCCCGGCCGCGGGTTTCGATACAGCAAGCTTAGCCGACACTACACGTCGCTCCCTTGTCCGCCTGCACCGGGCGACACATCAACCGGATCCAACGGCGGGAAACTGGCCGTCCGGAGATTATTCCAGCGACCCGTCCGCTTCTTCTTTCACTCTCCCACATTCTGTCCTTCACTGCTCGTGCCCACTTTCGTGTGTACACTTTGGCGCTGTTGCTGCTGCAGCAGTCGTCGTGACGAAACGATATTTAAATTTCCTACGATAATAATGCACATACATACAGCAACAACGTACTCGGCTGCGGGTCCAAGTCGGTCAAAAAAGAAGCTACCGTTTCTGGCACAGTGGTAGAAAGGGCCGGACATGACGCCGGAGAATAAAACTATTCGGGTTTCGATGCACCAAAATGGAGTTTCAGTTGAGTTGCAAAAAATCAAGCGGAAAGATTTTTGTTCAGAATGGCGATTAAGTTTGTTTGTTCTATTAACTTTGATAAATAGAATACACTTATAGTGCAGCATTTTAAGAAATGTTTGAAACAAAATTACCAAACATTAAACACATCGTTTAAAAAGGATTCCAAACATGGAACTCTGGGGTATTTGTGCAGCTGTTCAAGTGCATTTTTAAAGCGCAAAAAACACAACAACGTTTCCCATTAAAGCGTGGAAACATTGTCCAACTGTGCAGTAGGAGGTTTCTCACCACGGAATGGGATGCATGCTGGCACCCGTGCACTGGTAGGCGTTTGGCCACACGGAAACCGCCTCGCGTAGAAGTGCAACCCGTGACCGAAGCAGCAGCAGCAGTAGCAGGAGTGAAAACAACAAACAAAAAATCCCGAAACTGAAACTGAAAAACATAAACCCAAACGTTTCGAATCGTGTTACTCACGTACACCGATCGCGTCTCGCAGCTCGGGCCCGGCTTTTATGTTTTGTGTGCTTTTATGATACATCGGGCAGCGTGCTACTGTGTCTGGCCGCGATAAATAATTCAGTAGTTCCTCCCGGCGCGCAACGACGAACGGCGGATTGACTGGCATTGCATCGGTTTGCCCGTTGAGCCGTTCGACAGCAATATCCCACACCGACGATGACGACGGATCCTTTGGATGCAAATTAAAACCACAAGCCGTTTAGGAAGCCGGACGGTACCGCGCTTAGACGAGGCGTGAAAGGGGACTGACAAACGACGGAGTATGTGCAGCGGGACGGGGAACTAGAATCGGCGTAGTGAGTAGCTATGGCGCCAGTAGTCGGGCGCATATTGAGTGATGTTTTAATTGAGGCAGCACGGGAATGTGCGTTTCTCCGCTGATCCGCTGCAATCCGCGTCCCCGAAGCTGGCCAATGAGCATCTAAGCCAGCGTTTGCTTCCTCGAACGATTGACTGACGGACGGACCGACTGACTGACTGACTGACTGGCTCAGAGCACAGAGAGCGGGCATTCGAGGGCTTCCGGCCACTTAAACCCCCATCTCGAAGAGTCGCCCGTCGCCGGCGGGGGGTTGCCCTCGGGAAGGATCACTTACGGCTGACGGGTGGCGCTTTCGAGTGACTGAAGCCAGCAGCAATCCTCTCGAGACGAGCTCCGTTCCCTTTCGAGTGCCTGCTGTCTTTTATCTCCGGCTGCGCTTGGCCGGCAGCAGTACGGTCTCGTGCGGATCTCGTGCTAATTAGCACACGAAGATTCCTCCCGTCTCGAATCCCCACTTCAAACACCTTCGAGGGGCCGCCCACAGTCACATAAGCCAGCTGTTCGCCCCTCACGAAGCGAAGAGATAATTTAATAAATGATTCGCCCGCGATTAAGTGGTTGACATTTCGACCCGCGTCCGTGCACGAACGTGCGAATGGTGGAAAGAATCGCAGCTCCTCGCAGCAAGGCAGAACAATTGCGGCCGCCAGAAGTGCATCTTGACATGCAACGCGTGCCACGTGTCCACCGGAGGTTCCTTGTTTTATACGGACGCTGTTGGTACCGACATTCAGTTGCAGGGGAGGGAGCTTCAACCCACTTTCATTCACCTGGCAGGGTTGTAATTTTATTCCAACCGGCACCACACCACCGCCTCTCCGCCTCTCTGTGTCACACGCTCTACTCAACTTCAAAGTGGTCGCTATTAGGATATCGTTATCTGGCCTTGATTGGCAGGCAACGGCGTGTCATTTTCGCCCCGATTGCTGTACTGTGTATTGTATGACGAGCCGATCGTGAGTTCGCAGTCGTGTTGAACAATTGTGTGCTTTTGTGAAATAAAGGTGTAGTGAGAGGGAAATAAAACAATCCAAACGTATGTTAGCGTCACAAACAGGCCCTGTCTGGCGTTGGGCGATAGGAACAGCGATTAGATAAATGCATAATCACACCTTTGATCGGAAGAGAACCTGTTTGGTAGGTGTTTAGGTTAAAGAAAAGACAAATTACATTACAACACATTAGAACATTTAGTAGAATCATTTTAAAAAATGTTGATATTATAAGAGATCGAAAATAGTTAACGATGTTGTGAAAGCTTTGATTGTGCTAATCCTTTGTTTGCTTTCCTTCATTTTCCTTATGCTTTCCACAACTTTTTGCATATTTTGAAATACTAGTTTTCTGCCAAAAAAATTAAATGGAATACCTTTTATCATGTTGAGCCTGAGCTATGGACTTTCCTACATCCCACGTAGCACTTATTGAAAGAGAGTATAATACCATGAGGCTGTAATGCGAACCCTAACAAATATGAACTTATCTTCATCGTGACCCAAAATAATAGACCGAACATAATACCTGCCAGCTAAGGCACATGTGTAAAAGAAATTCATTGGCCCAAATGGAAATACGCCACCATGAGTAGGCTATGGAGTTTCCATTACGAGCGCGCGCAGCAGCGATGGCGCCGAACTCCCCGCATACTGGATAAGTACCTTTCATCTAGCACAACGCAAGCAACGTAATTAGGAAACAATGGGGGCAACAATAAACTCGCAACTTAACAATAGCATAACATATATGTTAGTAGCTGCACAGGAGTATGTAGTTTCTCTGAAATGAATTGGTAGATACATGAACGGCAACTGTGTGTTGTTCCGATACGGTTTTTTTTATGTTCTTGTTGCGCACGGTACAATCTTTTTCTGTACCGGAATATGCGCGCCTGTGTGTGTGTGTGAGTGTGAGTGGTATATGGCGAATCATGTCCCCCGCGTATCTAGGTTGCGCATAATGCAAAACAATGATAAAGAAATGAAGAGACGCTTCCATTAGCGGAATGAAATCGAAATCCGTATCAAAATATGAATCCGCAATTTGTTGCGGAGGCAGAATTTTCCTCGCATTCGGCACGGTTGGGTCGTATTTTCCCGATTGCGGGCCCGACTCGGGGGATTTTCATTCCTTTACTTTTCCTGGTCACCCGGGTCAAAACTGGCCACCGACACCGAACCGGGCGAGGTGATGTTCCGTTGCGTAGCTATTACGCTCTAGAGTTCGGTCCTGTTTCCGGCCAAAGTCCCGCTCCAAACCTTTAGTCCTCCAGGGACCGAACAGCGATTAATCCGTACAAAAGTGAAAGCTTCTCATAACGCAGCGCCCGCTATCTCCAGCTACCCGTCGACGAGTGGCCGGGGTGAAGGGTCGGCAAATTTGCTCCGCGAATCGCGGAAGGGATTATTTAACTTTTATCCAATATCTGAATGCCGGTTGTTCCGCGCTCGTAAAACGACCCTCTCCGGCTTTGCTCCTGCTGGAATCTGGCCACTAGCGTCCAACATTGCAAGTGGACTAAAGTTCCGTCGTGCAGCGAGGAAGGAAGGGTGGTTGAAAGCAAAAAAAAAAAACACCGGCCACAAGACGAAACGGAACCAAATGTAACCGGCGTTCGCCAAAACGGACACTTTTCCACGACTTTGCACACAGCGACTGGCAATTAGATAAGAAATAAATTCCAATTTTATATCAACCAATTAGAATCAAGATCAAGCGAACGGCAAAGTTGTAATAACACTGCTGCTTCGGAAGCAATTAAACCGTATCTTCATCGCGGCAACGTGATAGAATGAAAAACGTGCAGCTTTTCGCCCTCCCACCCGGAACCGTCCGACGGTGCCCGCTTCCGGTCTGCCCGCCCCCCGGGGGGGCTCAACGCTACCGTGCTCGATTCCGCCAATCAAGCGACAAGGGCACACACATACACACGAACGGGTTCCACACGGTTGTAGGATTCATTGCGCATTGATCCGTATCAGGGTGACTTGTGGTGGGAGGGGAAAGACCATAACGGGGAGGTGTGCCTTGGGAGGTGCTGGAAAAACTGCAAAAGGTACTGGCTATATTTTTTCCTTCGTTGCGTTCCTTTTGTCGGTTTTTATGGACTGCCTTTTTTTCGGGGGTTTTTAACACATTTTCACGTTCACTCCCACCGCAGTTTCGCGAGTATGCAACACCCAGCGGACCGTTGTAGACGTGTCTAGGGTCTATGTGCAGCAACCGCGGTTCCACTCGCTGGACCGCTGGAACCGGGCGGGCGCAAAAGCCGCACCAGTCCGCAAGTTGCATGAGAATATGCGATAATCCAAAGTCTATAATAAAATGGAATTTAATCTAATGTAAATGTTATCGGGAAAAGTGGAAACGCAGCACACCGACGGCGCATTGCGGACCCACTCGGAGTTCGTTCACATTGCTTATCGGTTGGTGCAAAAGTCGACGGGATTAAGGATAAAGGACGATAAAGTCGCAATATCGAGTGGCAACAGAAAACAAAAAAAATATATATGTATGAAAAACACATCCCGTCGCTGCGATGGTCGATAGCGGAAAACAAGGCGGCAAACCCGGTATTGGATTGGAACGGGGTTAAAAATCCTGAATTATGTCTCGACCCTTCACCAAGGGCACACTACGCCCGTTGGGTTTCGGGCGCTCCAAAATTGCGATTCCGATGAAAGGTGAATTTACAATAATGGCAATAATACGGGCAATAAAAGAAAAGCCTACTACCCACCACCCCCTTTGCCAGATGCACACACACACACACACACGCACGGTGTGTTTCGAACGCAGTTAACATATCATAAAACCATCCACCCCCACAACTCATGTGGATGTTTAGAAGTGAGCGGAATCCGGACTCGATAATCTGTTACATGTTGTTTACTAGGCTGCATACCGAAAAGGGGCAATTTAAAGCCACCACCAGTGCCCGACCCCTCGCCAAACCTGCGCCGGGTCGTGCGGTATAGTCGTGTTTACAACCAAATCCTGCTCAAAAAACGGTCATGCATGCCAAGTGCGATGGGAAATGAAATGTGGCCCGGTGCTGTAGGGAATGTTTATTTTATATCTGGACGCTCGTGTCTTTGTCCGGAAGCTTCGCCCTGTTCAACTTATTCCGATTTGTTTCGAAGGAACGAGCGTTTCACATGCAACGTTTCGAGTTAATGACAGGAGACGGTCAATTAGTTCTGTCGGCTACATTCACATTCGTATTCGTCAGAGAATAGGGAAAATAGAAGTGTATTGTTTTATTCCATTGCAACCTTATTTATTCTAAACTACTTGACTTTAAGAAACGATAAGGAAAAATAAGGAAAGATTAGCAAAAAATTAGTCATTTGTGGATCACGTAATTTAACAACACTAATCTTAATACTGCCCAAACCAAACTCAAAACACAAATACTAGCCACGGTCCGCGCCATTATGAAACGGTCAGTCAGTTCCCATTGTCTTGCTAGTGTGTGCCCGCGGTGATTGAAACAGTGAAACTACAATTATAACGATGATAGAACGAGCGCTGAAAGCATATTGTCGCCGTGACATCAAAAGTGGAAAGCTAATTGAAAAAACAAATTAATGAGCTAACTTTCCACCCCGCTAAAGTTTCCCACACCTACCTTTCATCGCCATTTCCGTTTTAAGTACGTGTTACTTTTTTGTTTTTTTTTTTGTCTTCGCTACCCCCCTTTTGGGTGTGGGTGGGAATTCGCTGTTTCACCAAAGTTTGCAGCTTTTTTTTTTTGCTCGCGACGTCCATTAGGCGGACGTTCATTACTGCAAACACACCGTGGAGTGAGAGAGGAGCCGCGATGAGTCGCACGAGCCCGGCACTGACTTGCTCCTTTCGACGAAGGGAAACGGAAAGCAACGGGAATCGTGAGCAATTATTTTCGCTCAATTTATGATGCATTTGCCTACCGGGTGCGGGGGTGGTGGGAGTGAAGGGAGCGCATTGGTGCATGGGCATCCATTTCACGCTATTACGTCATCGAAACGCCCCATCATCAACAATTGAAAACGCTTCGATGTCAGTGTCACTGAGCTGCCGGTCTGACGCCTTCGGAACGTGCGGCCCCGAAACGATCACGGTCGGTTGAATTCTTCCTTGCCAGTCCGGCTTCCTTCTAGGTCTCCAGCTGAAGGGTGAAGAAATCGGGCTGGCGCAAAGAAAAACTTTCTTCAGACGATAATTATCCCTTTCCCGCGGCGGTTTCGAGTGGGTGGGGATCGGCCCCTTTTCTGCGCCCCGGTTCTTTAGCGCTCCCGAGCCAGAGTGACTGGCCAAGACAGGAACACTCTATTTAAGGTATTATTAATTATGCTTCGTATGGAAGGCCTCGGAACATTTCACCCGCAGACGGCGCGAGGGAGTTCCGTAGCCCTTGAAGCCCTTACTGTTTTTTTTTTCTTTATCGCAACCGCGTTTGTGCGGAACTCGCCCTCTCAATCATCGATGGGTGAAGCCAACTCGATGCAAAGATTCTTTCTTTTTTTCTATTCGCGTAGTGGCCCTTGCCAGCCACGGAGCTGCCTTTCTGGTGGATTTTCCCGTTTTGTCCGAAACTAGGGTATTAAATTTTCCAACAAAGGACACGGTCCGTGGATTCTTCACTCAATTAACCTCCAACGAGCCAGTCCTTCCAGAGGCAGCCAGATGGGTGGACGGGGGAGGGGCAAATACTCCACACTCTTCGCGAGCCCTGGGAACTGGCGAGGTTACTTCCAATTCCAAACCCAATCCATACGCCAAGGTATCGTACGTGCTTCCGTTTTTCCGTTTTGTCCACCATTATCCAAGAGGGTATGCTTCAGGAAGCGCAACACCCGGGAGGGAGGGAACACATCACCGGTGCAGAATCTGGCACCTTTCACTCCTACCGGGTCTCCCCTTCCAGCCCCACCCACCGAACCAGCAGAAGGCGATGTAAAATAGCTGGAGCATGAAACCAACCTTTTACCGTTCGTGCTTCATTTGTTCACCGACCGCGGAGCATCTGGAACTATCCGAAAAATCCCCTTTCAATTTACAACACTCGAACCATTTGTTCTACAGCATCTAATTTGGTATTCAATTCCCATCGGTAGCTTCTGCCTTCCTGCCTGCTGCCGCCCGACCCGACTCTAAGATGTCACACACACCTTCCGTTCCGAACGCGCGCCCGAGACCAGACGAACCTCCTTTTAGTGCGCTCCCACAGCATCAAACGCTGGCTGAGGCCCCTTTCCGTCGGTGGGGGGGCTTTGGTAACATTTGAAGGGTGATGTGAGCTCCACCTAACCAGTTCCGTAGGATTGGTTCCAGTGTTCCTCCCTTTCTCTCCCACTTCTCTATCTCGCCCCATTTTCAAGTTATCTCCGTGAGCAAATGTTTCCTCCGTTTTGTTGATGAATTCTACTGTATATTTTAACCGACCTCTTCCTTATTGTGCTTGTTCTGGTAGTCCATCCGCATCCGCTCGGGGCACACGGTGTGGTCCCTTGTGGTTGTCTCCATTTCCTTTTTTTTTGCTGCTGTTTGGTTTCACCTTTTCTTTTCTTTCTTTTCCACTCCGTACCTTTTTATCTAGTTCCCTCCAAACAAACGGTGGAAGAAAGTGGATTCGTGGGGAAAATCCATCACTGATCAAACTGTTTGTTTAGGAAAGCTTTCCATCCGCATCTTCTTCCATCCATCTTGCATGGCTTGTTTTCGCATCACAAGACGGCAACGAAGGCAAAAAAAAAAAAAGAAATACAACGAAATCCGGCGCTCCACCGTGTTCCAGAGTGCCGTTCCGTAACTTTCTCTTTCAGGTGGCTCTATTCCCGGGAACCGAACCGGGACTGACCGGAACCCAAGGTGCCCACTCGGACAGGCTACCCGTCTATAGTGGCAAAGAACGGAAAAGTCAATTTTCTGCAACTCCGTCAGTCCGGTTGAAGTTTATTTAAATTCTGAACAGGAATGGGCCCCCGGTCGGTCGGTTAGGTCCGGAGCCCCATCGGAGGAGGCGAAGGGTTGAAAGTTGACAAAGAACCGACTGAAGATGTTCGACCATCCTCGGAAAGGGTCTAACCAATGCAATGGCCGCACACATTGTTTCACATGTGTTCTGAGGGAGGTCTGATTTTTTTTACATTTCTACTGGGGATAATTTTTTTCCCACGAACATCCGAAACACGCCCCCTAGAGTTTTATGTTGTAAAAGAAAGAGAACGTATTATCAGTCTTCTACGATAGTTTGGACAAAAAATGCCTTCATCGATAAACTTACCTATTATTCAATCATTTTGTTATCTTTGGTATGTATTCAAAATGAACGATAAACCTTCACGAGGTACGAACTAAGGATTTCTCAAACTTCTCCCAGACTAATGGACCACTACCCGGAGACAACCGCGTATGCATGATTTACGAATTCGAAGCCAATCTTAATGCACCCAAATTAAGCCATTGTGATTTGGTGAATTCAATATACTGACTAACTGCCAATCGAAGTATTGAAGAAGCTACCTACCCGAACAAGTATCCACATGTGCCGCACTCGAGTCATACCAATACGAATCACGCCGGAACTATTTTCGCTATCGATTCCCCATCTCCAGCAGAGAATAAGCTGAACAGTCAGGATTCCGAAAATGTGCTTGTGGGGGCAAAGGAGGGCCAGCACCGGCCGGGTAAACTCACCGGAATCGGAAGTTGACTTCAAGCATCGCATCTCGGCCGGGAGCAGCATTCCGGCACACATCTTTTCATTTCCCTCCGTAACATTTCAATTGGACTTGGAGTGATCGAGCCCAGCTCCGGCACGAGTCGGAACCCTGCTACCGTGGCTCCGAGAGCCGATCAATATTTGATAATAGCGTTATGATTTCATTTACCATAAGCACTACGTGAGTTTTATATTGGATGGACTTATTTAGATTGAATTTTCAAGTGAACTCTCTACCGGAGCTCGCCGGTGGAATGACAGCAGTTATGCCTAACTCGGTTAACCTCACGGCGTACACGGAGCATAGACCGACGGTAGACGATGGCCAATTACTGTCCTTCTGCTCGCCATGTGGCTTTAATCAGTTTAACAAGTTTCTTCAGTTCCCAGCCGAGCCGGGGCGGCGCAGACAAACTGTCCTCTCACCATAAACCGGCGGACGGGTAAAACTAGTCGAACTTAAAGGCTGCTTCCCCGGTTTTCACGGTCTCGCACGTCGATGGATGAGCATCTTGAGATTTGAATTAATTAAACTTTTACGCCACCAAAGATAAGCACTTTGCATTCACAAGTTGGGAAAAGTTTCCGTCTCAGCATGCTGCCCCCCGACACCTGCTGCTTCCCTGACGAGGGGTAAATCTAGCAAAAAAAAGCAGGGCTAGCGATTCCGGCGTACGGATTGTCACGTCATTTCGCTATAGCTTCTGTCCGAAAAGGACACTTGGAAGATGGTTACAACCTTTAAGTAGTCAAGGAAACTGTTTTCATTTACATGACGTGTTGACAAATGCGGTTCGTTCGCTTTGATGACCTCATATTTTATTACATTTGTGTTGCGCTATCTAATTCTTTGTTAACAGTTCCAGATTTACAAGAGTCTGTTACATGCGTCATGAGTGACTTTCCTACTTCCATTGTGGAAGAGGCATGTTATGAAAAGAAACCCTGACGACGGATGGCAAAGTAAGTTTGTGTTCTTATCAACCTCTCGAAAGACTCCCAAAGATGAGTTCTACCTCACTCCAGACCGGATCCTACTAATCTTCTCCCGCGATGACAGCAAATGCGTCTAAAATTTGAACTGACTGTCGCATGACATACATAATGTTTATGAATCTGAATTCATATCATCGCTAAGCGGCACACATGACCCGTCGGCTGTTGACAGGCTCTACTTAACCGGAGTGAAAGGTGCGATGTAATCCGTTCCACTCGAGGAGGGATTTATTGTTCCCGCCCTTTGCCGGTACGATGGAACGCGAGACTCCTCCGTGGCCGTATTTAATTCTCGCTGGTTTTAGAAACGATCAAAGAACGATGGTTTTAGAAAAGATGAAATGAAAATCATCTCTCTACCTGTTTGTATTGGAGGAAACGTATAACGTATAACGTAAGCATGACATCGCCGGCACCGAAGGCACACGTTGCCACGGGAAAGATAATCAAACATAATTAGTTGAAACATTTTCATCCCTTCCCCCCCGACCCGGCCTTTCGCTTCCCATCGTTTGTGGTTCAACTATTCGAATGAAAAAGCAGACACCGCAAGAGATAAACCGCTTTGCAGTCTGATAACACCAGTTTGAAAGACCGGCGGAAGCTCGTTTCCGAGTAAAGGACAGCTCAATAATATTTGCACTAATAGTGTGCCATCCCCAGAATCGCACGATTGAATTAAGTTTGCCCGTAGTTGTAGCTTGCTATTCCGCTGATATCTCAGCATTGTGTACCGTGCCCATTCCTATCGCAATGAAGTGAAGTGGTGTATTGTTCGCGTTTTTTCCTTGTGCTCCTCATTGCTAACTGAAAGCAAACGTATGGCAAATGTTCTTCAACATCAAAGGGGTTGTATATGTATGGCTATGGTATGTATGTATGGGGAGTTTATTATTCCAGAACAGCAAAACAACATTCCATTTAGTTTTTAGGTTTCAACTTCGTTGCCTATTGTGTTTATATTCGAGAATCATAAATCAGGACCGCTTTGAAGGTTCACGGAATCATGCTGTCTCAAGAATAGAGTGAGAATAAATTGAACGAGGGCATGATTGGCCCATAGTTCAATTTTAATACAAGTTAATAATAAATACCGATCATGGTACAGTAACAGATGAACACGCCATTTAACAAAGCGAGTTTGAAATTATTGATTTTATTGTTATCAAAAAGCTTGAAACACCAGGCGCCTCCATTCAGTTCGGTTCGTAGTTAGTAGTTAGATTAGAGTCGTTTAATAATAAGATTGAAGTTATTGGCATGTTAAACATCAGATCGGGTTCATAACAAATCGTCCCGTTGGTCAATTGCATAATATTTTTAAATTCCTTGTTGTGCTGGAATGACTTATCCAATGCATAGCATCTTAATACATCGTATAGGATGGTTCCACCGGATACACCTTACAGGAACGTAGCCTACTTGTAGGCGTTTGGAATAGGCTTGATAGGAAATTGTATTAGCCTACGACCCAAATCAATTTATAATAACGGATTATTGTATCTAAGATAGAA
>JAOEFI010000003.1:7241903-7262646 GCA_034621735.1 Anopheles plumbeus
AACGAAAATAAGATTTGAAACATATAGCTGAATACAAATCGAACCGTAGAGTATTACACATTGCCGCTTTATTACAAACAGAGATCTTAGTTGACAATTTGTCTTCGTGCGGAGCTAAAGGGTGCATCTGAAACCAATTATCCACAAGCGTCTTACACACTGCTGCAGAATCTATCAGAGGCTGTTGCTGTTTCATGGCACACTAAGACACACAAGCACACATACTCGTGCGCGAATCAAGCACTGTTCAAGCAGTGTTCAAGCACCCCGAAGTCGATGTCGCCGAAGCTTCCGCACATTAGGTAAGCACATAAACAATTCAATGAAAAGGTGGGACAAGCACTTACCGCCACGTTCGCGTGCGGCCATTAGTTACACTCACCACGACACCGGTAGAGGTTAATGTAATGCATACATTGTTCTACACACATCCGGCACGCGCGCACGCAGCTAATGGACTTCACGTGTTGAAGTAATGCAAGATCCACCTCCCGGATCCACCAGGATGCGAAACCCGGTACGGTACGGGGAGAACCCCGAACCGTGCCCGAACAAAATATGAATCAAATGATTACAAATAGCGTGTAGCGCGATGGCAGAATCTAAATTGATTCGCCAAAGGAGCGGGGACAATTTCGTCAACATCTTTCCAAATGGAAAAAAAAGAAAAGAAACAACTCTGCAAACCAGATAGCAAATAGAGTATTCGCTTATTAAGATTCCGTAGCTTTTCCTAGCGGTGCAAAGCAAACAAATCGGCGAATTTTCCAAATTGGTTGGTTTGGTTGTCTGCGCGGGAGAATCGCGGACGAATGATTACCGAAATCAGCGTAACCAGTTTCGGTCCGGATCCGGACGGTAGGATCTGTTTGCATTACACTCTACCTCCCAGGCAGGCAGGCAGGGCGAACGTCTCGTTCTTAACCAAACAAGCTACCCCACACACTCACCAGCTTGCCGATGGTATCCGCCTTCGGCCAATAACTATTAATCAACAAAGATGCAAAAAAAATTCCCACAGAGTCACACACACACACACACATACAGAGAGACACGGATGAATCGACGAGTATGTACATACATATATGCTTGTGCAAACAGGACGATTTATCTAACTTCGGGACTAACGGGAATCCACTTGCTCGCCCCGTCCTGAGCCGATTCGGAACTGGAGCAGAACGGGCAAGTACGGTGAGCGAAAACCAAAAAAAAAAATCGAGTAAAGTTTTCCATTATAAGTGTTTTCCCAGCGAGGCAAGTTGCGCTTACAGCCGAACCATGGAATCATATCAGTCATCATCAGCGTCAGTTTCGCATAACCCCTTTCCCCAGTTGATACGGTTGTCATCTTATCTGATTACAAGCGGCGCTGTTTCCGTCATTGGAGTTGTACGACACATCAACGCCATCCCGGTGACTGACACTCGCCAAGTCGCCCGTTCGTTGGTTCGTTCATGCGTTCGTTCGCCGGTTCGTCCTTGCGAATCCTCGCCCCGTTCGTTATGATCCATCGGCAACAACGAATCTGCTATAGCTCTGTAGCCCAGCTGCTCCAAGTGACATGCTATCCAAGCTGCCTCCCGTGGCTTTCGGCAGCATAGGAAGCAAGGAACATGGAAGGAACGCCGATCTCTGTCTGTGTGTTTGTGTGCTACCGTGTGTATGGGGCGCGTATTAGCATTGTAGATGAATTTACAAAATCCCTTGTCAGCTCTCGGCTGAGCCACTAGCTGACGCGCTCCAGAACTCCGTCTAATGTTGTTACATGGTCCCGGTTCGCTACCATCCGACCGTTTCCTCTTCCGGCTCTTACGAATCATCACAATCATCTTCTCTCACACCCCCAAAAACGAATGCCCACAGCGAAAGGTGTAAGTTCAATCCTGGCTAATTGTTGGCTTAAGCACAGCTTTAAAAACATGTGTTTTCGTCCGTGTGTGGCATTCGGTTGCACTTCCTGTCAGATCGGATCTTCGACACGTCGTCAAGCGCAGAAACATTCCTTATCGCTTCTTTTTTTTTTGTTGAAAGCACTTTCTCTTACAATCGCATTTTGTTCACGAAGTAACGGAACCCAAAACACTAGAATACGGCACAAAAAAATTACTCGTAAAAGTACTCGTCATTGGCAAATTATAAAAATATGTTCCTAATAAAGAAAGTAAACTCAATTACATGTAGTTTAAGTGCAGTCAATGCAGCGAAATGGAGGAGACAATTAGTGCAGTAACAGTAACGCAGTATGGCGTTAGGCGAATGTCTTCAGCCGGGGCTAGGACGAAAAAACTATCATTATTGGACCAGCGCCAACCCTATACGTAGTCACGATTTGAAGTCAACCCTTGGAAAGACCTTCTTATTGGGTAGGGAAAGAAAAACACTCAACGCGAGGACAAACACCAGCCAGGGTGGATATGCTGTTTTCATTATCCTTCCTTCTGAGTTCTATTGTCAACTCGTTGCATTTTCAGAACCCAAAAATGGCATTACCTACCAAACCGTGCAGCTCCCGGTGCAGGTCCTAGTTGCGCCATCAGCGTCTTGCGACTCTGCCGTACCGGGCTCTTAAGCGGTTTATAAAACTTGGGTATTAAAAGTGCATCGGCAAACGGGCACATATCCACATACATTCCACCACGCATTTGCCTCAACGCTACTCATTTGGTGCCAAAGTTCAAAAGCTGAAGAAGGGCATATCGGTGGACAATTCCGGGGTCCGCCGGCGGCGAACCGACAATGCCATTTCATTTCTGCCGGCGAAAGAGCGAAAACTTTTCCTCCCCGAAGGTCCTCGGACTTATTTATCTCTCGACCCCCAAACCACCACCCGGGCGTGGCCTTCGCCGGCGACCTCGGGCCGTAGAGGCAGGGTGAGGTTTGCGTCCGAGGAACCACGGGAACGATGTCTTCGCATATTGTGAATGTGTGCCCTCTGCCGCTTCCAGTGTGCCGGTGGAGTAGAAGTAGAGGAACTCGCACGCCATAACCGCTTCGACTGATATGGCCCCACACGAGCGACCGATGTTGTATTCTCTGCTGCCATCTTTTTCGGTATGTCGATTTCATAAGTTTTAAGTGCTTTTCAAAGTGATTTTAAAAGCTTCCGGGAGTTTATGCACTCCAACTTTCCGCTATCCCACATGTAGCCGTAAGCTAATAGAATAGTTTTATCAGTTTTCTAATCTGCCAGCGAACTGGCGGCGGCGGTGGGGCGATTTCGCCTCAGGAGTTGGCGAAAACTAACACTACCCATTCGAGCTTGCACACACTCGTACGCGGTGTACTAGTGTGTCACAGACGATTGTGTTCAGTAGGCGTTGGCGTGGAGCACAATTACGGCCGGGGCAAGTGATCCTGAACCAACGCGCCATCATTTGCGTTAAGAAGTAAAGAAAAGAAGAAAAAAAAGGAGAAAGGTGTCCTTACTGATTTCGCCGTCAGCGCGCTGCACCGAAATCGGCATCCGGGGCTCATCGGGCCTGAAATAATAATATACTCGTATTAAATGGTATTGCTCATTAGCTAATGGGTAATTTCGGTTTCGAATTTACCAGAGTGTATACGCACACCGCACACGGCGACCGGGCGACAGAAGCTTCCAGTTTCCACTTCCGAGGGTGGGAGACTCTCGGCGAAACATTTCATTACGCCGTTGGATCCGTTGCAGCCCTTGGCGGCGTTCTACCGTTTTGGCGAAGGAAAAAAAGTCACCAAAGAACACGTACATATGTACGCGCCCGAAGCCCGGCGAACGTAATATTCAAAATTAATTCCACTCATTGCGCTTTCCCGGGCGAACGGTGACGGTTTCGAAGGGCCAAACAGATTTTGCGCGCTGCGTTAGACGCAACCCCTGGGCCTGGGGCTTCGGGGAGGGTGGGTACATATGGTTCTACAAATTGTACTCCCGGCCGAGCGTTCTGATCTCTTCTTACATTTATTTGAAATATATAATTGCTTCCCCGCCGGGGGTTTGCTTAATTGTGAGCGAACAAATGCTTCACAAATGATCGCAATCCGGGAGGTTCGGGAACATTTTCCACATTAGCTAAGTCATCCTTATTTTGATGCGAAATCCACACGCAGGGAAATTTCCACTGTGGCATCGAACCATTGTGAAACGAATCGTGAAACGAATCGATGGATTGGAGCATCGTACGTTAAATATTTACTTAAGCTAACTCAGTCGGCTCTCAATGAATGCGCTTCTCTTTTATGAGTTCATAGTTAGGAATAGTGAACTGAACAATGTTACCATGGAAATCAAAAGCAGTCCATTAGATCGAAATAGTTGAACTATTTGTGCTTCAGTTGAAATGAAAATCGCTCCATTTAAAAAAAAAAGGAGTACTTCAAGGATTCAAAGAAACGATCTTTAACTCTTCAGAAGTTTTAGTGAAGATTCTCCTATTCTCTTGATTGCTTGAAAAAGATTCGGAATCTAATCGCGTCCGTAAGAGAGCGAAAATAGATGTTCTCCATATTCGTCGATGGCTCTGTCAAAGGTTCCTTTTTCAGAGCGTCCCCAAAAAGCTCCCGAAAAACCGAGCGACAAGCTACTTGTTTGATAAGTCCACATTATCGCCACAGAGCGCTCCGGCCAGTGTCCGCCGGAGAGATGGAACGTTTCCATCGCCAGCGCGCGCCTTCCTCCTCACGGCAGTGCCCAGCAGTCGCACACCAGCCTGCCAGCCCGAATCTCGGGGCGATGTAATCTGAACACCATCCGCCTATGTCGGGCCACCGTGGCCGGGCCGGCCGAGCACGTGTTCCGTGTTTTATTCGCCCCTATCTAGACGCAGACTGTGGCAGACCGTGTTCCGCCGCCGCTACAAGCATTTGTAAACTTTGTCCTTGTAGCCATCCATCGTCAAATATTGGGCTACCCGGGTGGGTGAGGGAAACGGCGAGGTACATACGGGACGGGTATAGCTTCTCGGAAGCCAGAAAGAAGACGTCGTCGGGCGAAAGCCGACAACCGTACAAGGAGTCAGCTCCATTTGCGCGCCATCAGCCTTCTACATATCCTCCCGAGGGCGTCCGGTGGTGCTGACCCTGCGCATGCCGCTGCGTAGTGGACGGGGAAGGCGGAGCGGGAGGGAAAGACAAAGTGTTAAGAAAAATAGCAGCCACATACATCTAATAATTTATAATAGAAAGAGTTTAAAAGCTTTATCTTGTTATCCAACAAGAAAATGGATGTTGCCTTAGCAAACAAAGTTTAATTTTTATTTTATTGATTTTTCCATTCGCAGCACCATTTCCTCGCTTCAGCGCCTCAGGGAGCCACGACCGCACCCCCGGATAGGACCACCGAACAGAACAAACAGTGGCCGGAGCACGGAAAATGTTCCTTCCCGAACCCTTTCCCAGGACTCCACCAACATTCCCTAGTCAACCACTCCGCTTATCGCACCGCAGCATCCCCACACTTCAACTCCCCACCCAAACGGTGACCACCCCAACATCCACCACCTCACTATCTTCACCACCACCAGTCATCATCACTACCACCACCTACCATCATTACCGATCGGAAACGGAATTTTCTGGCTTGACTTTCGTTTCCGGGTTTTTTTCCGATTTGTTCCGGTTTTGCGCCCGGTTGGCAAAAAGTTTTCTTAATCCCTGCTGCGCTGCTCTTCGTCCGCGCTTTCCCTGCGACCGCCAGGCGTCGGCGTGTGGCCGTGGCGAAACGCAGGAAAACAAAGCGATGGAAACGAGCAAAAGAAACTAAAAAAAATAAACCGGAACGAGAGAAAGAGTAAGACAATAAAAGATTACAATTTTTCAACAGCTTTTACTTGTCGATTCTGGTTCCGACTCCGACCCGGACCAACAAAAAAAAAACAGAACAAGCTGCCGCAAAATTGTTTCCAAAGGTGTGCGACGGACGGGGGTTCGAGTTAAAACATAACATCAAAAGTAATAAAGGATTGCTTGGCAACGGAGGCACTAACGAGCGAAGGAGGCGAGGATACGGCAACGGCACAACGGTCCGTCGTCCGGTCGATTTGCAGACGTCAAGTGCAACTGGGACGCTGATGCACGTATGAAGTATGACTGTTCGACGACTGAGCTGCGGCTGATTTTGATTGAAAGTACAATAAACTGGAATGCGGACGTGAATCGCACGAAACGGGAAGTTGCCTTTTCAAGTGAGTGAAGGATTTCTTTCACAACGCCCCTTCCGGGGCTGACTCGCGGTGAGTGAAGTGTTAATTAACTCTGTCAGGCCCACTTGCATTCCTGCGCTGCGTGTGTTGGCCAAATTCCAAATCCCACTGCCGTTGATGATCATTTCGCGTCATCATAAATCTTATCTTTATGTTCGCCCTCCAATCATCTGGAACAATGGAGCACCCGTGGATGGCGGATTCAAAGTCAAGGTCCTCCCGTTAAGGAAACCCGGTTCCCGGTTCGCTATTCTAATTATGAAATCATGTAGACACAGATGGGGGAAAAAAACAATAAAAACAATATAACATCATAGCCACACCGTTGTCTACGGCAACGCAAACGCCGAGTGAAGCCGTATCCGTAAATTTATAACCATTAGCCGGTAGCGATCTTACGAAACGACAGCAATTCATAACCTTCCCCATCCGTAACCTTCACCTCGATGCGTCATGCCCGGCACACCTCGCTATACCGCTTTTCCAAACGGCCGATAAGACAGCGAGTCCCCGCAGTCATCGGGGGCTCCGGCCAATTTACAAGCGATGCCACGGCAAATTGGGGGGGAGGGGTGCGACCACTACCGCACGAGCCAGCGCCAGAGGCTTACGGTTACCGGTGTGAAAAGGGGGCGCCGGGGTGGGAGAGCTTTTCATCATTGTCACACATAAAACGGAACATGCGTTCAACCGGAAAACTCATAAAATATTCAAACAACATCAATCAACCAGTAAACAACACTAAATCAAATCGATATACCGAAAAACCTGCCGCCTGCCTAGGTGGAACTTTGTTGCGTGGAAAGCCAATAATACCATTCCATTACCAGCGCCACCCGCCACGCCCCACAGCCCCCCCCCCCCCCGTGTCTTTTTATTCCAGCGGTGGCGGGCGGCTGGAGTCGTACACCCGATTTTCGCTCTGACTTTGCGTCACTTCATTATAAAACATGCCAACACATATTCCGTTCCGACGGTGCCACCATCGGGAAAACGCCCCTGGCCGCCCATCCGCGCGCACGGCACTCGGTTGACTTTGCTCCTTTCGGAAAAGTTCATCCCACACTGGAGAGCCTCTACTAACCCACTGAACCATATACGGGAATCGGTGTGTGCGGCGGGTTTTCCGACTCGAACCGAACTTCTCTCCCCCCACCCATATCGAACCTTTTTCTCAGCTCTCCATTGTGTGATTTTGGGTGTGGGTATGTGTGGGTGTGTGTGAGTGTGGTGCGGAAGGAAAGTGAATTTCTTTTGTTTGCTCGTTCAACATTCTCCGAAGCTGTGAGGTGAGAACTCGGGGGAGGGATGAGGAGGGGGAAATTTTCAACCTGCCGAAGCCGCCCTTCGCATCCCAGGCCGCCCTTGGTTCCGTAGAATCAATCTGCGGAATGTAAATTATTGATCTTTGCCAATGGGTTGCCGGGGTCTGGCCGCATCCAAATTAAAATGCCTCAGTGTCGGCGCACCGTAGGAAACCTTCCGCCACATATGAATCCAATTACGAAGCCCCTGGCGCGTGTAGGGTCCCGTTCCGGCCGGGATGGATGGAATACTTTAAAGAGCAAACAATTCACCAAAGGGACGTGATAAGTGTTTTTAGGGAGAACTGGAATCGTTCGCGGGTAAGTAGAAATCAATTCTACCTAACCCTTCAGCTCACCTCCTCTCCGGTATGCGGAAAAATGGTGTTTCGATGATAAAATTAAGCGGTCTCCTCCTTCCACAACTGGATACAGTTACTTCCTTCATTCGATGCATATATCAACGAATGAAACATCCGTTGATAAGGACCTTCAATCTTTCAATTCCTTGAACCGTTGTCATAACAGGCAGCCATTAGGAACTTATCCATCACAATGAAGGCTTCAATCAGTCTTCCGGGATAGAGTCTGAGATGGATGCTTGCCTGCGGTTTAAGTGCAGGATAATGTTCCCCAGGAATTGTTCCTCGTGCCTACTCTTAACCGTGCAGAAAGCTCCTTCGAAGTTCACTTGAGTCTGCCTTTACCGCAAACAGTCGTTACCATATAGTTTCCCCGGGTGTATAATGTGGCCATTTACAAACCAATCCCGTTGCCGGGAAAATTAAAATCAATTCCCACTTTGAATTCCCACTTTCGGCCGAAGCTACTCGGGCCCCCGGGAGGTGATATTTTCCACGAAAACAGCACCATTGTGCAGCATAATTGTCCATTAGGCATCGTTAAAAGATGGAGTTGAAAATTGACTCGCAGGCATATGTGCTCGGGCCAGCCCACCAGCCCACCAGCCCACCTAGCCATCGAAACAACGATGCGCCCGTTTAAGCGTACCGGTAGATCTAGCCCCTAGCCGCGAGCGGACTGCTTCCGCATCCTTGAGCAGCAGCACCCACACGGTGCTACATTTATTCAAATGGTATTCATTTTATGCCACTAAAAAGACAATATGCTGCCGGCGAGCGAAGCGCGAACCACACGGCACCGAGGAAAACCCGCCCCACTCAAACCCTGTGGTTGCTCCATCTGTTTTCGGCTCCCTTCAGTTCCACAAGACAAGGTGGTAGGGGGAGAGAAAAAAAGCCGGCTAATGTGTATACGGCACACGGACATTTGAAATGGAAAAACCGGGAACCAGCGCCGAATCGCATCTCGCAAGCCGTGCATCAGAACGGTGCTTCCGGTACGGCGCGAAAGAAGCTGGCCCAGGTTGCGTCAAGAATCGCAACTGGCTTGCGAATAGGAACAGAAGAAAACCTCCTCCACCACGAAACGATCACTATGACGGCGCCGAAGGTGAGGACGTTTGCAGCACTGTGACGGACGAAAACGCTAAGATTCGGAGCGCTGAAAGAGACGCACGGTTCTCCGTTTTGCGCCGCTGTTTCTTTCCAAATACCCACCAGGGAAGGATTTTCCAGCAATAACAGCTTTTCCACACATAAGCGGGAAAAAAGTGTTCATCTGCCATTAGCCCTTGGACAAGGGCGTTGTGCGGTCGGTGTGTGGAGGGACAGGGGCACGTTCTTGGCACAGAGTGCGCTTCGGAAAAGCATTTCCACGGGTTATCTAGCGCTTCCCCCCCCCCCCCCTTCGCTCGTCGTCGCTCGTTCATATCGTCAGCTGATTTTCTGCAACCGTTCGCTTCCAAGTGTCTGCCGCTCAACCGTGCCGTCCCCCAGCGGCCGGCGCGGGCTGGGCAGGTCCTTCGAGGTGAACCATTTCGTTGTCTCCACCATTGCCGGGGATATTCTCCGAACGCAAGCGAGCCAAGAAAGAGGTGGGTCCTTCTGCTGGGCGATGCACCGACAAGCCATCCAACTCGGCCATACTAGTGGGTGGCGTGGGGAGGGAGGAAAAATGTTTATAAAACCGAGAGTACCTAGTACACAAACAATGCCGTTGTCTCCTATTATGCCGTCCGACAGTCCGACGCGCCGGCCGGGGTTGCGGAAGACCGAAGAAGGAAAACGAAGAAGATGACGATGAAAAAAACCCGAAACCGGGTGGAAAACCCAGGACAGAGAAAGGCCAAAGTGAAACTTGTTTATATGAAAATAACGATGGGTGTTAATAATAATGTCATGTTCCCGGCGAAGCCCAGCATCATCATCGTCGGCAACACCGTTACACCCTATGGGCCTTCTGGGCGGGTGGGTGGAATGGGGGGCGAGATAGTCAATACTTTCTCAGAATTATGCAGCCTCTTCTAGCATTCGGACGAGGAGGTAAATAAAAAAAAGTAGAATTGAGAGCGACGGGAAAGGTGTTTGGAAAGCATGTTTCAGTGTCGCAGAAAAGAAGACTACTAAATGTCATCTCGTCACCAGAATGATGCCCTTAAAATGGTAATAATTTTCATGGGAATTGAGAAAAATGTGAAAGAAATGTGGCGAAGAAGAAACGTTTGCTTGAAACGTCAGTTAATCTTCAACGATGTATTGAAACATTTCAAACATTCTTCGGAGAAAGTTGCAATTTCCACTTGCATTTCAATTGAAAGGATTAAAACATTGGAACTGTATTTTGCTCACATACTTACATGCTTACAATAGGCGTTGCGTTCTTACACGCCCATCTGAAAATGAAACCAAACTACGGGCTCTTGTCGACGAAAAGTTAGCATCGATTGTTTTCTATCTGCTTTCCACATAATCACTGTACCCACTTGTACGGTGTGGGAGGAAACCCGCCCACTCCACTAACACTACTTCTACCCCCACTGCCGGGGTAGACCCGCACGATGACAAACAATTTCCGAAACCCCACTTACGCCATCCCACCTCGGGGCGGCGTCCCTACGGTGTTGGGAAAAGTTTTAAATACTCTTTCAAAAAGTCTCCCGGAAGTGACGCGGAGAGTCCCCGATGAGTGCGAATCTTTCCTACTCACAAATCGGTCCCCCAAAAAACCGCACACACGCACCCCCGCACCTACCTACGGGGGTGGGGAGAAAGTTATAAACATATTAACAACCTCATTTCGAACTGGCCAATACAGCAGGGGATGGTTGGTGGCGGTAGCGTGTCGTATGTGTGCCCTCACACCCCGGTAAGGGACAGTGGAGGGGCAGGAAAAACCTTCCCCGGCGACCGGTTTGCCTTTTCTGATGGCTTTCCGTTCCGAACCGCCGGCTTCACCGTCGTTCAGTAAAAAGCGTTGAAAGCGAGTCTTGGAGTTGGCTCGAAACGCAGGAAGCCATACCGAAGAAGGAAGCGAGCCATTCCGGGGAATGAGCATTCCCCAGGGCAACAACCACACACACACACACACGGCTTAAGCTCCACCCACACCCGGGCGGGCTGCGTTGAGATATTGTACCGTTTCGGAGCTTGCTGTTTGACGAGCGAAAGACACCGAAAGGACTCTTCAGTGCGCGGAAAGCAATGGACTCGCAATAGGGATACACGGATTGGCACGCGGATGCGTTCACGGAAAGTAAGGAGCAGCATTAGCCGAAGCGGAATATAATAGCCAAGGGAAAAAAGGGCCATTTTCTTCCAAGGAACTTAGATTTCAGCGATGCTCATTGTGTGTCGATTGTTAAATGGCAGGAAATGCAGCAGCTGCTGCTTAGATGGCCGGAAGTTGTGGCTGCAGTCTTTCGTTGTCGCGCACAGAGAGAAAGAGAAAGACAGAGACCGCTCTGTTGGAGGGAAAGTTCCGCCAAACCAAAGTACGCTACGTCGATCGTTTATGTGTTGTATGATAATTGCCGCTGCCAAACCGAACCAAAATTATGTTAATGTTTTCTAAAATCGTTCCCGCTGTCTTTCAAAGTACTTTGCATTTTAATAGCCTCCTATGATGTCGTGCACTTTTCTTCCTCGCCCGCGCACAGATGTGTTTCGACGGTTTCTTCTGGGGGATGAATGGGGGAGCTTTTCTTAGAAATTTGTTCGAGAGGATAAAAGCAAGGCAATCTCTCTCTCTCTAATCCGCAATTTGGGGCAACTTTTTGAAAAGTCAAAAGGCTTTGTCGGGAACATGCGAAGCCATTATGCGAAGCAGTGGAATTAGAGACGCGATAAAGGTTGTCCTTGGTTTTGTTCTATTTTCGATACTCGATACGTTCAGGTACCAGTGCGATATGGCCAACCAGTACCGCTTGTTTGCGTGAATCGTGCACACGAAATCGTATCCAGGTAGTAATTATTTATCCTTTTGATTTCACCTCATCAATTAGGCTTTCCCGGTGTGTCCTCGAAACGCTCGCGCACCGCGTTTCAATGGGTGGCCGGCGCTGATTTTCGCCCGGAAATGGGAAAACGATCACGCAGCTCCCGGTCCGGACGGCATGCCGAATGTCGCGCGAAAATCGAACCGACCGCCATGTACTTGCAGCCAAATTGTCAGGGAAAGTTTATCCCCGTCGTCGTCGTCGTCGTCCACCTCGCCTGTCCATCCCGCTTCCCCCATGCCGCCGGACCACGGCATGGGAGAAACTTTCTTACCCATTAATTTATTCCATGTCATATTTAAACTTATCTCGTATTTCAATCGTGAAAATCAGCATGTATTATTCATTCTCCCACCACAGGCGAACGCGCCCAGGTTTTCCGTTGGCTTCGTATGGCGCGGGGTGGTTTTCCATCATACGGCTGCAGCCACGTGTGTGTGTGCTTCATGCCCACCCACACGGCATACGTGCCCTTGAGCCAGTGGATCGGTGGCGGCAACGGAAGGGCCTATCGGGCGATGGTGGTTGGTTTTTCGCGAAAGCCGAAAAACTTTTTGATTCGTGTAATTATTGTTTAAATAATTTAAGTTGATTTCCGAACATCGCGAAAACCCGGCACGACACAACCACTCATACACACACCCGCTGGGAACGGGCGGGCAGGTGTGTTGAGGGGCCGATGGGACGATTGAAGCGAAATGCCAAAATAAAAAAGAATCATTGCCATGAGAACGGCGCGGCAATGATTTTCCTTTTCTGTGCCCGCACACGTTTCGTGTTTTCGCGTTCGGTTCCGTCGTCGCACCGCGTGCTTCACTTGCGCGACAAGTGGGCCTACATTATTTAAGGATCTCTTTTTCGCCCCCGCCACCGTCCTGCCCTGCTTGGCTTCATTCATCTCATTGCATTGCACGCGTGCAACAACGGGATCGCAAACAGCAAAAAAGGAAAGCTCCGGCAGTACAGCACACTACATTCTCTTTCTCTATCTCTCTCTCTCTCTCTCTCTCTCTCTCTCTCTCTCTTCTTCTTTTCCTCTCTCTTCGTCCGTACACACGCTCGCGCATTATTTATTGGAAATTAAATGTTTCATAATTGACTTATAATATGTGTCGCTTTTATTTTATGCTTTCGGTTGATTCCATTTTTTATCGGTTCTTTTGCATTTTTTTTCTCCCTTACCCGCTTCCTCACTAGTCCACGCTCTCGTTGTGAGTTTTCTTTCATTCGACGGACTGTGTGTGTGTGTGTATATATTTGCCAGTACTGATGTATGATGCCCCGGGCAAACCCGCCCGCAACTGGATGGAAGGCCGTTATTTCCGTTGATGTTTGGACCATACGTCACAGGTTTTTTCCCATTTTGTTTTTTGTGTCCGTAAAAGCTCCCATGGGGTGATGGGGCACGGCTTGTCACTGGGGGGGTCTTTTTTTCTTTATCTTTTACTACCACAATTTATTTTTGGTTTTTTTTCTGTTTCTTTTTTACCACCACTTCATGTAGTACGTAGGACTTTTTTTTCTTACTCTCCACTCCTTCATCCCCCGTTAATAAGCCCGTGCGATTCCGCGAACGCTGAGGCACTTTTCCAATTGTATGAGTTTTTTCCCCCCACCCGTTGGCTTTTGTTTTATGCTCCATCCATTGCTTTTTATGTGAGGGGAACAAAAAACAATGCTTTAGCACATGATTCGTGTTCATTACACACATTTCACAATGCTCGGAACACAATTACCGGAAAGGTTCCCGGGAATGGAATTATTCTAACGTGAACGTGCGAAAGAAAACTTGCATGAATAGTTTTGTTATTACGCAGATTATTTATTCCGACTCGACTCGAAACTTCTCCGCCCTGTGGTGTCCTTGCTGGAGTGGTCGCTGCGGGAGGCAAATAAAACATGTGCAAGTGTCATAATTTGAAAGCTTGTTCCATAGTTTAAACCACACAGATTATGCTCGAAAGGAAGGTGGTGTTTTATTTTGCTGTCTCTTCCTCTCTCTCTCTTTCTCTCTCTCTCTCTCTCTCCTCGTATGCTGCCAGGATATGTCAGTGGACGCCGCCTGTTTTTTTTTATCCTCAACACAACCACTGTACATCACTCGGTGGGCGAAAATATAAAAAGGAACGGTGCAACACATCGAAATGAAAATTATTTATTATTAAAAATTTATATTTATTGCTAGCTCAATGATTCGCAAATTAATTCGATTCAAATAACGCTCATAAAAAGCATTCGTGCCGCGCTCTCGTTCGAAATGAAGCGGTAGAATGAAGAAATTCGTTCGCAAAGGACTTGTGGGTTTGTATTTTTTATTTTATCACTGTTTTTTATACTTTCTTTTTTATTGGCACTTTTCAACACCCTGCCAATTGCCAGGCCCTGATTTTTTCCCTTCCTCCCTCCGGCCCGAGCCTGACGATGACTGAAGCGGTACTAACGAACGCATTCGCTGCGAATTGATTTCATCGTGCGCTCCACCGTAGCCATAAATTGTTAAAGCTCGGAAGCGCTGTGACAACAACGTTGTCGTGCCGCGAGTCCATCGTACTTGACACAAAATGTGAGCCTGCATATACAGTGCGAACGTTGGTGTTTCATAGACAGAGCCATATCCCGATTCATCATTGATAGCGTTTTTAGGTGTGTTCTATGCTATTCAGTAGACGCACTCCATATTGACTACTGTACACCAGTGTAGCAAAAAATCCGTTTATTGAGAGCTATAACGATTGTAGAATTCATTTTTTTTTTAATGTTAATGAGTAAACTGTCCATTGCTATGAACATATTTATCCCGGATTGGCTATTATGTTGCGATGGATCAAATTCCTGTCGTGCCCCAAAGCATGCGATACTATTTCTGTGTCTAACAATCTTAGGATTCTTTCTTTCAACTATCAAATGATACACTTTTAATGGTATAACCAAGATAATTTGAACAACAAGCGTAACAAGTAAAGGGCTGAACATTGTGAAAGATAAATTTTGCTTGCGTATGAAAATAAGTTGCGAAAACTTCTAGGAGTGGCCATTGTTATTTTTTCGGCTCCAAGAATCAAAAGCAATTATTTCAATGTGCATCTTCTATTAGTTCCAGGAAGGAAGGATTCTAATGGAAGCTCCTACACTATTCATGGCAACTTCTCACAATGCTGATGAGCCAGCTTCAAGCATAAAGCAGCAAACATCAAGCAGGAAAACGTGTTCTCCCTATTTGCTTTCTGTCCCACATTTTTGTACATCGTTGGATTCCTTTGCTCAAATGTTCACTGGCGGTACCTGAAAAATACATTGTGAGTTGTAAACATGTTGCATGTTGAATATTTACGGTTGAGATTTCTTTTTCCTAACAACGTAGCGAACCGTCCAGCATTCAATAACTTGAAATGTGACAGTGTCCGTGAGGTTTCAAATGTTTAAAAATGTTTTAAACAAATATTAGGAAAGGTGAGATAGAAACCTCTCACATACATACTCAGACTACGACCTCTCAGACATACGAAATTAAATTTATTTATAGTAACTAACTTTAAATTTTCTTCTTCCATAAGTATCTAGTATATAAGGCTTCATGTATGCAATAGGAAAAACGCCTTTCTCTTTAAAGGATTTATTTGCCTCCATCCCTGCAAAAGGTTGTGTGGGTTACCCGAAAGAGGGGTTAACAGAATTGAAAAAAAAATCGAAACCGCTCTTCAAAGAGTTGACTACAATGCTGTACAGCTAGGTTAAATAGAATCAGCAGTGTGCACCAAACGATTCACTGGCCACTAGAGTGGCGCACATTTATTGTCCTTCCTTTCAAAACCTAAACCCACGCATCGGAATACAAGTAGTATCCTGAATACAGTCCCCCCCCCCCCACCCCCCGCCCTTTTGGGTGCGCCCCTAGGGACGAAACAGGGCGGGAAGCTAGAACATCGTCAATAGAATGTTGTTTATTAATTTAACAATACCGGTAGCGGATCGTAACTCGAACCGGGTGGCCAACGAAAATCCTTTCGCAAAAACTAAAGGTTGTTTCGACAAAAAAGCATCGCCTACTCTGGCAAAGATTGCGCACATCGGCATTTGGGTTCGGCTTGGGCCAAAAAGGGAAAGGGCACGCAGTCAGCCGTCAGGGCGCACGCAAGGTGGTATTTCAAAACGATCGTTGTTACCTTTGTCGTCGCCGCTGTTCGCAGCCACTGCCATTGTCGATGTATACCCGGGTGTCATTGCGGGTTGTGTTTGCGTCTAACGATTTCTAGTATTTCACCGAGGCCACCAACCGACCACCCCGCTGGGGTGGGGTGATCACACCAACCAGGAATGGTGACACAAAAACGAGACTACAATCGTGGTTAAAAATGTTCCCATGCAAAGCAACCGCTAGTGGGCAACAATGACACCCGATCCTGGACCCCCCTTTTCGTGTCCCTTCCCGGGGCGGTGAAAGCGAGAGATGTTCCACTATAGTCCGGAACAGTTCGCAACACAAACACCCAACTAACCGTGAAAGTGCCCCCATTCGACTGGTAACGTCCGACACGAACACGGGGTAACCTGGAATGGCGCGAACGAGGTTCACGCGGGCTCCTCCTGCTCGCGTATAGCTGCAGGTGCGACAACCGAAGAGGCAAATGGCATTGACAGCAGCATCCTCCCAACGTACACACACACACACACACAGACAAACTATAACAAACGAGTTGTAGCGACCGCGGGACACCGGATCAAGACGCTGGCGGGTGGCGTCCGGGCGCAACTGGCACACGTGAAAAGGATGTTTGAAGAACGAAGAATCGACAGCTTCCGATAAACAGAACGTGAATGCAAATTTCAATTTCATTCGTTCGGAACTTTCCTATTTTCGCTCCCCCGTCCTCCCGGTTCGGTCCCTGTTCGCCCCGCGCCTTGTGCGCTTCAAACATTGTTTGTGCGAACGAACGCCACAACAACGACAGAAAAAATACCCGCAAACAAGCGAAACATCGATCCAGGATCTCTCGAAAGGACGAAAGGAACGCTGGCTCAGTGTGTGTCGCGAGAATGGTGGCGCCAGTAGCCGTCCTTCTTCGTGCAGGGTTTTAGGAAGGCATTCTACAATCACCTTTCAAGTCCCGTGCAGCTTCTGCCACACGGAACACGCCCAATAATGCACCATCCAGTTGCATACGGCCCGTCGTACCTCGGACCCCGCCAGTTAATAGAAGGAGTAAACACAACAAACCCCCAATAAACGGTACGTCGTCACGAGGCACGTTAAAACACGCACGCGAACCGTGCCCCAGGTGGAGGAAAATATATTTCCCAGCATGCTGGCCAATTGCTCCGCATCCCAGCAGGAATCGGACGGGGCGCCCGGCCTAAACACGTCTGGGCGTACTGGGGAGATAAATGGCATCCCAGCGCGCCCCAGAACTCGCGCCCCCCACCGGTTTGAACGACGCGCAAGGAGCGCTAATTTGAATCCTCGCCACGTCCCTTGGCCAAGACGCACCACGGGGGGTACATCCATCGATGGTAGCTCAGCGTCGTGAGCCCGCAGCGAGTTGATCAAGGGCTGCCCTAGCGCTTTGGCTGCTGATTTGTTGCCGGTGTTAGTGGAGTACATTAGTCTGTCATACTCGGGCGCAGTTCATCGAGGCGCGAGATTCGCGTAAACAATTGTTGCTATCTCGGTGCCAAAAACCGACCAACCGGCCGACCGATGCCTATGCGCCGTTCCCATCATATCGTGGGCGAACTTTAATGGGGTGATCTTGAGCGTGAATTCCCTTCGCCCGTTGCAGGGACTATCCCTCCATCTCAGCCGTATTATTAGTACTTCCTCTCATCGACACTCTTTCTCTCTATCGGTGTCGCTCTTTTCACACGCCTACGAGACGGCACACATTCGTGTCCTTTTCCCTGTTGGATCCTTCGTTGTGGAACACTAGTTTCGTCTGCACGCGGACTCGTGTTCCGTTCGTGCGAGCATGCGCCTCCACACTCGCTCGTTGGTGAGATGTCGGGTTGTTTGTGCTCGTAGTATTGTCACCGGCCGCTGGAGGGCGCAAACGGCGCTGGAGAGAATGGTGGAGGCATCATCCTTCGCGTGTCCGCGTGTTTTCCGTTCGAAAATCGAAACCTTGTACCGCGTATTGGACACTATTTGTGTTTTAGATAGGATTGTGGCGGTCATCAGTTGCTGTTCCGGGTAAGACGGGTTCTTCAAATATCCTTTTTGCAGCAAAGAATGTTCCAAATAATCGCTTTCCCTGGAAATGCCTCGATCGGTTTTAGTTTAATCGTACTTCGCAGAAATTGCCGCCCGCCCCTCCATAGGGCATCATCTTCCACTGGCCTCGCGACACTCCCGGTGCCGCGGTGGGTTGATTGCTTTCATTTGAGATAAATTCGATCCTACCGGCGCCCAGAGCAGGCGGACGAACGCAAATGGGCTGAACGGAGTGAATACCCACGAATGGTTCGGCGTATCTGATATCACTTCTTCCAATATGAGACGCCAACAACTAGCCTAACTCCGGTCGAAAAGGTACCGAACGATTGCACGTTCCGTCAAATAGCTCGCAGCGTTTCACCTTCGGCGGAATATTGGCAAAATTAATGAAAATACATTTCCAAATCGCATGAATGGCACACGGAGCGCGGAAAACACAACCGGAAAAGAAACCCCCTTCCGTGGTCTCCGTTCCGCGCTGCCGTACCGGTGCAAATTAAGCAGCGAGTCTCAAACCCAGTGTGCCTTAAAATATATTATAATCCCTGCTGGCGCTTTCGGTTCCGCCATTTTCATTGTGTGCTCTTCATTCCCAGAAATTGTGCAGCTTTTTTTCTGCCTTCCTTCTTTACTGATGGTATTCGATAAAGACTTCGCAGCCTCGCGGTCTCTTCAATCCACTTCGCCGACTTTGCCAGGACGCGTCCAAATATGTGCGCCCGCGACAGTGGGAGCCCTATATTGGTGTTTTTGGAGACGTGCATTGGTTCGGGTGCTCATTTACGCCACCATTGTCAATCGGCGGAGGCACGATGAAAAGTAGCCAAATTGGCTGAAGCCCGATGAAAAGTATTTGCCCTGTGGCGTCCTTTGCGCCGTCTTCAAACAACGGGCGTTCCCTTAGCCCGGCGGTAGGGCCGGAGGAACGATCTGTGTCCGAGATTATTTGCACGAGATACAATGAAGGACGAATTCGCGGAAGAAAAAGAGCGACTCTGAAATGTCCGTGGCGTTCGTTCCGGACGCTTCAAGGGAACGAAAACATTTGCGACGGCGACTTTACAAAACTCATTCATAACAGCATCATCACATCCAACCCCGAGGAACCTGTTGATAAGGCGCTTGAATTGGGCCTTGTTTCCCGTTTCAGGACGGCATGGACAAGCTTTTCCATTTCTCTGACCTCGTTGTGTTTCGGTGTTCTTTTTTTTTGTTGCACTGTGCTGTCATTTCCAATTTTATATGCCCAAGGCCATCGAAGAATCCCCGCAATAAGGTCACGGTGCGAACATTCGCTTCTCTCAATAGACGCACTTTGGCGCCGCTTGATATTAGTCACAGTACAGTAACACCTTCCGTTCGGGGAATACATTATCTTTGAGGTAAAAACACCGCCTAGCTCAGCCCCCACAGCCACCTCCGCGTCGAGTCGCTGACTCGGTCCGTTCCATATGGTTGGAAATTTTATCGACTGAGTAATTCGAAAGTAAACAGCAAGTGGGGCTTAGTTCGGGGATGAGCTTTTTGCGAACAACGCCCGCCAATGGGTTGACGGAGTTTTCTTCTAGGAAATACTTGGTGTGTGGTGTGTCGATTCCGGCAACTATTTACTGACACAATTATGCTGATTTTTGCACACCCGACCTACATCATGGAGTTGTATTTTTAGAAGAAATACATTTTCCTCCAAAGGACTGTAGGCTTGGTATAAGTCATGGAATCATGGGAATGCATTTGTTTTAATGTTGTGAAATTTATATTTTACATAAAACAAATAGCTTCGATTAATTTTTCTTCCCCAGAATAGGCTAATTCATATTTCTCACCCAAGAAAGGGCACCCAATTTTTTTTTGTCAAATCAACGATTCCTTAACCGATGTGCTTCGTATCTTTCTATCGCTTCTTATCGCGTGCAATTCAAAGTCCCCGTTGAGAAGTGCGCGCTGCTCGAAGTATTTATCGTTAATGCCGAAGGGCTGCCCCATTACGCACGCCACAATGTCCGCCACTTTACCCGATGCCCCACCATAAGGTTTAATTTTTACTCTGTCAGCATGTAAATGCCGGGAGAAAAACGCTCCACTCGGAGAAAAGATAAATACAGCGGAACGGAACCGGGAATGGACGAATTAAACACAACGGTTTCCCGTTTCCTATCGCAAAAAGATGAGCTCATCAGAAACAAAACGCGCACTGCTTCGACGTCCGCGGCGGGGCGAAAAAATTAATTCCAACCTACGCGAGACGCAATAATTGAAATGACAAAAGTGAAATAGAGCAAAGTTGAATCACGCACCATCCCACGACAACGGCCACGTCGGGAGTCTTTACAGCAAGCTTGGAAGCGACAACGGCTTAACGATCTAAAATCTCCGATCCCAGAGCACCCGCCCCCCGTGGGTAATTTACATGTTCCTGCTGCGAAGAAGGAGCGTTTCCTCTAACGGTCAACGGCCATCGCAATCACTTCCCTACAGCGGGATTCGGGGATGGAGCGTGGGCGGAATTGATCCAAATCATTATGAATCAGGCCCTTCCTCTTCGGGGTGGCCGCCATCTAATTTGTTTCAACGGCGGGGTCAGTGTATTTTTTCGCTTTCCGCATCATTCAGGATTTCGCGAGGCTTAAGATATTCAAGGTGGCCAAGGGGGAGTGGGGAGAAACGGAGCCGAATGGATGCCAGCGTGTTTGAACGT